>OZ010750.1:73661672-74340555 GCA_963932245.1 Tachinus rufipes
ATGAAAAGAATTGTTTTTTAGATTTTAAATCTTATCTCAAAAATAAATAAAAAATAGTACGGCCTTGCTTTGCATTGGGGGGGACCTTCTTGCCGAAAAGGTTTGAAATTGATATTTTTTACTATGATATTTACGAAATCAAATCTTGTCTTGTAAATTAAATCCCTTTCGACATTTTTATGTTTTATGGGTACGGCCCTGTTTGTACATCATGGGGGGGTGGCTCCACTCTTCAAAATAGTTTGAAATTCTTACTATTATTACTATATATACTGAAAAAATAAAACAAATAAGTTTTTTGTAAATCTTTGAGAGGAAATTTGGCACCTCCTTTACCGAAATTGTTTGAAATCTCTATTTCCTATATTTTATAAAAAAAGAATATTAAATTTATAAAACTGTACTTGTAAAGTGTGATCGTTTAAAGTTTCAATCTGAGTAGGTAACTAGAAGGCAAAAGTTGACATATTTATAAATCTTATATCCTTGTAAAGAATATTCTCGATATAAAATATATTCGTAGAAATATTGCAGCTATTTTCTTATTATAAATTGTATTGATTACTTTGGAAACACTATATAGCTACTTCCTGAGCAATATAGGACACCTCTTGATAATAAAATAAGTAATTGCATTCATTATTATCTCTATATGATAAATACATTATTGTAAATCTACTGCGAATGAAATCAAATTCTTAATTAAATAACATTATTTTCTACTAGATATTATTAATATTAATTTAGATAAATATTATCTCTAGGAAATATAGCAAATTTGTAGAATAACATAATAATACATTAATGGAACTTTATGTTGTAAAATTAATATCAATTGAAATAAGAAAACAATTTACTGTTTTATCACAAATTTATTTTTACGATTACTAGTTTCGGCTCTATTAGAAACTTTTTATTTATAGTTATATAACGTAATCATCTGTAGAAGGCTCTAGTAGAGTCGAAACTAGTAATGTATTTGTAAGAAACATTAATTTTTTTTTTGTTACAGGTAAGTGAATCAATCACTTTCCAAATACAAGTAAGTTACAAATTTTATAAAATAGGTACGCGTGTTTTTTCCTAAAAGTTAAGCGCCTTGGAGACATATAGTTGTATACAAGAAAACTTGTCTACGGTTTTAATGGAGTTATCTCCCTGAGGTGATTAGTTTCGATATACACAATTTTGATCGAATAAGTTTCGTGTCGGAAGTTATACTTTATGCAACAATTTAATTATTTAAATCCAATAGCGGTTGTACCTGCAGAGACTTTGTTGATGAAATGAACTTCTTGAAATATTTCAATTTAGATTAAAGAAAATGAGGTAGCGAACTACGTTATATATTGTTTTGCTGAAGATTTATTAGGCTTCATATATTTTGCACTGTCTCACGGGGTAACGGTATCGATTGTTTAACACAAGGGACAGCTTTTTCTGGGAAGGTGGATCATTTTACATATCTTGGGGATTTTAACGGAATAAATATTAATTAACTAGACACCTTGAACAATATTTTTGACAGCTTAGACGGTTATTATAATTGACCTTTTGACAGTTGGGAAAAATTTAGACATAGTTGGGTAATATGTTTGACAGCTTTGACACATGTTTAGACTTTTGACAGTTAACAAGTATTTTTTGACAGCTTAGAAACGTTTTACACACTTAAAAGTGTGTTTGATTGAAATTAATCAAAATTTTTGACAGCTAAGAAATATTAGGAATACTTTTGACAGTTGGGGAAGGTTTAAATAATATTTTTGACAGCTTGGATACATATTACACAGATTTCATAGTTGATCAACACTTTTTTGACAGTCGGGGAATTTGAAAATAAGGAATATTTATTTGAAAGCTTAGAAACATGTTTGACTATTTAGACAAACTTTTGACAGTTAACTAATTTTTTTGACAGCTTAAAAGTGTGTTTTATTGAAATTGATCAAAACTTTTGACACTTGATCAACATTGTTGACATCTAAGACATATTTTGGCACACTTTTGACAGTTTTAAAAAGTTCAGACACTTTAAATAATATTTTTGACTGCTTGGATACATATTAGACAGTTTTGACAGTTGATCAACATTCTTTTGATAATTGGTGAAATTTTGGACAGTTCAGAAACATGTTAGACAGCTTAGACAAAGTTTTGACAGTTAACTAGTGTTTTTGACAGCTTAGAAATGTTTTAGACACTTCTTAATTAAAATTGATTAAAACTTTTGACAGTTGATTAACAACATTGTTGACAGCTAAGAAATATTTAGGCACACTTTTGATAGTTGGAAAAGGTTTAAGAAATTTTGGACAATTTAAGCAATGTTTTGACAGCTTGAATGCATATTGGACAGTTATGATAGTTGATCAACGCTTTTTTGACATTTGGGAAAAGTTTGGACATAGTAATGGAATATGTTTAACAGCTTAGAAATATATTAGACAGTTTAAACAAACTTTTGACAGTCAACTAATATTTTTGACAGTTGATTAACATTTTTGACAGCTAAGAAATATTTAGACATACTTTTGACAGTTTAAAAAAATTCAGGCATTTTAAACAATATTTTTGACAGCTTGTGTACATTTTAGACAGTTTTGATAGTTGATCTACACTCTTTTGACATTCGGGGAAAATTTGGACATAATTGGGGAACCTGTTTGACAACTTGGAAACATGTTTGACAGTTTAGACAAACTTTTGACAGTCAACTAATATTTTTGACAGCTTAGACACTTAAACGTAAGTTTGGTTGAAATTTAAAAAAATTTTGCACAGTTGATTAATATTTTTGATAGTTGAGAAATATTTAAGTGTACTTTTGACAGTTGGAGAAAGTTTTGGAAAATTCAGACAATGTTTTTGACAGCTTGAATACATATTAGACCGTTTTGACAATTGATCAAATTTGTTGAATATTTTTGACAGCTAAGATTGTGAGTGAGACACATAATAGACAATTTTGTCACACTTTTGATAGTTTAGAAACTTAATTTTGACATATTTTTGGCAGCTAACTGATGTTTTTGACAGCTGAGACTCATTTTGTACAGTTCAGGTATATTTTTGATAAGTTTTGAAGGTTTTAGACAATCCAGACACACTCAGTGGTTATTTTTGATAGCTTGGTTCTAGTCTCAAAACTAATTTAGAAAAATTTTAGTTTTTTTATTGTATTTTTTGAAAATCAGGAATTAATTTAGAAATCTTTCTTGTGCATAAAATCACACTGAGGACACAATTGTCAAAATAATATTTACATACTTAGTCCAAGTCTGGTCTAGACATTGATTAAAATGGTTTTAGGCTCAAAGTTAGTTAAAATTACGCGAACTTCCAAAATAATGTTTTAATATTTAAACCAAGTGTGGTCTAGACCGTGTTTAAAATGGTTCTAGACCCAAAATTTATTTTGGAAATTTTAAAACGTTTTTAGTTTTTTTTTTTTAAATTATGTAATAATTTATTATCATTCTTGAGGACACAGTTTTTAAAATAATGTTTCAATAATTGGTCTAGACATTGCCTAACACTCAAAATTAGTTTTGCAAAATTTAGAACATTTTTGGATTTTTTTGAAAATTATGAATTAATTTTTGGTTAGACAATTGTCAATTTAATGTTTTAATTAGTTAGGTCAGGAATGGTCTAGATATTGTATAAAATAGTTCTAGGCTCAAAATTAATTTTGGGAAATTAAAACATTTTTTGTGTTTTTTGAAATTCGGAAATAATTTAGAAATTACTCTTATGCACATCACAATTGTTTAAATAATGTTTCAATATTAAGACCAAGTGTGGCCTAGACATTGTTTAAAATGATTCTAGGCTCAAAATTTATTTTAGAAAATTTAAAACTTTTTTTTAATTATGAAGTATTTAAGAAATCATTCTTGTGTATATAATTATACTAAGGACACACTTGTCAAAATATTTCAATATTTAGACCAAGGATGGCCTAGACATTGTCTAAAATGGCTCAACACTTAAAGTTAATTTTAGAAAATTTAAAACACAATTGCCAAAATAATGTTTTAATATTTAGACCAAGTATGGTCTAGCCCATCTTTAAAATGGTTCTAGACCCAAAATTTATTTAGGAAGTTTTTTTTTTTTAATTATTAATAATTTGTTATTATTTTTGTGCATGAAATCATGCTGAGGACACAATTGTCAAAATTATGTTTCAATAATTGGTCTAGACATTGCTTAAAATGGTTCTAGACTCAAAATTAGTTTTGGTAAATTTAGAGCATTTTTGGATTTTCTTGAAAATCATGAAATAATTTTAGTGCACATAATTTTTTTTAAATCCGGATATAATTTAGAAATGTACATGAGAATGATGCACATCAAGCTGACGACACAATTGTTAAAATAATATTTTAATATTAAGACCAAGTATGGTCTAGACATTGTATAAAATGATTCTAGACTCAAAATTTATTTTAGAAAATTTAAAACGTTTTTTTTGAAAATTATAAAGTATTTTAGAAATCATTCTTGTGCATATAATTATACTAAGGACACTTTTGCCAACATATTTTAATATTTAGGCCAAGCATGGTCTAGACATTGTCTAAAATAGCTCAAGACTCAAAATTAATTTTAGAAAATTTAAAACACAATTGCCATAATGATATTTTAATATTTAGACCAAGTGTGGTCTAGACTATGTTCAAAATGGTTCTAGACCCAAATTCTTTTACGAAATTTTTGTTGCATTTTTTGAAATTTATATATTAATTTATTATCACACAACAACATTTTTGAAAATCCGGAAATTATTTAGAAATGTGCAGGAGAATGATGCACATCACGCTGAGGACACAATTGTTAAAATAATATTTTAATATTAAGACCAAGTATGGTCTAGACATTGTTTAAAATGATTCTAGACTCAAAATTTATTTTAGAAAATTCAAAACGTTTTTTTGAAAATTATGAAGTATTTTAGAAATCATCATTGTGTATATAATTATACTAAGGACACACCTGTCAAAATATTTCAATATTTAGGCCAAGTATGGTCTAGACATAGTCTAAAATGACCCAAGACTCAAAATTAGTTAAGAAAATTTAAAACACAATTGCCAAAATGATGTTTTAATATTTAGACCAAGTGTGGTCTAGACTATGTTCAAAATGGTTCTAGACCCAAATTCTTTTACGAAATTTTTGTTGTTGCATTTTTTTGAAATTTATATTTTAATTTATTATCACACAACAACATTTTTGAAAATCCGGAAATTATTTAGAAATGTGCAGGAGAATGATGCACATCACGCTGAGGACACAATTGTTAAAATAATATTTTAATATTAAGACCAAGTATGGTCTAGACATTGTTTAAAATGATTCTAGACTCAAAATTTATTTTAGAAAATTCAAAACGTTTTTTTGAAAATCATGAAGTATTTTAGAAATCATCATTGTGTATATAATTATACTAAGGACACACCTGTCAAAATATTTCAATATTTTGGCCAAGTATGGTCTAGACATTGTCTAAAATGGCCCAAGACTCAAAATTAGTTTTAGAAAATTTAAAACACAATTGCCAAAATAATTTTTTAATATTTAAACTATGTATGGTCTAGACCATGTTTAAAATGGTTCTAGACCCAAATTTATTTAGAAATTTTTAAGTTATTTTGGATTTTTTTGAAAATTATGTAATAATTTATTATCATTCTTGTACATGTAATCAAGCTGAGGACACAATTGTCAAAATAATGTTTTAATAATTGGTCCAAATATTGCCTAATATAGTTTTTGAAAATTTAGAGCATTTTTGGATTTTTTTAAAATCATGAAATAATTTTCATGCACATAATTACGCTGAGGTTACAATTTTAAAAATAATGTTTTAATATTTAGGTCAGGAATGGTTCTAGACTCAAAATTAATTTTGGGAAATTTAAAACATTTTTGAAAATCCGGAAATAATTTAGAAATGTTCATCATAATGATGCACATCACGCTATAATATTTTAATATTAAGACCAAGTATGGTCTAGACATTGTTTAAAATGATTCTAGATTTAAAATTAATTTTAGAAAATTTAAAACGTTTTTTTTGAAAATCATGAAGTGTTTTAGAAATCATCATTGTGTATATAATTATACTAAGGACACACGTCAAAATGTTTGAATATTTAGGCCAAGTATGGTCTAGACATTCTCTAAAATGGCTCAAGACTCAAAATTAATTTTCGAAAATTTAAAACACTTGCGAAAATAATGTTTTAATATTTAGACTAGACCATGTTTAAAATGGTTCTAGTCCCAAAATTTATTTAGAATTTTTTAATTTTTGTTTGTTTTTTTTGAAAATCATTAATAATTTGTTATCATTCTTGTGCATGTAATCATGCTGAGGACACAATTATCAAAATGTTTAATAATTGGTCTAGACATTGCATAAACTGGTTCTAGACTCAAAATTAGTTTTGGTAAATTTAGAGCATTTTTAGATTTTTTTTGAAAGTTATGAAATAGTTTATAAATCATAAAGGACACAATTGGCAAACTAATGTCAATATTTAGGCTAAGTAAGGTCTAGATATTGGATATTGGACTTTTTTGAAAACCATAAAATGATTTAGAAATTATTATTGTGCTTATATTTACGCTGAGGACACAATTGTCTAAATATTTTTTTAATATTAAGGTCAAGTATGGTTTATACACTGTCTAACATGGTTCTAGACCCAAAATATTTTATTTGGATTTTTTTGAAAACTAAAGTAATTTATAAATCATTCTCGTGCGTATACTTATGCTGAGGCCACAAATAATGTTTAAATATAGGCCATGCATAGCTTAGGCATTGTATAAAATGGTTCTAGACTCAAAATTAATTTTGGAAAGTTTAAACATTTTTGATTTTTTTTTTTTTTTAAATAATTTAGAAATCATTCTTGTGCATATAATCACGTTGTGGACACAATTTTTGAAATATTGTTTTAGTATTTAGGCCAAGTTTGGTCTAGTCATTGTCTAACATGGTTCTAGACTCTAAATTAATTTTAGAAAATTTAAAACATTTTTTGAATATGATTAAATAATAATTAAATAAATTATTCTCGTGCATATAATCACGCTGAGTCTAGAATTGCAAAAACAATGTTGCAATATTTAAGCCATGTATAGTCTAAACATTGCCTGATGATTCTTCTAGCCTCAAAATAATTTTGAAAAAATTTATACTTTTTTTGTATTTTTTGAAAATCATGAATTAGTTTAGATATTATTCTTGTGCGTATAATGATGCTGAGGACACAGTTGTTGAAATAATGTTTCAATATTTAGGCAAAGTATTGTCTAGACTTAGAGATTGCTTAATATGGATTTAGGCCAAAATTTTTTGTAATTTTTTTTTTTAAATCTTGAAATAATTTAGAAATTATTCTTGAGCATATAATCACGCTAATCTAGACCATGTGAAAAATGGTTCTAGACCAAGTATGGCCTAGACCATGTATCAAATGGTTCTAGACTAAGTATGGTTTATACCACGTCTAAAATGGTTCTAGACAAAGTATGGTCTAGACCACTTTTAAAATGGTTCTAGACCCAAATTTGCTTTTGGAGATTTTTAAACACTTTTTCGACTTTTTTTGTAAATTATAAAATAGTTTAGATATCATTTTTGTGCATATAATCATGCTGACGATACAATTGTTAAAATAATGTCTCAATATTTGCGTCGCTAATGTTTCAATATTTATGCCATATTAATTTTGTTTTTTTATGAAATAATTCTCCATTCTCATTCAGCTACAATTTTATTTTAATATATTTATATATTGGTTGAATTTCTCAATGAAATCAATCAAACTTGCGTTTATGAAGGGCTTTGCCATTATATGGCGTCTGTTCTGGATCTTTTTCAGCCATAATAAAGGGTGATTTGTGTTTTATGTGTGGAAATAACTTGTAATTGCTTCTACAATATACCCACTTCAACTCAACCACTTTGTCAAAGCCTAAGTTTGCCAATCAATACATTAATTAAACATGATTTAAGTTATAATTATACTTCTATAAGCAACTGTTTATTAAATTAATTAAAACAAATTTGTTTTCGATTCTTGCTAACTAGTCATTAATTTGATGTAATGTAAAAAATGTAAAAATATTGATTAAATAGTAAATATTTGCTTCTACAACCTTTTATTAAAAGTTATCAATAAGAGGCCATTCAAGTGCAGTTTTATTCATGAAAACTTACATTTTGTTATTTTTCTATTGACGTTGAAATTAAATTACGTAGTTAATAATAAATGCGTATTATAATTTATAAATAAGTAAAATCCGCGAGGTTATCGTAAATATAATTTAATTAATTAATTATTTAGATAACAATTTTAAATGGAAATGCAAATTTTAATCAATTAACAGAAATGTTTGTTAAGTGATTATAAATTAATATTTCACACTTATTTTGTGATTACTGTAAATATGTTTAATATTTATTATTAAATCCTGGAATGAATATAAAATAATACAAAATAAAGTTAATGCGCCTAATTATTAGCTGAATATGATATATGAATACCGGTTTTGCAATTACAGTGCATTAACTTTTGTTCGTGCAACGTAGATACGAACTCAGTGCCCTTTGCGAAACTAGGAATTAATATAAATAGAAGAAAACAAATAATTGAATCAGTTTCTTCCTCAAAGTCTTTTTTACTATATTAATAAATTGGGTTAAAAGAAGTATGTATCCTAAGAATAATGTATTTTTCCAAGGGAATACATATATTCAATTTAAGTTATTAAGGTTAAGGTCTGGACACAATGTAATAGTGTAAACCAGTGGCGTAACTTGGAGGGCGCAAAATTATGAAGTGATAAACACATCAAAACTAAATTCAATCAGTTTGTAATAAATTGAGTGCTATAATTAATCGTGAAACGGTAGAGAAACTCACAAATTAGTTTACGATTAACCCCGAAGCTACACGACATTTAAATTGAATTGAGCCAGTTTGTATTTATTATCAAAAGACATTAATCACAATTATTGTTGTGCTATTAACGACAATTTTACATTGCTCTAGTAAGACTACAATTTGTTTGAAGGGTGTTGATGGGACTAAACAGATAAAAAGCAAGTTCTTAAGTAGTGATCGAATCCCGAACTACTTGCAATTTTTTTTTTTTACACAGACGACGGATAAGATTTGGCATTTGCGATTTTGACAAGTTGGACATTCACAAAGACTTTAGCGATTATGATAGCGACTACGACTAGGCAGAAATAGCGCTAGCAATTAACATGCTACGCCTGCCACAAAGGAGTAGAGGCCTACTTTCTCTACTTTTTTATGGTCTCAAGACTACCTGGCACCTCAAAAAAAATTAACTTTGGAGGACAATAATAAACCAGAGAAGAAACAAAAAACTTCAGTAACTTTTATTCTATTTTTTGAGGCTAAAAAGATAACTTTGAAAGACGACGTCTGAAGACATGTCGAAGGTTGTGAACTAGAAAGAAATAGCGCTAGCAAAAAAAGAACGTTGCGCCCGCCACAAAGGAGTAGAGGTTTACTTCCTCTATTCCCTTGTGGTCTCAAGACTACTTGGAACCTAAACAAAAATTAACTTTTGAAGACGATACTAAACCAGAGAAGAAGAAACTTCTGTTTTTTCTGAAATGTTTATGATCCGGGTTTTGGCGGTGGTTTTTGCGATATCCTACAGTGGGGTAGCACATGTTTAGTCCAGGAAACCACTCGCGCACTAGGCCGTTGGATACTATGCGGTAGTACTACGGCGCACAAGGCCCAGCTAGGTTGTTGATTGGTGTAGGTCGATTGCTTTCTTGTCTTTTCATGTTTCGTCCACCGGTGCAGGATGTTGTGTATCTTCTTGGCAGTCCGACTTGCGTGTGCCAGATTATCCTGCCATGGGTTGCACACGCCGTGTTGAGGGCTTTGTTGGGCTCGACTGCAGGTTGATCTGGTGTGGCATTGTCGGTTAGACGGAGGACTGGTATGTATTCCTGCTGAGGTCTCTGAGCTGCTTAGGGGTACGATGATGGTCTTCTTCTTGAAGTCGACCGTGAATTTTATTTCTTTTGGTTTGACTCGTTTGGTGACGTCACTAATGTCGGTGACGGTTTGGAGGGTAGAGCCAAAATGTAACACTTCTTTGTGGTAATCTCCCTTGAGACATGTTGGCTTCACTTCTACGACCATTGTCTGGGGTTGTTTTCATTTGCAGCCAGTTCATTCTGTGCTCATGTCTTTCACGGTCTTCTCTAAATCTGCTGAGACTAATTTTAGTTTGCCAGTCGCTGACGTACTCGGGTGGCTTTCTTTATAATCTTTTTGAATGCTTTGAAGTTGAGATGACCAGTCATATCGGATGGATCGTCGGGGTGGTGCGTGACGGTAGTTGTGCCGTTTTTGTAGGCTACTGTGCTTCCGTATTTTTTGTTGGTAATCGATGGGATATGTGCCAAGTATCGGTTTGCCTCTTTGTAGTCGGTTCACTTTGGGTTGTCTTCTGCGGTTTGTCCGCGAAGTATGCCGGGACAGTTTCCATAACTATGTTGGGGTTGCTGTCTGGACTCACAGCTGTTTGGTTCTTGGCCTGCTTGGGGGTCTTGGTGTTATGGTCACCCGAATGTCTGGGATTTTGAAGGCACAATGTTCTTCTTTGCCTCACGTTGGGTGCTATTTGTTACCGGCTGGGCTCCGTGATTGCAAACGGAGGCAACTGGTTCGTGTCCAGGACTTGTCAGCTTGATCGACGTGAAAGTGCCGTGATTGATGTGTAGTTCCCAGAAGGAGCCTGGGATTGATACTATGAGGTTGCGGAGTAGTTTTGGAATATGCCGGAGGGTTTACTTGCTGGAGGTCGATGTTGGCAGGGGTCTTGCGGAAGTTGTCAACGGAAATAGTAAGGCAGTGGTGGTTAGGTGAAAAACTTCTTCCATGTTGCTCTGCTGCTCTCTTGGACTCTACTAAGGTATGGGGTAAAATTCAGATTTTTATTAAAACGAGAGCTCTGGTTGGTTGCGGTAACACTGCCAACCAAAGCACACTCAAGTACACATAAAACATGAAGTACGGTGTTACGTCTGCTAGATGGCGCTATCTATTTGCAAGACACTCTCGTTTGCGTATATTCTTGCCAACTGCAGCACTCTTAAGTACACAAACAACATGGAACGCGGAGTAACGGTCCCTAGATGACGCTATCCACCCGTAACACACGCTGTTTTACGAGACGTATTAGCATTATTACATCAGGCTCTACCATAGCGACTTTTTGTAACAGTCAATCGTTACGACCTCTCTATATGAATGCTCCTTAACAAACTTTTTGGCATTGTATTCTCCGCAAAGGGTTTAGTTATACCAACCAATATTTGTTACAATCAAGACTACATTAATCGTGCGAACAGGAACTCTGTACAAGATCAAACGCTAAACAACTCTTAACTTGTCTTGTCAAGCTTGGACACGTGCGTAGCTTACATGCTAGGACAATGGAGCTTCGGTCAGTTGTCGGGCGTGTTTTCCAACAAGGTCTTTTCAAGCCGACATCGGCTAACAAAAAACTGACAAAGCCGTTGCTGACTCTTGTACAGACGCGAACGCAACTTACTACTCAATGGTACAAATTAGATCATAATTGATTTTTAAGCCTTGTACACATTAGCGAATATTTACGTCGTATGTTGTATTTTGCGCATTTGTAACACAATTTTTTTGCCGAATGCAACATACAACGCAACTGATGTAGACGAAGCTTTATATATGCACCATTGCAAAATCAATATTATCTTTTTTTAACCGATCAATAAATCTAAAAACTTAATTCATTAATGGAATTTAAATATTAACTTGGTCAACAACCATCAAAGAAAATTGTTAACTCATGTGGACATAATTCAAAGCATAAATATGAACTAAATTGATAAACATCGTGATCGCTAACTTGATGTGTTTGTCCTGTTGATTGCATTAATTAATACAAATTTCAGTAATTAATTTTTTATAAATTTACATAATATTGCATATGTTAATATAGAATTCATGCGAAAACAACATAATATAGATAAGTTTAAAGCGCTGACATTAAATAAATTAGTTTTCAATATTATTTATGCAAAACATAAAGATTGTTGTAAACAGAATATATTTAATATACATAAACTTTACTCATCTATTTTTTATTTTTCTACAAGATTAGTTCCAGAAACAATTATGAACACAGGGGATGCTTTAAGAAGAAGTTAGTAAGAGTCGATAACTAGAAATTACCTAGCTTCAATGCAGGAAAGCTGATGGAAAAATAAATTCATAGAAGGACTGTAAAAATATTATACTATGTGGAGCTTTCTCAACTTATTGAATTTTGTAGATTACCAAAAAAATACTAAACTATATTAAGTATTAGAAAAATTATTATTTTAAAACATTGTATGCTGTACATTAATTTAATTGTAGACATTTTCTAGCTTTGAAGATGTAAACACATTGATCAAACAAGTAATTTTTGTTAGGAATAATATTTTAAATGGCGCTACCACAACTGCACAGTGTTAAG
The DNA here is from genome assembly GCA_963932245.1 of Tachinus rufipes. NCBI lineage: Eukaryota > Metazoa > Arthropoda > Insecta > Coleoptera > Staphylinidae > Tachinus > Tachinus rufipes. Next base: position 73,674,252 of record OZ010750.1, read on the forward strand.
GACAGAATATCGCGTTTTGTACGCACATTTTTGACTATTTTGACTTTTTTGGGCACCCTGTATATATGCTACTTTTTTTGGACACTCTGTATATATGTTACTTTTTTGGACACTCTGTATATATGTTACTTTTTTGGACACTCTGTATATATGTTACTAATCTTACTATTTCTGGACACTCTGTATATATCTTACTTTTCTGTACATCCTGTATGTGTGTATATAATGCAAAATATTTTTTGATTATCAAATAATTGGTTATTACTTATAAAATTGTTAAGCTACCTTATCGATAATATTGTTGATATGCTGATAAGGTTTTTTTATTAAAATTTTTCCAGGAATTTTTTTTAAACAATTGTCAAATTACAATATTTTTTTAATGAAATTATTTATCAGTTAATGCATTTGCATTCATTTGATAACATTCTATGAAATGAAATATGATTTTAAAATAATTGAAAACTATTTACTAAACTTGTTTAGTTAATAAATAATTGGGATTTTATTGCGAAGTATTTTTAGTAATATATATTCAATTAGTTATTGTTAATTAATAAATTGATTTTATAGAATAAATATCGAGAAATGGCTTTCATATAATATCAATTCTCACTATAGTATAATATTTATGTTATAATTGAATTGTTTGGTTTGGGGCTACACTTCGAATAATCAAATTTATTTTTTATATGTATAAACAAATTAATTAATTAAATATTGATGGGATTGGATGTGGCTGATGAAAACTATGAAACTACGCTTTACGAATGATGTCTATAAAATTAATGGACGTCAAGACCTAATTTGATTTATTTTCTAATTCTTGTTGAGGTAAATTGAATTTGGGGTTTGTAACTTTTAACATACGACGGATTGCATTAATTCGGTAATAAAGCATATTTTTTCTAATGGGTGCACGGCTCCAGGGCGCAATAAGTTCTTGCGGAGATGATGGACGTATTATCTAGCGGCCAGACAGTGAGCGTTTTAACGTTTGTGATGCAGGGTCTTTAAGGTGCTATTCTGATGTGCGCGACCATTTTGCATGGCAGCGACTCTCCGAATCAAAATAAACGAAAAAGTAATGACGCATCGGAATAGCACTTTAAGGACACGTTTAACATTATTGTGATAGCATTAAAACAGCTTTTAATGTGCTATTCCGATCTGCGTGATTTTAACACGTGACTATATTGCACGACCGCGACTATGTCTTAACGACAGAGAGGAATACGACATTTGCTTTGAATTCGACGGAATAGCATCTTAACAGCACGAAAGTTTAAACATTATTGTGCTAGTGGCAAAGCAGTAGTTTGTTTGCGAAGCAGGGCCCTTAAAGTGCTATCGCGATCTCGATGTCTTAACACGACATTTATATTAAAATTGTTTGATAGTTTTTTTTACATTTTACTCGTTGCTGGGTCTATATAAATACACTTGAATCTAGTTGCGCATTTGTTGAGACTAATTTTAACTTGAGTGTCTGCTCGGGGAATGGCCAATATAAACAACATTGTGCTAGCGACAAAATAGTAACCGTTTAAGGCATACATGAAGCAGGGCTCTTAATGTACTATTCCGATGTGCGTCGCGCGGAATAGCACAAACGCGACCCTCCGAAGCAAAGCAAACACCATTGTGCTTTCAGCAAAACAGTAAGCGTTTTAACGAGAGAAAAGAGCACGACTTTTGTATTGAAACTGCTACTTTTCGACAATTTTTAAGGTGCTATTCCGATATGAGCGACCATATTGCACAAACGCGACTGAATCAAAGTAAACGAAAATATAATCGCATCTTAATAACACCTTAAGTTTAAACATAATTGTATCAGTGGCAAAACAAAATCGAAGGAGGGTCTTTAAAGTGCTATTCAGATGTGCGCGATTTTAATACGTGACTATCTTGATGTTTTCGAGATGTTATCGCATCGTACTGCAAATGCTTTCTTGCACGTGGTGCTTTCGACTATTTTTTGCACTGTAATACTGAGATTTTTAATTCAAATCTAGCAAAATAATAAAAAAAATAAGAATTAATTGATTTTTAAATAGACAAAACATAAATTAAAAAGAAATGTATCACTTTCGGATAGCGGACAGTTTTTCTGAATGTATAGTCTACTGTAGCATAAATTTTGCGACCAAATAATAAATTTGAACAGAACGATACAATATCGTATCCAGCGTGCGTTCAACCTAAGGGCAATGGCATAGTTTTTCTATTTAAAACGATCATTTCATTTGCCTATAAACACAGTCCATTTGTGCAGTTTTACGTATGTATAGCATACTTATTGTATTTTTATTGTTTTCCTCATAATTGCAATGGAAATTCTTCAACTAAATTTAAAAAAGTGAACTCGATTGCAATTAAAACTTTATTGAAACAGTCATAAAGTAGTAACATTAAAACAGCACCTATAAGTGTGATTGAATTCCTGGAATTGAAAGTCAATAACACCAATCCATTGAATAAACGAATGTTATTTTTTATTTTAACATCTGGTTGTACCCATACATGCAGTATTTATAACTATTTTAGTAAAATATTTACAATTAACAATAATTCATTTATTTTGTGTTTGCGAGAAAATTCAATTTTAAATTGTATTGTAGTCTAGGTTGCAAATTTATTGAAATAAATTGGATTTTTATGAGATTTGTTACATTTTTTAAACAATGTAATGAATTTTGTTTATTGGTAAATTTGATGCAATTTTTAATAAATTTAATGCATAAACTTTATAATCTTTTATTGTGTTTTTGAGGATTTTAATCAAGTTTATATGCAGGAAAATAATTTTTGCTCAGTTTTTGATATTTTTTCTTCAATTAATTGGTTTACACAATTATGTTGCGCGATTTAATGCCACAAACATTATTTCAGTGAGCGATTTTAAATTTTCTGAGCGATTGTTTGCCTTAAATGTGTTTTTACTACAAATATGATGTTTGAAGAATATTTCTTAACATATAAACGGCTTTTCTATGAGATTTTTTATTAAAAATTTACTGAGCGATTTTTTTGTGCGAATATTATGCAACAATTGAATTTCTGCGGTATTTCTTGCCATGCGTTGATTTTTTATGAAATTTTGAAATATTTAATGCAATCATTTGTTTTTTTTACGTTTTTTTAATACGTTTTATGAAATAAATTGGCGTTTTGAGCGATTTTTTATATGGAAAATATGTTATCTGAGCGATTTTTTGGGTTCGTGCGATGTTGGCATAAATTTACACGTTTTTTATGATTTTAAAAAATCAATACGCAATCAACCGTTTTTGCCATTTTTTTTATCAATTTTACAAAATAAATTGGTGTTCTGAGCGATTTTTCATAGATTTAGTACTATAAACGCGATGTTTACGAATATTTCTTACAATAAATGGCTTTTCTGTGCGATTTTCTTTGAGTTCTGTACATAATTTATTTTACTGAGCGATTTTAGTTTTTGATAAATTTTAACAGGTTTTTATGTGCGAATTTTATGCTATCATTGGATTTTTGCGAATGAAATTTGTACAATTGGGTTTTCTTAATGATTTTAGACGAGTTTGATTGTATAATAAATAAGTATAATGTAAACCAGTTTTTTGTACAAATTTTATACAAAAAATAGTTTTTTGAGCGATTTTTTATGTTTAATGCATTATTTTAGCGCGATGCTTGACGATTTTTTGTTGCGATAAATTGTGTGCTATTTTTGATGAATTAACTTAAGTTTTCTGGGGGATTTTTGAATGTAATAATTAAATTTTTTGAGCGATTTTAGATGAATTTAGTATAAAAAGAAAGTTTTTTGTGCATTATTGATGAATTTTATTAGATAAACAGGTTTATTATGCTAATTTCATGCAAAAAGTAAGTTTAATGCGCATTTTTTATAAATTTAATGCTATAAACATGATGAACTTAGGGTTTTTGAGCGATTTTTTATATTTAATGCTTTAAACATGACTGAGCGATTTTTTATGAGTTTTGTATAATAAAAAGTTTATTTTTGATGATCTGAGCGATTTTTTGTGCGAATTTTATGCGTTAATCAGAGTTTTACTATATTTTGACATATTTCTTGCCATGCGTTGATTTTCTATAAAGTTTTGAAATGCAATTAACGTTTTTTTTTTAAATTTTACGAAATAAAATGGTGTTTTGAGCGATTTTTTATTACTTTTATGTGGGAATTATGTTTTCCGCGCGGTTTTTTATAAATTTTACGAAATAAATTAGTGTTCTGAGCGATTTTTTATTACATTCTCACATAGAAATGTTTCCTGAGCGATTTTTTTGCTTAAATATTTTCTGAATTTTTTTAATTAATTGATTTACATTTTATGATAAATTTTATGTAACAAATAAGTGTTATGCGCGATTTTTTTATAGATTTAATGTCAAACATGTTGCGCGATTTTTGAAGAATATTTCTTACAATAAATGGCTTTTTGGTGCGAATTTTTATAAATTTTGTACACAATTTCTTTAACTGAGCGATTTTAGACGAATTTTGTATAATAAATGGATTTTTATGCTCAAATTTTTGACGATTTTCAATAGGTTCATTGAGCGAATTTTAAACAATAATTGGATTTCTGATGTTTTGGCATATTTTCTTGCTATGGTTTTTGCGAGTTTTGATAAATTTTACGAAATAACTTTTTTATATATAATATATAATAACTCTTTTAATTTTCTATAAAGTTTTAAATGTAATCAACGATTTTTTGCGGTTTTTGATCAGTTTTACAAAAAAAAAAAAGAAATTATGTTGAGCGAATTTGATGTTTTCTGAGCGATTTTTCAAAATTTTCTGTACAATTATTCATTTTTTTTAGCAATTTTGTTTGATAAATTGGGCCAAATTGTTTTTATGTTATCCTATAGCATTAAGGCCGTTTTATGCGATGTAGCTTTTAGGGCTATAGGTTTTTTTAAGGTTTTGTGTTTGGCATACGATGTTTATTTTGGTCGGAGTGTTCCAGAGGACTTTACGATGTAATTGTAAGTTCTTCTAAGTACTGTCAAGTTTTTATGGATTCTTTAAAAAAATAATTAAGTCTGCCGTAAGAAGCAGGTTGTGAGTGGACTGGCCATCTCTCCACGATGGCCATGTAGACAGTGCTTTAGGATTTTACAAATACAGTTTGTAATATAAAAAGCGCAACTGTTTCTTGATTCATTAAAGCACCTATTCTTAAGGCCGTATTTAGGCAGAAAGTTTTATATTATCGGTGAGATGGCTCAGTTATGAAGCGTTAGCGTAGCACGCTAACAGTCCGGGGTTTGATCCCCGAATATGACTAAAAATAATAACTTGCTCTTTATCCACCGAAGCCGTTGGTCCCATCAACCCCCTTCAAACAAGTAGTAAGACTTCTGGGACGATGCAAAATAGCTGTAAAAAGCGCAATAAAGATAATATCAAAAAAGACGAAAATGAAATGAGGAACATTTGTTTCTACAATTCAAAATCTCGAAAATTGAGTTCTTCTTGAAGTTTTATATTTTTATATATACGGCTCTGTTTATATGGGGGGGGGGGGGTTAAATTCCTTCCCCCCCCTTATTTATTACTATGTAATTATGTAATGAAAAAACATTCACATTTAAATTTTTTTCTCAAAAATTTTATTTTGAAATTTGAATTCCTTTTCGACATTTTTTTTGGTACGGCCCTGCTTGTGCAATTTCTAATAAATTGAATGCAAAACTTTATAATCTCACTTTTGGTTTTTTGATGAATTTTGGGTAAAACCTATTTTGATTCATATTAATTTAAAAAAAATTCTATTTACAGTATGGATTATAAAATTATAGATTTAGAGATAAGATTTTTAAACTGATTAGAAATAAAAATTAAATAAACAGTCAATTGTCGTTTTTTTTGCCATATCAATGTTGGACATATTGAAACTATTATTGATGTTTATTGCTATTTTAGTAATTGATGCTTTAATTAGTCTGGTGACATTGATTGAAAACAAGACATTTCAATCAATGTCAGAATTATGTTTAACGGAAGAATTTATTTAAAGTGTTTTTTATATTTTTTTTTTTGATAAAATAAAACAAATAATAAATAACAGTTTACATTAAAATAATTATGTTTTGAATATAAAGTTTGCAAGCGAGTTTTTTTCAATTCTTTTACTCAGTTTTCTCAATCATCTCAAACACTCAAGTACTTCCAGACTCTCCTAGTCATCTCTAAAAGCTTTCAAAGTCTTCTATAAACTTTGTAGCATTTTTTAAGACCCTCAGACTTTAAGAATCTTTTTAAGCTTTTCTTATATCAATTGTTTTCTAAAACATAATGTTACTCAAAGTTTTAAAGATACTCAGAGTTTTCTCAAACATTCAAAGAGTTGTTTACGTTTTTTGAGACTTTCTTAGTTGCCTCTAAAAGCTTTTGAAGTCTTTTATGGTCTTTTCAAAATCGTCTTAGACTAATTTTTGTTAAGACTTACTTAGTCTAACCTAAGATTTCTCAAATTTTTAAAGAAAAATTACTCAGATTTTTCTTAAGCCTTTCAAACACATTTTTCAGACTCCCCTAGTCATCTCTAAAAGCTTTCAAAGTCTTCTATGAGCTTTGTAGCATTTTTTAAGACCCTCAGACTTTAAGGATCTTTTTAAGCTTTTCTTATATCAATTGTTTTCTAAAACATAATGTTACTCAAAGTTTTAAAGATACTCAGAGTTTTCTTAAACATTCAAAGAGTTGTTTACGTTTTTTGAGACTTTCTTAGTTGCCTCTAAAAGCTTTTGAAGTCTTTTATGGTCTTTCCAAAATCGTCTTAGACTAATTTTTTTTAAGACTTACTTAGTCTAAAATAAGATTTCTCAAATTTTTAAAGAAAAATTACTCAGACTTTTCTTAAGCTTTTCAAACACATTTTTCAGACTCCCCTAGTCATCTCTAATAGCTTTCAAAGTCTTCTATGAGCTTTGTAGCATTTTTTAAGATCCTCAGACTTTAAGAATCTTTTTAAGCTTTTCTTAAAGTCAATTGTTTTCTAAAACATAATGTTACTCAAAGTTTTAAAGATACTCAGAGTTTTCTCAAACATTCAAAGAGTTGTTTACGTTCTTTGAGACTTTCTTAGTTGCCTCTAAAAGCTTTTGAAGTCTTTTATGGTTTTTCCAAAATCGTCTTAGACTAATTTTTTTTAAGACTAACTTAGTCTAACCTAAGATTTCTAAAATTTTTAAAGAAAAATTACTCAGACTTTTCTTAAGCTTTTCAAACACATTTTTCAGATTCCCCTAGTCATCTCTAAAAGCTTTCAAAGTCTTCTAAAACATAATGTTACTCAAAGTTTTAAAGATACTCAGAGTTTTCTCAAACATTCAAAGAGTTGTTTACGTTCTTTGAGACTTTCTTAGTTGCCTCTAAAAGCTTTTGAAGTCTTTTATGGTCTTTCCAAAATCGTCTTAGACTAATTTTTTTTAAGACTTACTTAGTCTAAGCTAAGATTTCTCAAATTTTTAAAGAAAAATTACTCAGGCTTTTCTTAAGCTTTTCAAACACATTTTTCAGACTCCCCTAGTCATCTCTAAAAGCTTTCAAAGTCTTCTATGAGCTTTGTAGCATTTTTTAAGACCCTCAGACTTTAAGAATCTTTTTAAGCTTTTCTTAAAGTCAATTGTTTTCTAAAACATAATGTTACTCAAAGTTTTAAAGATACTCAGAGTTTTCTCAAACATTCAAAGAGTTGTTTACGTTTTTTGAGACTTTCTTAGTTGCCTCTAAAAGCTTTTGAAGTCTTTTATGGTTTTTCCAAAATCGTCTTAGACTAATTTTTTTAAGACTTACTTAGTCTAACCTAAGATTTCTCAAATTTTTAAAGAAAAATTACTCAGACTTTTCTTAAGCTTTTCAAACACATTTTTCTTTTGCTTCTAAAAAGTCTTCTATGTTTTTTACAGCATCTTTTAAGATTTTTTCAGACTTAAAGAATCTGTTCAAGTAAAAACTATAGTTGTGTGAGACTTTCCTAGTTGCTTCTAAAAGCTTTCGAAGTATTTTATGATCCTTGATCTTTTTTTAAGACTTGAGGCTTTAAGATGAGAAGATGCTTTTTTCTCTTTCTCAAATTTTTGTAGAATAAGTTTTCTCAAACTCTACTTTTTATTAAAGCTCTCAAAGTTAATTTTTAAAGCACTTTTTAAGAAAACTTTTTTCGAGTTTTCTCAAGCACTACTAACTTTTCCGAGGCTCTCATAGTAGCTTCCAAGAGTTCTCAAAATTTTCAATAATCTTTAGAGCATCTTTTAAGACTTTTTAGGCTTCAAGACCCTTCTCAAACCTCTCTTAGGCAAATTCTTAGTTTAATATAATCTCTCAAAATTCTTAAAGTTTTAAAGAAAATCTTTCTCTAAGTTTTCAAACACTTTAAAGAGCCGTTCAAGCTCTTTGAGACTCTTCTAGTTGCCGTTAAAAGCTCACTTCTTAAGGTTCTCAAAGTCTTCTATAAGCTTTAGAGATTTTTTTAAGAATAGTCTTTGACTAATTGTTTTTTAAGACTTAGTCTAACCTAAGATTTCTCAATTTTTTAAAGAAACTACTGGAGTTTTTTCAAGCTTCTCAAACACTCTAAAGAGCTGTTTTAAGACTTCTTAGGCTTAAAGAATTTTCTATAGCCAGTCTTAGACTAATCGTTTTACATATTTTTTTATTAGTTTTTTCAATCTTTTGTAAACATTTTAGTTCTCTGAGACTTTCCTAGTCACTAAAAGCTCTCAAAGTCTTATATAATCTTTGCAGCATTTTTTAAGACTTGTTAGGCTTTAAGCCTTTCTTAGACAAATTGTTTTCTTTTTTTAACAAAATTTTTATCAACATTTTAAAGAAAAACTGCATCCTAAGTCGCCTCTAAAAGCTCTCAGAGTGTTCTATAATAATTGCAGTATATTTTAAGACTTTTTCATTTTAATACTACAAATTGACATAGAAAGCTAATCTTGCTGAACCTATCAATAAGTCTGGCGTTACTTATAATAAATTCCATTTTCCAATCACAATAAAATTCTCTTATTTCAAAACTTTTCTCAACCTACTCTTTACTAATTGCAAAATAAAATATATATCATATTTTATAATTCCATTTAATTCATAGGTAGGCGACAAATGTAAGTTAATAAAGTTCTTCATAGAAATTATGTTTATAATATGAGAAGAACATACGAAATATTTTCTGTATTGTTGGATTTATTGAATTATTAGAGATGTTATTGTATACCATGTTTTACGTAAATTTGCAATTATATGAATTTGCGTAGACTCCCTATAGAGATGTCAACGACAGAATTGTCAAGTAAAGTAAGTTGTTGACATGGTTGTAATTAATATTGAATAAAATACTTTATTTATAACATCCCCGACGCAAAATTTGTCAAGGGCATCAAATTACGCATTCATTTACGTAATTTGATGCCCTTGACAAATTTTATTAAATATAATTTGCATATTCTTATTTGATTGCATTATATAAATAGGGGTAGAAAATACAATCTTAAAAATGTATTAAAAATTGTTCTAATTATGGCTAAAGATTTTGCATTCATAAAAACTTTTTATGAACAATGATTTTTAATCTGTTGAAATAGAAGATTTTGCGAATTATTGAAAGGGTGAATCTATTCCGCTGCACGTGACTTTGACACGCGACTCACTGGCACATGTTAACATTTAGTAAACACGCGATCGTAGCGAAGTAAAAAAGTGTGTTAGAAAAATATATTAAATGATTGTAATATGTCGTACACAGTTTTTGAAGAGACCAAAACAGTTTTATAAACAAAGACCAATTTAACAATTTTAACATCTTCCAAGACACAAAATTTTTCAAGACTTTTTTAAGAATTGTCTGAAGACGAATATTATCTAAGACGTTCTTAGCCAAATATAATATTTCTCAAAATCTTCAAAAGTTGTTTTCTCAAACTTCTCAAAAATTACTAACTGCTGTTCAAGTTTTACGAGGTTTCTAAAGGTTCTCAAAGTCTTCAATCATTTTTAGAGCATCTTTTAAGACTTCTTAGGCTTCAAGACTCTTCGCAAATCTTTTTTAGACGAATTATTTTCTAAAACTCTTAGTCCAATATAATATTTTCTAAAAAAGTTTTTTCAGGCTTCCTAAACACCTCAAAGAACTGTTTTGTTTTGTTTCTAAAGGTTTTTAAAGTCTTAATTAATCTTTAGAGCTCCTTTTAAGACTTTTCAAACTTTTCTCTTGGACCATGATGAGAAATCTTTGGAGAGTTTATAAGACTGTCGAATCTTAAGGATATTGTGAGAATTATAAATGGGCTACTAGAGGTCTAGGAAACCCTTAAAGTCTTTGAGACTATTTTGAGAGACTTTAGGAGATTAAAAGACTGATTTTTTAAAATAATTTGAAGAACTTCAAAACATTACTAAAGATCTTTAACAGAAGTCTTAAAGGATATTGTGAGTGTTACAGAAGGGCTACTAGTGGTCTAAAAAGTCTCTAAGACTATTTTGAAGCACCTTTGGAGACATTAAAAGACTTATAAGTCGTATACGATTTTTATTTTATTTTAAAACTTTAAGAACAGCTTTTAAAACTTTTAAAGGATTATAAAAGGTCTACTAGAGGGTAGAAACTCTTAAAGTATTAGACCATTTTGAGAGACTTTATGAGAAATTGTAAGACTAATAAGTCGTACACGATTTTTTTAAAGAGATTATTTGATTTTCTTAACAGTTTTTAGAAGTCTTCAAGGATATTTCGAGGATCATAAAAGGGTCACTAGAGGTCTAGTCTTTAATGTGTGTTACACCATTTTGAGAAATCTTAGGAGGCATTAATAGACTGTGATAAGTCGTACACGGTTACGGAATTGTTAAAAGTCTGAGAAAACTTTTATTAGATTTTGAAAAACTTGAAGAGATTATTAAAGATTCCTAACAGCTTTTAGAAGTTTGTGGGGATCATCAAAGATTTACTAGAGGTTTTAGAAACTTTTAAAGTCATTTTAGACTATTTTGAGATAAAAACTGATTTTTTAGAAATATTCTTGAGTCTTACAGTGTTTAAGGTTTTGAAAGATATTGTATTAGCATAAGAGAATCGATTTGTCTAAGAGAGCTTTGAGAAGATTTGTAAAGCCTGAACAAGAGAATTTTGGATAATTTGAACAATTTTTGAGAGGTTTAGGGTTTTGGGAGATATTGTATTAGAATAAGAGAATTGATTAGTCAAGGAGAACTTTGTCACGCTAAAGAATATTGCAAGGTTCACAGAAGGCCTTGAAATATTTTAGGGGCACTAAGAGATTCTCGGATAATTTGAACAGTTCTTTGGAGTCTTTGAGAGGTTTAGGATTATGAGAGATATTGTATTAGAAATTTGTCTAAGAGAGATCACAGAAGACGTTGAAAGCTTTTAGGTTTGACCAAGAGAATTTTGGATAATCTGAACAGTTTTTGAGTGGTTTGGAATTTTTAGAGGTATTGTATCAGAATAAGAAAATTAATTAGCCTAGAAGAGCTTCAGAAGGTTTGTAAAGCCAAAGAATATAGCAAGGCGCTGAAAGCTTTTAGGGAGCTAAGAGATTTTCGGATAATTTGAAATTGTTTTTGGAGTTTTTGAAAGGTATCTCCTACTAAAAGATTCTCGGATAATTTGAACAGTTCTTTGGAGTTTTTGAGAAGTTTAGGATTTTGAGAGATATTGTATTAGAATGAGAGAATCGATTTATCTAATAGAAGACGTTGCAAGCTTTTATGGGTGGCCATGAGAATTTTGGATAATTTGAACAGTTTTGTGGAGTTTTTGAGAAATGATGAGAATTGTGCAAAGATCATAGAAGACGTTGAAAGCTTTAAGAGGCTTGAGGAGATTTTTGAAGACTGAGAAGTCTTAACGGATGCTGCAAAGGATTATAGAAGAAGAAGAAGAAGAGAAGAAACATCTGAGTAGTTTTTTTAGGGTTTGAGAGACATTATATTAGACTAATAAGAGAGTCTTAGAAAACGATTAGTCTAAGGGAGGATTGAGAAGATGAGAAGTCTTAAACGTTGCTGCTTAATTTCAATTGGAACCTCAGGGGATTAGCTAATTACAATTGAATACACAAAGGCTTTCTCGGTGTCATTGCAACCTCTCTAGAGGGAAGTTGCTCGTGAGAAGTTTAAAATTCCAACAATATGACGCAGGCTTAAAGTAAGACTATTAGTTCTAAAATGCGGGCCGAAAGGACGATTTAGAGGGCCAAAGGGGAAAAGTTATTTGCGGTGTTTGATTTTTGTCAATAATATGTCTTATTTTAAGTTGCTATTCCGATGTACGCAGTTTAAGGCAAATATATTTTATATTTTGTTTTTTGCAATGGATTTGACGGTTTTACGATGATAACGGCTGCGACATTTTATTATGCAATTCTACAAGCTACGCAGTTTTATAAGGCAAATATTTTCTATTTTTTGCTTCAGTATGGGACTGATTTAATAGTGTTAGATGATTTTTAGGAGCAAAATGGCTGCGACATTTGATTATCTTGCGCGACCGCAACCTTAGAAGCTACGAATGCACTATTCTATTAATAAAATGCCTTACTTTAGGGTGCTATTCTGATGTACGCGATGTACGCAGTTTTATAAGACAATTATTTTTGCTTTAGTAGGCGACGGACTAAGACTCTTAGCCCAATATAATATTTTCTAAAAAAGTTTTTGCAAGTCTCCTAAACATTCTAAACAACTGTTTAAGTTTTCTGAGACTCTTTTAGTCTTCTGAAAAAGTTTTTGAAGCTTGAGAGTTGTCTTTAAAAGCTCTCGAAATCTTTTATGTATGTTGCATCTTTTAAGACTTTTCTGGTTTTAAGAATTTTTTGAAGTCTTTCTTAGACGAATTGTTAAAAAAAAAAGAAAAGTCTACTAGATGATTTAGAAACTTTTAAAGTATCTTAGATCATTTTGAGAGAAATTATAACTAAACTTAAACAGGTTATTAGATTTCCTCAACAGCTTTTAGAAGTCTTAAAGAGTATTTTATCATTACAATATCTTACTTTAGGCTGCTATTCTGATGTACGCGATGTATGCAGTTTTATAAGACAAATATTTTTATTTTTGCTTTAGTAGGCGACGGACTTAACCGCTTTAGATGATTTTTAGGAGCATATTGATTGCGACATTTGATTATCTCTTACGATAGTAACCCTAGAAGTTACGAACGCACAATTCTGTCAATAAAATGCACAGTTTTATAAGACAAATACATTTTTTGCAACGATTTTTAGTAGCATAACGGCTGCCTCATTGTGTTATCTTGCGCGACCGCTATCTTACAAGCTATTAGAAGCTACGCATTGTTTTGCCAATAAAATGCTTTATTTTAAGGCGCTATTCTGATGTACGCATTTTTTATTTTTTGCTCCAGTAGGCGACTGATTTAACGGTTTTAGATGATTTTTGGGAGCATAACGGCTGCGACATTTGATTATATTGCGCGGCCGAAACTCTAGAAGCTACTAGAGGCTACGAACGCACCGTTTTATTTTAGGATGCTATTCTGATGTACGCGATGTACACAGTTGCATAAGACTTCTTTTTATAATTTTTTGCTCTAGTAGGATTTTTAGGACCATAACGGCTGCGACATTTTGCAACCCTAGAAACTACAAACGCACCACTCTGTCAATAAAATGCCTGATGTACGAATTTTATTTTACATTTTTTGCTTCAGTAGACGACGATTTTTAGGAGCATAACGGCTGCGACATTCTATTATTTTGCGCGACCGCAACTCTAGAAGCTATTAGCGGCTACGAACGCACCGTTCTGTCAATAAAATTACTTAGTTTAGAGTGCTATTTTGATGCACGCAGTTTTTAAGGCAAGTATTTTAAATTTTTTGCTTCAGTATGCGGCCTACTTAACGATTTTAGACAATTTAGGAGCATAACGGCTGCGACGTTCTATTATCTTGTGCACTAGAGGTTATACTAGAGGTTATGAACGCACTTTCTGTTTATAAAATGTCTTATTTTAAGGTGCTGTTCTGATGTACGCGATGTACGTTATTTTGTTCATTTTTAGTAGGCTATTGACTTAACGGTTTTAGGCGTTTTTTAGAAGCATAAAGCAGCCGTTTCTTAAATACTACTTAAAAATCTTATATATTTGATTATCTTGCTTTGATTAAAACTGACTGAACGGTCTTAGACAGTTTTTAAGAGCTGCATCATTCTATTATTATTTAGATGATTTTTAGGAGCAAAATGGCTGCGACATTTGATTATCTTGCGCGACCGCAACCCTAGAAGCTACGAACGCACCATTCTATCAATAAAATGCCTTACTTTAGGGTGCTATTCTGATGTACGCGATGTACGCAGTTTTATAAGACAATTATTTTTAGTTTTGCTTTAGTAGGCGACGGACTAAGACTCTTAGCCCAATATAATATTTTCTAAAAAAGTTTTTTCAAGCCTCCTAAACATTCTAAAGAACTGTTCAAGTTTTCTGAGACTCTTTTAGTCTTCTGAAAAAGTTCTTGAAGCTTGAGAGTTGTCTTTAAAAGCTCTCGAAATCTTTTATGTATGTAGCATCTTTTAAGACTTTTCAGGTTTTAAGAAATTTCTGAAGTCTTTCTTGGACGAATTGTTAAAAAAATAATCTACTAGATGATTTAGAATCTCTTAAAGTATCTTAGATCATTTTGAGAGACTATGAGAAATTATAACTAAACTTAAAGAGGTTATTAGATTTCCTTAACAGCTTTTAGAAATCTTAAAGAGTATTTTATCATTAAAATATCTGCTATTCTGATGTACGCGATGTACGCAGTTTTATAAGACAAATATATTTATTTTTGCTTTAGTAGGCGACGGACTTGACCGCTTTAGATGATTTTTAGGAGCATATTGATTGCGACATTTGATTATTTCTCACGATAGTAACCTACGAACGCACAATTCTGTTAATAAAACGCACAGTTTCATAATACAAATATATTTTATTTTACATTTTTTGAGACAATTATGTTATTTTGCGCGACCGCTATCCTACAAGGTACTAGAAGCAACGAACGCACCGTTCTGCTAATAAAATACTTTATTTTAAGGTGCTATTCTGATGTATGCATTTTTTATTTTTTGCTCTAGTAGGCGACTGATTTAATGGTTTTAGATGATTTTTGGGAGCATAAAGGCTGCGACATTCGATTATATTGCGCGGCCGCAACTCTTGGAGCTACTAGAGGCTACGAACGCACCGTTCTGTCAATAAAATGTTTTATTTGGGGTGCTATTCTGATGTACTCAGTAGACGACGATTTTTAGGAGCATAACGGCTGCAACATTCTATTATTCTGCGCGAAGCTATTAGAGGCTACGAACGCACCGTTCTGTCAATATAATGAATTAGTGTAAGGTGCTATTTTGATGTACGCAGTTTTATAAGGCAAATATATTTAATTATTAATTTTTTTGGTTCAGTATACGACGTATTTAACGATTTTAGACGATTTTTAGGAGCATAACGGCTGCGACATTCTATTATCTTGTGCGACTGCAATCTTACAAGATACTAGAGGCTACGGACGCACGTTAATGGATGCGATTTTTTATTATTTTGCGCGACCGCAACACTAGAAGCTACTAGATGCTATGAACGCACTTTTTTGTCTATAAAATGCCTTACTTTAAGGTACCGCTATCTTACAAGGTACTAGAAGCTACGAACGCACCGTTGTGCTAATAAAATAGTTTATTTTAAGGTGCTATTCTGATGTATGCATTTTTTATTTTTTGCTCTAGTAGGCGACTGATTTAATGGTTTTAGATGATTTTTGGGAGCATAAAGGCTGCGACATTCGATTCTATTGCGTGGTCGCAACTCTTGGAGCTACTAGAGGCTACGAACGCACCGTTCTGTCAATAAAATGTTTTATTTAGGGTGCTATTCTAATGTACTCAGTAGACGACGATTTTTAGGAGCATAACGGCTGCGACATTCTATTATTCTGCGCGAAGCTATTAGAGGCTACGAACGCACCGTTCTGTCAATATAATGAATTAGTGTAAGGTGCTATTTTGATGTACGCAGTTTTATAAGGCAAATATATTTAATTATTAATTTTTTTGGTTCAGTATACGACGTATTTAACGATTTTAGACGATTTTTAGGAGCATAACGGCTGCGACATTCTATTATCTTGTGCGACTGCAATCTTACAAGATACTAGAGGCTACGGACGCACGTTAATGGATGCGACTTTTTATTATTTTGCGCGACCGCAACACTAGAAGCTACTAGAAGCTATGAACGCACGTTTCTGTCTATAAATTGCCTTACTTTAAGGTACCGCTATCCTACAAGGTACTAGAAGCTACGAACGCACCGTTCTGCTAATAAAATGCTTTATTTTAAAGTGCTATTCTGATGTACGCATTTTTTATTTTTTGTTTTGTAGGCGACTGATTTAATGGTTTTAGATGATTTTTGGGAGCATAAAGGCTGCGACATTTGATTATATTGCGCGGCCGCAACTCTTTGAGCTACTAGAGGCCACGAACGCACCGTTCTGTCAATAAAATGTCTTATTTAAGGTGCTATTCTGATGTACGCGTTTGATTTTACATTTTCTGCTTCAGTCGACGACGATTTTTAGGAGCATAACGGCTGCGACATTCTATTATTCTGCGCGAAGCTATTAGAGGCTACGAACGCACCGTTCTGTCAATATAATGAATTAGTTTAAGTTGCTATTCTGATGTACGCAGTTTAATAAGGCAAATATTTTAAATTATTAATTTTTTGCTTCAGTATGCGACGTATTTAACGATTTTAGACGATTTTTAGGAGCATAACGGCTGCGACATTCTATTATCTTGTGCTACTGCAATCCTACAAGCTACTAGAGGCTACGAACGCACGTTAATGGCTGCGACATTTTATTATCTTGCGCAACCGCAACACTTGAAGCTACTAGAGGCTATGAACGCACTTTTTTGTCTATAAAATGCCTTACTTTAAGGTACCGCTATCTTACAAGGTACTAGAAGCTACGAACGCACCGTTCTGCTAATAAAATGCTTTATTTTAAGGTGCTATTCTGATGTAGGCATTTTTCATTTTTTGCTCTAGTAGGCAACTGATTTAATGGTTTTAGATGATTTTTGGGAGCATAAAGGCTGCGACATTCGATTATATTGCGTGGCCGCAACTCTTGGAGCTACTAGAGGCTACGAACGCACCGTTTTGTCAATAAAATGTCTTATTTAGGGTGCTATTATGATGTACGCGTTTGATTTTACATTTTCTGCTTCAGTAGACGACGATTTTTAGGAGCATAACGGCTGCGACATTCTATTATTCTGCGCGAAGCTATTAGAGGCTACGAACGCACCGTTCTGTCAATATAATGAATTAGTTTAAGTTGCTATTCTGATGTACGCAGTTTTATAAGGCAAATATATTTAATTATTAATTTTTTGCTTCAGTATGCGACGTATTTAACGATTTTTAGAAGCATAACGGCTGCGACATTCTATTATCTTGTGCGACTGCAATCTTACAAGCTACTAGAGGCTACTTAATGGCTGCAACATTTTATTATCTTGCGCGACCACAACACTAGAAGCTACTAGAGGCTATTCTGTTTATAAAATGCCTTACTTTAAGGTGCCGTACGCAGTTTGATGACAAATATATTTTATTCATTTTTGTTTCTTTAGTAGGTTATTTACTTAAAGGTTTTAGACGATTATTAGGAGTATAAAGCAGCCGTTATGCTTCTAAAAATCTTATATATTTGATTATCTCGCGCGACCGCTACTCTAGAAGCTAAGAACGTAAAATTCTGTCAATAAAATGCCTTATTTTAAGATGCTATTCTGATGTACGCGATGTATGCAGATTGATAAGACAAATGTGTTTTTGTTTTGTTTTTGCTGACTGACTGAACGGTTTTAGACAGTTTTTAGGAGCATAACGGCTGCAGCATACTATTATCTTGGCCGATCGCAACCCCAGAAGCTAAAAAAAGTGCTATTCTGAAGTACTCGATGTATGCATACTATTTTTGGGAGCATAACGGCTGCGACATTATATTGTCTTGCACGATTGCAACCCCAAAAGCTTTATTTTAAGGCGCTATTCTGATGTACGCAGTTTTATAAGACTAATATATTTAATTTTTAATTTGTTGCTCTAATAGGTTTGACTGCAATTCTACAAGCTTTTAGAGGCTACGAACGGCAATAAAATGCATTACGTTAAGGTGCTATTCCTATGTACGCGATTGCAGCCGCGGCATTTGATTATCTTTCTCGACCGTAACCCTATTGACTATGTACATAAATATGTTAACATTTCCGAAGCACGTAACTGCAATCAAATTAAAGTATATAAGAAAAGCAAGATTGCGCATCGGTTCTATTAAATTTTACAATACTGGATTTTAGTTTATTTTATTCGTACTCGCACTTTTATTGTTTATCAAATCCGATTTGCTACCAATTAAAATAACTTAGATCTGACTTACCTCTAGTTGCATTTTTTACTTATCGCATTACAAACAAATTTGTTTATTCGCTTCGCTTTTCGCAAAAATTAGTAGATTGACCCAGTTCTGGAGAACAAAATATCGTATCGAATAAGATGTTATAAATCCGGGATGAGATTGCTTGTTCGACAGCTAGTTCTTCAATGCCTTGTTAAAATATATTGGAATATTGTTTTGTATTGGAGCGAGCGAATTGTATTCATATTTGAATTTGGTTACACAGTCGTATGGTTCAATTGAAATATTATTATTGTCATATTTTATACAATAACATATATATATATATATATATATATATATATATATATAGAAGCGTGGGCAATTTTCACACATTTGAAAAAATAATTGCCTGAAATCATAATGAAATAAATCTTTGTTATTTAGCCCTTAATATGACTAATTTATGCATTTATATATTAAATGTTGGATTAATATTTAAATATTAATTTAAATAAAATATTTCTATATAAACATTGTACACTAATCCTAATATTTATGTTTTGTGCGTTGATTCGGACTGCATCGAACTTGTTCGGTCGGGGTGATTTCGAACGTATAAAACAGCGCGCGGCGGTTAGCGTCCCTTCATTCTCTCAACCACCAGGAAGAGAGCGTGTTATTACAAGTTGATCGAATTCTTAAATCTTATTCTAATCTAAAATATTATAGTTAATCATATAATAATAATAATAAAAGAATCATTAAATACTTACATTAGTGACTTTAGTGTTTTTGGCTTCAAGTAAGTTAGAAGTTGAATAACTTTTAATTGTATGTCAATCAATGTGAATTTAATGCATGATTAATTGCACTAATTTGATTAATAGTGTAATGTTATTACAGCGTCCCAATTATTTATTAATTATAATTATTGTTTGTTTTGATACAAAATTTTATATTAGTTAAAATTGAATAAACAATTGGTGGTAATTGTAGATTAATATAATTATTCTAATGAAGTAAAAAGCGGTGATCTACTGGCTTTAGGAGATAATTAGATTCTTATGTGTATTATTTTATTGTTTGCAAATTTAATATTAAGCTTTATAGTGGGGCAAAGATTTTTCATATAATAGAAGTTTGTAAGGAAAAGTTGCAGCGCCAATTATTAGTGTCGGATTTTTATTAACATTTGATAAACTTTGTCAAAGCTATATTTTTACATTTATTTTGAGCACTTGAAATGATTTAGTTTTTAAATCGCATTTTTTATTGTATTAATGAGGTAAAAACTTTTTTAGAGATGTACATTATATTGTGAAACTAATTAATTTACTGGCTTTAGTAGTTTATTTCATTGTTTGCAAATTTAATATGAAGCTTTGTAATGAAGCAAGGATTTTGTATGGAAAAGTTTTGTAGCCAATTATTAGTATCGGATTTTATTTATACTCGTAATTTGAGAAACTTTAAATGATGTCAAAGTTATATTTTTAAGCTTTAAATAGTTCATAACATTTATTGTAGTAATTTTACCGTTTCAATTATTGAATATCAGCTTTGATTTTTTATGATCTAATAAAAATTGTTATCATAATATTTAAACATTTTCTCAGATAAATGTAAAGCGCAAAATAAATTCTCCTTTTTTAAGGAAAATTATGTTGGGCCGGACTTTATCACAGAATTTATCTAGGCAGAACTCTGATTAGAATTAAAGGTTTTAAAAATTTAAAATTTGAGAATCCTAGACAATTCTATTGTCTTTAGTTTTAAGATGTTTCCAAATATAAACTATACTAGTGCCGCGATCCAGGAGAATTTTTTTATGATGTGGTTTGATTGATTTGTGATGTCTTACTCTTTTGGCCAGTCTAAAAGCTTTTGCTTTTAGGGCTGTGGTTGAAGATTAGTTCACCTTTAGGCAGGCTTTTTTCAAAGAGTTGCTTTTAGCTCATATTTGCTTAGCTTAAGTTGTGCGTTGCATATTGTATGTCTTATATTTTACTGTACTCTTCCGAAGTCTTACTACTTTGGCCAGTTTTTTTGGTTAGTTTGTGTTTGTTAGCTTTCTTAGTGGCTTTGTTGTATGTTGTAAGACAGGTTCTGTACGTAGTCCGGTCACCGTTTTTCTTGTTTGTTTTGTTTTGTATTGTTTGTTTTTGGTCTGCCAAGGTCTAAGTGTTTGGACACATCTGGGACACTTGCTCTGACCATAGTGTAATACTATCACCCATAGTTTTTTTTTGAGGTTTCTACTTTCTTTCAAGATCTTTTGTTTAGGAGTACGACAAGTTGGGTCTTCTTGGGATCTGGTTTGGAGTTTACAATTTGCCAGGTCTAGGTGCAAACGGTGTTTTGCTCAGTCAAACTAATTCCTTTAGGCCAATAATCTGAAGTTTGAAGTTTTTTTGTTTGTTGTGCTCAGGTTTTTGTGTTTGGTTTGCTTACATACATGAATTTAGGAATCCGTCTTTATAGGTACATTTTAGAAAATGTTTGCTTCTTTTTTAGAATGGTGGTCTTGATGGCTTCTGCATCTTTAGAATTAAGTAAGCAATTGGGACTCTTGAGGCTGAATATTTTTTTAGGTTTCTATGTTTTTTGGTCCTATCGCAAAATACTGTGAAGGGCCCTTTCTGAAACTGTTTTGGAAGAAGTTTTTTTTACTTTATTTTGTTACCTTATCTCAAGCTTTTAAAACCAAAAAGCGTTCTGTAACTACAATATTTAGAATTTCAAACATGTTGAGTCACTATTTAGTTTTAATCTTTTGAGTTTGTAAGATTTTGGTAGTTTTTGGCTTTCAAAGCTTTCAAAAATCGTTTTATTATTGAAATATTTAAAATTTTATTATATTTTTAAACATTTTTACAACCGTTTACGTAAGATTTTTATCAATTTTAAGCTTCCAATTTTTTTTTATAATTCAAATATTTGGATTTTAATTTTTTTTATATATTTGCGAACATGTTGAGTTACTATTTAGTAAATTTGATAAAAATCTTCCAATTAGTTTTTGTTTTACACCCGTTTACTTTAGATTTTTGGCAATTTTTAGCTCTTAAACCATTTTTTATAATTTAAATATTTATATTTTTAAAATTTTAATTTATTTACAAACATGTTGAGTTTCTATTTAATAAATTTGATAAAAAAATTTCAAATAGTTTTGTTTTTACAGCCGTTTATGAAAGTTTTTGGAAGCTTAAGGGCCTAAAATTGCCCTTAAGCTTCCAAAAACTTTTTTATAATTCAAATATTTGGATTTTTAAAATTTTAATGTATTTGCAAACATGTTGAGTGGTTGTTTAGCAAATTTGATAAAAATCTTTCAACTAATTTTTGCTTTACAGCCGTTTACAATTTTTTTTTAACAATTTTAGGCTCTTAAGCTTCCAAAAACTTTTTTATAGTTCAAATATTTGGATTTTTAAAATTTTAATATATTTTCAAATATGTTGAGTTACTATTTAGTAAATTTGATTGAAAATCTTTCAACTGGTTTTGGTTTTACAGCCGTTTACGTAAGATGTTTGTAAGTTTTTGGCTGGTAATGATTCCAAAAACTTTTTTGCAATTCAATTATTTGGTTTTTTAAAGTTTTAAAATGTTTGCGAACATGTTAAGTTACTATTTCATAAATTTGATAAAAATCTTTCAATTAGTTTTGGTTTTACAGCCGTTTACGTAAGATTTTTGCTAATTTTAGGCTCTTAAGCTTTCCAAAACTTTTTTATAGTTCAAATATTTGGATTTTTATAATTTTAATATAATTGCAAACGTGCTGAGTTACTATTTAGTAAATCTGATAAAAATCTTTCAACTAGTTTTTATATTACAGTCATTTACGTAAGATTTTTGACATTTTTAGGCTCTTATGCTTCCAAAACTTTTTTTATAATTTACATATTTAGATTTTTATAGTTTTAGTATATTTGCAAACATGTTGAGTTGGTAATTGATAAATTTTATAATAATTTTCCTACTAGTTTTTGTTTTATAGCCGTTTGCGTAAGATTTTTGGCAATTTTTGGTTCTTAAAGCTTCCAAATTTTTTTTATAATTTAAATATTTGAATTTTTAAAATTTTAATTTATTTGCAAACATGTTGAGTTACTATTTAGTAAATTTGATAAAAATCTTCCAACTAGTTTTTGTTTTACTGCCGTTTACGTAAGATTTTTTCCAATTTTAGGCTCTTAAAGCTTTCAAAAACTTTTTTTTAGTTAAACTATTTGGATTTTTAAAATTACAATTATATTAAAATTTTAAAAATCCAAATAGTTTAGCAAATTTGATATAAATCTTCCAATTAATTTTTGTTTTACAGTCGTTTACGTAAGATTTTTGGCAGTTTTAGGCTCTTAAAGCGTCCAAAAACGTTTTATAATTTAAATATTTGGGTTTTTAAAATTTTAGTATATTTGCAAACATGTTGAGTTACTATTTAGTAAATTTGATAAATATCTTTCAACTAGTTTTTGTTTTACAGCCGTTTACGTAAGATTTTTGGCAATTTTAGGCTTTGGAAGCTTTAATTCCAAAAACTTATTTATAGTTCAAATAATTGGATTTTTAAAATTTTAATATATTTTTAAACATGTAGAGTTACTATTTAGTAAGTTTGACAAAAATCTTTCAACTGGTTTTAATTTTACAACCGTTTACGTAAGATTTTTTGCAATTTTTTGCTCTTAAAGCTTCCAAAAATTCTTTTATAATTTAAATATTATAATTTTTAAAGTTTTAATATAATTGCAAACATGTTGAGTAACTATTTAGCAAATTTGATATAAATCTTCCAATTAATTTTTGTTTTACAGCCGTTTACGTAAGATTTCTGGCAATTTTAGGCTCTTAAAGCGTCCGAAAACATTTTATAATTCAAATATTTGGGTTTTTAAAATTTTAGTATGTTTTCAAACATGTTGAGTTACTATTTAGTAAATTTGATAAAAATGTTCCAACTAGTTTTTGTTTTACAGCCGTTAACGTAAGATTTTTTGCAATTTTTGGTTGTAAATCTTTCAAAAACTTTTTTATAGTTCAAATATTTGGGTTTTTAAAATTTTAATACATTTGCGAACATGTTGAGTCATTATTTAGTAAGTTTGATAAAAATCTTTTAATTAGTTTTTGTTTTACAGCCGTTTACGTAAGATTTTTAACAGTTTTAGGCTCTTAAGCTTCCAAAAACTTTTTTATAGTTTAAATATTTGGATTTTTAAAATTTTAAGTATTTTCAAACATGTTGAGTTACTATTTAGCAAATTTGATATAAATCTTCCAATTAATTTTTGTTTTGCAGCCGTTTACGTAAGATTTTTGTCAATTTTTGGCTTTTAAAGCTTCTATAAACTTTTTTATAGTTCAAATATTTGGATTTTTAAAATTTTAATATATTTGCAAACATGTAGAGTGGCTATTTAGTAAATTTGATAAAAATCTTCCAACTAGTTTTTGCTTTACAGCCGTTTACAAAAGATTTTTAACAGTTTTAGGCTCTTAAGCTTCCAAAAACTTTTTTATAATTTATTAATTTGTTTTTTTAAAATTTTAATGTATTTTCAAACATGTTGTGTTACTATTTAGCAAATTTGATATAAATCTTTCAATTAATTTTTGTTTTACAGTCGTTTACGTAAGATTTTTGGCAATTTTAGGCTCTTAAAGCGTCCAAAAGCAATTTATAATTCAAATATTTGGGTTTTTAATTTTTTTGTATATTTGCGAACATGTTGAGTGACTATTTAGTAAATTTGATAAAAAAATTTTAATTAGTTTTTGTTTTACAGTCGTTAACGTAAGATTTTTGGCAATTTTAGGCTTTTAAAGCTTCCAAAAACTTATTTATAGTTCAAATATTTGGATTTTTAAAATTTTAATATATTTTTAAACATGTAGAGTTACTATTTAGTAAGTTTGACAAAAATCTTTCAACTGGTTTTAATTTTACAACCGTTTACGTAAGATTTTTCGCAATTTTTTGCACTTAAAGCTTCCAAAAACTCTTTTATAATTTAAATATTATAATTTTTAAAGTTTTAATATAATTGGAAACATGTTGAGTAACTATTTAGCAAATTTGATATAAATCTTCCAATTAGTTTTTGTTTTACAGCCGTTAACGAAAGATTTTTGGCAATTTTTGGTTGTAAAGCTTTCAAAAACTTTTTTATAGTTCCAATATTTTGGTTTTTAATATTTTTAATATATTTGCGAACATGTTGAGTGACTATTTTGTAAATTTGATGAAAATCTTTCATATAGTTTTTGTTTTACAGCCGTTAACGTTAGATTTTTGGCAGTTTTTGGCTGTCAAAGCTTCCAAAAACTTATTTATAGTTCAAATATTTGGATTTTTAAAATTTTAATCTATTTTCAAACATGTAGAGTTACTATTTAGTAAGTTTGACAAAAAAATTTTAACTGGTTTTGATTTTACAACCGTCTACGTAAGATTTTTGGCAATTTTATGCTCTCTTAAATCGTCCAAAAACATTTTATAATTCAAATATTTGGGTTTTTAAAATTTTAGTATATTTGCGAACGTGTTGAGTGACGATTTAGTAAGTTTGATAAAAATCTTTCAATTAGTTTTTGTTTTACAGCCGTTAACGTAAGATTTTTTGCAATTTTTGGTTGTAAAGCTTCCAAAAACTTTTTTATAGTTCAAATATTTGGGTTTTTAAAATTTTAATACATTTGCGAACATGTTGAGTGACTATTTAGTAAGTTTGATAAAAATCTTTCAATTAGTTTTTGTTTTACAGCCGTTTACGTAAGATTTTTGGCAATTTTAGGCTCTTAACGCTTCTAAAACCTTTTTTATAATTTAAATATTTGGGTTTTTAAAATGTTAGTATATTTGCAAACATGTTGAGTTACTATTTAGTAAATTTGATAAAAAAATTTCAATCAGTTCTTGTTTTACAGCCGTTAACGTAAGATTTTTCGCAATTTTTGGTTGCAAAGCTTCCAAAAACTTTTTTTGTAATTCAAATATTTGGGTTTTTAAAATTTTAATACATTTGCGAACACGTAGAGTTACTATTTAGTAAATTTGACAAAAATCTTTCAACTGGTTTTGTTTTTACAGCCGTTTATGTAAGATTTTTGACAATTTTAGGCCCTTAAGCTTCCAAAAACTTTTTTATAATTCAAATATTTGGATTTTTAAAATTTTAATGTATTTGCAAACATGTTGAGTGGTTGTTTAGTAAATTTGATGAAAATCTTTCATTTAGTTTTTGTTTTACAGCCGTTAACGTAAGATTTTTGTCAATTTTTGGCTGTTAAAGCTTCAAAAAACTTATTTATAGTTTAAATATTTGGATTTTTAAAATTTTAATATATTTTCAAACACGTAGAGTTACTATTTAGTAAATTTGACAAAAATCTTTTAACTGGTTTTGATTTTACAACCGTTTACGTAAGATTTTTGGCAATTTTTTGCTATTAAAGCTTCCAAAAACTTTTTAATAATTTAAATATTATAATTTTTAAAGTTTTAATATAATTGCAAACATGTTGAGTAACTATTTAGTAAATTTGATAAAAATCTTCCAACTTGTTTTGGTTTTACTGCCTTTTGCGTAAGATTTTTGGCAATTTTAGGGTCCCAAGCTTCCAAAAACTTTTTATAATTCAAATATTTGAATTTTTAAAATTTTAATATATTTGAAACGTGTTGAGTTACTATTTAACATATTTGATTAAAATCTTCCAACTAGTTTTTGTTTTACAGCCGTTTATGTAAGATTTTTGCTAATTTTAGGCTCTTAAAGCTTCCAAAAACTTTTTTATAATTTAAATGTTGGGATTTTTAAAATTTTAATATGTTTTCAAACATTTCGAGTTACTAATTAGTAAATTTTGTAATAATCTTCCGGCTAGTTTTTATATTACAGCCAATAGCTCTTATAGCTTCCAAAATAAAATAAATAGCTTTCGCAAACTATTTTAACATTATAATATTACAACTTTTAAGATGAAATAAAACATTTCAACATTTTGATTTTAATGAAATGTAAATGCAAAATAGTATAAATAAATTTAAAGATTTTTAAAATACTTGTTTACGGCACTCCTAAAGCATGCTTTACATCTCAAGATTTTACTTAGAAAATGCTCTTTGTTTGGTATTTGTTTTCATATTTTATCGTTTAATATATGGAGCATAAAATAATGAGAAGTCAATCAATATTTTCCAGATAGATTTATTTATTTTCCATGTATGTACTTCATAAAACATAATCTTACAAATAAGCTCATTAAAATTTTAATTGTCTTAGAAATAAATTGAATTATATTAAAATATCTACATTTGTGCTTTGAACTGAAGTAAAGAAAACTCATTTTATGATTTTAATTGCATTTTACTCATGCACATCTTCACTTGATTTGAATTATTTATTTTAAATCGAATTTTTATCGGAAACAACAACGCATATACTAGGAAATTTCTTGACAAACAAGAATTTCATAATCATTATGTTAAAATTAATTACAAGTTAAAACTCATTGCATCACAGTGTGACTTTAATCTCATTTGAGTGTTCTTATTAATTAAACTGCGTTGATTAAAAGTTCTATTTCGAATCATATAATTTACACCGGGTTTAATGAAACATTCCTATTACATATCATAGCCAACAAAAATAATAATATCCGATTGCAACTCGGTTTTAATAGATAGCAAAAATCAATGGAAAGTGATATTCAGGGGGAATAATTTTATAAAATGTTTAACGCATTATACTAATTAACAAAAATACTGTAAAAAATATATTTTGTTTACATCACCTCAACTTTTTTTCAGAGTTTGATTTTATTTTTTTTTGCTATTTTTGCTCGTCTTATTTGCTATCATATATCAATGTATTTAGTGGTAGAAAATGCATTCACAGCTTTTGTGTAGATTCTATTAAATATTTCTATAGAATGCTTAAAGTATGTACTAAATCGCTCTGTATACGTATATCTAGTCACGCTGTTCCCTTTCGGGGTAGGCCATCGAGGTGTTGGGCTCACCGAGCCACAGAGAAGACATGTGCGTTTGGATGCCTATACGAGGATTTATTTGGAAAGAATGCCCGCTCTGCGTCTCTTTGTTGGTGACACTCATCGAACTCTGGTTGTTGCTTAACTTTTGTTAGCGCTGTTAATCATACATGCCGACTTAGTATTTGTCTTTATTACATAAAATTCTCACGAAATTAAATTGCTTATAAGAAAAGGCCCAGAACATATATATATTGTATAAAATACGCTCAAAAATCGCTCATGGCTTACATGCGAAAAATATAAAATTTTGGGAATAAATTGCAGATGTTTTAAGGCATTTTATAATTGTTTATAAAAGGTATTTTGACAGTTAAATTGTAAAACACAAAATATATTGAAAATGGTTATTGAAAAACTGTTATTGTTGCTCAATTTAGCGCGTTAAATACAATTATAATAGGAATTTTATTAAAAATCGCTCAGAAAATGCTTTTGAACTGTATTAAATATGTTTTTTTAATGAAATTAGTGTTTTTTAATAAATTTACTTACAATTATTCCAAAGAAAACATTAAAAATTGCGTATAAAATGCAGTGGTTGCTTAATTATTGCAAAAAATCGCTCAGCAAAGATTTAAAATTGATAATAACAAATAAATCGCTCAGGTAATTATTGCATAAAATAAATAAGAATTATTTTATAAAAAAAAGTAAAAATTCGCTCAGAAAATGCTTTAAATTTGAAATATGAATAAAAATTAAGTGAAATTATTCAGAGAACTTATTTATTATTGTATTGAATCTTTCATTGATCAAAAATTGTTTAGAAATTAATAGAAAAATATATTTATTGCATAAAACCATGAAAAATCGCTTAGAATTGATTCTCTACCAAGTCATGATTTTGTTGTAGAGTGGTTACGGAATTGGTGATTTAACTCAATTTTTAAGCAAAAATTGCAATTAATTAAAATTTTGCTGAAATAATGTTGACCAAAATTATTACTATAAAATTTTGCTTCGAAAAGGAAAGATTTACTATAGAGAATCGGTTGAGTAGCTTATTGCTAACTAAAGAATTAGTTTAGCTCATTAATACCCAAAAAATGATTAAAAATCGCTCAGAAAACGCTTATGAAATTTTACAACTCAAATTTTGCTTTGAATTCACATGCGAAATCAACAATTATAAATCACAGAACAGATTGCTTCATTGCTAACGTGTTTTGTTTCTATTGAAATCTCAATTTTTAAATATATTGCAAAAATAGTTGAAATTTTTTAAAAATCGCTTAGCAAACTTTTTTATTGTATGATTTAAAATTGATGACAAATTACTATTTTGTTTACAAAATACATTTGTGAAATCAATAATCACTATGCAGAAGTTGCTTATTGCCAACTCGCTTGATATTAATAATAAATCGCTCAAATTTTATAATAAATCGCTCAAAATTAATTGAAACTATAAATATGTTTAAGGAACGAATTTAACGCAAAATACAGTTTATTAAAAGTGTGTGAAGTTACAATTACGCTATGAAAGCATAAGCGGCAGAGCGGGTATTAGAAGTTAGTGGTTTTAGTAGCATAAAATAAATGTACGTTTTCTGCTACAAATCGCGTAAGAAATTATTGCATAATGCTTATTTTATATTAGAATTTTTTTACAAAACTGATTAATTACATAAAATAAATGAGTAAAAACGTCTTGGAAACTATAATTTGCATTTATTGTTTAAGAAACGCAAAAATCGCTCAGAAAACGCTTTTATTTTATGAAAGAAGAATCAAAATCCAAATTACAATGTGAAGTTATTTAAAAAATCTATTTATTATCGTAAAACCTCTATTAGTTAAACATAAATTGGTATGAAATTAGTGGTTTTGTTGGTCACGTTATCATAAATCGCTCAGCATTAAATGCGTAAAAAATGTGATTATTATATTAAATAAATAAAAAAAGATTTACGAAACCTATAACATAAAAAAATTGCTTAGAAATTGATGGGTAGCAAAAAAATAAATTTACATATTTTGCTTTATTGCCAAAAATCGCTCAGGTAATTATTGCATCAAATAATAATGAAAATGCTTACAAAACTTACTTATTACATAAAATAAATCAACAATTGTGCATATTTTGTATAAAAAACATGAAAAATCGCTCAGAATAGAGTGTTTTTTTTTTTTCTAGAATTAATTAATCTGGCTTACTATTTTTAAAATAATTAATAAACTAGCAAAAATTAATCAAACAAATTCTATAGGGAATTAATTGTTATTATAATTGTGCATTTATTGTATAAAACATAAGAAATTGCTCAGAATAAAGTGTTTTGCTACATTGCCAAAAATCGCTCAGATAAAATTCCATAAAAAAATAAGAAAATGTTTACAAAATTCATTCTTTACATAAAATAAATTAATAAATCTTTGGTAAAACTATAATTCTGCCTTTATTGTATGTCAAATATGAAAAATCGCTCAGAAAATTTTTTTATTTTATGAAAGGTGTTTTGCCATGTTGCCAAAAATCGCTCAGCTAATTATTGCATAAAATAAATAAGAAAATGCTTACAAAACTCGTTTATTACATACAATAAATTAACAAATCTCTCGAAAAACTATAATTGTGCATTTATTGTACAAAAAACATAGAAATCGCTCAGAATAAAGTGTTTTGGCACATTGCCAAATATCGCTCAGATAAAATTTCATAAAATAAATAAGAAAATGTTTACAAAATTCATTCTTAACATAAAATAAATTATTAAATCTTTGGTAAAACTATATTTTTGCCTTTATTGTATGTCAAATATGAAAAATCGCTCAGTAAATCTTTTTATCTTATAAAATAAGAATAAGAAATCAAAGTACAATGTGAAATTATTTAGGGAACCTATTTATTATACTGAAATCTCTATTAGTTAGTCAGTTATAATTAGTTGTTTTCATATTAAAAAATAACGTGTTAGGCCACGTTTCCAAAAATCGCTCAGCTAATTATTACATAAAATAAATAAGAACATGCTTACAAAATTTGTTTATTACATACAATAAATTAACAAATCTCTCGAAAAACTATAATTATCTATTTATTGTACAAAAAACATGAGAAATCGCTTAGAATATAGTGTTTTGCTACTTTGCCAAAAATCGCTCAGATAAAATTTCATAAAATAAATAAGAAAATGTTTACAAATTCATTTTTAACATAAAATAAATCATTAAATCTTTGGTAAACTATAATTCTGCCTTTATTGTATGTCAAATATGAAAAATCGCTCAGAAAATGTTTTTATTTTATGAAATAGTAATAAGAAATCAAAAGTACGATGTGGAATTATTCAGGAAACCTATTTGTTGTACTGAAATATCTATTAGTTAGACAGTCAAAATTAGTCGTTTTTGTAATAAAAATTAACTGCGTGTTTTGCTACGTTGCCACAAATCGCTCAGCTAATTATTGCATAAAATAAATAAAAAAATGCGTACAAAACTCGTTTATTACATGAAATAAATTAACAAATCTCTCTAAAAACTATAATTGTGCATTTATTGTACAAAAAACATAGAAATCGCTCAGAATAAAGTGTTTTGCCACATTGCCAAAAATCGATCAGATAAAATTCCATAAAATAAAGAAGAAAATGTTTACAAAATTCATTCTCAACATAAAATAAATCATTAAATCTTTGGTAAAATTATACTTTTGCTTTTATTGTATGTCAAATATGAAAAATCGCTCAGAAAATCCTTTTATCTTATGAAATAAGAATAAGAATTCAAAGTACAATGTGAAATTGTTCAGGGAATCTATTTATTGTACTGAAATCTTTATTAGTTAGTCAGTCATAATTAGTTGTTTTAATATTAAAAAATAACGTGTTTTGCCACGTTTAAAAAAATCGCTCAGGTAATTATTGCATAAAATAAATAAGAAAATGCTTACCAAACTTGTTTATTACATACAATAAATTAACAAATCTCTCGAAAAACTATAATTGTCCTTTTATTGTACAAAAAACATGAGAAATCGCTTAGAATATAGTGTTTTGCTACATTGCCAAAAATCGCTCAGATAAAATTCCATAAATTAAATAAGAAAATGTTCACAAAATTTATTCTTAACATAAAATAAATCATTAAATCTTTGGTAGAACTATACTTTTGCCTTTATTGTGTGTCAAATATGAAAAATCGCTCAGAAAATGTTTTTATTTTATGAAATAGGAATAAGAAATCAAAAGTACGATGTGAAATCGTTCAGGGAACTTATTTATTGAACTGAAATCTCTATTAGTTAGTCAGTCATAATTAGTCGTTTTAATATTAAAAAATAACATGTTTTGCCACGTTACCAAAAATCGCTCAGCTAATTATTGCATAAAATAAATAAGAAAATGTTTACCAAACTTGTTTATTACATACAATAAATTAACAAATCTCTCGAAAAACTATAATTGTCTATTTATTGAACAAAAAACATGAGAAATCGCTTAGAATATAGTGTTTTGCTACATTGCCAAAAATCGCTCAGATAAAATTTCATAAATTAAATAAGAAAATGTTCACAAAATTTATTCTTAACATAAAATAAATCATTAAATCTTTGGTAGAACTATACTTTTGCCTTTATTGTGTGTCAAATATGAAAAATCGCTCAGAAAATGTTTTTATTTTATGAAATAGGAATAAGAAATCAAAAGTACGATGTGAAATCGTTCAGGGAACTTATTTATTGAACTGAAATCTCTATTAGTTAGTCAGTCATAATTAGTTGTTTTAATATTAAAAAATAACATGTTTTGCCACGTTGCCAAAAATCGCTCAGCTAATTATTGCATAAAATAAATAAGAAAATGCTTACAAAACTTGTTTATTACATACAATAAATTAACAAATCTCTCGAAAAACTATAATTGTCTATTTATTGTACAAAAAACATGAGAAATCGCTTAGAATATAGTGTTTTGCTACATTGCCAAAAATCGCTCAGATAAAATTCCATAAAATAAATAAGAAAATGTCCACAAAATTTATTCTTAACATAAAATAAATCATTAAATCTTTGGTAGAACTATACTTTTGCCTTTATTGTGTGTCGAATATGAAAAATCGCTCAGAAAATTCTTTTATTTTATGAAATAAGAATAAGAATTCAAAGTACAATGTGAAATTGTTCAGGGAATCTATTTATTGTACTGAAATCTTTAGTAGTTAGTCAGTCATAATTAGTCGTTATAATATTAAAAAATAACGTATTTGCCACGTTGCCAAAAATCGCTCAGCTAATTATTGCATAAAATAAATAAGAAAATGCTTACAAAACTCGTTTATTACATGAAATAAATTAACAAATCTCTCTAAAAACTATAATTGTGCATTTATTGTACAAAAAACATGAAAAATCGCTCAGAATAAAGTGTTTTTTTTTTAGAATTAATTTATTGTACTAAAATTAGTTTGCTCAGGTAAATATTCAATAAAATAAATAAGAAAATGCTTACAACACTCATTGATCACTTAAAATAAATCAATAAATTTCTCTGAAAACTAAAATTGTATAAAAAAATGTGAAAAATCGCTCAGAAAATGCTTTTATTTTACGAATTAATAATAAAATATTAAAATTACAATTTGAATTTATCTCGACACATGTTTATTGTACTAAAACCTCTATTAGTTTAATTAATCAATTATTGCTTAAAACATATATTTGTCTCTTGAAATACATAAAGGACGTATTTGCTTATAATTCTTACTTACAAACAAGCATTTTGTTTTGTCTTTTTTTTTGTTCTACTGAAAAAGAACTTTACACCTTCTCAGTTTTCTTCTCTACCCAACTCTCATTATTTTATGTCTCAGGTTTTTTCTGTTAATCAAGTTACACAGCAAAATTGAGGTTGACCTTTGCGCTCTAATCAATAATTAAATAAAAAGTAATTATAAATTTTTAAAAGATATTTTAGGGTTGCACAAAATGTGCTTATTTTATTTGTACGGGAATATGCGCGTACCATAAAATAGATATTTAATGTATACTATTTTTCATAATTAACTTGTGCCAATGCACTTAATACATATTATATGTTGCTTTAATAACTCCAGGAAAAGTTGTGGACAGTAATTTGAAACTAAAAATGTTGTAATTATGATATCTACACATACCTAATTAAATAATAGGAAATGTAATGTAAGTTTTAAATAAATTAAAGTTGCCACAATTTAATCAATAACTTCCTAGAACAACTTTGATTTAAAAGGATTTTAAACTTCTTTGATTTTTGTCAGAAAACTAATTATATTTTAAATATGTGCTTGAAATTTTAACTTAAAAGATTTTATTTTTAATGAATTAATTTATGAACTTAAGAAGTCTATTCTTATACTTTCAATTCTTTGATCTTTTTAACATTTATTTCAAGTTCTTGGACCAAATATTAAATCAATCGATACAAAAAGAATTATTTAGTTCATTTTTAATCTTTAGTTTCAACAATTCTGCAAGCTTATAATAATAATTAACTAATTTAATATAATTATTCTATTAGAAATGGTCATGGTAAGAACAAATTAAAAATATTGATGAAATTTTGTATTGTTTTTGTTTCATATTTGTTATGAAGCTTATGCATGTATTTGCTTTATAAAATTGTGTTCATGATTGTATAGGGTTTTCCTATTTATTTGATTTACTGCGAAATTTGATTTTGATTAAAAAATGTATTTATTTTGATTTGAAATAAAATAAAATTGCGTAATATTTCTTAATTTAACAACAACATTGATTGTGCGAAACAATTTTTGATTTAATACAACAATAAAGAGTGTTGATAGACATACAAATGTAACTATATCCATCTTAATAGCGTCACTATGATAGATTGTAAAGTAATCATATCAACTATATTATGATTAATTTAGTAGTGTTGTGTATAGATTGATGAATTCACGGAATATAAACAAATATTGTATTAATAGTGGGGGATGTTGATTGGTTTGTTAGTTGGTGATGGCATGTTCGCATTGCAGTTGATTGCCGGACTTGATTCTTGTTACTATTTGGTTCAATAAATTAGTGTGTATTATGGACATATTGATTGAGTTTTAAATTAATGCAAGTTTATTATAACCGGTAAAATTGTAAGTTTTCTATTCTTACTACATTATTGTATTCACAATTGTATCAATTTAAATTTATATTTAGTAAAATATTATCTAAATTATTTAATTAATTTCTGCGTACATATTTATTTAATATTAATTAATTTTTGTTTACTTTAATTTAATTTTCATTTAATTATTACATATTCAAAAGGTGTAATTGGATTTCTAATTGCTCTATACGTTGGGGTAGTAATGAATATTGTTTGCCGTTCAACAAGCAACTCTTGACTATCAGATTAATTTTAAACATTTGTGTTATGTGTATACTACATTATTAATAAATTTTTCAGTTTTAGAGTGCTAAAACAATGTTTGAATATTGTTTGAATGGAGATATTATTTTTTTTTAAATTGTTTCTACAGTTCCGCTTTATGGACAGTTTTTAATCAATTTGTATGCAACGATTTTTTGTTGATTTATTTGCACAGTAATAAATTTGCTTTGTGCAATTTTTAATGAATTTTTATGCAGTAAACAAATATGTTTTTTTTAATTTATTTGCATTAAATTGATTTTTTATGTAGCACATGCGATTCTTGCGCGATTATTTGCTTTAAATGTTTTTTTGCTTAATTTTTGCTCAGTTTTAGGCAATAAATTGGTATTTTTAACAATTTTTAATGAATTTTTTGAAGTTAATTTGTTTTTTTTTCACAATTGGTTTGCATTAACGCTAGAGAATTGCCAAGTTAGTCGCCCCGTCCTGTTGTGCTGCCACTAGTAGTATTGTTATGGAAAAATATTAAATCCTATCACATCTACGAGAATATTAGTAAACTTTTCTCTCTAGAAAAATATTAACACGTACAGCGCCGTTTTTAAATTAAAATTAGTTCTTATAGGACAAAACGCCAACCAACTCAATATCCAAACGATAAGATTTTAGTCATTACTTTTTTTATATGTTGAACTACATACAATATTCTATGTCTTCATGTTTTTAGATAAAGATTTGAAGTTATATTTAAAGAGAAAAAAATAACAAAAAACTAATTAAAAATGTCACTTTTTAAAAGTTAGTTGCAAAGAAACGACTTCTTGCATCAAATTTCTACAAGTTTGAGGACACAGATTGGACTTTCTTCTACAATGTGTGAAAGTTTTATTCAATTATATTCAGGCGTTTTCTTGCTGAGTTGGATGCTGTGAACCCTTATAATAGCGCAATAATTCTCCCCCCTTAAATTTATGTTTTATGCCGCAAATACTTTTGCGCGTTTTTTTTTTGCTTTAAATGATTTTTGCGCTTAGTTTTTGATAAGTTTTACGCATAAATTGATATATTGAGGAATGTTTTATGAACTTTTTGAAGCAAATACGTTTTTTTGCATTATATTGATGTTTTGTGCGGCAAATAGGTTTTTGAGCGATTTTTTTGCTTTAAATGTTTTTTACGCGATTTTTGATCAAACCAAATTGGTGTTTTGAGCTTGATTTTTATAAACTTTTATACAGCAAATTTTTTTTGTTAATGTTTGTTTGCATTAAATTGATGTTTTATGCAGCAAATAAAATTCTTGAGCGATTTTTTTGGTTTTAAATGGTTTTTTGTCTGTAGATTGCGATTTTTTGCTTTAAATGATTTCTTTCGCACAATTTTTGATGTATTGAGGAATGTTTTATGAGCTTTTAGAAGCAAATACGTTTTCTTCACATTTTTTTTTTGCATTAAATTGATGTTTTGTGCGACAAATGGATTTTTGAGCGATTTTTTTGGTTTAAAGGTTTTTTACGCGATTTTTGATCAATTTTACGCACCAAATTGGTGTTTTGAGCTATTTTTTATGAACTTTTATACAACAAATATTTTTTTTACTGTTTGTTTGCATTAAATTGATGTTTTATGCAGCTCACAAAAACCCATTTGGTTTTTGTGAGCGATTTTTTGTTTTGAATAGTTTTTTGCACAATTTTTGATTACTTTTAAGCAATAAATTAGTGTTTTGAGCTATTTATAATGAACTTTTATATGCTCTACATACGCTTTTCTACAATGTGCTTGCATTAAGTTGATGTTTTATGCAGAAAATAGGTTTTTTGAGCGATTTTTTTGTTTTAAATAGTTTTTTGTGCATAAATTGCGATTTTTGCGCATAATGTTTGATAAATTTTACTCATAAATTGATGTATTGAGGAATTTTATGAAGAAGTAAATACGTTTTTTGTGCGGCAAATGGGTTTTTGAGCGATTTTTTTTGCTTTAAATGTTTTTTACGTGATTTTTGATAAATTTTACGCACCAAATTGGTGTTTTGTGCTATTTTTTATGAACTTTTATGCTTTTTCTAATGTTTGTTTGCATTACATTGACGTTTTATGCAGCAAATGGGTTTTTGTGAGCGATTTTTTGTTTTAAATAGTTTTTTGCACAATTGTTGAATATTTTTAAGCAATAAATTAGTGTTTTGAGCTATTTATAATGAACTTTTATGCTCTTCATACGCTTTTCTACAATGTGCTTGCATTAAATTGATGTTTTATGCAGCTAATAGGTTTTTTGAGCGATTTTTTTATTTTAAATGTTTTTTTATGCATAGAACTTATATGCAGTACTTACGATTAAATTAGTGTTTTGAGCTATTTATAATGAACTTTCATGCAGTACATACGTTTTTTCTACAATGTACTTGCATTAAATTGATGTTGTATGCAGCAAATGGGTTTCTTGAGCGATTTTTTTAGTTATAAATTGTTTTTTTTTTGCATAGAACTTGTATGCAGTACTTACGATTTTTTTCACAATGTGCTTGCATTAAATTGATGTATTAAGGAATGTTTAATGAACTTTTTGAAGCAATTACGTTTTTTTGTGTGCGGCAAATGGATTTTTGAGCGATTTTTTTGCTTTAAATGTTTTTTACGCGATTTTTGATTAATTTTACGCACCAAATTGGGGTTTTGAGCTATTTTTATGATCTTTCATACAGTATATATGTATTTTTTACTGTTTGTTTACATTAAATTGATGTTTTATGTAGCAAACGAGTTTTTGTGAGCGATTTTTTGTTTTAAATAGTTTTTTGCACAATTTTTGATTATTTTTAAGCAATAAATTAGTGTTTTGAGTTATTTATAATGAACTTTCATGCAGTACATACGTTTTTTCTACAATGTACTTGCATTAAATTGATGTTGAATGCAGCAAATAGGTTTCTTGAGCGATTTTTGCTTTAAATGATTTTTGCGCATATTTTTTGATAAATTCTACGTATAAATTGATGTATTGAGGAATGTTTTATGAACTTTTTGAAGCAAATACGTTTTTTTCACATTTGTTTGCATTAAATTGATGTTTTTTGCTGCAAATGGGTTTTTTGAGCGATTTTTTTGGTTTAAATGTTTTTTTTACGCGATTTGCTCAAATGTTATCAATAATCAACTCTAAATTATAGTTTTTTTTGTTTTAATGACTGATAGCAATGACAAATTGTTAACTAAATAACAAATCGGTCATCTGTCAACACTGCAAATATTTTTAAAATTTGGAAATGCTTAGAACAAATAAAGATTCACTTAAAATTCTTGCTTCAGTGACGAATTGTTAATTAAATAACAAATCCATTATCTGGCAACACTGTAAATACTTTTAAGAGTCTGGAAATAGTTGAAACAAATAAAGATTTACTTAATCAATCACAAATCAACGTTTCCGTTATCTGGCAACACTGTAAATACTTTTAGATTAGATTTTTGATCAGTTTTACGCATTAAATTGGTGTTTTAAGCAATTTTTAATAAACATTTATTCATCAAATATGTTTTTCCACAGTTTGTTTGCATTAAATTTATGTTTTATGCAGCAAAGAGCTTTTTGAGCGATTTTTTTGCTTTAATAGGGTTTTTGCACGAATAAATTAGTATTTTGAGTAATTTTGAATGAACTTTTATGCAGCAGAATGGTTTTTATTACAATTTTTTTGACGTTTAATGCAGCAAACTGGTTTCTTGCGCGATTTATTGTATCAAATGGTTTTTGCACACAATTTTTTGATAAAGTAGTGTTTTGAGTGATGTTTAATGAACCTTTTGAAGCAAATGTGTTTTTTTTTTAATTTTTTTTTGCATTAAATTGATGTTTTATGCAGTAAATTAGTTTCTTTTGTGATTTTTTTTGCTCGATTTTTGATCAATTTTACGCAATAAATTAGTATTTTGAGCAACTTTTATTGTGCCAGCTCATCCGCCCAAGAGTTTGTTAACAAGAAATTGAAAGTTGCTTTTCTTTGCAAGCGTTCAAAGTTTTTTTGTCTAAGAAGAATAAGGATGGTATCCAATCTTTTGATAACCAATATTTGGATGGGTGGCTGGGTCGCTCTAGATTATGATTACCACTGAGTAGTTAGAACTGGACCCACCTATCCGCCTTATAGTTTGTTAACAAGAAATTAAAAGTTTCTCCTCTTTAGAATTGTTATAAGTCTTTCTTGGAAAGAAGGGAGGGTGATATCTAATTTTTTGATGACCAACTACTTGGGCGGGTCAATAGGTCTCTCCAGCAGATTATGAATATTACTTAGTAGTTTAAACTGAAGTGTTTGTCATCAAGAGATTAAAAATTTTGTTTGCAAGCTTTAGAAGTCGCTTTGTCTAAGAAGGAAGATTTGACGTCTAATATTTTGATGATTTTGGGTTGGTGGGTGGGTCACTCCAGATCATGATTACCACCAAGTAGTTCAAACTAGAATGCCCGCTTTTCCCATCTGAGTTTGTTATCAACAGATTGGAAGTTTCTTTATTTGTGTTTGTCATCAAGAGATTGAAAATTTTGTTTGCAAGCGTTAGAAGTCACTTTGTCTAAGAAGGAAGAGTCGACGTCTAATATTTTCATGATTTTGGGTTGGTGGGTGGGTCACTCCAGATCATGATTACCACCAAGTAGTTTAAACTAGATTGCCCGCTTACCCATCTGAGTTTGTTATCAACATATTGGAAGTTTCTTTATTTTGCAAGCGTTATAAGTCTCTTTGCCCAAGAAAGAGGAGTGATATTCAATTGGTGGGTAAGTCACTCCAGATCATAATTACCACCAAGTAGTTTAAGCTGGAGTGCTCACCCACCTATCCAAGAGTTTGTTAACAAGAAATTGAAAGTTTTCTTTGCAACCGTTAAAAGTTTTTCTTCAAGAAGAAGGAGGTGATATTCTTTTGGGCGGACTTCAGATCATAATTTAACTTACCCACCCGCCTGAGTGTTTGTTATGAATAGATTGGTTTTTCCTTTTTGCAATCGTAATATTTAATCTTTTGATGACCAACTACTTTGGCGGGTGAATAGTCCTACTTACTCGAGTATTTTTCATCAAGAGATTTGGCTGGTGAGTCACTCTACATCATGATTACCACCAAGTAGTTCAAACTAGAACGCCCGCTTACTCACCTGAGAGATTGGAAGTTTCTCTATTTTGCAAGAGTTGTAAGAGGGGTGATATTCAATCTTTTGATGACTAACCACTAGGGTGTGTGGGTGGGTCTTTTTGGATCATAATTGCTACCAAGTAGTTTAAATTGGAGTTCCCACTCACCCGCCCGAGTTTGTTAACAAATATTCAATCTTTTGACGACCAACACTTGGGCGGGCGGGTGGGTTACTCAACTTTAGATTATGATTGAACTGGAGTGCTTTTTATCCAAGAAGGAGAAGGTAATATTCAATCTTTTGATGACCAACACTTTGGTGGGAGGTTGGGTTACTCTAGATCATGATCATTACCATGTAGTTTGAAATGGAGTGCCGAATAGGGTTGGATTAAAGTATTAGAAGATTAAATACAAGTATAACAACCAAATTCAAGCTTAAAATCCGCAAAGGAGTGATGCAAAAAAAAAACAGACAAACAAGGCCTGATTTGTGCATTAAACGTCGAAATTATGTATAACAAAGCCGTATATAAGGCCAAATCTGTGCGTAAAAGCCGGGTTTACGTTCAAAGTTCAATTTTTTGAATAAAAATGTTAACTTGAGCCGGATTTAAAGCAGAATTTATGCATAAAAGCCAAATCTGTGCATTATAAGTTTGTTTTATAGATTAAAAGTTGTTTTAAAAGATAAAAAGTACGGCTTTTTGGATTTAACATGACGGTACTATTCTAAATAGTTAAAAAAATGGATTGTACTTTTTTATGAGATGGTAAACCTAACCTCACTACTAGTGCTCCTCCACAACTACCACAGTCATGCATTCTGACTCATATTGCCACTGGTGCGTCTTGATTCGGTTTCCAGTCTGAACGAAGCTTAACAATTTATTTTATAGTTGATATCAATATAAAATAGCTTGTACCTGTAGTTTAGGTTAATAAATTTTTTTTAGTATGAAATATTGATTTATTAAAATTACATTACAATCAAAAGATTGTTTTTTGTGTATTCAAGCACTTCCAAAACACTGGAGGGGGTGCATAGAACGTAATGGAAACTAAGAAACCACGCATTAATTAAATTTTGTATATAAAATATTAATTTATTAAAATTAATTTATCACATATTTGATATTTGAACTTGACTGACAGTTTAATTTAAATTGTATTATATTATTAATAAATTTAAATTTTTGTATTGATTATGTTAATAGATTAATGTCTAATTGATTTTATTTTCTGTTTCAGCAGATGCATGAAATTGCATCATTTTTGGAGGTCGAAGTCAATTGATCTCAACTTTAAGACAACCAAGTAAGTGATAATAAATATAATTTGTAATCTTTTTTTGATTAATAAATATTATGATAATTTTAGTTAATTTAAAAATGGCCAGTTGCTCGTCATGTTCTCATAAGATATGTCTGATCGCTGTGGCCTTTGTGGTGTTGACTTTGGCAAACCTATCTCTCCAAAAATGTACACCAGGATTAAAGACAATAGGATGTAAGTATTATAATATATTAAGTTGCAAGTTTAATTAAATTAATTATATTTTAGATACCTACCCTCCAGGGGATATAGTTTTAGAATACGGCAAGGAAGCTTTAAATATAACGTGCGTAATCGACAACGAAGAATATATATTAAACATAACAAAATCTAACCGCAAACCCAGTGACCATTTAAGTTTCCAAGCTTACAATATAAATGTAATAGATAATGTAAGTTGTATTAAATTATTACCATTTTGTTTGTTTCAATATTATTATTATTTTTAGATTGAAGTTATTAATGATACCAGTATAAGACTTTATATTGAAAATTTGAACAAGTCATCTATCAATTACAATTGTTTATTTGATAAAGAACCTGTTTGTATAAATAGAGTTATGGTTGGAAGTAAGTTGTACAAATATAATTACTTTACAAGATTTTAATTGCTTTTATTTTTTTTTAGCTAAACCTATGGAGGTCACTGATTTTCAATGTATTAGTTATAATTACGATAACTTAACATGTACTTGGACAGCTCCTAATAATTATGTTAGAACTTATTATAATTTAACATACACTTTTGCTGGGAGAGCTGGAAGGTATGTATTTTATTATTTTATATTTATCAATATAAATGCGCCAGCAAGTGAGTTTGTTATTGCGCATTTTGAAATCCCACTCGATCTTAAATATCAACCTTCTTTCCGCTATAAGGACAAAAGTTGTCAATATATTTGTTGGATTATCTTAAAATAGGTTATTATACTGAAATAAATATTATTGTAGAAGTACAGGGTCTTTATAAATGTCTGGGATTATGTAATCACTTTAAATATGCCTTCTTTTTAAAACTGCACCAAACTATTTACTTTGATTTGACAGTTTAACTTCAACTGTATTTACTAATTCACTATTTCACTAGAGCGGCACAAACGTAAATTATATGGTTATATAATTCCAAACTTTTATAATGACCCTGTATATATTACATCGTCAATAGAATTCCCACAGCATGTTAATCAGTAACCTGGTAACAAACAAATTGAGCATTTTTTTTGTAGAGGGGAAAATCTTTAAAATACGTAGTGCCGGATCATCTGAGACGCCTACCGACTAAAAACCACTCACCGTATGCAGTGGGATTACTACACCCGCCCGCTACACTTTTTTATTGTTTAGTTGCGGCTTGAGCTGCTCTTTCATCACGCTTCTTCTCATTTAGGATATTATGCATTAATGACAGATGCTTTTGTTACGCTCTCTATCATGTTGTTAATTAGATTATCTAGCGTTAGTACGTTGCCCAGCTACTCCAGTGTCGTAACTAGGGCGGTTTTCTTGGGGCGCAGATAACAACCTAAACTTCATAACTTTAAAATTTAAAATA
Organism: Tachinus rufipes; assembly: GCA_963932245.1. NCBI lineage: Eukaryota > Metazoa > Arthropoda > Insecta > Coleoptera > Staphylinidae > Tachinus > Tachinus rufipes. The sequence continues at coordinate 73,717,167 of OZ010750.1, forward strand.
TATTAATTTGCTAGCAAAAATTTTTAAGAAAACGCAACAGTCCACTTGACTGTTCCACTGTGAACAGCCGGAGGAGGGCGCAAAAATACACTCTTGCACCTGGTGCATCAGAAGCTAGTTACGGCACTGCTCCTCATACGTACTTTTGCTCACAGCCAGGAATGTTCCGCAGTCAAGCAGGGGGTGTTTGGGGTACTTCGATGCAGTACATACATTGCTGTTAGACATATTTATACGTTTCAGGTATGTCCCAAAACAGACATGGCCTGTCAGGAACTGTAAGACACTTTACCGTGTTTACGACTTAGCCATAGTTCAAGATCTTTAATTAACCTCTTGTTCCACTAGGTTTGCTTTACGCTCTTTCCTATGCTGCCAAGTTGTCTCTCTTTCCTGCGGTCTTTGCTTTCTTCTTATTTGTTCCAGGCGTATAAGATCTCTCCTTGGCCAACAAGTGCATTGTGATTACTCCCGCAACTTTCTTCTCATACTATATTAGTGCCTCGTATAGCATTATGGAGTTTTGCTGCTTGTCCTAGTTCCTCTCAGGTCTACTGAGTGCGTTTACTGACTTTTTAGCCTTCTTAGATGATTCTACAATGTGGGGTCCCAGGCTAAAATTCTTGCTTATCGTAATACCTAGATACTTTTGGGTCTGCTGGATCATTTTGCTGTCCACCTTTAACGTGATCTGACCCATGCCTTTTCCAGCTTACGGCATTTGGTGCTCGAGTTGCAGTCTTTTCTGCTCTATTCTGCTGATGGCAATGGCAATGTTCCGCATGCTAGCAGCGCTAGGTCGTCTGCATATCTTATTAAGAGGACGTCTTCTGGTAGTTTTATCCTGAGCACGTTGTTGTAGTATATATTCCACAGAGTCGGTCTTAGGACCGAACCTTGTGGTACGATAGGATCTTTCTATTCTGCAGGTACGAGCAAATGTTGATAAGGTATTGCTGGATACTTTTCTCAACTAGCGTTTTTTTAATTCCTTATTTTTGACATTCAGAGTAACCAGAATAGCACGTTTCTTTCTTCTTTTGGTTTCTTTGACTGCGTTTTTAGCCAATTGGGTTGCGATAGTTGACCTTTCTGTTCTAAATCCAAACTGATGGTTTGATAGCCTGCCACACTTCTGAAGTTCCTTTACTAACCTGCTGCTCAGAACATGCTCAACGAGTTTTTCCATGAGTCACAGTGATCTATATGCCAGTTGATTGTTCAAGGCTTTTTCTTATTTTTCCAAATTAGCTAGCTTGGCTAATTTCCACTCGTCTGGAAAAGTGCCGTTCTTGATTGCTTTGTCGAAGAAGGTGGACAGTAGCTTTGCGTTTTGTTCGGCTAGGACTTTGGTTACTTCTGGCAGAAGACCGTCGGGATCTGCAGCTTTTTTTGCTTTTATTTTACTGCTAGCCTACCAGACTTCCTCCTCTTTCATCTGTTCTTTCTCCGTGAGCGAAGTTGAGCTGCGAACAAGAGTTTTGTACTTTATTGCTTAAAACGCGTCAGGCAGCTTTCTTAGCAGCATTTATTGCATTTTTTAGGTTCTTCTTGTGTTCCTTGTAAGTCAGTTTGAGCTGCTTTAGGTTAGACTTGTTCTTTCGGCCATTTGCTCTTGTGAGACTCTTGTTGGCTGCTACTTATTTTCTTTCCGGTTTACGGGATTGAAAACGTTCTACCAGAAAACCGGTTTTCTGCTTGATCTAGCGCTTTTTAATAAGTGTTTTATTGCAATGGAATTCATCACTGGTACTGCAGTTTTTTTTACTGTGTGTTTGGAGATATCTTTTAGCCTATCTGCATTTTTGTTGGTTTGCCGCTAGTTTTTGATGGCAACTTTGGTGTTGTGCCATCCTAGACTATTTTTGCGAAGCTAGGTGGAACATTGATTGGTCTCCTACTGCTTATCGACCGGCGATATTGTTGTTGTTCTCTAAAAATGCTGGCTGGCAATACTTCCGTCCGCTCTGCGTATTTTAGAGGTTTGGAGGCAACTACCTTGATGGACATTCTTTTTACGTTGTCCGGTGGTTCTGCAAGAAGGATTTTGTGCTGTGTGTTGCAATGGTGACCTATTGTTACGTGCTACGATTGGGCAGCTGTGTGCTGCGATGGTAGATACATATATTGTGTTTAATGGACAATACAGCTTTTCAATTTGCAGCATCTTGGTTCGATCGACAAGTGGTAGTACGGCTTTTTTAAAAAGCGCGACCTCTTACTTCCGTGCTGTCAGCTGTCAAATGGTGGTTTTTTGAACGGCAATTTTTTTGTCTATTTTGATGAGATGCTGCAGTATGTCTTTTATCAATAACGGCACATGAAGCGACGCTACATCGTAAGCTTTTTGCTGTCTTTGTAGTATTTGGAATATTCTGAATCCGTGACGCAATATTTTGTTTATTAATTTAACCTGTTTGTTTCATTCTCGGAATATTCCGCATTATTATCGGAAAATTTCTCGTCATTGTCCGAATATTTAGATCTAACGTAATATGACGGTTGTGGTTGGGTTTACTGCGGTCGCATATTTGTGGTTGGCTATTGGTCGATGTTCCAGAGGTAGAGACCAGGACTTTGCGGTTGCGATTTATTGTTTATTGGCATAGTTTAATTGTCATCAACGTTTAACGGACATCGTTTAGTTGCAATATGGTAACGAACGGGGGTTGATTGTCGTATTGTAATCACGAGGCTGGTCGGTATGTTTTTTATTCTTGTGGACTATTTCATATAGAGATCAATACATACTTTTAACTGCGTAGTTTGTTTTTGTTTTTTTAAATTTGTTTTGTGAGATGGGGTAGCTTGTGGGGTGGGGTGGAGTTTGTGTAGCCGGGATTTTAGTTCAAGACGACTTGAAATAACCGCCGAAAGAACGGTACCGACTTTTTGTACTTGTCGGTCAAGCTGAGGGCGATTTGCGGCATTTTTGGCAAAGTCTTTTCTCGGCTCTGAGACGACATTGTGAAAATAAAGGTTGGAGTTTGTAGTTCAAAGTATATTATATCGTCTACGTGAATAAGGACTAGCAAACTCTGCCCTTGTTTACATATTTGTTGCGTGGTTTCGAATGGGACGATTGCATCACTACATAATCTCGCGACCGGGAATTGAACTTGCATTATATTGGCGTAACAAAGTTTGATTATAATTTTTATTTTAGATTAACACCAAACAGTTGTCCGAAAATATCACCACCTGATCCCGATCCAAAAAAGCAGTGTTTTTGGAATCTATCAACACAACCACATTATAGGCAATCTCAACCAACATATAATTTTGAATTAAGAATGGAAAATACTTTCGGAATTACAACAATTGATTACACATTTGATCATTACAGATTTGGTAAAAATATTATTAATATTATTAAATATTTGTTATTAATTTAAATATTTTTTTAGTGCAATCTGGTCCTCCGGAAAATTTAAGCGCTGTGAATACAACAACAAATTCAATATTACTTCATTGGACGATTCCAAATTCGATGATTAGTTTTGAACCTGGATTGAAATATCGTATTTTATATCAATGCGAATTTAGTCCCAAAGAATGGACGGTAAATTATAACAAGCTAAAGTTTTATATAAATTATTAATTTCTATCATTTCAGTTGGCTGATGTTATATACATTCAAAGTCAGGCAGAAGTGTATTACAATTTAACAGTTTTGAAACATGCGCATGAGTTGTGCGATATTCGTGTATCATTACGATCTAATAAATCTACGGACGAAAATATGTGGTCTACTAACTCATCTATAACTTATAGGACTTCAAGTGCAGGTATGAATAGTATACTTTATTCATAACAAAGGTAGAGCGCGGGAAATCAAAAATCTGCGTTTGTTTTTCCGTGCTATATCTTGCAAATTGAATAGATTAGAGTAGTGTTATTATTAAATTTTAAATTTTAGCTCCTGGTGCTCCACCCAAAACTAATATTGGTAGTTTTGAACTGGTTCCATCAACTACTTTAACTTTAAGAGATGTATTTATTTATTGGCAGCAAGTACCAGAAGAAATTAAAAATGGTGATGATTTCAGATACAATGTATCTCTATTAGGAAATGCTAGGTAAATTTATTTAATTATTTTGTAATTTGTTTTAATTATTATAATTTTTATTTCAGTGATGAGAAATTAGAAATGACTATCAACAATGCGTATGCGAAATTTACCAACTTGTATAAAGATAGAGAATACACTTTTGCAATTTGGACACAAAATTCCGTGGGTAGTTCTAAAGATAAATCGTTTGTAACTGTCCCCTCACAAACACAACGTAAGTACATTATTAATTTTTATTACTAAATTGTTTCTATAATAAATTAATTATAAATAATCGACGCAAATCCGTTCTCTCAGCAAATGCGTAGTATTCCGGTCTCTTCGCTTCATTGCGTATTATATGTATATATGCGACGGAGACTAAATCGAACATTCACGATGTTTAATTCTTGTTCTACAAATAATATATTTTTTTAGGTCCACCAACTCCAGTCCAATTCACAAAAATTGCATATGATGACAGCAAATTTGAATTGTTTTGGGATCCAGTTGATGATAACGCTAAGAAAATTCCCATAATCAATTATACTATATTTTGGTGCAAAAATTCAAAAGACCGACCTTATCAATGTGTGGTGAGTAATGAATAAACTAAACCAATTTTGATGATTATAAACAAATTAATAATTTTAGGGTTATTTGAATTGGACTGAGGTGCCAGTAAATATACATAATTATACAGTAATAGTGCCTGAAAGTAATAATAATATATGGCAATTTGCTATTTCTGTTAATTCAGAAACGCATAGCAGTGGTATGGTTTGGGCTTCCTGTACTGTTTTACATAATAAACGCATTGGTAAAATAAAAAGTGTTTATAAAATTAATGGAATGGCAACAAGTATTAAACTTGGATGGAAATTGGATTGTGCTGATGCTATTACAAGCATTAAAGCATATACTATTTATTATTGTCCTATTGTATCACCCAAACAAAGCAACTGCAAAGGTAAATAAATCTCAATAATGCAAATTCAATTACATGCTTAAATATTTTATATTACAGAACCGCAAAAGAAAGTAACAATTCCAGGCAACTCAACAACTAAAGAAGGAGTTGTAAGTGGACTTAAACCATACACTACATATATGTTATCAGTTAGTATAATAACTAAACATGGAGATGAGAGTGAGCAAAGTGAATTAGTACATGAAACCACATTGGAAGGAGGTAAATATATTAAATATATATGTTGTTAATATAATATTAATTTAATAATTTTTAGCTCCAAGTCCACCTTTAAATTTAACTGAAAGCAATGTTACTAATTCATCTATCAGAATTACATGGGCACCACCAACGGATTTAAATGGTGCTTTCTTGAAACATTATGAAGTATATTATAATGATAAAATGACAACTATTGATGGAAAATCACCAGAAGAGGTAAGATTTGAATTGATTTGTTGATATAACTTTTTAGCCATTCAGTACAAGGATTGCTATGCCGACAGTCCGGGTTCGATAATTCTACGGTGAGATAGCTCAGTTATGGAGCGTTAGCGTAGCACGCTAACAGTCCGGGGTTCGATCTCCGAATAGGACTAAAATAATAACTTGCTCTTTATCCACCGGGGTGATTCGGAAGTCACCTAATAAGCCGTTGGTCCCATCAACCTCTTTCAAACAAGTCCTAAGACTTCTGGGGCGATGTTAGATATCTGTAAAACGAGCAAAAAGAAGATAAATATCTAATATATTTTGGCACACATTAAAGAACATAACATTATGAGTGGATACATAGCATGGGCTTGCTATTTGCTAGTCGAGTGCAAAGGACTGAACAGTATTTTCGTGTTTATTAAATTGCCTATTATGGCGGCCAAGTTAAAGTGGCGCGCTGATTGGTGTAAGAAGGATTTGGAAGATTAATTATCTTAGATCGACCTCTGTTGATGATATTTCTAATCGTCTAGAATTGTTTTTTTCATTGGATTCTGTTATTCAAATTTCTTACATCTTTGGATTTGACTTGCATGTAGTGGGTATCCGCCATTTTGTTGATTATTGTGAAGCATTTTTTAATTTCAATACACTTTCATGCATCTGTTGAGTGGGAGTAAATATTTTTGGTCCTCCAAAATGGTAAACCTTGAAATAAAATTCTAAGATGTAGTTCTCTGCACCGACCAAGCTCATTACCAAGATGGCGGAATGTTACGTCATCGCCGCCATTTTGTAAATTAATGCCCATACATTTATGTTTAGTGTGACCATTAATGAGAAAGTCCGATATTCAGTAATATCTTTGGATTTTATTAAAATAAGAAGAGTACATCTCCATCTGGTTTAAGTGTACAAATTGGGAAATTTAAAAAAAAAAAACTAATGGAGCCTGAGGAGCCCGTATTTTACACATTATTATTTCTTGCTTGCCTATTTGTGTTTCAAAAGTATCTAGTCATAGAATCGAAATAATTTTTTTTGTTATAATTGCAGCTAGACTTGGAGAATCTTACCAGTTTTGTAAATTATACAATTTTCATCAAAGCTTGTACCACGCAATGTTCCAATGCGTCTAACATAATATATGTTACAACCAAAATTGGAAGTAAGTAAACATATTTTATTGATTAATTATATACTAATTGTATTATTTTTTATTAGTTCCTGGTATAATTGATCAACCAAGAATATCATTCCAAAATGATTCTTATATTAAATTGGCTTGGCATAAGCCGAAAATGCCCAGAGGAAGAAACGATTATTACCAAATTTCTATTAATGAAAAGAATACTGATGTCAAAGTGCTTATGTATTACAATGTTACAGAAACACAATACTTACTTGAAAGTTGTGCAAAAGATATGAGTACGATGTATATTAAAGTTCGAGCTGTTAATATTGTTGATGGTCATCATATTATTGGACCATGGAGTGATACATTGGAAACCTATTGCACATCATCAGTTGTTGTTTATTATATACTACTTGTACTATTTGCTATTGCTGGTGTAGTACTTCTAGTAGTATTTATTCAAAAGTAAGTATATTTTATTATCAATTAAGTATAATCCTATTAATTTAAAAAATTACATTTAAATATTCTTATTGCTGGAATCAGTTCAGCAATTTTTAATAGAAAATTCAAGATATTGTATCTGGCCTTGTTATTTTCTAAATTACTATTAAGATACGCATGCGCATATGCACGGTTGGAAAGGGAAGTCGGTTTTTTTTTCTCAGAATTAGCTAGTATCCATCGCTTGAGGAATTTTGCTCTAGATATGTCCCAAGCTCTGGTGCAGCGATATTAACTCCCAGTAGACTTTACTTGGGGTGAGGTCGGAGGTTGCATTGGTGTTCACAAAGTATTCCGGGATGAGTGTCTATAACCTACCGTAGCGACTTAACCGGTCGCCGGGTCGGTATTTTATAGTAGCGTTGCCTCGCTTGGAGTACCGGTGGCCTCCGGTCTCTGACTTCGGCTTTGTTGAGAAATTCTGTCCGAAATATTTGCCCTCGGTAGGGCTTTACTCAGGGTGAGGTCGGCCGCATTGCACTTCTACATTTCTGCGTGTCGCCGTTCCACGGTGTTATCCTGCGGGTGATACGGGACCGTTGTGTCATGATGCCACTTCTATTTGGTGGTGGCGTCTTGAAACTTATGGCTGACAAATTGTGGGACACGTTGCTGTTGAGGATTTTACACATCTCCATGACCAATGGGCATACGATCTCTACGCATGACCAACGGGCATACGATATCTACGCAGATCCGTTCCGTTTTTATCCGCGCGCATGTGAGACGTATGCTTAGGCAGGCAGGTCTTATGTTGCTCTGGGCGATGCCGCTTTATTATTTTCTTTTGCATAAACGATAGTACGGCCACATCGTCTCAACCAGCAAGAGTGCGGTACAACTTGCTTTCTGCGCCTTGGCGCTAGCCCACATTTTCTCCGGGCTCGGCTACTTTTTGGTGTAGCCGAAGTTGTGCACTTGCTGACTTTCAGCCGCGGCCAGAGTCTTAACGCTCAAGAGTTGAAGTACAGGGATTGATGGTCACGCCGTGCTCACGCTTGATCGACTTGCAGCTCGTTTCTCGTCTGAGAGGAGGAAGCGTGGGAGTTTTTGTTTGGTTGGGTTTGTTTTTGCTAGTTTGTTCAGCCTCAATCTTGGTGGCTAGAAGTCAGTGAATTCTAGTATGTCGACCAGCTTCTGTATCTGTTGTTCTACCAGATTGATGCCGATTTGTCATGACCGTTCCGTGTGCAAATTGTCGATATAACGATATAACTTCGCGGCGGAAGAAGGTTCATGGATTGGAGATTTTTTGTTCACAGTTTCTGGCTCAGGTTGATAATCAGTCTGCAGGTGGGTTTTTTGTAATGATAAACTTGTTATTGTCTTTGATGTGATCTGGGAATTCTTTATCGTTAATTGCTTCTTGGAAGGATTTATCTCTATCGGATTCGTCAAGGGTGATCTGACTATTGCCAGACTTGTCTGTAGGAGGTCTGTTCATTAGCGGACCTGTTACTGTTGTAACCCTTTTTAATACGGCTCAAGGCTCGCCGTGAGTCTACCGTGTTGCCTCGTGAGTCGAGCCAAGCGGCAGAGGCGGCGATCCGTGTGCTGGGGTTGATGACCTTGGGCGGCTGTTGGGATGGGACTGTAAGGCGACGGCCTCTCGGTGATAGTCTAGTATTCGACGATGTTGTTTAGATGCGCATCCATCCCGCTAGCATTTTGGTCATCAGCTTTTGGAATGTGGGCGGGGCATTTTTAAGGCCGAAATGCACCTTAAAATGATAGGTGGCCTCATCAGGCGTGGAAAAGTCAGTGAGGTGTTGATTATTTTTTATGTGATTAGATCCTGTTTGGAGAAACAGCCGCGGCTTCAAAATCTTTTAAGGTTTTTTGGATTTTGGGCAATGGGGCGGGGCGGCTTTATCTCTACTGGCCGTGTTGAGGGCGCGGAAGTCGACGCAAAAACAAGGTTATTCTTCTTTTTTATAATGACTACCGGGGCGTAGTAGTCACTAGTAGGGAGTTCGATTACTTACTTTAGCGAGCATCTTGCTCACTTGATGGATGAGCGCTTTTTTCTCTTGTATGACTGTCGCACTCGAAGGCTGACGTAGCCGAGAGTGGCTTGTTTTTTCGTCAGGGGGCGTAGGGCTAGCTCCGTTGTCTATGCATGAGGATGCACGGATGTCTTTGTGTGGCTGTGTTCTTTGTTTATTCGTGCGTTCTGTCTTGAACCTGATCAGCTTGGCCTCGGTTTTAGTGGATGTCTTGCTGAGGTGTTGGAGGTTCTTCAATTCCATGATGCCGACCATGAATTTGCTGATCTACTGATTGACCAGCCGATTGGCCATGACCGCCTCGGTCACTCCTGGTGCAATGCGCTGATACAGTGCAATCTTGCTGGTGTGTCTCCTTCCAGCCGATCCAAGTGTTGGCCGGGTAAGTATTCCTGGGAAGGTAGTCGACATTCCCGGAGGCCAAGGGTTCGGGTCCCAGACGTGTCGAGGGTTTATTCATTATGTACGCCACGCTGTTTGCTAGTCGGGCGCCGATTGAGGGTACCGGTACACTTTCTGACTATGTTTTTCGGGGTGTCTTGGTGCTTCTTCACTCTCCTCTCTTGGCCGTAACATATGTTTTGTTAGATTTACGTAATTTTATTTCTGCTTTCTTTGTCTGCACTTCCAACTGTTGTTCACCATATGCTTACTAAAAAATTCTTGTTGTATATATTAATTAGTTTACTATTTATTTATAATTAATTTATATTAACTTACTACTTACAGATTATTCTTATACTGCAAGGATATGAAAAATGTTGATTTAAAAATGCCACCTGGTTTAGATCCAACTGATTGGGGTAGTACAAAAATGCCAGAAGAAATACATACAACAACCCACCCAGATGAACCATTATTAAATCCTAATAAAAGTAGTTTAGGAAGTGTTGTAGAATCTAGTGGTTGTGGATCTGAAGGTGGTAGTGTAGTCTCAGATACTGGAACAACCATATCAAGTGCCTCTGATTCAGGAACGGAACAATCATCAGATTTACGTAAACGATTACGTAATACAGCAATAACGCCACCACGTACTGCAAGTAACAGTGGATATGTCACAATGCCAACTGATGCTTTAAATAAACCTAGAACTAAATCGGCAAGCGGAAATTATTGTAAATATGGTGTTGATTCAAGTAGACATACTGAACCTGATAACACTTTAATTTCAATTTCGCAACCGGAAGATGAGAAACCATATGTTTCTTGTGATATACCAAGTTCGCCTTATGTTTTAACAAGCGATTTATCGAAACCTACGAATTCAGGATATGTACCATTTAATCATGCAGATATTACTGAGAAAAATCCACCTTATGTTATGGCCGGTAGTAAAAATAATATTTTAATGTCGGAATTTGTTAATAAAACAGAGGATGTACCAATGTATGTACAAGTATCAGACAGTGCTAAGAGTCTGGATCCAATATGGCAGCCACCGAAGGATGTGTCTAAAGCATATGTAAGTATTGGTGATGCTATAGCACCCAATAAGCGACCAGCGGAAACAAGTAAAGGTTATGTTCCGCATAGACATTTTGATGCGAAATTATTGAAAAATGATTAGACTTTTATGCATGCTGTGACTGAATCCCAATTTCCTTACCTACTATATGCTAATACTTAGTGCAGCATACACACAAGTTTATAGTAAGGAAGGTAATAATCCAATTCATTTTATATTAAATGTTTCTTGTGTCACGTTTGTAAATCTACTTTCAATCCAGACACAATCATTTTAGTTTGTTAGTGGAATTAAATTTATATTCATATTAGAACTGGATTAAAAGATGATTCCTTTTTTTATGTTTTAAATACTTGTACATATCAATTATATTTTTTAACCTTGTATATACAAAATATTATATTTTTACGCGAAATTGTTAATTTAACGGACTGCTGACAAGTCTTTTGATTGTGCCTTAACTGGACGGATGTGTTAAGACTTTTAAAAATTATCCTGAAATCGATTGCCATTTAATACATCGATCAAACTTGCCAGTTGCCAGCGGACGGATTTTCAGCTATTTTTCATACAAACCGAACACTGTGTCAATTCATTATACCTATACCACACAAATAGTTAATAATAGTAATAATAATAAATATAACCACGATCATAATGCAATCCCAATATTTTATTCTATAAAGTCAGTACAATGTTTTTAAAAATTTTTGCTTCATGCCTACTTAAATTATATCAGTTATCATTGTAATTTATTTTTATTTCTTATATCATGACAAAATATTTTTAGATCTTAGAATATAATAATGTAAAAATTAAATTTACAAATTGTGCAGAAATTATAGTTAAGTTGTATTGATTTTATTTATCGACATTAAATTAGGCTTAATACTTAAAAAAATATTGAGTAATGTTGAGAATGGGCACACGTTGTATAAAAAAAAAGTATTTTGTAACTCGGTAGTGGAAAGAATAGTAAAATTTTCATTATAAAAAACCTGATTTAGAATAAAGAAAATTTCAAAAGTGATAAATATAAGAATTGCAATATTTGTTTTTTTATTCTTACAGAATTTTAGGATTAAACAACTATTATCTTGTGATGATTTATAAATAAATTGAACTTTATATTTATGTTTTGCATTAAAATATTTATTTAATAAAAAAAAATGTAGCTGCTGCCACCTGTACTTTTCTACTCTTTGTAATAAAGAGTATGTTGTATGTCTTTTATATTACTAATAAACACATGCGTCTACATCATTAAATATTTTTCAGCCGTTATATATTTATATCATTTCATTTTTATTAGAATGAATCATGTGTTTAATAGTTGCACTTATTTATACATGTAACAAATAAAAATTATGTCCAGTGTAGATTTAAATATTCTGCAGAAATTTCAGGTATATTTGTAAGTAGATTCAAACAGAATGGAATTATTATATAAGATGAGGTAGTATTTTTGTATTTTTATACACAATCCTTATTGTGGTTCTAAATATTGTAATCAATTCCCTCAATTCATCCAATTACATAACAACAACTGCCACTTTAAAAAGGATTACATCGAAAAAAACTTTGCCTTATTAAACACGAAGCTACACCCAGATTTGCAACAAAACATTGTTTTGTTTCAGCCTTTCATATTTTTAATTTGCATGCTTTCTTTTATCACTCGAGTAGTAATTCAGTTATTTAAACCTCCCTCTAGTTTAATAGAATAGATTTTTCTGTTGCTACCAGACAACGTTTTGTTATAAATCTGGACTGCTTAATGCAGCTGAAGAATATATTAATGTTTTTGATGTTAAATAAGTAGGATGTAATATCTCTTATCATACATATTTTATATACAAATGTATTTTCATAATTCAAGTTTCAATGTTTGTTGTCAGTATTCGTGTTTTCTACCACTATTTTATTATGTACTTAATTACCAACTTTTTAATTGTAATCTCTGTCAAATTTATAGTCAGTTGTGAATTTTTGGTAATGTTAATTAATATTTTCTGCTATCAAAATACAATAAATTGGTATTTCACTTTATTTCGATTTTTTTACAATAATAGTGTTACCAACATATATTTATCTTTGCAACCCTTTTATAGGATGCACTGGACATGATACAACTATATTTTATATATGTTGCATTCTTTAAAGCTGTTTTATACCTACTTCACAGCTGAATATTATTAAACTTGGGTGTCTATTACAGATTTTGTATGGATGGATTCGTTTAAGTATATGGACCCATTGAAGAACATATAACTTTTAAAAATCTAAATAAAATTAACAAAAACAATCATTTACAATTTTATTATTGATAAACAAATTTAATTACAAAACCTTCTGCAACATTAAATTGTCAATTATTAAATAACAATCTGTCTAAAAGAGACAATAAGTATTTGGTAAGATGTTAATGTAAACTGGAAACTTTTCAGTATATTCACTTTTATTGTTTGTTCACATCATATAGCTATTTAGAACTATTGGAATCAGGTTAGTATGTCTTTGTTTTAGAAATCTTGATTTATTTGTTAGATGCATCAGTTTATTTGCAAGCTTGTTGGGATTTTATTTTATTTTATTTTTTTTGTTATATTTGATACTAAGCTTTTGTATTTCCTCTTTAATAGAGGGCATTTGTGAGTTTTTTTGTAGAGTCACGTACCAGGATGCGTTTGTTATTAGGCGTAGCACTTTATTTTGAAAACGTATTTCTATTGAGTTGCAAGCTGATCCTCATAGTTGAATCCCATAGGTCCAGATAAGCATTACGGCTGTTTAGTAGATTAGTATTTTGTTGCATAGTGTTAAATGGGATTGTATGCCTATCATCCAGTATAAGTTAGTTAGTTTGATCCTAAGCTGTTTTCTTTTAGTGGAAATGTTTTTTGCTGTCAGAATGATGCAGTTGTTTTACATTTAGGGTTACTGTTGGGTAGTTTTTCATAATGAATGTAACTTTGATGAACTTATCTGCATTAGCTTTGAACTTTCATTTTTCGAGACATCTCTGGAAGTTGTGAAGGTTGATTTGGAGATTCATTGAGGTCATTTTGGGGTTGGTATGCTATGCTAGGATTGCAGTATCGTCTGGAAATGTTGTGGGCAAATCAGATGTATAAAGCAAATATAATACGGGCCAGTGTATTCGTTTTTATGTTTCTCCAAGAAGCATCTGTTAGGTAAGATTTCAGTACTTTATAGTTATGGAGTGGTAATAATTTATAGCACAATCCTAGATACCATTTCATTTTTTTTTAGGAAGGTCAAAATCTTCAAACGACACTGTCTGTAGTGTTAGGTTTTTAGACCAAAAGCCCCATCTTTCTCCTGTTGTACACTTCTGTTGTTTTACTTCTTTAGCAGCTCTAAAGTCCAGCATATTTTGCGAAGGGATTACTTTCATCTCTGCTTTGGCCATGTTGTGTTTGCTAAAGGAGGCTATGCGTTGCAGTTTATAAGCTTCGCATTCACTCAGCAAGGGTCTTATCTTCTTCTGTGCACACCCGCGGCATAGGGAATACAATACATTACAATTCCCATTCTATGCATGTGCTTGTTAAGAACACAGTGCCCAGTTATAAATTCTGTGAGTTCAATCTAATTTGACTCATTTGTGTTACCAAGGTTTTAATAATATGCGATGGTCCTATTAAGAATATTCTTACAGCTTTTCCACAAGTTGCTGTGTTCTGCCTGCGGATTATTTTCTTTCCGGATGAGACCCCAAAAGCAGGATTTGGTCCATTAAATGTTCTTTTTGCTTCCTTTTTAGCAAGCCGATACGCTATGAGGTTTTTTTATTCTCTGGTTCTTTGGTGTCTAGATTAGGCGAACTCAAATTTTAGACACTGCTTTCAGACTCTTATGCAAGCCATAACCAATTTGGATTTGCAGTGCCTGTAATGCCTCTTGACTATTTAATGGTTATCGGTCTGTGAGGGTATAGTCTCGTCTCTATTATATTTTTGGCGCACCACTCGATGGCAGTCATTTTTGCCTGGAAAACCGAGGCATATTTACCCAAGGGTAGCAAAGTTTGGCTCCATTGGTCTTTGTCTTTGTAGGTTCTAGCCCCGGTGCTATTTTGTTCTTCAACCCCAGCTGTGTACTTGATAGTTTCCTTAACTGTTCTTGCTTGAGCCAAGCGGAGCAGGAGCTAATTGCTGACAAAGGGTTGCGTTTTAGGTCTATTTTTATTGCTTGTTTATAGAATTTTTTTATGTGTGCGTTGGGTATACTGAGGAAAGAAACTGCTATTTAGAAGCAGGGCATCTTTAGTGCGGCTTTTTGCACGCAGCGCATGCTACATGCTCTGACTCTTTTGTCTTATTGCAATTGGATTGCGAATTGCATCTTGATGTTGTGTGGCCATAACGCATTGGACAATGTTTGCCCACTTGCGTTTGTATTCAACGTGGACGTGAGGTCACAAACTTAGTGAGAGACAGAATCTCTACTTTTTTTGTTCTGGGGAAGATGAACGTAGAGCATCGAGAGAGTTTTGTGTGCACCCCATCAAATGGGAAGCCTTCTGGCAGATTCTAGAGCAAATGGGAACACCTCCCCATCTGATACAGCTTATACGAAATCTATACCAACACAGCATAGCCAAAGTCAAAGTAAACCAAATGTACTTAGGCAATTTTGATGTCAGATCAGGGGCAAGGCAAGGCTGTATACTATCGCCAATTCTTTTTAATATATACAGCGAGTACGTTATGCGAAAGGTGCTGGACAAGTGGCATATAGGTGTGGCTGTAGAAGGAAGACGCACAAGTAACTTTAGATATGCGGATGATACGCTTATTATAGCATCGGACCAACCTGAACTAGAAGTTATGGCTGCGCAACATCAGCAAAGACTATGGCCTACAATTTACCGGAAAACAAACAACTTCTAACATATTCAGCAGGTGGCCGGTTTTGAGGTGGTAGATAAATTTATAAATCTTGGGTTACAACCAAACTAACGCGTATATGGAAGGATACGGCAATTAGCAGAACAACAAAGCTAAGGTTTGTCTCTACATTAATTTTCTTAATCGCAACATATGCATCTGAAACCTGGACCATTAAAGAAACAGAGCGCAGAAAAATAGAGGCAAATGCTCCGAATATTGTGGACGGAGCACCGTACCAATGCATCTATATTAGAAGATCTGGAAATCAAAGACTCTAAGAGAGTGAACCGGAATATTCTGCGTTGTTTCGGCCACGTATCTAGACGATCGGATACTCTGGAAAAATTAATGGTCCAGGGAAAGGTTCACGGACGAAGACCAAGAGGAAGATTGCCAACTTGGTGGATAGACGGTGTTATCAGGCTGGTTAGTCATACAGTTCATGAAGCCACAAAAATGGCTTAGGATAGAAAGGCATGGAAAGTCGTTGTTGATATGATTCCATAATAGTGCCACCAAACCCTCACGAAGGGTACAACGATTGAGGAGGAGAGCGGTTAGCTCTGCTTACACCGCTTCAGCTTGGATGCAGTCGGGTACGTTCCATATGACGTATTTCAGTGACTTTTCTGAGCCGACTTGATATATATTAATATCTTCACAATACTTTATTACACGAAAGTTTGAATGTGAAAGCGAATACATACGGATTCTATCGACTACGTTTATGCCTTTAAACGTGGCAGACAGCTCTTGAAATACGGTTTTATGCCGAATTACAATGGGGGAAGGGCGTCTTGTATCATAGAGGTTGGGTGGCCTAAGGGGTTATTAGACCTGGATTGGTTGCTTTGATTGAATACAGTTTGGATTTGCTGGTGCTGAAGGAATCTAAGGCTGTTGGTTTATTATGAATGAAGTTAACAGAAGAAGATTCACCCTTTTTCTTTTTTGGTTTCTTTGACTTTTTCTTGTAGTTTAGGGTGAATCTCTAGGGGCGGAGCTTCAGGGTGAATCGCGTTGATAGTGTCCTGTTGGACCTTTATTACCTTCCTATCTTTGGAGGTTGCGGACTCTATAGCTTTTGAAGCAGGTCTCTTTAGGAAGGTCTGCGGCCGGACTTCCGATGAAGGCTCAGGTTTGCGGCTACGAGGAAGCTGGAAAATGATAAGGGTTGGAACTTTTGAGCAGCCGGGTACTTGCGGCTTTAAGGCATCTGGCGATGGTTTTTAGGGCTGCGGTGATAAAGGATTTGCTGCCGCACGTTTATTGAATTTGTTGGAGATGTCCTGCTTTATTGCGTCCAGGATTCTCTTAAATATATTCTCATGCAGGTTTATTCTTTCCGATTTGCTCTCTATGAATTTTTTTAATGCCACAATTTTTATTGTCTGGTTCTTGAGAACTTTAACGTCTTCCTCATCTGTGCGAGAAGTTGCTGCAAAACTCTGAATTAATTAATTAATTTGGTAGAATCAAAATGTTTCTTTTGGTAAGTTTTCTTTATATGTGATAAATAATTGCATTTTTTAAAGAGCTTTTGTAAAAAATTAGGTAGTGTAGGTGTTTTGATTTTAAAATTCTTTTTTACTTAAAATTAATTTATTGTTCAAAATTAAAAATCCAAATTTAGTATCAAATTCAAGGCAATTTTATGGCGCACAATGTTTATTTGAAGATTTTTTTGATATAATATTTACAAATGTTAGTATTTTATATTTTAGAATCTATCCCCACCCTACTCAAGCGAGATGCAGACCGGGCGGCTATAGAGCGAGCCTACGTTCATCCAGTTCTGTGCCGGATCTCGTCTTAGTAACGTGTGCTTGCGGTGCGTGTGTGAATCATTTATAAACTATAATCGTGGTGTGGAATTAATTACAGGTGAATTATTGTGCTGATTGTTTACAGTATTCAAGTATATCGATGGAGTTCAATACTTTTCAGGACAGAATTATATTTTTGGTAAGTTATTAATTTCTATACTATGCGTCTTATATATTGTATTTTTTTGTTCATGACGTGCATAAATGTGTTAGGAAAATTTTATAGATAGGTAAATAACGTGTATTTATTTTTGTGGGCTTATTATCAGGATTAGCGGACAACTTATTACTTTAAACTTTAATTTATTTGTCACTTATTTGATAAATTAATGCTTCTTCTACATCTAACAGTTAACAGATAACGTATTTTAGAAATAATTTCAATTTTAATTTAATAAATTAAAGCTCACAAGTCAAGTAATAATAGCAATATTTATTTTTAAATGTTTTTGAAAACACATTTTCTTACATAACTCAATGATTATAATTTAAAAAAAAAATAGAAAAAAAAAACAAAAATACATTAACATCAAATCATAAAATTACTACTGCATTAATAATGAATAAGCTTAATTTTGTCTTTAAAATTTAAAATTAATAGTTATGCAGCAGTAGTTATATGTACATTAACTTGTTAAAAAGTTACTTATATTTTTTTTTAAATAACCATCAGTAATTGCACCATCTAAATAGTGATCTATAGAATAATGAACAGTTTTTAAAAAGATGTTCTTAACCAAATAATTCAGATATAGATTTGTTTCTTATATTTTAAGTTAAGTCTTCTAAGATCATCTTTATTTTTTGTTTAAAACAAATATTAACTAACTTTATTAAGGGTTTAATAATACAGTTTATTGATGTTTTAATTATTTTAAAAATGATTCCATAAATACCTTGTTGATAGTAATTCTTTACAATTTTTTTAATTTCATTTTGTCACATATTCAAAGTTTCTAATTAGTAGATTTAATTGCATGAAGGAGCCAGTAGTATTAGTTTAAACTTTGTCTCAATAAAATAGTTAGCAAATTCTTGCGATGAGAATTTACTTTTAATTTGTTTTATTTCTTTACCTTTTATATTAATAATAATATACTATGAAGCTTTAGGAGTTTTATTTGATATTGTAATAAAGTCATCATTGCTTGTTTAGTGTTATTAACTAAATTGCTATAATTTGTCTTTAATTTTTGTATTTTTTTTTTCTATATAATCTTTATATGTACTTATAAAAGTAGATACATTGTATCTACTTATTAAATAGATCGATATTGTTTTTCGAGATATCTGGACCCGCCAGGGTACTTTTTTATTCTAAACTTGAAATAGATGTTTATAGCGTTTTTGTTACCAAATCCTCGATACCTAATAGCGTTGGTATCCAGAAAGTGGGCCAAGGGAAACCGAAGAGTTGTCCAAGGGGTGACGACAGTTCAAAAAGCAAAAATTGGTAGTCTTATCGCCGAGGCAATGGCTACTGAGCAATTATGTAGGTTCGTGTGAGCATAGCTTGGTTTGGGTTACAGCACTTGCAATACTTGTTAGGAAGCTCTGTGTGAAGTTTATCAAAAAAGACTGCTGCTGGTGGTCCTTTATTTATGTATTTTACCAGTTTTGAATTCATGTCTATTGAAACCTCAACAGCGTTAGGCGAAGGAACATTAGGAAGAAAAACATTTGCTTGCACAGATGCTAGCGACTATCTGCCATACCTGAATTTTAGGATCGACCAATTTGAATTGTTTTTGAGATTTCTGATGGTTGCTATCGTGTGTGTACGCAAAACACATACATTCATACTTTTTTCCTAATATTTTCTTACAAGTCTGCATGATCTGTTGGAACGCAAATTACCAGTTGGAGTACAAGCAGTATTATCCTGTACTGGACTTTAGTGCTTTCAATCATTGCATATGCGTTTGTATCTCAAGGAGTGACCAGATAGCAATACTGGAAATTATCTTGTGTGCTTCTTATATTGTTCTGAGTGAGATGAGATGTAGTAAAGTGTGCATTTGTTTCTTTGAGTATGAGCAGTTTTGTATGAACTGGATTCTTAATCAGTTGTCAACTATTAGATTTGCGTCTTTACCTTAAAGATTAGCCAGGAAGCAGTTACCAAATGTTAGTTTTAGGACACTTTTGATCCCATGATACTTTTGTGTTTTTTTAGTTGATCTTGAAGTGCAAGCAGTTTTGCTTCATGTTTTTTGTTTTGACTTAATTTTAGAAACTATATTTTTACTTTTTGGCCAGGTGACATACCTTATGCCTATATCTCTGATATGTTTGTGTATTGAAATTTTTTTTAATTTTTGTAATTTTTAGTCAAGGTCAAGGGGTCACAGGTGACATGCTTTTCTCTGATATTTATTTGTTTTGAAATTTTTTGTATTTTTATTTTTGGCTAAGGGGTCACAGGTGACATGTAAAATTTTTATATCTATGATATTTTGTGACAGTTTTTTTGAAATTTTCAATGTTTTTACTTTTTGGCTAAGTGACAGGTCTGATCTTTGATATTTTTGTTTTTTTACAATATTTTTAGTTTTTGCATTTTTGAGGTTTATCTGTCAATTTTACAAAAAAAAATGTCTACTTTTTACTAAAGTTTTTGCATTTTGCATCTGTTATTTTAACAAAATAAAATTTTTATTTAGTTTTTGCATTTTTGATGGTCAAAAAGTTTTTTTTTTATTATTTACTAAATTTTAACAAACAAAATTTGAGATTTTACTAAAATATCAGATTTTGCATTTTTTTTTTAAGATTGATTATTTGCAAGCGAAACGCGTAAAAAACGAAAAAATTTCGACTTTTCACTCGATTTTTCAAAAATCATTTTTTTTAAGATTGTCTATTTTCATGCAAAACGCCTAAAAAACGGATATTTTTCGACTTTTTACTTGATTTTTCAAAGATCTATTTTTTTTAAGAATATCTATTTTCATGTGAAACGCGTAAAACACGGGAATTTTTTGACTTTTTACTTGATTTGTGAAAAATCAATTTTTTTTCTAGATTGTCTATTTTCATCTGAAACGCGTAAAAAACGGAAATTTTTCGACTTTTTACTCGATTTTTCAAAAATCAATTTTTTTTCTAATTGTCTATTTTCATCTGAAACGCGCAAAAAACGGAAGTTTTTTGAGTTTTTACTCGATTTTTCAAAAATCAATTTTTTTTCAAGAATGTCTATTTTCATCTGAAACGCGTAAAAAACGGACATTTTTCGACTTTTTACTCGATTTTGAAAAATCAATTTTTTTTCTAGATTGTATATTTTCATCTGAAACGCGTGAAAAACGGAAATTTTTCGACTTTTTACTCGATTTTTCAAAAATCAATTTTTTTTCTAGATTGTTTATTTTCATCTGAAACGCGTAAAAAACGGAAATTTTTCGAGTTTTTACTCGATTTTTCAAAAATATTTTTTTTTTAAGAATGTCTATTTTCATCTGACGCGTAAAAAACGGAAATTTTTCGACTTTTTACTCGATTTTTGAAAAATCATTTTTTTTTCTAGATTGTCTATTTTTATCTGAAACGCGTAAAAAACGGAAATTTTTCGACTTTTCACTCGATTTTTCAAAAATCAATTTTTTTTCAATAATGTCTATTCATGCGAAACGCGCAAAAAACAGAAATTTTTCGACTTTTTACTCGATTTTTGAAAAATCAATTATTTTTCTAGATTGTCTATTTTCATCTGAAACGCGTAAAAAACGGAATTTTTTCGAGTTTTTACTCTATTTTTCAAAAATCAATTTTTTTCAAGAATATCTATTCTCATCTGAAACGCGTAAAAAACGGAAATTTTTCGACTTTTCACTCGATTTTTGAAAAATCAATTTTTTTTCAAGAATTTCTATTTTCATCTGAAACGCGTAAAAAACGGAAATTTTTCGACTTTTTACTCGATTTTTCAAAAATCATTTTTTTTTCTAGATTGTCTATTTTCATCTGAAACGCGTAAAAAACGGACATTTTTCGACTTTTTACTCGATTTTTGAAAAATCAATTTTTTTTCTAGATTGTATATTTTCATCTGAAACGCGTGAAAAACGGAAATTTTTCGACTTTTTACTCGATTTTTGAAAAATTAATTTTTTTTCTAGATTGTTTATTTTCATCTGAAACGCGTAAAAAACGGAAATTTTTCGACTTTTCACTCGATTTTTCAAAAATCAGTTTTTTTTTCAAGATTTTCTATTTTCATCTGAAACGCGTAAAAAACTGAAATTTTTCGACTTTTTACTCGATTTTTCAAAAATCAATTTTTTTCCAATAATGTCTATTTTCATCTGAAACGCGTAAAAAACGGAAATTTTATGACTTTTTACTCGATTTTTCAAAAATCAATTTTTTTTCAAAAATGTCAATTTTCACTGAAACGCGTAATAAACGGAAATTTTTCGACTTTTCACTTGATTTTTCAAAAATCATTTTTTTTTCAATAATGTCTATTTTCATGCGAAACGCGCAAAAAACGGAATTTTTTCGACTTTTTACTCGATTTTTCAAAAATCAATTTTTTTTCTAGATCTTCTATTTTCATGTGAAACGCATAAAATACGTATTTTTTTCTACTTTTTACTCGATTTTTTAAAAATCAATTTTTTTTTCAAGATTGTTTATTTTCATCTGAAACGCGTAAAAAACGGAAATTTTTCGAGTTTTTACTCGATTTTTTAAAAATCAATTTTTTTTCTAGATTGTCTATTTTCATCTGAAACGCGTTAAAAACGGAAATTTTTCGACTTTATACTCGATTTTTCAAAAATCAATTTTTTTTCAATAATGTCTATTTTTATGCGAAACGCGCAAAAAACGAAAATTTTTCGAGTTTTTACTCGATTTTTCAAAAATCAATTTTTTTTTAGATTGTCTATTTTCATCTGAAACGCGTAAAAACGGAAATTTTTCGACTTTATACTCGATTTTACATAAATCATTTTTTTTTCAATAATGTCTATTTTTATGCGAAACGCGCAAAAAACGGAATTTTTTCGACTTTTCACTCGATTTTTCAAAAATCAATTTTTTTTCTAGATCGTCTATTTTCATGTGAAACGCATAAAATACGTATGTTTTTCGACTTTTTACTCGATTTTTCAAAAGTTAATTTTTTTTCAATAATGTCTATTTTTATGCGAAACGCGCAAAAATTGAAATTTTTTCGATTTTTCACTAGATTTTTCAAAAATCATTTTTTTTTCTAGATCGTCCATTTTTATGTGAAACGCATAAAATACGTATTTTTTTCTACTTTTTACTCGATTTTTTAAAAATCAATTTTTTTTTTAAGATTGTTTATTTTCATCTGAAACGCGTAAAAAACGGAATTTTTTCGAGTTTTTACTCGATTTTTCAAAAATCAATTTTTTTTCTAGATTGTATATTTTCATCTGAAATGCGTAAAAAACGGAAATTTTTCGAGTTTTTACTCGATTTTTCAAAAATCAATTTTTTTTCAATAATGTCTATTTTCATGCGAAACGCGCAAAAAGCGGAATTTATTCGACTTTTCACTCGATTTTTCAAAAATCAATTTTTTTTCAATAATGTCTATTTTCATGCGAAACGCGCAAAAAACGGAAATTTTTCGACTTTTTACTCGATTTTTCAAAAATCAATTTTTTTTCAATAATGTCTATTTTCATGCGAAACGCGCAAAAAGCGGAATTTATTCGACTTTTCACTCGATTTTTCAAAAATCAATTTTTTTTCAATAATGTCTATTTTCATGCGAAACGCGCAATAACCGGAAATTTTTCGAGTTTTTACTCGATTTTTCAAAAATCAATTTTTTTTTTATATTGTTTATTTTCATCTGATACGCGTAAAAAACGGATATTTTTCGACTTTTCACTCGATTTTTCAAAAATCATTTTTTTTTCAATAATATCTATTTTCATGCGAAACGCGCAAAAAAAGGAAATTTTTCGACTTTTTACTCGATTTTTGAAAAATCAATTTTTTTTCTAGATTGTCCATTTTCATGTGAAACGCATAAAAAACGTAATTTTTTCGACTTTTTACTCGATTTTTGAAAAATCAATTTTTTTTTTAGATTGTCTATTTTCATCTGAAACGCGTAAAAACGGAAATTTTTCGAGTTTTTACTCGATTTTTCAAAAATCAATTTTTTTTTAGATTGTCTATTTTTATCTGAAACGCGTAAAAAACGGAAATTTTTCGACTTTTTACTCGATTTTTCAAAAATCAATTTTTTTTCAAGAATGACAATTTTCACTGAAACGCGTAAAACACGGAAATTTTTCGACTTTTCACTCGATTTTTCAAAAATCAATTTGTTTTTAATAATGTCTATTTTCATGCGAAACGCGCAAAAAACGGAATTTTTTCGACTTTTCACTCGATTTTTCAAAAATCAGTTTTTTTTTCAAGATTTTCTATTTTCATCTGAAACGCGTAAAAAACTGAAATTTTTCGACTTTTTACTCGATTTTTGAAAAATCAATTTTATTTTTAGATTGTCTATTTTCATCTGAAACGCGTAAAAACGGAAATTTTTCGAGTTTTTACTCGATTTTTCAAAAATCAATTTTTTTCAAAAATGTCAATTTTCACTGAAACGCGTAATAAACGGAAATTTTTCGACTTTTTACTTGATTTTTCAAAAATCATTTTTTTTTCAATAATGTCTATTTTCATGCGAAACGCGCAAAAAACGGAATTTTTTCGACTTTTCACTCGATTTTTCAAAAATCAATTTTTTTTCTAGATCTTCTATTTTCATGTGAAACGCATAAAATACGTATTTTTTTCTACTTTTTACTCGATTTTTTAAAAATCAATTTTTTTTTCAAGATTGTTTATTTTCATCTGAAACGCGTAAAAAACGGAAATTTTTCGAGTTTTTACTCGATTTTTTAAAAATCAATTTTTTTTCTAGATTGTCTATTTTCATCTGAAACGCGTTAAAAACGGAAATTTTTCGACTTTATACTCGATTTTTCAAAAATCAATTTTTTTTCAATAATGTCTATTTTTATGCGAAACGCGCAAAAAACGAAAATTTTTCGAGTTTTTACTCGATTTTTCAAAAATCAATTTTTTTTTAGATTGTCTATTTTCATCTGAAACGCGTAAAAACGGAAATTTTTCGACTTTATACTCGATTTTACATAAATCATTTTTTTTTCAATAATGTCTATTTTTATGCGAAACGCGCAAAAAACGGAATTTTTTTCTACTTTTCACTCGATTTTTCAAAAATCAATTTTTTTTCTAGATTGTCTATTTTCATCTGAAACGCGTAAGAACCGGAAATTTTTCGAGTTTTTACTCGATTTTTCAAAAATCAATTTTTTTTTTAAATTGTCTATTTTCATCTGAAACGCGTAAAAAACGGAATTTTTTCGACTTTTCACTCGATTTTTCAAAAATCAATTTTTTTTCTAGATCGTCTATTTTCATGTGAAACGCATAAAATACGTATGTTTTTCGACTTTTTACTCGATTTTTCAAAAGTTATTTTTTTTTCAATAATGTCTATTTTTATGCGAAACGCGCAAAAATTGAAATTTTTTCGATTTTTCACTAGATTTTTCAAAAATCATTTTTTTTTCTAGATCGTCCATTTTTATGTGAAACGCATAAAATACGTATTTTTTTCTACTTTTTACTCGATTTTTTAAAAATCAATTTTTTTTTTTAAGATTGTTTGTTTTCATCTGAAACGCGTAAAAAACGGAATTTTTTCGAGTTTTTACTCGATTTTTCAAAAATCAATTTTTTTTCTAGATTGTATATTTTCATCTGAAATGCGTAAAAAACGGAAATTTTTCGAGTTTTTACTCGATTTTTCAAAAATCAATTTTTTTTCAATAATGTCTATTTTCATGCGAAACGCGCAAAAAGCGGAATTTATTCGACTTTTCACTCGATTTTTCAAAAATCAATTTTTTTTCAATAATGTCTATTTTCATGCGAAACGCGCAAAAAACGGAAATTTTTCGACTTTTTACTCGATTTTTCAAAAATCATTTTTTTTTCAATAATGTCTATTTTCATGCGAAACGCGCAAAAAACGGAAATTTTTCGACTTTTTACTCGATTTTTCAAAAATCAATTTTTTTTCAATAATGTCTATTTTCATGCGAAACGCGCAAAAAGCGGAATTTATTCGACTTTTCACTCGATTTTTCAAAAATCAATTTTTTTTCAATAATGTCTATTTTCATGCGAAACGCGCAATAACCGGAAATTTTTCGAGTTTTTACTCGATTTTTCAAAAATCAATTTTTTTTTTATATTGTTTATTTTCATCTGATACGCGTAAAAAACGGATATTTTTCGACTTTTCACTCGATTTTTCAAAAATCATTTTTTTTTCAATAATATCTATTTTCATGCGAAACGCGCAAAAAACGGAAATTTTTCGACTTTTTACTCGATTTTTCAAAAATCAATTTTTTTTCAATAATGTCTATTTTCATGCGAAACGCGCAAAAAGCGGAATTTATTCGACTTTTCACTCGATTTTTCAAAAATCAATTTTTTTTCAATAATGTCTATTTTCATGCGAAACGCGCAATAACCGGAAATTTTTCGAGTTTTTACTCGATTTTTCAAAAATCAATTTTTTTTTTATATTGTTTATTTTCATCTGATACGCGTAAAAAACGGATATTTTTCGACTTTTCACTCGATTTTTCAAAAATCATTTTTTTTTCAATAATATCTATTTTCATGCGAAACGCGCAAAAAAAGGAAATTTTTCGACTTTTTACTCGATTTTTGAAAAATCAATTTTTTTTCTAGATTGTCCATTTTCATGTGAAACGCATAAAAAACGTAATTTTTTCGACTTTTTACTCGATTTTTGAAAAATCAATTTTATTTTTAGATTGTCTATTTTCATCTGAAACGCGTAAAAACGGAAATTTTTCGAGTTTTTACTCGATTTTTCAAAAATCAATTTTTTTTCAAGAATGCCAATTTTTATCTGAAACGCGTAAAAAACGGAAATTTTTCGACTTTTTACTCGATTTTTTCAAAAATCAATTTTTTTTCTAGATTGTATATTTTCATCTGAAATGCGTAAAAAACGGAAATTTTTCGAGTTTTTACTCGATTTTTCAAAAATCAATTTTTTTTAAAGAATGTCTATTTTCATCTGAAACGCGTAAAAAACGGAAATTTTTCGACTTTTTACTCGATTTTTCAAAAATCAATTTTTTTTCAAGAATGTATATTTTCATCTGAAACGCGTAAAAAACAGAAATTTTTCGAGTTTTTACTCGATTTTTTAAAAATTAATTTTTTATCAAGAATGTCTATTTTTATCTGAAACGCGTAAAAAACGGAAATTTTTTGACTTTTTACTCGATTTTTCAAAAATCAATTTTTTTTCAAGAATGTCTATTTTCATCTGAAACGCGTAAAAAACGGAAATTTTTCGAGTTTTTACTCGATTTTTCAAAAATCAACTTTTTTTTCAAGAATGTCTATTTTCATCTGAAACGCGCAAAAAACGGAAATTTTTCGACTTTTCACTCGATTTTTTAGAAATCAATTTTTTTTTAGATTGTCTATTTTTATCTGAAACGCGTAAAAAACGGAAATTTTTCGAGTTTTTACTGATTTTTTAAAAATCAATTTTTTTCTCAAGATTGTTTATTTTCATCTGAAACTCGTAAAAAACCGAAATTTTTCGACTTTTTACTCGATTTTTCAAAAATCAATTTTTTTTCAATAATGTCTATTTTCATGCGAAACGCGCAAAAAACGAAAATTTTTCGACTTTTTACTCGATTTTTGAAAAATCAATTTTTTTCTATATTGTTTATTTTCATCTGAAACGCGTAAAAAACAGAAATTTTTCGAGTTTTTACTCGATTTTTCAAAAATCAATTTTTTTTTAAGAATGTCTATTTTCATCTGAAACGCGCAAAAAACGGAAATTTTTCGAGTTTTTACTTGATTTTTCAAAAATCAATTTTTTTTTAATAATGTCTATTTTCATGCGAAACGCGCAAAAAACGGAAATTTTTCGACTTTTCACTCAATTTTTCAAAAATCATTTTTTTTTCAATAATGTCTATTTTCATGCGAAACGCGCAAAAAACCTAAATTTTTCGAGTTTTTACTCGATTTTTCAAAAATCAATTTTTTTTTAGATTGTCTATTTTTATCTGAAACGCGTAAAAAACGGAAATTTTTCGAGTTTTTACTTGATTTTTCAAAAATCAATTTTTTTTGAAGAATGTCCATTTTCATGCGAAACGCGTAAAAAACGGAAATTTTTCGACTTTTCACTCGATTTTTCAAAAATCATGTTTTTTTCAAGAATGTCTATTTTTATGCGAAACGCGTAAAAAACGGAAGTTTTTCGACTTCTCACTTTCTTTTTGAAAATATAATTTTTTTTTAGATTGTCTATTTTCATGCGAAACGCGCAAAAAACGGAAGTTGTTCGACTTTTTACTCGATTTTTTAAAAATTAATTTTTTTTTTCAGGATTGTAATTTTTATGAGAAACGCGTAAAAAACGGAAATTTTTTGTCTTTTCACTCGATGTTTCAAAAATGATTTTTTTTTTAAGATTATTTCTTTTCATGCATGAAATTAGAAAACTAGTAAAAATGAACATTTTCCATTTTTTTACTTGATTTTGGACATCAGAATTTTAGTTTCTGGTCAGGTGATTTAGATAATTTTGCGGATATTTTACGGACAATTAAAATAAATACTTTATTTATGCTATAAATAATTTTTTTTTTCCTTTCATTTCAGGCGATTATATTAAAACATCTTGATTTTTTGGTGGATTACGTATGGAGTCCTTCCCAAAGCTGATCTAGACAAATAAGGCGTTCTAGTTACTACGTTTGTTCTTAACACTACAATCTCTTTCATCAAGTGAAGAATTGGAATTAACCAACGACCACACCACATGGGCGGCACTTAAGTAATTACCACATTTTTTTAAAGAATTTAATGTATGCATGCTTTTTATAACATGAAAATTGGATTTGAATGCTAGGTACTATTATCAATTTTAACATATTTTAATAACACAATGTAAAAGTCAAGTACGTAATCTAATTAGAAATATTACCAATTATTCAAATGATTCAAAATATTGATTTCATATTTTAACTCGTTTCAGTACAAGAAGAAAAGGCCCTCTGTCGTGCAATAAGCTACTTCTGGAGTAAGAAATCACTAGTAACAATTCACAGCCAAAAGCTCATTTTCAACATGATGTGATGAATGGAAATCCTTTTTTATTGGGAACTCTGCTCATCTTTAACGAAGCTGGTTTCAGTGAACTTTCTCCTGCAGTTATAAAATGGTAAATGGATATGATGGTTATCTTCAAGGAAGCTGACACTAGTGAACATCTTTTTGCAAACATAAAATGGTGTATAGAAATTTTGTATAATTTTAGGTAAACTTAAGAAGTGATTTTAATATTTAAGTAGGTGTACATGTGGTTAATAAATAATAAAATAGTTTATTTTTATGAAATAAAAACGAATCAATATATTGTGTAGGCTTTCTTTTTGGTGTTGAGCAAACTTACTATACTATTATATCACTTCTTAAATGTATTGCTAATTTAATTTAATATGAAATAATTGTTAATATGTAATTATATTTATTTAATTTGTTTAGTTTGTATATATTTGACTAATGTGACTGACTGACTGTTAACGACATGTCTAAAAAAATTGTGGACTAAAATGTAATCGATTTGTGATAGTTAATGACATTACTTTAAACGACTGAACAAAACTTTACGTTTTAAGTAATAGGTTTGATATCCTACCAGTGCTAATTTTTTAACTATGTTCAGTTATTGTTTTATTTTTGTTTTTTATTTCCTAGGACTAAGGAAAAACTGAACTACCCAGGAGACTGGTGTTACTCACGTTTTGAACCTTAGACGTGAGAAAAAAACTTGATTTAAACATGTATTTGTATTGTTGTATGTTTTTGCTTGATTTATAAGCATATAGCGGAGTGAGTTTATTTAACTCTATTAGAGTTGTTTTGTGTTTTATTTTAGATCTAAAGAAACACTGAACAACACAGGGTTTACCTGCGTTGCTCACGTTCTCAACTTTAGACTGTAGGAAATCAAATGTTTGTATTGTATATGTTTTTTTAACTTATGGCTTCCAGTGTTTATCTTGTATGTTTATTTATTATTATTTTACGTTTGTTTTTTACCTTAGGTCAAAAGGAAAACGGAACTGCACAGAATAATGTGGCTCACGTTCTCAATCTTTGACTTTAGGGAAGCATATGTTTGTATTGTTGTATGATTTTGTTTGTTCATAACTCAGTATTTATCTTGTATGCTTAATTATTATTGTTTTATTTTTGTTTTTGACCTTAGGTCAGAGAAAACGGAACTACACAGGAGACATGTGTTGCTCACGTTTTCAACCTTAGACTTTAGGAAAAGCTTGATGTAAACATGTATTTGTATTGTATGTTTTTGCTTGATTTATAAGCAAATAGCGGAATGAGTTTATACGTGTTTGTATTTTGTATGTTTTTGTTCACTTATGAATAAATAAGTAAATCAGGGAGGGTGATTTACTAAGTAAGTCAAGGGACAGGGTGGACCTAACTCTTGCTAGAGTTACGGTTTGCTTTGTTTCTTTGCTATCTTGTGTCTAGGGGAAAACGGAACTACACTGAAACTAGTGTTGCTCACGTTATCAACCTTAGACGTTGGGAAAGCTTTAATAATAAGTCAGGGAGGGTGATTTACTAAGCAAGTAACGGGGACGGAGGTAAGCATAGTTAGCTCTTACCAGAGCTGATTCTGCTCTCTATCTACGGTCTAGGGGAAAACGGAACTACACGGGAAAACCCCGTGTTGCTCACGTTCTCTACCTTAGCTTTAGGGATTAGACGTTGGGAAAGCTTTAATGATAAGTCAGGGAGGGTTATTTACTAAACAAGTATCGGGGACGGAGGTAGGCATAGTTAGCTCTTACCAGAGCTGATTCTGCTCTCTACCTTAGGTCTAGGGGAAAACGGAACTACACGGGAGACTCCGTGTTGCTCACGTTCTCTACCTTAGCTTTAGGGAAAGCAAAATCTATGGTTTGTTGTTGTGTATGTTGTTTTTTATGAATAAATAAACTTGTTATAAAAATACGTTTCTTTTATTTTCCTTTTTTTATCAACAATTTCAGGTGGAGGGTTTAATTTTTTTTTAATTACATCTTTAAATATATTAATATCAACCTTACTAATCTCCTCCCCCAACAATACTTACCCCCAAAGATATACCCCTTTCTTACAGGGGAATCCTCCCCATCACGGGGGCTTGGCTATTTTTAAGTTTGTCAAGGTAAGTTTTACGAGTAATATAGCCGCCGAAGGCGGCTATGTTAATTTCCGCCGAAGGCGGAAATTATTTAGTACCCGCCGAAGGCGGGTATAATAACCGCCGAAGGCGGTTATTAATAGCCGCCGAAGGCGGCTATATTAATATATAGCCGCCGAAGGCGGCTATATATACCCGCCGAAGGCGGGTACGCCTGCCGGCACGGGCGACACGGGCTTCCCTCCCCTACTTTTCTAGCCCTTCCGGTTGGCTCCCAGAGCCTCCGGGTCCTAACTACTACTACTACTTTGCATTCTATTTCCTTCTCAGAGTTCAGCTAGGCTCCAAAAAGTGTTTGAATCGATGAATACTTTCCAAAACCAGAAAAGTTTGTCGTTTTAAGACAAACATCTCCGCCGAATATGGAAAGTGTTCTCCGATTCGAACACTCTTTAAAACCCCCAACACAGTCAACAATTAAAAGATTAGCTGTTAATTGGTCTTTACAAAGCTCAAACCAAGTAAAACATTCAAAGTCTAAGAAGATTGATTGCCAGTAACAATCATCTTCCTGGACCCAGCATGCTTTTCTCAATTCCAGCACACGTAAATACCTAAAAACAACCAACATTTGAAGAACTGGCTGCCTTGGTTGCTTCTTCCGATCCGGAATATAGCTGAAGAAAAAAATCTGAAGTATAAAACAGCTAAAGTTGCGTTTAGTTAAATTTGGCGAATTTACTTGACGTTTTAGGAGGACAAAACTTTATCTAATGTTAATGATACATAATATATATCAACAAACTTTATTATTTTATTCATAAAGTTAGAAAATTAATCTAATCATACAATTTCTACTCACATTATTATTATAACTCATTCTCAAAAATTTCTTATTACAGTAAAACACGACATACTGAAAAGTATTTTTAGAAAATAAATGAATTTGACTGAAACTATCACAAAACTTTAAATAATCAAAAAATAATTCTTAATTGAAACCGCATTTAAACATTAGAACAAAATGCAATGACAAATATGAAAAAAAAGGCTGCACTACTTGAATCTTATGACAAAATTTTAATTTTTATCTTTAAAAAAACCGTACTATCAACTAATTATTAATAAGCATCCAAATTATGCTTTTGAAAACAATTATATTATCCAAAAACTTAAGATAATGTGAGTAGAAACCGTAAATAAAATTGCTCAAATACAAAATTGCATTCAATGCTTAATACTTCATAATCGCCAAATTTGTAATACCTATTCGTTGGTGCAAATTCAAAATTTGCTTCATATGTTTCTAAACATTACACATAAATTTTTATTTACTGAATTTAATTAATCAATTTTAGACTTTACCAAAAGTAACAAATTTTTTTTACTTAGTTTATAAAATTAAATTTAACTTCAAAGTACTTTTACATGTAATGGTTAGAATGGAGGACACGTATGTTATTGGCAAAATGATATAAAAACTAATGACTTCTTCAACTAATTGGTATTAAAATTGAATTCAAAAGAAATGCTTTAGTTAAATATTTACGCAACCAATACCAAATATTATCAAACGTTGAGATGCTAAAAATTATTAAGTTTTTTAAAGCAACGTTAGTCAGTGAATTCGAATGAATTGACATTAACAGTCTTTTAACAGTCTCATCTAACCTGTGCCACCAAGGTCGAACCACCAATAGCAACAGAGGAAGGTGTCCCTGAGCATGAGGGGTTTACCCTTTTTTAGACCAACTGCTGATAGCATAACACTGACAAGAATGACCAAATTCTTCAAAGTGCTAAGCGTCGGCTGGAATGATGGGTACTCACTAAGCCGGCGTCGACTCTTACACTAGATCAGACCTGCTTAAACCCTGGTCAGGCTACAAGTCTTCACTAATGTGACTACGTTGGGCTTTCGTTTAACCTAAACGTGTCGTCAAAAATTATTATTCAAATTTATAGTAATAATGTCATGATTGATGATACTGTAATTCAATGATTTTAATTTAACTAAAGATAAAATAACAATTTAAAAATCAAATGGTTAGTCCATGTAAATAAAACTTTTAATTTAAATTAATGCACAGTGATAACAACATTGAATTACAATATGAAAACGCTGAAAATATTTGGTATAAGTTGATTGTGGGATGAATTGGCATGAACGAATGGGTATGCGCAACGTTAGTGTCAACAGATTTTTCCTTTGGAATCGTAACATAAAATAGCTGAAACATTTATAATCATAAATTAATAAATGATAACTTTATATGTAAATAACATTAGTAGAGGAAAATCTAATAATACGCATGCTTTAAAGTAACCAAGTGAAATAATTTAGAGTACAAAATTAGATATCAGTTGAAAATATGAACTAAAAATTTAATTTAAATTTGAACTTATTTTACATTATTACATTATTTATTTGTTAGTTAAAACTATTCATAACTCAATTGAGCTTTAATTAAATTTAAATTAATCAATGAAATTTAAGACTTTATGCTAGACCAAAAATTATATTTAAATAGTGTGTGAAATGGTTAAAACTATAAACATATTTAACCAAAATTGAATTTACAAAAATAAATTTTTAATTTAAAAACATACATCACTTGGCACTTTGGAAATTGTTGAAATTGAAAAGCAACTAGTAAGACTTAACCAAACTAGCAAGCAAAATGACATCTCTGCTGGAGAACATCATATTTAAACTATACCCAAATTAGCTATAAGTAACTAACTACCAAAATAAGCATCACCTCGCAATCGTGTTGAATTCTGGCTACTAACTATTGCAAGCAACTTTAAACATTAGTACAGCAATTACACAACGACTCGGCAATGTAAGATACATTAAAACAATGTATCATCTAATACCACTACATCTATACGAATACAATCATGTGTATAACAGACTAGCAAGCATTCCGAAGAACGGTCAGTTTCTGCTAAATGAAAGTATCGATTTAGGAAGAGAAAGAATTTAACTAACTACCCTACGGCACCGACCTGTAAAAGTTATCCACAATATGCAAAGGCAGTATGAAGGATATCTAAATCAAAATTAGCTCCTATCATAGAGGGCTTTCATACAGACGCGTACACTCTACGTTACACCAGCGTAACCACCAATCGAGCAATTGATGGCAAACGCACTAAATACTGCTCACCTCCTTACGTTGGTAAAGAGCCTACCTCCAACAACACCGAACTAGCAAACAATAATGACGAAAGTCAGTACAAGACAACTCGCCTAGAAGCAATGCTCGGGCACACTAAGCAGTCAACTACAACCGCACGTTTACTCCAACTGAGTACGATGCTCAGAAGTTTGACGCCGGCGAACTACCATACTTACTTGAATCTTTAGCTGCCCCAGTAATTGGTCAGACAGATCGGGAAACAAGTGCAACCATAACTAATCGCTAAGCACCATCTATACAACAACTTAAGCTTGTAGGCTTCCGCGTATGCGTAGTGTTACTATATAAAAATGAGCCACAATCATAGCATCCACCCTACAAGCAAACGTTGAGGTGGAATGTTACCAGCAGTAACATCACCAACTAAGTAAATAAAAAAATGACTTACAACTTATCTTCAGCCATAAAAGAATCTGAAACAATTAAAATAAAGTATTAGAAGATAAGCATATTTAACAAAATAAATAATATTTAAAAAATATTTATATTATAAAATTGCTATAGAATATAATTCCTACCTATTATTCTTTAAATGGGAGCCGTTCCTCCTTCTCCTTAGAACAGCTATACTTCACTTTCACTATTCAGTAGAACTATAATCCAATCACCTCTGAAACAAACATTTGTAAATATTAATTTGAATAAAATGAATTAATATTCCGTACAACGGTTAATAATTACACAAATACAAAAACTAAAAATAATTAATAAATTTGTATGATTGTTTCTATTAATTGTGCAATAATATTTTTTTTATAAGTCATTCAAAGTATGAAAATATATTAATGAAACTCCTAAATAGCATTGTATTTAATGTACATATTATTAAAAAAAATGCTTAATTCTTAAACTAGAATATTAATTGGTACCTAATTAAATAAAACTTACGGGTTGACAATGTTGAACTGCATTATTGATGTAAATGTTCGTTTCCGCTATCACAATTATAATTCCTTCACACAATAGTTTAATATAAAAATTCACTAGCACTTCAATAAACGGTTACATTTCAAATCACAGCACAGACAACCGTACGCGCGCACACACTACTTCTATGAGATCCGGCACTGAACTGAATGCTCGCCTGCGTCAGCTCTCACCGGCACGCATGGACCGAAGAGTGGGGAGTTGATTCCGTACTAATTTAATATAAAGCATTAAAAAATGTTACATCAAAATCATTATTAAATAAATATTTTGCGGTTTAAAATTATCTTTCAATTGATACTAAATTTATAATTATAACATCTAATATTAATTTGTTTTTCTAAAAAAACTCTTTTATATTTACTGTTATCAAATTTCTTAGTTATTATAACGAAAACCAAGAGCAAAACAACACTTCTAAACACGTCCAAATTAAGACACCCAATGGCGTAAGAAAAAAATATTATACCAAACACAATGATCTGTAATATTGATTGTAATTATTAACTACTTACCAAAAAAGCAATTTCAAAAACAGGAAAATTAAACATTCTGTTCAACTCACAATTAATCGTAAATTTAGTTAACGTTTACAATTTAACATTCATACATATCGCGCGCACACGCTAGTAGCACGAAACTACACTGAGTGAACGTTGGCCGGCTAAGCTGTCAGTACCCACCCGGCCCAGTCTGCATCGTTTACAACAAATTAAATAATATAGTGAATCTAACTTGACTTAAAGGCAAATGTTTTTTGTCGTATGTGAAAAGAATAAGATAAGATGAACAATAATTTATGACAAAGTAATTAAAGCCCGGGTAATTTACACACTGAGTTCTAGCAATAAATTATCAACATTTGCATTAATCAGTTAATGTTAACTATTTTTGTTACCAACATTGTTAATTATAATACCTTTTCATTCTTGCTTATATACTAGCAGTGTAAGAAAATGCCGTTAAGATTGTTAAAAATGATCAAACAATTATTGTTACTTAAAAATTACAGTTAATTGAAAAGAAATCAGCAATATAGCTAATCACGGTTAAACAAAAAACGACAAACTATTTTCAGAGGTCATTAAATCAGTTTACAATTAATTTGCATACTTTTTGGCCTAATTAAATTAGATAAAATAATGTCGATAAAGTATAAAATACGCTAATTTAATTTATATATAACAAATAACTCGGTGCTTTAATAAATAAATGAAAAATAAAAGTGATAAAATTTATTATGCATACAATTCAACAAAAGATAGTTGAAAATGTGGTATTTAAACAATGAATGCCTAATAATAATAAACAAACAGTATTATTTTAATGTTTATGTTTTTCTATCATCGAGTGATAATAGAAAAACATAAACATTATTTTAAACTGTAATGTATTAATATCTATTTGTATTAGCATTTAATGATCGTTCCTCGTATACAATTTAGTAGCTATGCAACTTAAACATTTTATATGTAATGTTGGTTGCATAGCTACTGTCACTATGATTAGTATTTAATATGATACAAGGAGATTTTTTTTATGAAAACAAGAAGTTACAGGATAATAAAAATTTACATTTAGATAGAACCAGAGTATTTGCAAATAGCATTAAAATGCATTCAAAAGTACCTAAAAACGCATTTTTTAATTAAAGTAAGGATCGGAATGCTTTTAAAACCAAATTCATTGATACTTCTTGAACAATTTGTTTTATGCAACTTGCAGTTGTCATGGAAAAGTAGAGTTTTCTAAACATTATTGTTTTTTTTTGTATATAGCTTTTAATTTCTTAATTGTGCGTTGACCGCTGAGATACTGAATTAAGAGAATCCCAGAAAACTGTAATCATCACATATTGTGTAAAAAATTGCGGTACTACTAAAAACAATCAAACATGTTAACACCACTTCCTGAACAAAAAAGAAACATTGCATCGGGAATATTTTTTCCTACCTGCAAAGAGAATTTCTATCACCGCCGTCTGTAATACCGCAAAGATCAATCAATAGAACACACTGTAACAATGTTCTGAAATTTTTATTTTACTAATTCGTCGTAATCATATATGGTTTTTTAGATTTTTCAGTTTCTTTGTTAATATTTGTTTTTAATCACAATTATTTTTTCTGTCACTGGCTTAATGATATTATGTTAGCACGTCTATGGTTATGACAAATTTGATAGTCAAAATGATAACTGCAATTTCAACAATGATTATAATATAAATAACAATAGTAGGATCAAATTTCATTTTTTCCAAGATTTTTATAATGTAAACATTTTAATCAATTAATATACTCGAGTTACATCTGAAAATATCAACAAATATTTTCAACTCATTAGTTTTGATTTAATTTCATCGTTTTCTAATAAACGCAATATTTTTGATACATAAACAAAATATAATTCTTATTAGATCCAGTCATTATTATAATATAAACAAGTGCAATTTTAGGATATTATTTATCAAAGTTTTAATTATTAGTTTATTTTAATTTGTATATTTGATAATTTTTACTTAAACAGTCAATCTAAAGCAAGATAAAAGTTTTATAAACAAAGACACAATCACACTATCAAAAGTCTGGCAGCCGTAACAAGTATGTGGTGTGGTGTATGTACGACTTTCCGTGCGGCACGGGCTTGTCACTTTTAGCTTGCCATTCGCCATGTTTGGTACCCTAACCTGTTGCTCGCTGGAATAAAAAACATTGTTATATTGTTTAAAACCACATACATTCATTTGGATTGCACATCTTGTTTCCAATTCAAGAAGGAAACATTATTATTGCCAAATAGAAGAATATCAGCCACTTCTTTCGATTTAACACGTTGCTAATCGTTTTGATTCAAGGTGAGTTTACATTTACAGTTATTATAGTTAAGTAAACATTGAATACATTCAAGAAGTTTAAATAATAAAACGTTATTATTAAGTTATTAGTTATGTTACTAGTTAAAAACGTTTGCGAAGAAACGTGAATGTTTGTTTGTTTTGGGAGCTTTGTCGAATTGAATTGCGCAATACTTGCAAGCGTGTAACGTGTACGTGTATGAAGCTGCCACCGCTGGTTGGAACAAAACATTTATACTAATATACAAATAACGTATTATTCTTGATTATCGTATTAACTGTTTTAACACCCCCGTCCGTGTTTATGAAGGTTGTAAAACAGGTTAAATGCGGAACATAAGAATTCAACGTGCAGTAATAAGATCTTCGTCGGCAAATCTTTCGTAACCTTGTTTTCAATCTTTATATACCACCCGGTTCATGATGGCTCGAACAAATTTACGCGCGCGCAATAGTAAGGTTATTTTTTAATAACCTTACTATTGCGCGTAAATTTCAAAGCTGTGTTTTTAAATAATTAAATAACATATTTTGGATTCAATAAATTTAATTTTGAGTAATTTATCACACAAAGCTAAGGTTAGGAAAAACTTACACAAAAAATTGAGTTTCTAATTAGAAAACTATGCCTAATATTTTGATTTTTATAAATTTAATTTTGAATGACTTATCATATGTTTAACCAAGACTTGGAAAATTAATTATTTTGGATTTAATTAATTTAATTTTGAGTGACTTATCATGCAAAGCTATGTTTAGGCAAGACTTAAACTGAAAATTAAGTTTCTAATTTAAAAATTATGTCTAGCATTGTTACAATTGAATCGGTGATTTTACAATAAATCAAAAAAATTGGAAAATAAAATATTTTGGATTTAATAAATTTAGTTTTGACTTCTTCATAATACTTAGGCATGTTTAGACTAAGCTTAAATAAAATATTGTTTTTCTTGCTTAAAAATTGTGTCTTCAGCGTTGACACTACTTTTTAAAAGCTAAACTTATTTAAGTAAACAATTCTAGCTTTCCTGGGAAAAAAGACAATAAATCTAAAATTTTTTTTTGTTGTTGCAGAGCAAGATGGAACGCCTTTCTATGGGAGGTAATCACTCTATTTACTATTATGTAGCATTGCTCATCTTATTAATGATGCTAGTGAACATAATACGTCACATGATATATTTGTTCATACTATTTCCTAGACGCAATGTGAACTAATGGAACTACAATATTGCTTTAAATTATTATTTTGTATATTTTGTACATACTATGTAAAAATGAATAATAAATAACTTATATATTTAATAATTTTGTTGTAAATTAATGTGAATTGAAGAATATAAAAATTAATAGCAAGTTTAAATTTAGGACAATCTCGAAATATTTAGGTAGAAAATCAATTGTAGAAACTTTAGGGACATTAATTTACATTTGCTTTTGTGTGATACAAATATTGTCTAAAATATCTTAACTTCTGGTAACCTCAAACCCTTATAACATTATTACAAATTAATTCAAATTTTAATATAAAAAAACCTTTTTGTTTATTTTGGACAATTTCAAAATGTTTGGGTACAAATTCTACTTTAAATTATAGTTTGTTTGTTTTTTAAATAAAATAATAAATTTTGCTAATTTTTAAATTTTAAAATACATTTTTAAAATATGAATTAAATTTGGAATATAATAGATAGGACGTATAGAAAAAAAAATCCGCTGTGACTTAGTAGTACTGGTGGTTTGATTGCCCCCACTCCACTAGTACGACATCCATGCAAGGCGCGCGCGTGTGCTTCGCTTACAGAATAATTGTTCCTCTGTGAATAGTAGCAATCCAGTGTTAGCGTTCAAATTTTTATAATTTATCTATCAGCAATTAGTGTAGCAGAGAGCAGACTCCTCATATCATTGAAGGATTGATTAGTTCACCGATCCAGATATCACAAAAAAATATTAAACAGAAGAGTGGATCACCCAAAAAATGGATCCCCAACTGATTGACTGTAAGTTTTTTTTAATATTTCCCCAAATTTTGTATTATTGTGTCTCAAGCATAAATCAGGTTATTATATTTCAACTTTTTATTGGATTTTGTGTATTTTTTTTCAATTATTGTTTGTTTTTTTAAATTTATATTTGTTTTAAATAAAAAGAATTAACACAATAAATGTGTTACAATAGTCAATTAAATACAATTGTTTAATTAATTCATTTAATATTATTTCAATTAAATGTTGCTTCTACAATAATACATAATTGGTTTAGAATTTAATGTATTTTAAAATTGGTGAACTTGTTTGGAATTCAATGTTTTATATATTTTATTACTATAAATTTTTAATGATTATGTCAATGTGTTAGTAATGTAAAATTTAATATTATGCTATTTGTTTTATACAATTTTCAAACAAATAAAATTTTATTCTTTAAATAATAAATTTGCAACTTATAAAATCAATTAATTTACTTATTTTTTGTTATAATTTAATTAGAAAAATTTGTAGTTGAAAATTAGTAAGAAATTTGTCACCAATATGATATGCACAAACAAGTTTCAAATATAGTTTATCAGTAGATGTTTATAATAACAATCGTATGACTTCTATATTTGCGGAATGTACAGTTGATTAAAACGTTCTGATGAATAATGAAATCACTATAATGTATTTCAATGATTCAATAATTTTGTTATTCATATAAATGTTGGCTAGATAATTTAGGTTGACTGATAAATTTATGAAACAAATGGCGACGTAGAAATATTTAGTACTAAATTAAATTTAAAAAAAATTAAAAAGTAGTTTTGTTTTAAAATTTGAACTTTCAATACTGTCAACCATTAAAGCACTTTTTAAAGATTGTGCATTGCTAATTTGAACAAATTTTACAATTTAACCGAAATAATATAATATGAAATTTTTAAAATAAAAATTTTGTGACGATTCCAAAATATTTGATAAAAACTTTATTATTATTCAGAAGAATTATTTTTGATACAAGTTGCTTTTATTTCTGCAGTTATAAACAGTGTAAATACAATATTTTGTGTAAATAAAATAAATAATGTACTTAAATTCATTGCAACCTCATCTCTGGGTCGAGACACATGTACTAGTGTGTGACTCGCACTTTTGATGGTCAGTGCCATAGTTTCTAGACCATATGACATCACGGGAAGGATACACATGTTATGAACTTTCTTTTTTAGATTTATAGGAACCTTGGGATCTTTCAGAATAAAGTCATGCGTACTCTTCTTTTAACTTTGGTGTTTTGGTTTGCTTTACCGAGTTTGATTAGGTGGCCTAAATACACATACTCTTCTACTTTTCCGATGACTTCCCCATTGAGAGATAAGAGTGTTCGTCTGATCTGGGCTCATGAACTTGGTTTTTCCGGGATTCATTTTTAGGCCGACTTCCGATGACGCTGACTAGCATTTCTTTAGTTAGTCCAGGTTACTGCTAAATATGACTATGTTGTCCGCAAACCTTAAGTGGTTTAAGTATTTGCCGTCTATGTTGATCCCTTCGTTCTCCCAAGGTGAGGTTTTGAACATGTCTTCCATGGTCAAGGTGAAGAGTTTTGAAGAGATGGTGTCAACTCGGGCGTGATCCATTGCTTTGAACATTGCTGCCAGATTTAGCGAATCGAATGCTTTGCTGTAGTCGACGAATACTATGTGTAGTAAAACGTTGTATTTTGTACATTTTTTGATTAGTGTGCGTACTGTTTGAAGATAATCGATTGGGCTGTAAGCTTTTTTGAAACCAGTTTGCTCTTCCGGTTGATATGCATCTAGCTTTGCTGTAAGCCTGTTTGTTATTATTTTTGTGAGGAGCTTATAGAGATGTGGCAGTAGGCTTATGGGTCGGTAATTGTCTAATTGCTTTTTGTCTTCTTTTTTGTGGAGGATGATGACTTTTGCATTAGTCTGGGATCTTGTTAAATTGCAGGAATTTGTATAGCAGAGTAGCTATAGCTTTCAACGTGGCATTGCCCCCGAGTCTCATAATTTTCATGTTAACTCCGTCTTGCCCTGCGGCTCTGCCGGGTTTGAGCAGTTTTAGAGCAAATTCAATTTCTGAGATGGATATTTCGGGTATGTTTTTTGATCCTACGTTTCTTATATTTGTGGTGTGTTCCTGAGCAGGATTTAGTTCAGGTGCGGAGTAGAGTTCTTCGTAGTATTCTTGAATTATTGACGTTATTTTGGATTTGTTGTGGTGCGTGTTACCATCTTTATAGATCATCTGGTGTATTCTTAGTTTTCCATTTCTTTGTGCTGTCTTTAGGATTTTTATGTTTTTGTTGTTTTCAATTACTTGCTTTATTCTTTCGAAGTTGTACCTTCTTGGTGTGGTTTTAATGCCTAGTTTTTTTGTTAGTGTATGTATGTTATTTGTAATTTTTTCGCCAATTTTTCTAGAGACATGTCGATCAGATCTACTTTTGTGTAGTTCCTTTTTGTATTTTTCTTCATTCATCGATGGTCGGAAAACTTAATAAGTTTGTGTCTTTCTGCTCTAGTATTTATTTGAATTGTAGCCCTAACTAGTCGATGATCACTACTTATATCTATCTGGTTTAAGACTGTGACGTCGTTTACTATGTACTTTTTGTTAGATAATATGAAATCGATTTCATTTTTATAGGCTCCGTCCGGGCTTAGCCATGTCCATCTTCTATTTTTAGATTATCTTGTTGCATGAAGTTTATTAGCGCCTCTATTGTTGCGGTTGCCTACTCCAAATTTTCACAGTGTTGGATTTTTCTTTGTACCTCTTAATTTGGCATTAAAATCGCCGGTGATGATTTTGAAGTGAGTGCTTTCTGATTTTATAGTTGGTTGTTGTTACATCTTAGTAGAATTCTTCTATTTCTTTGTCGGGCGCATTGCTAATTGGCGCATATGCATGTGCTATTTGGAGGCAATATCTTTGGGAGATTTTTAGGACTAAGTAGATGACTTATTTATCCCAAGCGTGTATTGTTTTAGGAGTTGTTCTGATACATTAAGTGATTTGAATTCAATGTTGTGCATTTCTCTCTTGCTAGCCTCGTTATACGCTTCTCATAATTATGTCTAAGACAGGTTTGGCCAACATACCATCAAACTTATACAGCTTTAAGCGTAATTGCCCCAATTAGTTGTAAATATTATGTAAAAAGGGCTGTAACTATTAGCAGCTTTCAGTTTCTTGTAATTGTCACACAAAAATTTCATAATTTTCCAAAAAAATAAAAATTGTTTAATTTCTATTAGACCTTGTTAGACAACTATGTTTTATATTTGTCAAAGGTCATATCCAGCAACTTGTAAAGTGATTTCTATTAAAAAATATAGCAAGACATTTTAGTGGCTCCTAAATCTTATATTTTGCAAACAAAATCTTTCCAAAAGTCTTTTAATTATTCTAATCAAGATTTTTTTTATTCATGCAAGGCGCGCGCGTGCTTTACTTACAGCATAGTTAGTTGCTCTGTGACTAGTAGCAGTACCAATCTTATCTATCAGCAATTAGTGAAAGCAAAGTGCTCATTCAGGGATTGATTACTTTTCTGATCCAGATATCACAAAAAAAATTATTAAACAAAAGAGCAGTGTTCAGATTTCCTACATCATTCAAGGATTCATTAGTCCACTATTCACCCAAAAATGGCTGTTGAAGTGATTGACGATTGTGAGTTTTTTTAAATATTTCCCCAATTTTGTATTATTGTATCTCAAGCATGAATCAGTTTATTATTTTTATCTTTTTACTAAATTTTGTGTAGTTTTTTTAATTATTGTTTGTTTTTTGAAATTCATATTTGTTATAACTAAATCAACACAACAGATGCGTTACAATAATCAATTAATTACAATTGATTAATTGAATAATTTATTATTATTTCATTTAAATATTGCGACTACAATAATACATAATTGATTTAGAATTAAATGTATTTTAAGATTAGTGAACTTGTTTGAAATTTAATGTTTTATTTTTTATTAAAAAAATAACAATACATCTTGGTGCTTTTAAAATTTTATACTTGGCAAACAAAATCCTGTTAATTGTTGTAATCAAAGTTTTTTTTAATTATACTCACAATACTTGGTAGAAGCAATACTTTACAAGTGTCATAATCAAAGTTTTATAGAAACAATTGATCTGACTATAGCAGCCTTCAATGTCTACTATTTTTGTATTTTGAATCACTAGGACCTCAATGAAATAGAGTAGAAGCTTATAGTTATTTTGTTAAATAAAACTAAATTTTTAATTTAAAAACATAATTTTGGTGCTTGTTGTTGTTTGAAGATTAAAAAATCTGCTGTGACTGGTGGTTTAATCAACAGCATTCCGCGAGTATAACATATTGTAAGCCTTCTTTGAGTTTCCTTCTATTGGAGATTGGAAACTATCATAACGACACGTATTTTGTTGAACAGCTCGGCAGACGTACACTCAAACTACTCTCTCAGGTTGCAAAGCGATATCGATATCCTTCTTCTGCCAACAGTTTTTTTTCCTCTAATTTTACCCTGGATAACTAGTTTGAAGATGTTGGATTTTTCTCCTCTTAGAATGTGTCCCAGGTACTCAAGTTTTCTTTTTTTAATGGTTTTATGGATCTCTCTGGTTTTATTCATTTGGTGCAGTACTGCTTCGTTGGTAATTTTGTTGGTCCATGAAATTTTAAGGACTCTCTTATAACACCACATTTCGAATGCCTCCAATTTTTTTATGTTTATCTACTTTAATGTCCAGGCCTCCATTCTATACAGCAGGTTAGGAAAGATGTAGCACTTTAGCATTTGGTTTTGAATCTTTAATTTAATGCTGCGGTTACAGAGAATTTTCCCTATTTTAGAAAAAGCACAACGGGCGAGTTCTATTCGTCAGTTGATTTCTTTGATTTGCTCTGCATTATCTGTTACCCATGTTTCCAGGTACTTGGGAAGATACCCATTCTATAGTTTTGTTGTTAATGACTATAAGTAGTCTATTATGGTTAATGTTTGGGTACTTTGTAGTAGCCATAGCTTTTGTCTTCTTATGTTTATGTCCAATCTGTACCTTTTACAGTGGTTGTTTACTGATTCGACTAGGCGCTG
Source organism: Tachinus rufipes (assembly GCA_963932245.1). NCBI lineage: Eukaryota > Metazoa > Arthropoda > Insecta > Coleoptera > Staphylinidae > Tachinus > Tachinus rufipes. The sequence continues at coordinate 73,761,895 of OZ010750.1, forward strand.
TAGGTCTTCTATGTTGTCAGTTATAATGTTAGTGTCATCTGCATATCGCATGTTGTTAATTGTCTTGCCATTTAAGACAATACCTTTTATCTCTTCTGACAATGCCTATACATTCACTATATACATTGAATAAGAGAGGCGACAGTATACATCCCTATCTTACTCCACAGCATATTTTAATCTTGTTGCTTAGGTCTTTTCCGACTTTTACTTTAGCTGTTTGGTTCCAGTAGAGGTTAGAGATTATTCTTATATCTCTACTATCGATGTTTTTCTTCTTTTTTTCTTCTTTAGTATCTATAGTAGTTTGGTATGTTGGACCCTGTCAAAAGCTTTCTGGAAGTTGATGTAGCAAATATACATTTTGTGGTTCATGTCTAGACATCTTTGTCGCAACACATTCAATCCAAAAAGTGTTTTTCTGGTTTGCATACCTTTCCTAAATCCCATCTGCGTGTCGCTAATGTCTTCTTCGAAATTTTGGTGTCTTTGGTTGTGTATTACTTTTAGGAAGATCTTCAAGTTGTGACTTATCAGAGCAATGATTCTATGGTTTTAATAGTCTTTTTTGGTGTCACGAATGTTGAGGTTAGCCATTCTTTAGCAATAACACCCATCTTGTATATGTTATGAAACAGATTCAGTAGAACGTCAATGGAATCTTTGTTAATAAGTTTTATCAACTCAGCTGGTATCTCGTCAGGACCAGTTGTTTTTCCGAATTTTAAAATTTTTAATTGCGTTTTTAAGTTTTTCCTTTAGAATTTTAGGGCCTGTATTTTTAGAGTCTAGTTGTGTCGATGTTGTTTGATTATTGTTGAATAGTTCTTGAATATATTCGCACCATCTTGCTAATTTATCTGTTGGTTCTTTGGTCAGATTGCCGTTTTTGTTTAGTAGTATATCAGGTTAGCGGGTTTTAGTCCTTCTACACAGTTTTTTAATCTTTTTGTGAATATTCAATAAATCGTATTTGTTATCAAATTTTTTGATTTCTCGACATTTTTGTCTGCCAACCATTCTTTTTATTTTGTTTGTGTTGTCGTTGTTTATCCTTTTGTAAGTACGCCTATCACAGACTCATCATGTCCATATCTCCTGTGTCATCTATTCTTTGTCTCTTTTTCTTGTAGATTTTAGTTCTTCAATTCCTACCTTTTTTAGTGTATTTTTTATGTTCTGTTACTGTTTATCCACGGTGCTGCTCTGACTGTTTGGAATGTTTTGGTTGATTTTCCTCTATCTTTTAGTTGTTTCATATTGTTGTTTATGTCTCTTTTAACCTTTTCACATACAGCGCTGTCTTTCAGTTTTTAGGATCCATCATTTTCTTGGTAGTTCTAGGTATGGTTCTTTTCAATTGTACAAGCAACGTGGCAACTACCGGGTTATGGTCAGATCTTATGTCCGCCCCCAAAAATGTTTCCATGTGTAAAATCGGCGTGAAGAAAGTTGGTAAAAGGTGTTAGTTATTATAATTTCTTTTTTTTTGCCAAAATTCAACCAGTCGTTGCGGTTTCCTAATTCGTATTTGCCGACAGTTCCAGCTACTTTTCCTTTTCCTATTTTTGCGTTTAGGTCGCCCATTATAACAAGAACTTTGTGTTTTGCGTTCGGTTTGATAACTTTATCCAAGTCTTCTCCTTTTCCTATTTTTGCGTTTAGGTCGCCCATTATAACAAGAACTTTGTGTTTTGCGTTTGGTTTGATAACTTTATCCAAGTCTTGGTAGAACAATTCTATTTTGTCTTCATCTTTGTCGTAGGTGCATACACTATGTTTACTGGAACAGGAAGATACGATCTAAGTATGGTACAAAATTGGATACTGATTGTTGCGTTTTCCTGTCTACAACAATAGCTACCCCATATCTATGGGTGGTGTTGTTGTTCCCCGCGTAGTACATTGTGCTGTTTCTGGTTCTATGTTCACCAGACTCCGTCCATTGCACATCGCTTAGTCCAAGTATATTTATGTCAAACTTTTCCGTTTCTAAGACGACGTTATTTATCTTTTCAGGTGCGTATAAGCTTCTTATATTCCATGTCGCAATTTTGCTTGTTAATTGGCTGTTTACTTTATTCAATCCCCTCCCTTTCGGAGATCCGATCGAAGGAGTAGTTTTTGCTCCGGAATCATTTGAATTAAACAAAGTTATTATTTTTGTGTAATGGTTTTTACTAAGGATATCCATAGCGGATCTTTAGTTTAGTTGTTTACTGGCCTTCTGAATTCTTATGCTGTTGACCGTTGTGTGGTTCATTTGCCTTTGGGGCCTATTGTAGACCCTTTGAGAAAAAAGTGCCTAACCCCCTTTAGGAGGACGATTTTTAGCTTCTTCCGCGCCATTGTGACTTTCTTGTGATCTTCTGCCTTTGGGACCGTTGGTTTTCACTTGTACCCCAGGCGGAGACACTAACAAGGTGCTATCAGCCGGGCCAGTCTTATTTATTTATTTTTTTTTTACGAGGTTGTTACTTTTCCTTTTTTATCCGGGCTTGGAACAGGCATTGGCGCAGAATTACATTTCCTTAATTCCCATTTTAATGGTTATACCGCCATGACTCGGTCGACAGAGCCTCGTTAGTTATCTAGCAGCGGGCACCGCGTGCAGGAGAGGTTGACATTTGGGTCGGTCTTATTTGGTTTCTTGCCGTCACCCCTTACCCACCATTACATTGTAAGCCATTATGTTTATTCTGAACATTTTTGAAGATAGAAATTCTACTTTAATTTATAGTTTATTGTTTGCTTGTTAAATAAAATATTAATAAAATGTAAAATAAAGCTTTTTTTGATTTTTAAATTTAAAAATAAAACTTTGTTGCAATTTTAAGATGTAAATTAAAGTTGCAATATAATAAATAGGACGTAGAGAAAAAAAAATCCGCTATGATTCAGTAGTGGTGGTTCGATTGACCCCCATGCAAGGCGCGCACGTGCTTTACTTACAGAATAGTCGGTTGCTCTATGAATAGTAGCGGTACCAGTCTTAGCGTTCAATTTTTTATAAATTATCTATCAGCAATTAGTGAAAGCAAAGTGCTCATATCATTCAAAGATTGATTACTTTACTGAACCAGATATCACAAAAAAAAATTTTAAACAGGAGCAGTGTTCAGATTTTACATCATTCAAGGATTCATTAGTCCACTATTTACCCAAAAATGGTTGTTAAAGTGATTGACGATTGTAAGTTTTTTAAATATTTCCCTAACTTTGTATTATTGTATCTCAAGCATAAATCAGTTTATTATTTTTAACTTTTTACTAAATTTTGTGTAGTTTTTTTAATTATTGTTTGTTTTCTGAATTTTATATTTGTTATAACTAAATTAACACAAAAGATGCGTTACAATAATCAATTAATTACAATTGATCAATTGAATAATCTATTTTATTTCATTTAAATGTTGCGACTACAATAATACATAATTGATTTAGAATTTAATGTATTTTAAGATTGGTGAACTTATTAGGAATTTAATGTTTTATATATTTTATTACAATAGAGTTTTAATGATTATCTCAATGTGTTAATAATTTAATAAGAATTTTAAATATTAGCCTAATTGTTTTATACAATGTGCAAGATAATTCAATTTTATTCATTAATTATAATTTTTGCAGTGTATAAAATTAATTAATTTACTCATTTTTGTTATAATTTAATTAGAAATCATTTTGTTGTTAAAAATTAGTAACAGATTCGTCACCTATATGATATGTACAAACAAATAAACAAGTTTTAAATATAGTTTATCACAAGATGTTTATAATAACAATCGTATACTTCTATATTTGCGGAATGTACAGTTGATTAAAATGTGTTGATGATTCAATAATTTTGTTAATCTTATAATTGTTTTTTAATACTAGGTTGCTTGATAAATGTATGAAACAAACGGCAACGTGCAAATATTTTTTACCAAATTAAACTAAAAAAAAATTAATTTAAAAATTGAACTTTCAATAAACCAATGAAGCTTTATTAGAGATTGTGCATTGCTAATTTGAACAATTTTTACAATTTAACCGAATTAATATAATAAAAAAAAATTAAAATAAAAATTTTGAGACGATTCCGAAATATTTGATATAAACTTTATTATTATTTAGAAGAATTATTTTTTGATACAAGTTGCTTTTATTTCTGCAGTTATAAATAGTATAAATACAATATATTGTGTAATTAAAATAAATAAAGCACTTAAATAATTCATTGCAACTTCATCTCTGGGTCAAGACACATATACTAGTGTTTCAAGAAATACACTTCTCATAACTGTGTCTAGCACAGGTTTGGCCAACATACGATCAAATTTATGCGGCTTGAGATGCCCCAATTGGGTATAATTATTATGTAAAAAGGGCTTGGTGCCCTAAAAGTATTTCTGAGGTGATCTGAGTGGGGGGATTTGTTAACTATAGATAAAAACCATCAGAAATTTATTACAAGATGCATTCTATCATCAAACTTACTAAAACTTGCTAAAAAACACATTTACTTACCAAAAATCGCTCAGAAAATGCATTTTTGTTCCTAATTGCTCGTAAATCATAAAAATGCATGTAAATAACATTTATTACTGTTGGAAAATGCGTTTTAATCATTAAATTTATCAAAATTCGGGTATAAAACTAAATTTATTGTACAAAATTCCTTGTAAATCAAATTAACAAAACAAAACCAATTTAAATTTTTGCGTAAAAAACTGCAGTTTTGGTATGAAAATGATTGTAAATTCATTTACTTGATAAAATTGACCAAAAATCGCTTAGAAAGCGTATTTCTTGTAAGAATTTTTTGTGAATCACTTTTACTACATAAGATCCATCAAAATAACGGTTAGAAAATGCATTTTAATTATACAATTTATCAAAACTTGCTTAGTTATTAATATTCTATTAAAAAACCATAAAATTTTGGTTAAAAATCCTAATTTCTAGTATAAAATCCTTCTTAAATTACATTTTCTTGATGAAATTAGCCAAAAATTGCTCATAATTTTTTTTTCTTGCATGAAATCTTTGATCCCAGAAAACAATGGTGATTGCTTATTGCGCAGAAAAATGCGTATTTGCCTTCTTGGGTGGTGGAGAGCTTTTATGAGTCTTTATAAGTTTTATCTCCAGTTCAATTCTATAGAAAAAGTCTTCATCTTGGGATAAATCAGTCAAATTATTTTCGCAAATTTATCGTCTACACAGTTTTTGTTCGGGACTGAGCAGTTTGAGAATCCATTGCACTCTACTCATTTCCAAATCTTTATGTAAAATTTTAAAACATTTGTTTTTGGTATTCTTATTTTTCTAGCAATAATTGAAGCTTGTACTCGGCGGTCAATCAATTTGACTTGAAAATAGGACAAGCATTTTTCTTCATAGACTGTCACCATTATCTCATGGATATTCTTTGGGCTACTGCCTTCTTTCAATAAAAAGTTTTTGACGCGAACTTGCAAATCACTCATTTTTGTCTCTTAAACTGATATCAAAATGATTAATGTTAAGCAATTGAAGCCAAAATTAGAGATGGCACTATAAAATGTCAGAAATGTCAGGACCAAATCTATTTTCTTTACTTTTTTATTCCAGTTCAAACTACTGGTAGGTAATTATCAAGAGATTAGATTTAGCCTCCCCTGACTAATGAACTTTAACACTTGCAGAGAGGAGAAACTCAGAACTCTTCTTAAACAAAGATTGTATATCACCTCGTCCTCTTCTGACTAAGGAACTTCTAACACTTGCAGAGAAGAGAAACTTAAATTTTTTTGATAACAAACACTTGTGCGGGTGGTTAGGCTCTCCAGTTCAAAATACTTGATGGTATTTGTGCTCTGGAGTGACCCACCCACCCGCTCAAGTGTTGTTCATCAAGAAATTGGATATCACCTCTTTCTTTTTGGACAAAAAGACTTATAACACTTGAAAAGTGATCTCGATTGACCCCCCCCCATCCCCCCAAGGACTGGTCATCAAAAGATTTTATATCATTTTTTCCTCTTTTGAACTTAAAGTTCTTTAATAACAAACACTCGGGCGGGTAGGTGTGCACCCCAGTCCAAAATACTCGTTGATAATCATGATCTGAAGTGACTTACCCACCCGCCCAAGTGTTGGTCATCAAGAGATTGTTTATCATCTTTTTCTACCTTGACTAAGGAACTTCTAACACTTACAAAGAGGAGATTCTTAAAATTCTTTAGTAAAAAACACTCGGGGGGGTAGGTGTGCACTCCAGTTTAAACTATTTGTTAGTAATCATGATTTGAAAAACCCTATCTACCATGATGCAGAATGCACTGAACACTGTCAAAAAGTGGTGCAAGAAGGAGAAACTATCAGTGAACCCAACCAAAACGGCAATCGTGAAGAAAGTAAAGTACCTGGGGCTCACGCTAGATACCAAACTAACTTTTCATAGTCATTTGAAAAATGTGGCTACAAATGCTATCAGGGTGCTATTTGAAAAGAAACCATTTGGTACACAGATAGGGCCAAAAACTGCAATAGCACCGGAGCTGGTATTAATGAAAGCAGAAACCAAAAGATGTCAGTTACGTTGTCTTTGGAAAAACGAGCTTCACTATTATAACCGACAGCCAAACGGCACTACAGGCAATACGCTCGTCAGTCAAAAAATCCAAACTAGTGATGGACTGCATAACTAGTCTAGAAGAGCTAAGACCAGCAAGGTATGCCTGATCTGGACCTCACGGAATCCGGGCATAGGCGGACCATCTCGCCAAAAAAAGAATCACAAAGACGTTCAGACCGGTAACTTGTGGCAAAGGAATGAAGCGCACACCCAAACTATGTTAAAGCAAATGACCCAAACAAAACTGCAAAAGCTTACAGGACTGATAACTGTGACTTGAACAAACACATGAAAAGAATGGAAATCCAAAAGAATCACCTGTGTTACGGATGTTTGGAAGAAAAACAGACAGCGCTGCATCCTCTGAGCGAGTGTTAAACTTGCAATGAGAAACGCAGAAATTTTTTTGGGGAACACAAACTAACTAAAGAAAAGCTGAAGACAATTTCCTAAACTTTATTAAAGAAACGGAACTACCAGAGAAATAACAACCACGGGATGTCCACAATGGGATCAGCAAGAAAGAAGTATACGAGTAAAAAAGTCTAGGTACAACGCAAATTATGAACATATTATAGAAAGTGAACTGCCAATGTACTTAGAGATCGATAGATATAGTAAAGATGACAAAAAGATGATTGCAAAATGTGCGGAGTGGCTAATGAAACTATGTTAAACAAAATGATAGAAAAGCAGATGAAAATGAGATATTGAGAGGAAACGGAAGAGGGATAAAATGGATGAAGCCAGTTAAAAAAACACAAAAAAGTAGATTGTGATTTATTAATTGGGGAGTTATACTAAGTAGATAACATAAGAAATTCCTCCTATATCTTTATTCATCCCTAATTCCAACTTTTTAATTTTTTATACAAATCTTTCTTCCTCAATTGTGTCTAAAATTTGAATTGAATTGGAAACGCATTTGGTGTAGCATAGAGAAGCTATTCAAAATATAAAACAAATGCTAAACGTGAACCACGTTCGTAAAATTCAAACAATTTATAAATATAATTTAAGCAATTGTATCACACAAATAGGTACTTTATATGACGTACCACACGTTCGTGATTCACGACTCAAGTAAACGCTTTATACAAGGTCTCTATAAATGTCTGGGATTATGTAATCACTTTAAATATGCCGCCTTTTTAAAATTGTGCACCAAATTATTTACTATGTTTTGACAGTTTAAATGTCAAGCAAGGTTATAAGGATGTATACAGATGAAGAAAATATTTTTGTTATTAAATCCTACTTAAAGAGTGGGTGGTTTGGTAATGGGGATTGGAATGGAGTTTCCACAGCAGTAAACAATGTAAACATATGAAAAGAATATTTTTGTTATTGAATTCTAAGGCAACTTTATTTACGCATTTACTAAAGCGGCACAAACGTACATTAGATAGTTAAATAATCCCAAACTTTTATAATGTGTAATACTTCGAACCTTTAATCATAATTAAAGTTTTATAAAAGCTTTTCAAAGTGGAGCAACTTAGGATTTATAAAAAAAAAATTGCCGGTTATAGCAGCTCTCAATGTCTATTATTTTGGTGGTTTGATTCACTCCGACCCAAAAAGATTTAAATAGAAACTCATAATTAGTTTGTTAAATAAAACATTTATCAATTTTTAATTTATAAACACAATTTTGGTTCTTGTTATTATTGTTTAAAGACTAAAAAATCTGCCGTGACTGTAAAGTATGACATGTTATAAGCCAAGTATTTAGATAGAAACTCTACTTTAATTTATAGTTTATTTTTGTTTGTTAATTAAAATATTAATAAAATTTAAAATAAAGTTTTCTTGATTTTTAAATTTAAAAATTAAATTTTAGTGCAATTTTACAATATAAATTAAAGTTGCAATATAAAGAAAAAAAATCCGTTGTGACTCAGTACTGGAGGTTCGATTGATCCCCACTCCACCAGTACGACGTCCATGCAAGGCGCGCGCGTGCTTTACTTACAGAGTTAGTTGCTCTGTGACTAGTAGCAGTACCAGTCTTATCTATCAGCAATTAGTGAAAGCAAAGTGCTCACATTATTCAAGGATTTATTTCTTTACTGATCCAGATATCACAAAAAAAATTATTAAACAGAAGAGCAGTGTTCAGATTTCCTACATCATTCAAGGATTGATTAGTCCACTATTCACCCAAAAATGGCTGTTGAAGTGATTGACGATAGTAAGTTTTTTTAAATATTTTCCCAACTTTGTATTATTGTATCTCAAGCAAAAATCAGTTTATTATTTTTAACTTTTTACTAAATTTTGTGTAGTCTTTTAATTATTGTTTGTTTTTTGAAATTTATATTAGTTATAACTAAATCAACACAATAGATGCGTTACAATAATCAATTAATTACAATTGATCAATTGAATAATTTATTATTATTTTATTTAATTGTTGCGACTACAATAATACATAATTGATTTAGAATTTAATGTATTTTAAGACTAGTGAACTTGTTAGGAATTTAATGTTTTATATATTTTATTACAATAGAGTTTTAATGATTATCTCAATGTGTTAATAATTTAATAAGAATTTTAAATATTAGCCTAATTGTTTTATACAATGTACAAGATAATACAATTTTATTCATTAAATAATAACTTTGCAGCTTATAAAATTAATTAAGTTACTCATTTTTGTTATAATTTAATTAGAAAACATTTTGTTGTTAAAAATTAGTAACAGATTTGTTACCTATATGATATGTACAAAAAAATAAACAAGTTTTAAATATAGTTTATCACAAGATGATGATAGTTTATAACAATCGTATGACTTCTATATTTGCGGAATGTACAATTGATTAAAATGTGCTGATGATTCAATAATTTTGTTAATCTTATAATTGTTTTATTAATACTCACTTGTTTGATGATGTTGGCTAGATAATTTAGGTTGCTTGATAAATGTATGAAACAAACGGCAAAGTGCAATTATATTGTGCGAAATTAAATTAAAAAAAAAATTAATTTAAAATTTGATCTTTCAATAAACCAATAAAGCTTTATTAGAAATTGTGCATTGCTAATTTGAACAAATTTTACAATGTAACCAAAATAATATAATATAAAAATTTAAAATAAAAATTTTGAGACAATTCTGAAATATTTGATAAAAACTTTGTTATTATTTAGAAGAATTATTTTTTGATACAAGTTGCTTTTATTTCTGCAGTTATAAATAGTGTAAATACAATATTTTGTGTAATTAAAATAAATAAAGCACTTAAATAACTCATTGCAACTTCATCTCTGGGTCAAGACACATATACTAGTGTTTCAAGAAATACACTTCTCATAACTGTGTCTAGCACAGGTTTGGCCAACATACGATCAAATATATGCGGCTTGAGATGCCCCAATTGGGTATAATTATTATGTAAAAAGGGCTTGGTGCCCTAAAAGTATTTCTGAGGTGATCTGAGTGGAGGGATTTGTTAACTATAGATAAAAAATATTAGAATTTTATTACAAGATGCATTCTATCATCAAATTTACTAAAACTTGCTTAGAAATCACATTTACTTACCATAAATCGCTCATAAAATGCGTTTTTGTTCCTAATTACTTGTAAATCATAAAATTGCTTGTAAATAACATTGATTACTATTGGTAAATGCGTTTTAATCATAAAATTTATCAAAATTTGCTTAAATAACTAAATTGCGTGTAAATCAAATTGACAAAACAAAACCAATTTAAATTCTTGCTCAAAAACTGCAGTTTTGGTATGAAATCATTTGTAAATTCATTTACTTGATAAAATTTACCAAAAATCGCTTAGAAAGTGTATTTTTTGTAAAAAAAAATTTCTGAATCACTTTTTATCAAAAGTACGGCAAGAAAATGCATTTTAATCATAAAATTTTTCAAAACTTGTTTATTTATTAATACTTTATTAAAAAAACATAAAATTTCGCTTAGAAAACCCAATTTCTGCAATAAAATCCTTCTTAAATTACATTTTCTCGATAAAATTAGCCAAAAATTGCTCATAAAATTTATTTCTTGCATGAAATCTTTGATCCCAGAAAACATTGACCATTGCTTTTTGCGCAGAAGAATGCGTATTTGCCTTCTTGGGTAGTAGAGAGCCTTTATGAGTCTTTATAAATTGTATCTCCAGTTACAATTCTATAGAAAAAGTTTTCATCTTAGGATAAATCATTCAAATTATCTTTGCAAAATCGTCTACACAGTTTTTGTTTGGGACTGAGCAGTTTGGGAATCCATTATACTCTACTCATTCCTAAATCTTTATGTAAAATTTTAAAACACTTGTTTTTGGTATTCTTATTTTTCTAGCAATAATTGAAGCTTGTACTCGGCGGTCAATCAATTTAACTTGAAAATAGGACAAGCATTTTTCTCCATAGACTGTCACCATTCTCTCATGGATATTCTTCGGGCTACTGCCTTCTTTCGATAAAAGTTTTTAACGCAAACTTGCAAATCACTCATTTTTGCCTCCTAAACTGATATCAAAATGATTAATGTTAAGCGATTGGAGCCAAAATTAGAGATGGCACTTTAAAATGTCAGAAATTTGACGTCAGGGCCAAATCTATTTTTTTAATTTTTTTATTCTAGTACAAACTACTAGTAGGTAATTATTAAGAGATTGGATATATGTAGCTCCTCTGACTAAGGGACTTTTAACACTTGCAGAGAGGAGAAGCTCAGAACATTTCTTAAACAAAGGTTGTATATCATCTTGTCCTTCTCTGACTAAGGGACTTCTAACAGTTGCAGAGAAGAAAAACTTAATTTTTTTTGATAACAAACACTCGTGCGGGTGGTTAGGCTCTCCAGTTCAAACTACTCGATTGTAATTGTGATCTCGATTGACCCACCCACCTGCCCAAGGATTGGTCATCAAAAGATTGCATATCACTTTTTCCTCCTCTGACTAAAGAACTTCTATCACTTACAGAAAGGAGAAACATACAATTCGTTGATAACAAACACTCGGGCGGGAGGGTTGGCACTCCAGTCCAAAATACTCGTCGGTAATCGTGGTCTGGAGTGACCCACCCACCCGCTCAAGTGTTGTTCATCAAGAAATTGGATATCACCTCTTTCCTCTTGGACAAAAAGAATTATAACACTTGAAAAGTGATTTCGATTAAACATATTATAGAAAGTAAATTGTCAATGTACCTAGAAAGCGATAGATATGTATAGTAAATGTGCGGGGTGGCTAATAAAACTATGTTAAAAGAGTGTAACAAAATGAGAGAAAAGCAGATGAAAATGAGAAATTGAAAGGAAGAGGGATAAAATAGATGAGGTCAGTTAAAAAAACACAAAAAAGTAAATTGTGATTTATTAATTGAGGAGTTATAGATATTATTTGTAATTGTGATGCAACTTTAAAATCTGAAAGGCAAAAAATAAACGTATTATTATATTGTTTTCATAGCTAAGTAGATAACATAAGAAACTTCCCTTGTATATATCTTTATTCATCCCTTATTTCAAAATTATAATTTTTTATACAAATCCTTTTTCCCCACTTGTGCCTAAAATTTGAATTGAATTGGAAACGCATTTGGTGTAGCGTAGAAAAGCTATGCAAAATATAAATCAAATGCTAAACGTGAACCACGTTCGTAAAATTCAAACAATTTATAAATATAATGTAAGCAATCGTATTTCACAAATAGGTACTTTATATGGCGTAGCTTACGTTTGTGATTCACAACTGAAGTAAACACTTTATACAGGGTCTCTATAAATGTCTGGGATTATGTAATCACTTTACATATGCCGCCTTTATAAAATAGTGCACCAAATTATTTACTATGTTTTGACAGTTTAAATGTCAAGCAAGGTTATAAGGATGTATACAGATGAAGAAAATATTTTTGTTATTAAATCCTACTTAAAGAGTGGGCGGTTTGGTAATAGGGAATGGCTCTATTCCATTTCGGATCGTGTTCGAGAGTTTCGACAGCAGTAAACAATGTAAACATATGAAAAGATAATTTTTGTTATTGAATTCTAAGGCAACTTTATTTACGCATTTATTAAAGCGGCACAAACGTACATTAGATAGTTAAATAATCCCAAACTTTTATAATGTGTAATACTTCGAACCTTTAATCATAATTAAAGTTTTATAAAAGCTTTTCAAAGTGGAGCAACTTAGGATTTATAAAAAAAAAATTGCCGGTTATAGCAGCTCTCAATGTCTATTATTTTGGTGGATTCACTCCGACCCAAAAGTATTTAAATAGAAACTCATAATTAGTTTGTTAAATAAAACTTTTATCAATTTTTAATTTAAAAACACAATTTTGGTTCTTGTTACTGTTGTTTAAAGACTAAAAAAATCTGCCGTGACTGTAAAGTATGACATATTATAAGCCAAGTATTTAGATAGAAATTCTACTTTAATTTATAGTTTATTTTTGTTTGTTAATTAAAATATTAATAAAAATTAATATAAAGTTTTCTTGATTTTTAAATTTAAAAATAAAATTTTATTGCAATTTTACAATATAAATTAAAGTTGCAATATAATAGATAGGGCGTAAAGAAAAAAAAAATCCGCTGTGACTCAGTACTGGTAGTTCGATTGATCCCCACTCCACCAGTGTCGTACTGGTGGAGTGGGGACGTCGTGTCCATGCAAGGCGCGCGCGTGCTTTACTTACAGAGTTAGTTGCTCTGTGACTAGTAGCAGTACCAGTCTTATATATCAGCAATTAGTGAAAGCAAAGTGCTCATATCATTCAAGGATTGATTAATTTTCTGTTCCAAATATCATTAAAAAAAATTATTAAACAGAAGAGCAGTGTTCAGATTTCCTACATCATTCAAGGATTGATTAGTCCACTATTTACCCAAAAATGGCTATTGAAGTGATTGACAATTGTAAGTTTTTTAAAATATTTTCCCAACTTTGTATTATTGTATCTCAAGCATAAATCAGTTTATTATTTTTAACTTTTTACTAAATTTTGTGTAGTCTTTTAATTATTGTTTGTATTTTGAAATTTATATTAGTTATAACTAAATCAACACAATAGATGCGTTACAATAATCAATTAATTACAATTGATCAATTGAATAATTTATTATTATTTCATTTAAATGTTGCGACTACAATAATACATAATTGATTTAGAATTTAAAGTATTTTAAGATTGGTGAACTTGTTAGGAATTTAATGTTTTATATATTTTATTACAATAGAGCTTTAATGATTATCTCAATGTGTTAATAATTTAATAAGAATTTTAAATATTAGCCTAATTGTTTTATACAATGTACAAGATAATACAATTTTATTCATTAAATAATAACTTTGCAGCTTATAAAATTAATTAAGTTACTCATTTTTGTTATAACTTAATTAGAAAACATTTTGTTGTTAAAAATTAGTAACAGATTTGTCATCTATATGATATGTACAAACAAATAAACAAGTTTTAAATATAGTTTATCACAAGATGTTTATAATAACAATCGTATGACTTCTATATTTGCGGAATGTACAGTTGATTAAAATGTGCTGATGATTCAATAATTTTGTAAATCTTATAATTGTTTTTTTAATACTAGGTTGCTTGATAAATGTATGAAACAAACGGCAACGTGCAAATATTTTGTACCAAATTATATAAAAAAAAATTAATTTAAAATTTGAACTTTCAATAAACCAATAAAGCCTTTTTAGAGATTGTGCATTGCTAATTTGAACAAATTTTACAATTTAACCGAAGTAATATAATATAATATAAAAATTTAAAATAAAAATTTTGAGTCGATAAAAACTTATTATTATTTAGAAGAATTATTTTTTGGTACAAGTTGCTTTTATTTCTGCAGTTATATATAGTGTAAATACAATATTTTGTGTAATTAAAATAAATAAAGCATTTAAATAATTCATTGCAACTTCATCTCTGGGTCAAGACACATATACTAGTGTTTCAAGAAATACACTTCTCATAACTGTGTCTAACACAGGTTTGGCCAACATACGATCAAATTTATCCGGCTTGAGATGCCCCAATTGGGTATAATTATTATGTAAAAAGGGCTTGATGCCCTAAAAGTATTTTTGAGGTAATCTGAGTGGGGGGATTTGTTAACTATAGATAAAAACCATCAGAATTTTATTACAAGATGCATTCTATCATAAAATTTACTGAAACTAGCTTAGAAAACACATTTACTTAACATAAATCGCTCAGAAAATGCGTTTTTTATTCCTAATTGCTCGTAAATCATAAAATTGCTTGTAAATAACATTTATTACTGTTGGAAAATGCGTTTTAATCATTAAATTTATCAAAATTTGCGTATAAAACAAAATTTATTGTACAAAATCGCGTGTAAATCAAATTATCAAAACAAAACCAATTTGAATTCTTGCGTAAAAAACTGCAGTTTTGGTATGAAATTGATTGTAAATTCATTTACGTGATAAAATTTACCAAAAATCGCTTAGAAAGCGTATATCTTGTAAGAATTTTCTGTGAATCACTTTTACTACATGAGATCCATCAAAATGACGGTTAGAAAATGCATTTTAATCATAAAATTGATCAAAACTTGTTTAATTATTAATATTCTATTAAAAAACCATAAAATTTCGCTTAAAAATCCCAATTTCTGGTATAAGATCCTTCTTAAATTACATTTTCTTGATGAAATTAGCCAAAAATCGCTCATAATTTTTTTTTCTTGCATTAACTCTTTGATCCTAGAAAACAATGGTCATTGCTTATTGCGCAGAAAAATGCGTATTTGCCTTCTTGGGTGGTGGAGAGCCTTTATGAGTCTTTATAAGTTTTATCTCCAGTTCAATTCTATAGAAAAAGTCTTCATCTTGGGATAAATCAGTCAAATTATTTTCGCAAATTTATTGTCTACACAGTTTTTGTTCGGGACTGAGCAGTTTGGGTATCTATTGCACTCTACTCATTTCCAAATCTTTATGTAAAATTTTAAAATACTTGTTTTTGATATTCTTATTTTTCTAGCAATAATTGAAGCTTGTTCTCGGCGGTCAATCAATTTGACTTGAAAATAGGACAAGCATTTTTCTCTATAGACTGTCACCATTCTCTCATAGATATTCTTCGGGGTACTGCCTTCTTTCAATAAAAAGTTTTTGACACGAACTTGCAAATCACTCATTTTTGCCTCTTAAACTGATATCAAAATGATTAATGTTAGGCGATAGGAACCAAAATTAGAGATGGCACAACACAACACAAAAAAGTAAATTGTGATTTATTAATTGGGGAGTTATAGATATATTTGTAATTGTGATGCAACTTTAAAATCTGAAAGGCAAAAAATAAACGTATTATTATATTGTTTTTATAGCTAAGTAGATAACATAAGAAACTCTTCTCGTATATATATCTTTATTTATCCCTAATTCCAGCTTTATAATTTTTTATACAAATCCTTCTTCCCCACTTGTGTCTAAATTTTAAATTGAATTGGAAACGCATTTGGTGTAGCGTAGAGAAGCTATGCAAAATATAAAACCAATGCTAAACGCTAACCACGTTTGTGAAACTCAAACAATTTATAAATATAATTTAAGCAATCGTATTTCACAAATAGGTACTTTATATGGCGTAGCTCACGTTCGTGATTCACAACTCAAGTAAACACTTTATACAGAGTCTCTATAAATGTCTGGGATTATGTAATCACTTTAAATATGCCGCCTTTTTAAAAATGTGTACTAAACTATTTACTATGTTTTGACAGTTTAAATGTCAAGCAAGGTTATAAGGATGTATACAGATGAAGAAAATATTTTTGTTATTAAATCCTACTTAAAGAGTGGGCGGTTTGGTAATAGGAAATAGCTCTATTCCATTTCGGATCGTGTTCGAGAGTTTCGACAGCAGTAAACAATGTAAACATATGAAAAGAATATTTTTGTTATTGAATTCTAAGGCAACTTTATTTACGCATTTAGATAGTTACATAATCCCAAACTTTTATAATGTGTAATACTTCGAACCTTTAATCATAATTAAAAATTTATAAAAGTTTTTAAAGTGGAGCAACTTAGGATTAAAAAAAAAAAAATTGCCGGTTATAGCAGCTCTCAATGTCTATTATTTTGGTGGTTTAATTTACTCCGACCCAAAAGTATTTAAATAGAAACTCATAATTAGTTTGTTAAATAAAACTTTTATCAATTTTTAATTTAAAAACACAATTTTGGTTCTTGTTATTGTTGTTTAAAGACTAAAAAATCTGCCGTGACTGTAAAGTATGACATATTATAAGCCAAGTATTTAGATAGAAACTCTACTTTAATTTATAGTTTATTTTTGTTTGTTAATTAAAATATTAATAAAAATTAATATAAAGTTTTCTTGATTTTTAAATTTAAAAATAAAATTTTATTGCAATTTTACAATATAAATTAAAGTTGCAATATAATAGATAGGACGTAAAGAAAAAAAAATCCGCTGTGACTCAGTACTGATAGTTCGATTGATCCCCACTCCACCAGTACGACGTCCATGCAAGGCGCGCGCGTGCTTTACTTACAGAGTTAGTTGCTCTGTGACTAGTAGCAGTACCAGTCTTATATATCAGCAATTAGTGAAAGCAAAGTGCTCATATCATTCAAGGATTGATTAATTTTCTGTTCTAAATATCATTAAAAAAAATTATTAAACAGAAGAGCAGTGTTCAGATTTCCTACATCATTCAAGGATTGATTAGTCCACTATTCACCCAAAAATGGCTGTTGAAGTGATTGACGATTGTAAGTTTTTTTAAATATTTCCCCAACTTTGTATTATTGTATCTCAAGCATAAATCAGTTTATTATTTTTAACTTTTTACTAAATTTTGTGTAGTCTTTTAATTATTGTTTGTTTTTTGAAATTTATATTAGTTATAACTAAATCAACACAATAGATGCGTTACAATAATCAATTAATTACAATTGATCAATTGAATAATTTATTATTATTTCATTTAATTGTTGCGACTACAATAATACATAATTGATTTAGAATTCAATGTATTTTAAGATTGGTGAACTTGTTAGGAATTTAATGTTTTATATATTTTATTACAATAGAGTTTTAATGATTATCTCAATGTGTTAATAATTTAATAAGAATTTTAAATATTAGCCTAATTGTTTTATACAATGTACAAGATAATACAATTTTATTCATCAAATAATAACTTTGCAGCTTATAAAATTAATTAAGTTACTCATTTTTGTTATAATTTAATTAAAAAACATTTTGTTGTTGAAAATTAGTAACAAATTTGTCACCAATATGATATGACTTTTATATTGCGGAATGTACAGTTGATTAAAACGTGCTGATGAATAATCAAATCGCTATAATGTATTTCAATAAGTCAACAATTTTGTTTTGCTATGACACAGTACAGGTGGTTTGATTGACCCCCACTCCATTAGAACAACATTCTTGTAGGGCGCTTGCGTGCTTTACTTATACTGTAGTTGCTGTGTGAATAGTATCAGTACCAGTCCTAACGTTCAAATTTTTAAAGTTATCTATGAGTGATTAGCGTAGCAGGGAGCAGACTCCTCATATTATTAAAAGATTAATTAATTTACTGATCCAGATATTCCCCAAAAAATAATTAAACAGACAAGCAGAGTTCAGATTTCCTACATCATTTAAGGATTGATTAGTTCACTAATCACCCAAAAAATGGTTGAACAAAGAATTAATTGTAAGTTTTATTTTAAATATTTGCCCAAACTTTGTATTATTGTGTCTTGAGCATAAATCAGTTTTTTATTTTTAACTTTTTACGGGGTTTTCCAAAATTTATATTTGTTATAAATATAAAAAATTAACACAATAAATGTGTTACAATAATCAATTAAATATAATTGTTTAATTAATTAATCTAATAATATTTCAATTAAATGTTGCAACTACAGTAATACGTAATTGATTTACAGTTTAATGTATTTTAAGATTGGTGAACTTGTTTGGAATTTAATGTTTTATTTTTATTAAAAAAATAACAATACATCTTGCTGCTTGTAAAATTTTATATTTTGCAAACAAAATCCTTTTAATTGTATTCAAAGTTTTTTTTATTAAACTCACAATACTTGGTAGAAGCAATACTTTACAAGTGTCATAATCAAAGTTCTATAGAAACAATTGATCCGATTATAACAGCCTTCAATGTCTACTATTTTTGTATTTTGAATCACTCGGACCTCAATGAAATAGAGTAGAAGCTCATAATTAGTTTGTTAAATAAAACTTTATTAATTTTTAATTTGAAAACATAATTTTGGTGCTTGTTGTTGTTTGAAGATTAAAAAATCTGCTGTGACTGGTGGTTCAATCAACAGCATTCTGCGAGTATAACATATTGTAAGCCTTCTTTGAGTTCCCTTCTATCGTAGATTGGAAACCATCATAACAACATGTATCTTGTTGACAGCCGCTCCGAACAGCTCGGCAGACGTACACTTAAACCACTTTCTCAGGTTGCGAAGCCATATATCCTCCTTCTGCCAACAGTTCTTTTTCCTCTAATTTTACCCTGGATAATTAGTTTGAGGATGTTGTATCTATCTCTTTTTAGAAAGTGTTCCAGGTACTCAAGTTTTCTTTTTTTTAATGGTTTTATTGATCTCTCTGATTTTAATCATTTGGTGCAGTACTGCTTTGTTGGTAATTTTGTCGGCCCATGCAATTTTAAGGATTCTCGAGTAACACTATACTTCGAATGGCTTCAATTTTTTAATGTTTTCCGCTTTTAATGTCCAGGCCTCCTTTTGATACATCATGGTAGGAAAGATGTAGCACTTTAGCATTTAGTTTCAAACTTTTAGTTTAATGCTGCGGTTACTGAGAATTTTCCCTATTTTAGAAAAGGCACAACGGGCAATTTCTTTTCTGCAGTTGATTTCCTTGGTGTGCTTTGCATTATCTGTTATCCATATTCCCAGGTACTTGTGGGAGGATACGCTTTCTAAAGTTTGTTTTTATGACTATAGGTGGTCTATTATGATTAATGTTTGGGTCTTCTTTATGTTTATGTCTAGTCCGTACCTTTAACATTGGGTGTTTACTGATTTGACTAGGCGCTGTATGTCTTCTATTTTGACAGTTATAATGTTAGTGTCATCTGCATATTGTATGTTGTTATTTATCTTGCCATTTATGACGATACCTTGCATCTCTTCTGACAATGCTTCTTCAAAGATACATATACTATATACATTGAATAAGAGAGGCGACAGTATACATCTTTGTCTTACTCCACGGCAAATTTTAACCCCGTCGCTTAGGTCTTTTCCGACTTTTACTTTAACTGTTTGGTTCCAGTAGAAGTTAGAAATTATTCTTATATTTCTACTATCGATGTTTTTCTTTTTTAATATTTCTAGTAGTTTGGAATATTGGACCCTGTCAAAAGCTTTCTGAAAGTCGATGTAGCAAATGTACATTTCGTGGTTCATGTCTAGACATCTTTGTCGCAACACATCCAATTCAAAAAGTGCTTCTCTGGTTCCCTTACCTTTCCTAAATACCATCTGCGTGTCGCTAATGTCTTCTTCTAATTTTTGTATATTTGGTTGTGTATTATCTTTAGGAAGATTTTCAAGTTGTGGCTCATCAAGGTAATGATCCTATGGTCTGAACATTCTTTGGCTTCATTATTTTTCGGTAGTGTCACCAATGTCAAAGTTAGCAATTTTTTAGAAATAACATCCGTCTCGTATATGTTATTAATCAGATTCAGTAGAACGTTAATGGAATCTTCGTTAATAAGTTTTATCAACTCAGCTGGTGTCTCGTTAATACCAGTTGTTTTCCCGGGTTCTGAATTTATGATTGCTTTTTTTAGAATTTTAGGGTCCGTATTTTTAGAGTATGGTTGTGTTGATGTTGTTTGATTATCGTTGAATAGTTCTTAAATATATTTGCACCATCTTGCTTATTTTTCTGTTGGTTTAGATTGCCGTTTTTGTTTAATAGTAAATCAGGTTAGCGTGTTTTAATCCTTCCACACAATTCTTTTATCTTTTTGTGCATATTGAATAAATCATATTTGTTATCAAATTCTTTGATTTCTCGACATTTGTCTGCCAACCATTCTTCTTTGGCTCTTCTTAGTTTGTTTGTAATGTCGTTGTTTATTCTTTTGTAGGTATGCATATCATTGTCTTTGTAATGCCGGCGCAGACTCATCACGTCCAACATTTCTTGTGTCATCCAATTTTTGTCTTTTTTTCTTGTAGGTTTTAGTTCTTCAATCCGTACCTTTTTTAGTGTTTTCTTTATGATCTGCCACTGTTTATCCACGGTGCTGCTCTGAGTGTTTAGAGTGTTTTAGTTGATTAGTCTATCTTTTAGTTGTTTCATCTTCTAGGTATGGTTCTATTCAGTCGTGCATGCAACGTGGCAACTACCGAGTTATGGTCTGCCTCCGGAAATGTTTTGACGGACTAAATGGTGTTTCTGAATCTCGTATAGATCATTATGTAATCGATCTGATTTCTAACAATGCCCGAAATTCAGTTTGATGGTGCTTTCCATGTGTAAAGTAGGCGTGGAGGAAGTTGGTAAAAGGTGTTAGTTATTATCATTTCTTCTTTTTGGCAAAATTCAACCAGTCCATTTCCACGGTCGTTGCGGTTTTCTTATCCGTACTTGCCAGCAGCTCCAGCTACCTCTTCTTCTCCTATTTTTGCTTTTAGGTCGCCCATTACAATAAGAAATTTGTGTTTTGCAATCGGTTTGATAACTTTATTCAAGTCTTGGTAGAACAATTCTATTGTGTAAAATATATAAAGAAGAGACGCAATGTCCTCAAATGAGACAGTTGTAAAAGCAATAATTTCGAATAAAGCCTAGTTAAATAGGTAAATTTATACGAATGCCACAACGACATATGTAGCGCTCGTTACTATTTGTTCAATCGGACAACCCAATAATAACATTAAAAAAATTAAATTTATGAAAAAATATTCTAAACTAAAAAACATCCATAGTCTCCTCGAAACGCGTCTATGGATGTTTTTTAGTTTAGAATATTTTTTCATAAATTTAATTTTTTTAATGTAATTCTATTGTGTCTTCATCTTTGTCTGCCGTATGTGCATATACTTGTACTATGTTTACTGGAACCTTTTTTTTGAATGCATCCTCAACAAGATGATACGGTCTGAGTATGGTACAAACTTGGATACTGATTGTTGCGTTTTCTTGTCTACAACAATAGCTACCCCATATCTATGGGTGTTGTTGTTCCCCGCGTAGTACATTGTGTTGTTTTTGGTTCTATGTTCGCCAGACTCCGTCCATTGCACATTGTTTAGTCCAAGTATATTTATGTCATACTTTTCCATTTCTAGGACGACGTTATCTATCTTTCCAGGTGCGTATAGGCTTCTTACATTCCATGTCGCAATTCTGCTTGTTCTCTTCTGTTTACTTTATTCAATCCCTTCCCTTCCGAAGATCCTATCGGAGGAGTAGGTTTTGCTCCGGAATCATTTGAATTGAACAAAGTTATTATTTTTGTGTGATGGTTTTCACTAACAATATCCATAGCGGATCTAATAGTTGTATGGTTCATTCGCCTTTGGGGCCTATTGTAGACTCTTGGACAAAAGAGTGCCCAACCCCCTTTAGGAGGGCTATTTTTAGCTCTTCCGTTCCTTCCGCTATTGTGACTTTCTTGTAATTTTCTGTCACCTGTACTCTAGGCGGGGATCCTAACAGGGTGCAATCAGCCGAGCCAGTTGAGCCCTGTTTTTTTTTTAAATTTTTGTTTTACGAGATTGTTTCTCCTCCTCCTCCTTTTTTTTAATCCTGGTTTGGGACAGGCATTAACGGAGAATTACATTTCCTTAATTTCCATTTTAATGGTTATACCGCCATGATTCGGTCGTCAGAGCCTCGTTAGTTATCTAGCAGCGGGCACCGCGTGCAGGAGAGGTTGACATTTGGGTCGGTCTTATTTGGTTTCTTGCCGTCACCCCTTACCCACCATTACATTGTAAGCCATTATGTTTATTCTGGACATTTTTGAAGTATTTGGATAGAAACTCTACTTTAATTTATAGTTTATTGTTTGCTTGTTAAATATAATATTAATGAAATGTAAAATAAAGCCTTTTTTGATTTTTAAATTTAAAAATAAAATTATAAAATATAAATTAAAGTTGCAACATAATAAATAGGACGTAGAGAAAAAAAATCCGCTGTGACTCAGTACTAGTGGTTCGATTGATCCCCACTCCACCAGTACGACGTCCATGCAAGGCGCGCGCGTGCTTTACTTACAGAGTTAGTTGTTCTGTGACTAGTAGTACCAGTCTTATATATCAGCAATTAGTGAAAGCAAAGTGCTCATATCATTCAAAGATTGATTAATTTTCTGTTCCAAATATCATTAAAAAAATTATTAAACAGAAGAGCAGTGTTCAGATTTTCTACATCATTCAAGGATTGATTAGTCCACTATTCACCCAAAAATGGCTGTTGAAGTGATTGACAATTGTAAGTTTTTTTAAATATTTTCCCAACTTTGTATTATTGTATCTCAAGCATAAATCAGTTTATTATTTTTAACTTTTTACTAAATTTTGTGTAGTCTTTTTAATTATTGTTTGTTTTTTGAAATTTATATTAGTTATAACTAAATCAACACAATAGATGCGTTACAATAATCAAATAATTACAATTGATCAATTGAATAATTTATTATTATTTCATTTAAATGTTGCGACTACAATAATACATAATTGATTTAGAATTTAAAGTATTTTAGGATTGGTGAACTTGTTAGGAATTTAATGTTTTATATATTTTATTACAATAGAGTTTTAATGATTATCTCAATGTGTTAATAATTTAATAAGATTTTTAAATATTAGCCTAATTGTTTTATACAATGTACAAGATAATACAATTTTATTCATTAAATATCAACTTTGCAGCTTATAAAATTAATTAAGTTACTCATTTTTGTTATAGTTTAATTAGAAAACATTTTGTTCTTAAAAATTAGTAACAGATTCGTCACCTAAATGATATGTACAAACAAATAAACAAGTTTCAAATATAGTTTATCACAAGATGTTTATAATAACAATCGTATGACTTCTATATTTGCGGAATGTTGATTAAAATGTGCTGATGATTCAATAATTTTGTTAATCTTATAATTGTTTTTTTAATACTCACTTGTTTGATGATGTTGGCTAGATAATTTAGGTTGCTTGATAAATGTATGAATCAAACGGCAACGTGCAAATATTTTGGGCCAAATTAAATTAAAAAAAAAAAAAAAATTAAAATTTGATCTTTCAATAAACCAATAAAGCTTTATTAGAGATTGTGCATTGCTAATTTGAACAAATTTTACAATTTAACCGAAATAATTTTAAATTTGATAAAAACTTTGTTATTATTTAGAAGAATTATTTTTTGATACAAGTTACTTTTATTTTTGCAGTTATATATAGTGTAAATACAATATTTTGTGTATTTAAAACAAATAAAGCACTTAAATATTTCATTGCAACTTCATCTCTCGGCGAAGACACATATACTAGTGTTTCAAGAAATACATTTCTCATAACTGTGTCTAGCACAGGTTTGGCCAACATACGATCAATTTTATGCGGCTTGAGATGCCCCAATTGGGTGTAATTATTATGTAAAAAGGGCTTGGTGCCCTAAAAATATTTCTGAGGTGATCTGAGTGGAGGGATTTGTTAACTATAGATAAAAAACATTAGAATTTTATGACAAGATGCATTCTATCATCAAATTTACTAAAACTTGCTTAGAAAACACATTTACTTACCATAAGTCGCTCATAAAATGCGTTTTTGTTCCTAATTACTTGTAAATCATAAATGCTTGTAAATAACATTGATTACTATTGGAAAATGCGTTTTAATTAATAAATTTATCAAAATTCGCGCATAAAAGTAAATTTATTGTACAAAATCGCGTGTAAATCAATTAACAAAACAAAACCAATTTGAATTCTTGCGTAAAAAACTGCAGTTTTAGTATGATATTGATTGTAAATTCATTTACTTGATAAAGTTTACAAAAAATCGCTCAGAAAGCGTATTTCTTGTAAGATTTTTTGTGAATCATTTTTACTACATAAGATCCATCAAAATAACGGTTAGAAAATGCATTTTAATTATAAAATTTATCAAAACTTGCTTAGTTATTAATATTCTATTAAAAAACCATAAAATTTTGTTTAAAAATTCCAATTTCTGGTATAAAATCCTTCTTAAATTACATTTTCTTGATGAAACTAGCCAAAAATCGCTCATAATTTTTTTTTCTTGCATAAAATCTTTGATCCCAGAAAACAATGGTCATTGCTTATTGCGCAGAAAAATGCGTATTTGCCTTCTTGGGTGGTGGAGAGCCTTTATGAGTCTTTATAAGTTTTATCTCCAGTTCAATTCTATAGAAAAAGTCTTCATCTTGGGATAAATCAGTCAAATTATTTTCGCAAATTTATCGTCTTCACAGTTTTTGTTCGGGACTGAGCAGTTTGGGAATCCTTTGCTCTCTACTCATTTCCAAATCTTTATGTAAAATTTTAAAACGCTTGTTTTTGGTATTCTTATTTTTCTAGCAATAATTGAAGCTTGTACTCGGCGGTCAATCAATTTGATTTGAAAATAGGACAAGCATTTTTCTCCATAGACTGTCACCATTCTTTCATGGATATTCTTCGGGCTACTGCCTTCTTTCAATAAAAAGTTTTTGACGCAAACTTGCAAATCACTTATTTTTGCTTCTTAAACTGATATCAAAATGATTAATGTTAAGCGATTGGAGCCAAAATTAGAGATGGCACTATAAAATATCAGAAATTTGACGTCAGGGCCAAATCTATTTTTTTAAATTTTTTATTCTAGTACAAACTGCTGGTAGGTAATTATTAAGAGATTGGATATATGTAGCTCCTCTGACTAAGGGACTTTTAACACTTGCAGAGAGGAGAAGCTCAGAACTTTTCTTAAACAAAGGTTGTATATCATCTCGTCCTTCTCTGACTAAGGGACTTCTAACACTTGCAGAGAAGAAAAACTTAATTTTTTTAATAACAAACACTCGTGCGGGTGGTTAGGCTCTCCAGTTCAAACTACTCGATTGTAATTGTGATCTCGATTGACCCACCCACCTGCCCAAGGATTGGTCATCAAAAGATTGCATATCACTTTTTCCTCCTCTGACTAAAAAACTTCTATCACTTACAGAAAAGAGAAACATACAATTCGTTGATAACAAACACTCGGGCGGGAGGGTTGGCACTCCAGTCCAAAATACTCGTCGGTAATCGTGGTCTGGAGTGACCCACCCACCCGCTCAAGTGTTGTTCATCAAGAAATTGGATATCACCTCTTTCCTCTTGGACAAAAAGAATTATAACACTTGAAAAGTGATTTCGATTAAACATATTATAGAAAGTAAATTGCCAATGTACCTAGAGAGCGATAGATATGTATAGTAATGATGATAAAAATATAATTGCAAAATGTGCTGAATGTGCGGGGTGGCTAATGAAACTATGTTAAAAGAGTGTAACAAAATGAGAGAAAAGCAGATGAAAATGAGAAATTGAGAGGAAAAGGGATAAAATAGATGAGGTCAGTTAAAAAAACACAAAAAAGTAAATTGTGATTTATTAATTGAGGAGTTATAGATATTATTTGTAATTGTGATGCAACTTTAAAATCTGAAAGGCAAAAAATAAACGTATTATTATATTGTTTTCATAGCTAAGTAGATAACATAAGAAACTTCCCTTGTATATATCTTTATTCATCCCTAATTTCAAAATTATAATTTTTTATACAAATCCTTCTTCCCCACTTGTGCCTAAAATTTGAATTGAATTGGAAACGCATTTGGTGTAGCGTAGAAAAGCTATGCAAAATATAAATCAAATGCTAAACGTGAACCACGTTCGTAAAATTCAAACAATTTATAAATATAATTTAAGCAATCGTATTTCACAAATAGGTACTTTATATGGCGTAGCTCACGTTCGTGATTAACAACTCAAGTAAACATTTTATACAGGGTCTCTATAAATGTCTGGGATTATGTAATCACTTTAAATATGCCGCCTTTTTAAAATTGTGCACCAAATTATTTACTATGTTTTGACAGTTTAAATGTCAAGCAAGGTTATAAGGATGTATACAGATGAAAAAAATATTTTTGTTATTAAATCCTACTTAAAGAGTGGGCGGTTTGGTAATGGGGAATGGAATGGAGTTTCGACAGCAGTAAACAATGTAAACATATGAAAAGAATATTTTTGTTATTGAATTCTAAGGCAACTTTATTTACGCATTTACTAGAGCGGCACAAACGTACATTAGATAGTTATATAATCCCAAACTTTTATAATGTGTAATACTTTGAACCTTTAATCATAATTAAAGTTTTATAAAAGCTTTTCAAAGTGGAGCAACTTAGGATTTATAAAAAAAATTTAGCCGGTTATAGCAGCTCTCAATGTCTATTATTTTGGTGGTTTGATTCACTCCGACCCAAAAAGATTTAAATAGAAACTCATAATTAGTTTGTTAAATAAAACATTTATCAATTTTTAATTTATAAACACAATTTTGGTTCTTGTTATTGTTGTTTAAAGACTAAAAAATCTGCCGTGACTGTAAAGTATGACATGTTATAAGCCAAGTATTAAGATAGAAACTCTACTTTAATTTATAGTTTATTTTTGTTTGTTAATTAAAATATTAATAAAATTTAAAATAAAGTTTTCTTGATTTTTAAATTTAAAAATAATATTTTAGTGCAATTTTACAATATAAATTAAAGTTGCAATATAATAGATAGGACGTAAAGAAAAAAAAATCCGCTGTGACTCAGTACTGATAGTTCGATTGATTCCCACTCCACCAGTACGACGTCTATGCAAGGCGCGCGCGTGCTTTACTTACAGAGTTAGTTGCTCTGTGACTAGTAGCAGTACCAGTCTTATATATCAGCAATTAGTGAAAGCAAAGTGCTCATATCATTCAAGGATTGATTAATTTTCTGTTCCAAATATCATTAAAAAAATTATTAAACAGAAGAGCAGTGTTCAGATTTCTTACATCATTCAAGGATTGATTAGTCCACTATTCACCCAAAAATGGCTATTGAAGTGATTGACGATTGTAAGTTTTTTTAAATATTTTCCCAACTTTGTATTATTGTATCTTAAGCATAAATCAGTTTATTATTTTTAACTTTTTACTAAATTTTGTGTAGTCTTTTAATTATTGTTTGTTTTTTGAAATTTATATTAGTTATAACTAAATCAACACAATAGATGCGTTACAATAATCAATTAATTACAATTGATCAATTGAATAATTTATTATTATTTCATTTATTTGTTGCGACTACAATAATACATAATTGATTTAGAATTCAATGTATTTTCAGATTGGTGAACTTGTTAGGAATTTAATGTTTTATATATTTTATTACAATAGAGTTTAAATGATTATCTCAATGTGTTAATAATTTAATAAGAATTTTAAATATTAGCCTAATTGTTTTATACAATGTACAAGATAATACAATTTTATTCATTAAATAATAACTTTGCAGCTTATAAAATTAATTAAGTTACTCATTTTTGTTATAATTTAATTAGAAAACATTTTGTTGTTAAAAATTAGTAACAGATTCGTCACCTATATGATATGTAGAAACAAATAAACAAGTTTTAAATATAGTTTATCACAATATGTTTATTATAACAATCGTATGACTTCTATATTTGCGGAATGTACAGTTGATTAAAATGTGCTGATGATTCAATAATTTTGTTAATCTTATAATTGTTTTTTTAATACTCACTTGTTTGATGATGTTGGCTAGATAATTTAGGTTGCTTGATAAATGTATGAAACAAACGGCAACGTGCAAATA
Organism: Tachinus rufipes; assembly: GCA_963932245.1. Lineage (NCBI taxonomy): Eukaryota > Metazoa > Arthropoda > Insecta > Coleoptera > Staphylinidae > Tachinus > Tachinus rufipes. The sequence goes on from OZ010750.1 coordinate 73,790,482, forward strand.
TATTGTGCGAACAAATTTTACAATTTAACCGAAATAATTTAATATAAAAATTTAAAATAAAAATTTTGAGACGATTCCGAAATATTTGATAAAAACTTTGTTATTATTTAGAAGAATTATTTTTTGATACAAGTTACTTTTATTTCTGCAGTTATATATAGTGTAAATACAATATTTTGTGTAATCAAAATAAATAAAGCACTTAAATAATTCATTGCAACTTCATCTTTGGGTCAATACACATATATTAGCGTTTCAAGAAATACATTTCTCATAACTGTGTCTAGTACAGGTTTGGCCAACATACGATCAAATTTATGCGGCTTGAGATGCCCCAATTGGGTATAATTATTATGTAAAAAGGGCTTGGTGCCCTAAAAGTATTTCTGAGGTGATCTGGGTGGGGGGATTTGTTAACTATAGATAAAAAACATCAGAATTTTATTACAAGATGCATTCTATCATCAAATTTACTAAAACTTGCTTAGAAAACACATTTACTTACCATAAATCGCTCAGAAAATACGTTTTTTATTCCTAATTGCTCTTAAATCATAAAATTGCTTGTAAATAACATTTATTACTGTTGGAAAATGCGTTTTAATCATAAAATTTATCAAAATTCGCGTATAAAACTAAATTTATTGTACAAAATCGCTTGTAAATCAAATTAACAAAACACAACCAATTTGAATTTTTGCGTAAAAAACTGCAGTTTTGGCATAAAATTGTTTGTAAATTCAGACGATTCCAAAATATTTGATAAAAACTTTATTATTATTCAGAAGAATTATTTTTGATACAAGTTGCTTTTATTTCTGCAGTTATAAACAGTTCAAATACAATATTTTGTGTAATTAAAATAAATAATGTACTTAAATTCAATGCAAACTTATCTCTGTTTCGAGACACATGTACTAGTGTGTGACTCGCAATTTATTGGCACTTTTGATGGTCAGTGCCATAGTCTCTAAACCATATGACATCACGGGAAGAATACACATGTTATGAACTTTCCTTTTTAGATTTATAGGAACCTCGGGTTCTTTCAGAATAAAGTCATGCGTACTCTTCTTGTAACTTTGGTGTTTTGGTTTGCTTTACCGAGTTTGATTAGGCGGCTTAAATATACATACTCTTCTACTTTTCCGATGACTTCTGCTTTGAAAGATAAAAGTGTTTGTCTCATCCGGGTTTATGGTTTTCCCTTGATTCATTTTTAGTCCGACGCTTCTTTTAGTTTTTCTAACATTGGTTGTAGTTTGTCCAGGTTACTACTAAATATGACAATGTCGTCCGCAAACCTTAAGTGGCTTAAGTATTTGCCATCTATGTTGATCTCTTTGTTTTCCTAAGGTAAGGTTTTGAACATATTTTCCATGGTCAAGGTGAAGAGTTTTGGAGAGATGGTGTTGCCTCTTTTTGTTGGTATTTTATCTGTGGTCTGTGTCTTCCTCTATCTTTACCTGAAAGGTGGCGTTTGCATATACATATTTAAGGAAAGTTGTGTAACGTGGGTCAACTAGGGCGTGATCCATTGCTTTGAACATTGCTGCCAGATTTAGCAAATCGAATGCTTTGCTGTAGTCGACAAATGCTATGTGTAGTAGAACGTTGTTTGGAGATATTCGATTGGGCTGTAAGCTTTTTTGAAACCAGTTTGCTCTTCCGGTTGATATGCATTTAGCTTTAATGTGAGCCTGTTTGTTACTATTTTTGTGAGGAGCTTATAGGGATGTGGCAGTAGGCTTATGGGTCGGTAATTGTCTATTTGCTTTTTGTCTGCTTTTTTTTTTGTGGAGGATGATGACTTTCGCATTAGTCCGAGATCTTGTTAGATTGCAGGAATTTGGTTAGCAAAGTAGCTATAGCTTTCAAAGTGGCATCGCCCCCGAGTCTCATCATTTTCATGGTAACTCCGTCTTGCTCTGCGGCTCTGCCGGGTTTGAACTGTTTTAGAGTAAATTCAATTTCTGAGATGGATATTTTGAGTATGTCTTCCGATCCTACGTTTTTTATATTTGTGGTGTGTTCCTGAACAGAATTTACTTCAGGTGCGGAGTAGACTTCTTCGTAGTATTTTTGAATTATTGACGTTATTTTGGATTTGTTGTGGTGCGTGTTTCCATCTTTGTCGATAATCTGGTGTATTCTCAGTTTTCCATTTCTTTGTGCTGTCTTTAGGATTTTCATGTTTTTGTTGTTTTCAATTTTTTTATTCTTTCGGAGTTGTAGCTTCTTACGTCTTGTCTTGTATTTTTTGCAATTTGTCGATTTATTTCGGCGTATTCTGCTGTAGCCCTCTGTAGTTTTTTCTTCTCTTTCATCATCTGTCGAGTTTTTGGTTTCAGTTTTGTATTTCTTGGTGTGGTTTTAATGCTTAGTTTTTTTGTTACTGTATGTATGTCATTTGTAATTTTTTCCGCCAATTTTTCTAGAGACATGTTGGTCAGATCTACTTTTGTGTAGTTCCTTTTTGTATTCTGCCTAAGTTCATCGATGGTCGAAAAACTTGGGTTTTTAATAAGTTTGTGTTTTTCTGCTCTAGTATTTATTTGGATTGTAGCCCCAACTAGTTGATGGTCTCTACCTATATCTATCTGGTTTAAAACTGTGACGTCGTTTACTATATATTTTTTGTTAGATAATATGAAATCGATTTCATTTTTATAGGCTCCGACCGGGCTTAGCCATGTCCATCTTCTATTTTTAGATTTTCTTATTTCTATCGTTGCGGTTGCCTACTCCAAATGTTCCTAGTGTTGAACTTTGTGTGTTCTTTGTATCTCATAATTTGGCATTAAAATCGCCGGTGATGATTTTGAAGTGAGTGCTTTCTGATCTTATAGTTGTTGTTACATCTTTGTAGAATTCTTCTATTTCTTTGTCGGGCGCATTGCTAGTTGGTGCATATGCATGTGCTATTTGGAGGCAACATATTTGGGAGATTTTGAGGACTATGTAGATGACTTAATTATCCCAAGCGTGTGTTGTTTTCGGAGTTGTTCTAATACATTAAGTGATTTGAATTCAATGTAGTGCATTTCTCTCCTGCTAGTCTCGTTATACGCTTCTCATAATTATGTCTAGAACAGGTTTGGCCAACATATCATCAAACTTATACAGCTTCAAGCGTAATTGCCTCAATTAGGTATAATTATTATGTAAAAAGGGCTTCAAGTAACTATTAGCAGCTTTTAGTTTTTTGTAATTTTTACACAAAAATTTCATAATTTTCCAAAAAAATTAAAAATGTTTAATTTCTATTAGACCTTGTTAGACAATTATGTTTTATATTTGTCAAAGGTTATATCCAACAACTTGTAAAGTGATTTCTATTAAAAAATATAGCAAGACATTTTAGTGGCTCTTAAATCTTATATTTTGCAAACAAAATCCTTCCAAAAGTCTTTTAATTATTCTAATCAAGATTTTTTTTATTATACATACTTGCAATACTTAGTATTGCTCCAAACCTTTAAAAAGGTCATAATTAAAGTTCTATAAAAGCTTTTCAAAGTAGAGCAATTTATAAAAAAATTAGTTGGCTATAGCAGCTCTCAATGTCTATTATTTTGGTGGTTTGATTTACTCCGACCTCAAAGTATTTAAATAAAAAATAATTGATTTGTTAAATAAAACTTTTATCAATTTTTAACTTAAAAACACAATTTTGGTTCTTGTTACTGTTGTTTAAAGACTAAAAAAATCTGCCGTGACTGTAAAGTATGACATATTATAAGCCAAGTATTTAGATAGAAATTCTACTTTAATTTATAGTTTATTTTTGTTTGTTATTTAAAATATTAATAAAAATTAATATAAAGTTTTCTTGATTTTTAAATTTAAAAATAAAATTTTATTGCAATTTTACAATATAAATTAAAGTTGCAATATAATAGATAGGGCGTAAAGAAAAAAAAATCCGCTGTGACTCAGTACTGGTAGTTCGATTGATCCCTACTCCACCAGTACGACACTGGTGGAGTGGGGACGTCGTGTCCATGCAAGGCGCGCGCGTGCTTTACTTACAGAGTTAGTTGCTCTGTGACTAGTAGCAGTACCAGTCTTATATATCAGCAATTAGTGAAAGCAAAGTGCTCATATCATTCAAGGATTGATTAATTTTCTGTTCCAAATATCATTAAAAAAAATTATTAAACAGAAGAGCAGTGTTCAGATTTCCTACATCATTCAAGGATTGATTAGTCCACTATTTACCCAAAAATGGCTATTGAAGTGATTGACAATTGTAAGTTTTTTAAAATATTTTTCCAACTTTGTATTATTGTATCTCACGCATAAATCAGTTTATTATTTTTAACTTTTTACTAAATTTTGTGTAATCTTTTAATTATTGTTTGTTTTTTGAAATTTATATTAGTTATAACTAAATCAACACAATAGATGCGTTACAATAATCAATTAATTACAATTGATCAATTGAATAATTTATTATTATTTCATTTAAATGTTGCGACTACAATTATACATAACTGATTTAGAATTAAATGTATTTTAAAATTGGTGAATTAATTAGGAATTTAATGTTTTATATATTTTATTACAACAGAGTTTTAATGATTATCTCAATGTGTTAATAATTTAATAAGAATTTTAAATATTAGCCTAATTGTTTTATACAATGTACAAGATAATACAATTTTATTCATTAAATAATAACTTTGCAGCTTATAAAATTAATTAAGTTACTCATTTTTGTTATAATTTAATTAGAAAACATTTTGTTGTTAAAAATTAGTAACAGATTTGTCACCTATATGATATGTACAAACAAATAAACAAGTTTTAAATATAGTTTATCACAAGATGTTTATAATAACAATCGTATGACTTCTATATTTGCGGAATGTACAGTTGATTAAAATGTGCTGATGATTCAATAATTTTGTAAATCTTATAATTGTTTTTTTTAATACTAGGTTGCTTGATAAATGTATGAAACAAACGGCAACGTGCAAATATTTTGTACCAAATTAAATTTAAAAAAATTAATTTAAAATTTGAACTTTCAATAAACCAATAAAGCCTTATTAGAGATTGTGCATTGCTAATTTGAACAAATTTTACAATTTAACCGAAATAATATAATATAATATAACAATTTAAAATAAAAATTTTGAGTCGATAAAAACTTTATTATTATTTAGAAGAATTATTTTTTGGTACAAGTTGCTTTTATTTCTGCAGTTATATATAGTGTAAATACAATATTTTGTGTAATTAAAATAAATAAAGCATTTAAATAATTCATTGCAACTTCATCTCTGGGTCAAGACACATATACTAGTGTTTCAAGAAATACACTTCTCATAACTGTGTCTAGCACAGGTTTGGCCAACATACGATCAAATTTATGCGGCTTGAGATGCCCTAATTGGGTATAATTATTATGTAAAAAGGGCTTAATGCCCTAAAAGTATTTTTGAGGTGATCTGAGTGGGGGGATTTGTTAACTATAAATAAAAACAATCAGAATTTTATTACAAGATGCATTCTATCATCAAATTTACTAAAACTTGCTTAGAAAACACATTTACTTACCATAAATCGCTCAGTAAATACGTTTTTTATTCCTAATTGCTCGTAAATCATAAAATTGCTTGTTTTTTTGTTTTGTTTATTACTGTTAGAAAATGCGTTTTAATCATTAAATTTATTAAAATTCGCGTATAAAACTAAATTTGTTGTACAAATACGCGTGTAAATCGATTAACAAAACAAAACCAATTTGAAATCTTGCGTAAAAAACTGCATAATATAATAAAATTTAAAATAAAGTTTTCTTGATTTATAAATTTAAAAATAAAATTTTATTGCAATTTTACAATATAAATTAAAGTTGCAATATAATAGATAGGACGTAAAGAAAAAAAAATCGTCTGTGACTCAGTACTGGTGGTTCGATTGATCCCCACTCCACCAGTACGACGTCCATGCAAGGCGCGCGCGTGCTTTACTTACAGAGTTAGTTGCTCTGTGACTAGTAGCAGTACCAGTCTTATCTATCAGCAATTAGTGAAAGCAAAGTGCTCATATTATTTAAGGATTGATTACTTTACTGATCCAGATATCACAAAAAAAATTATTAAACAGAAGAGCAGTGTTCAGATTTCCTACATCATTCAAGGATTGATTAGTCCACTATTCACCCAAAAATGGCTGTTGAAGTGATTGACGATTGTAAGTTTTTTTAAATATTTTCCCAACTTTGTATTATTGTATCTCAAGCATAAATCAGTTTATTATTTTTAACTTTTTACTAAATTTTGTGTAGTTTTTTTTAAATTATTGTTCGTTTTTTGAAATTTATATTTGTTATAAATAAATCAACACAATAGATGCGTTACATTTATCAATTAATTACAATTGATCAATTGAATAATTTATTATTATTTCATTTAAATGTTGCGACTACAATTATACATAACTGATTTAGAATTAAATGTATTTTAAAATTGGTGAATTAATTAGGAATTTAATGTTTTATATATTTTATTACAATAGAGTTTTAATGATTATGTCAATGTGTTAATAATTTAATAAGAATTTTAAATATTAGCCTAATTGTTTAATACAATGTGCAAGATAATACAATTTTATTCATTAAATAATAATTTGGCAGCTTATTAAATTAATTTATTTACCCATTTTTGTTATAATTTAATTAAAAAACATTTTGTTGTTGAAAATTAGTAACAAATTTGTCACCAATATGATATGCACAAACAAGTTTCAAATATAATTTATCACTAGATGTTTATAATAACAATCGTATGACTTTTATATTGCGGAATGTACAGTTGATTAAAACGTGCTGATGAATAATCAAATCGCCATAATGTATTTCAATAAGTCAACAATTTTGTTTTGCTATGACACAGTACAGGTGGTTTGATTGACCCCCACTCCATTAGAACAACATTCTTGTAGGGCGCTTGCGTGCTTTACTTATACTGTAGTCATATTATTCAAAGATTAATTAATCTACTGATCCAGATATTCCCCAAAAAATAATTAAACAGACTAGCAGAGTTCAGATTTCCTACATCATTCAAGGATTGATTAGTTCACTAATCACCCAAAAAATGGTTGAACAAAAGATTAATTGTAAGTTTTATTTTAAATATTTGCCCAAACTTTGTATTATTGTGTCTCGAGCATAAATCAGTTTATTATTTTCAACTTTTTACGGGGTTTTCCAAAATTTATATTTGTTATAAATATAAAAAATTAACACAATAAATGTGTTACAATAATCAATTAAATATAATTGTTTAATTAATTAATCTAATAATATTTCAATTAAACGTTGCAACTACAGTAATACGTAATTGATTTACAGTTTAATGTATTTTAAGATTGGTGAACTTGTTTGGAATTTATTGTTTTATTTTTATTAAAAAAATAACAATACATCTTGCTGCTTGTAAAATTTTATATTTTGCAAACAAAATCCTTTTAATTGTAATCAAAGTTTTTTTTATTATACTCACAATACTTGGTAGAAGCAATACTTTACAAGTGTCATAATCAAAGTTCTATAGAAACAATTGATCCGATTATAGCAGCCTTCAATGTCTACTATTTTTGTATTTTGAATCACTCGGACCTCAATGAAATAGAGTAGAAGCTCATAATTAGTTTGTTAAATAAAACTTTATTAATTTTTAATTTCAAAACATAATTTTGGTGCTTGTTGTTGTTTGAAGATTAAAAAATCTGCTGTGACTGGTGTTTCAATCAACAGCATTCTGCGAGTATAACATATTGTAAGCCTTCTTTGAGTTCCCTTCTATCGTAGATTGGAAACCATCATAACAACATGTATCTTGTTGACAGCCGCTCTAAACAGCTCGGCAGACGTACACTTAAACCACTTTCTCAGGTTGCGAAGCCATATATCCTCCTTCTGCCAACAGTTCTTTTTCCTCTAATTTTACCCTGGATAATTAGTTTGAGGATGTTGTTTCTATCTCTTTTTAGAAAGTGTTCCAGGTACTCAAGTTTTCTTTTTTTTAATGGTTTTATTAATCTCTCTGATTTTAATCATTTGGTGCAGTACTGCTTTGTTGGTAATTTTGTCGGCCCATGCAATTTTAAGGATTCTCCAGTAACACCATATTTCGAATGGCTTCAATTTTATTATGTTTTCCGCTTTTAATGTCCAGGCCTCTTTTTAATACATCATGGTAGGAAAGATGTAGCACTTTAGCATTTAGTTTCAAACTTTTAGTTTAATGCTGCGGTTACTGAGAATTTTCCCTATTTTAGAAAAGGCACAACGGGCAATTTCTTTTCTGCAGTTGATTTCCTTGGTGTGCTTTGCATTATCTGTTATCCATATTCCCAGGTACTTGTGGGAGGATACGCTTTCTAAAGTTTGTTTTCATGACTATAGGTGGTCTATTATGATTAATGTTTGGGTACTTTGTAGTAGCCATAGCTTTTGTCTTCTTTATGTTTATGTCCAGTCCGTACCTTTAACATTGGGTGTTTACTGATTTGACTAGGCGCTGTATGTCTTCTATGTTGACAGTTATAATGTTAGTGTCATCTGCATATTGTATGTTGTTATTTATCTTGCCATTTATGACGATACCTCCCATCTCTTTTGACAATGCCTCTTTGAAGATACATTCACTATGTACATTGAATAACAGAGGCGACAGTATACATCCCTGTCTTACTTCACGGCATATTTTAACCTCGTCGCTTAAGTCTTTTCCGACTTTTACTTTAGCTGTTTGGTTCCAGTAGAGGTTAGAAATTATTCTTATATCTCTAATATTGATGTTTTTCTCTTTAGTATCTCTAGTAGTTTGGTATGTTGGACCCTGTCAAAAGCTTTCTGGAAGTCGATGTAGCAAATGCACATTTCGTGGTTCATGTCTAGACATCTTTGTCGCAACACATCCAATTCAAAAAGTGCTTCTCTGGTTCCCATACCTTTCCTAAATACCATCTGCGTGTCGCTAATGTCTTCTTCTAATTTTTGTATATTTGGTTGTGTATTATCTTTAGGAAGATTTTCAAGTTGTGGCTCATCAAGGCAATGATCCTATGGTCTGAACATTCTTTGGCTTCATTATTTTTCGGTAGTGTCACCAATGTCGAAGTTAGCAATTTTTTAGGAATAACATCCGTCTCGTATATGTTATTAAACAGATTCAGTAGAACGTTAATGGAATCTTCGTTAATAAGTTTTATCAACTCAGCTGGTATCTCGTTAATACCAGTTGTTTTTCCGGGTTTTGAATTTTTGATTGCGTATTCAAGTTCTTTTTTTAGAATTTTAGGGCCCGTATTTTTAGAGTATGGTTGTGTTGATGTTGTTTGATTATCGTTGAATAGTTCTTAAATATATTCGCACCATCTTGCTTATTTTTCTGTTAGTTTAGTTTTCCGTTTTTGTTTAATAGTAAATCAGGTTAGCGGGTTTTAGTCCTTCCACACAATTCTTTTATCTTTTTGTGCATATTGAATAAATCATATTTGTTATCAAATTCTTTGATTTCTCGACATTTGTCTGCCAACCATTCTTCTTTGGCTCTTCTTAGTTTGTTTGTAATGTCGTTGTTTATCCTTTTGTAGGTATGCATATCATTGTCTTTGTATTGCCGGCGAAGACTCATCATGTGTCTAACATATCTTGTGTCATCCATTCTTTGTCTTTTTTTCTTGTAGGTTTTAGTTCTTTAATCCGTACATTTTTTAGTGTTTTCTTTATGTTCTGCCACTGTTCATCCACGGTGCTGCTCTGAGTGTTTAGAGTGCTTTAGTTGATTCCTCTATCTTTTAGTTGTTTCATCTTCTAGGTATAGTTCTATTCAGTCGTGCATGCAACGTGGCAACTACCAAGTTATGGTCTGCCTCCGGAAATGTTTTATAATCGATCTAATTTCTAACAATATCCAATATTCCGTTTGATGGTGCTTTCCATGTGTAAAGTAGGCGTGGAAAAAGTTGGTTAAAGGTATTAGTTATTATCATTTCTTTTTTTTGGTAAAATTTAACCAGTCCATTTCCACGGTTGTTGCGGTTTCTTTATCCGTATTTGCCAACAGTTCCAGCTACCTCTCCTTCTCCTATTTTTGCTTTGAGGTCGCCCATTACAACAAGAACTTCGTGTTTTGCGATCGGTTTGATATCTTTATCCAAGTTTTGGTAGAACAATTCTATTTTGTCTTCATCTTGGTCTGCCGTATGTGAATATACTTGTACTATATTTACTGGAACCTTGTTTAAATGCATCCTCAACAGGATGATACGGTCTGAGTATGGTACAAAATTGGATACTGATTGTTGCGTTTTCCTGTCTACAACAATAGCTACCCCATATCTATGGGTGGTGTTGTTCCCCGCGTAGTACATTGTGCCGTTTTTGGTTCTATGTTTTCCAGACCCTGTCCATTGCACATTGCTTAGTCCGAGTATATTTATGTCAAGCCTTTCCTTTTCTAAAACGACGTTATCTATCTTTCCAGGTGCAAATAGGCTTCTTACATTCCATGTTGCAATTCTGTTTGTTACTCTGCTGTTTACTTTATTCAATCTCCCATCCTCCCCTCTGCGATCCGATCGAAGGAGTAGTTTTTGCTCCGGAATATTTTGAATTGAACAAAGTCATTATTTTTGTGTGATGGTTTTCTCTAACGATATCCAAAGCGGATCTTTAATCGTTGTATGGTTCATTTGCCTTTGGGGCCTATTGTAGATCCTTGGACAAAAAAGTGCCTAACCCCCTTTAGGAGGGCTATTTTTAGCTTTTCCGTTCCTTCCGCTATTGTGACTTTCTTGTCATCTTCTGTCTTCGGGACCGTTGACTAGTTTTCACCTGTACCTCAGGCGGGGACCCTAACAGGGTGCAATCAGCCGAGCCAGTTGAGCCTTTTTTTTTAAGTTTTTGTTTTACGAGGTTGTTACTCCTCCTTCTCCTTTTTAATCCTGGTTTGGGACAAGCATTGGCGGAGAATTACATTTCCTTAATTTCCATTTTAATGGTTATACCGCCATGACTCGATCGTCAAAGCCTCGTTAGTTATCTAGCAGCGGGCACCGCGTGCAAGAGAGGTTGACATTTGGGTCGGTCTTATTTGGTTTCTTGCTGTCACCCCTTACCCACCATTACATTGTAAGCCGTTTTGTTTATTCTGGACATTTTTGATATATTTGGATAGAAACTCTACTTTAATTTATAGTTTATTGTTTGTTTGATAAATATAATATTAATAAAATGTAAAATAAAGCCTTTTTTGATTTTTAAATTTAAAAAAAAAATTATAAAATATAAATTAAAATTGCAACGTAATAGATAGGACGTAGAGAAAAAAAATCCGCTATGATTCAATAGTAGTGGTTCGATTGACCCCCACTCCACTAGTACGACGTCCATGCAAGGCGCGCGCGTGCTTTACTTACAGAATAGTCAGTTGCTCTATGAATAGTAGCAGTACCAGTTTTAGCGTTCAATTTTTTATAAATTATATATCAGCAATTAGTGAAAGCAAAGTGCTCATATCATTCAAGGATTGATTACTTTACTGATCCAGATATCACAAAAAAAATTATTAAACAGAAGAGCAGTGTTCAGATTCCCTACATCATTCAAGGATTGATTAGTCCACTATTCACCCAAAAATGGCTGTTGAAGTGATTGACGATTGTAAGTTTTTCAAATATTTTTCCAACTTTGTATTATTGTATCTCAAGCATAAATCAGTTTATTATTTTTAACTTTTTACTAAATTTTGTGTAGTTTTTTTAATTATTGTTTGTTTTTTGAATTTTATATTTGTTATAACTAAATCAACACAATAGATGCGTTACAATAATCAAATAATTACAATTGATCAATTGAATAATTTATTATTATTTCATTTAAATGTTGCGACTACAATAATACATAATTGATTTAGAATTCAATGTATTTTAAGATTGGTGAACTTGTTAGGAATTTAATGTTTTATATATTTTATTACAATAGAGTTTTAATGATTATCTCAATGTGTTAATAATTTAATAAGAATTTTAAATATTAGCCTAATTGTTTTATACAATGTACAAGATAATACAATTTTATTCATTAAATAATAACTTTGCAGCTTATAAAATTAATTAAGTTACTCATGTTTGTTATAATTTAATTAGAAAACATTTTGTTGTTAAAAATTAGTAACAGATTCGTCACCTATATGATATGTAGAAACAAATAAACAAGTTTTAAATATAGTTTATCACTAGATGTTTATTATAACAATCGTATGACTTCTATATTTGCGGAATGTACAGTTGATTAAAATGTGCTGATGATTCAATAATTTTGTTAATCTTATAATTGTTTTTTTAATACTCACTTGTTTGATGATGTTGGCTAGATAATTTAGGTTGCTTGATAAATGTATGAAACAAACGGCTACGTGCAAATATATTGTGCGAACAAATTTTACAATTTAACCGAAATAATATAATATAAAAATTTAAAATAAAAATTTTGAGACAATTCGAAATATTTGATAAAAACTTTGTTATTATTTAGAAGAATTATTTTTTGATACAAGTTACTTTTATTTCTGCAGTTATATATAGTGTAAATACAATATTTTGTGTAATTAAAATAAATAAAGCACTTAAATAATTCATTGCAACTTCATCTCTGGGTCAATACACATATACTAGTGTTTCAAGAAATACACTTCTCATAACTGTGTCTAGCACAGGTTTGGCCAACATACGATCAAATTTATGCGGCTTGAGATGCCCCAATTGGGTATAATTATTATGTAAAAAGGGCTTGGTGCCCTAAAAGTATTTCTGAGGTGATCTGGGTGGGGGGATTTGTTAACTATAGATAAAAACCATCAGAATTTTATTACAAAATGCATTCTATCATCAAATTTACTAAAACTTGCTTAGAAAACACATTTACTTACCATAAATCGCTCAGAAAATACGTTTTTTATTCCTAATTGCTCTTAAATCATAAAATTGCTTGTAAATAACATTTATTACTGTTGGAAAATGCGTTTTAATCATAAAATTTATCAAAATTCGCGTATAAAACTAAATTTATTGTACAAAATCGCTTGTAAATCAAATTAACAAAACACAACTAATTTGAATTTTTGCGTAAAAAACTGCAGTTTTGGCATAAAATTGTTTGTAAATTCAGACGATTCCAAAATATTTGATAAAAATTTTATTATTATTCAGAAGAATTATTTTTGATACAAGTTGCTTTTATTTCTGCAGTTATAAACAGTTCAAATACAATATTTTGTTTAATTAAAATAAATAATGTACTTAAATTCAATGCAAACTTATCTCTGGGTCGAGACACATGTACTAGTGTGTGACCCGCAATTTATTGGCACTTTTGATGGTCAGTGCCGTAGTCTCTAGACCATATGACATCACGGGAAGAATACACATGTTATGAACTTTCCTTTTTAGATTTATAGGAACCTCGGGTTCTTTCAGAATAAAGTCATGCGTACTCTTCTTGTAACTTTGGTGTTTTGGTTTGCTTTACCGAGTTTGATTAGGCGGCTTAAATACACATACTCTTCTACTTTTCCGATGACTTCTGCTTTGAAAGATAAAAGTGTTTGTCTCATCCGGGTTCATGGTTTTCCCGGGATTCATTTTTAGTCCGACGCTTCTTTTAGTTCTTCTAACATTGGTTGTAGTTTGTCCAGGTTACTACTAAATATGACAATGTCGTCCGCAAACCTTAAGTGGCTTAAGTATTTGCCATCTATGTTGATCTCTTTGTTCTCCCAATTTAAGGTTTTGAACATATTTTCCATGGTCAAGGTGAAGAGTTTTGGAGAGATGGTGTTGCTTCTTTTTATTGGTATTTTATCTGTGGTCTGTGTCTTCCTCTATCTTTACCTGAAAGGTGGCGTTTGCATATACATATTTAAGGAAAGTTGTGTAACGTGGGTCAACTAGGGCGTGATCCATTGCTTTGAACATTGCTGCCAGATTTAGCAAATCGAATGCTTTGCTGTAGTCAACAAATGCTATGTGTAGTAGAACGTTGTTTGGAGATATTCGATTGGGCTGTAAGCTTTTTTGAAACCAGTTTGCTCTTCCGGTTGATATGCATTTAGCTTTGATGTGAGCCTGTTTGTTACTATTTTTGTGAGGAGCTTATAGGGATGTGGCAGTAGGCTTATGGGTCGGTAATTGTCTATTTGCTTTTTGTCTCCTTTTTTTTTGTGGAGGATGATGACTTTCGCATTAGTCCGAGATCTTGTTAGATTGCAGGAATTTGGTTAGCAGAGTAGCTATAGCTTTCAAAGTGGCATTGCCCCCGAGTCTCATCATTTTCATGGTAACTCCGTCTTGCTCTGCGGCTCTGCCGGATTTGAACTGTTTTAGAGTAAATTCAATTTCTGAGATGGATATTTTGAGTATGTCTTCCGATCCTACGTTTTTTATATTTGTGGTGTGTTCCTAAACAGAATTTACTTCAGGTGCGGAGTAAACTTCTTCGTAGTATTTTTGATTTATTGACGTTATTTTGGATTTGTTGTGGTGCGTGTTTCCATCTTTGTCGATAATCTGCTGTATTCTCAGTTTTCCATTTCTTTGTGCTGTCTTTAGGATTTTCATGTTTTTGTTGTTTTCAATTTTTTTATTCTTTCGGAGTTGTAGCTTCTTACGTCTTGTCTTGTATTTTTTGTAATTTGTCGATTTATTTCGGCGTATTCTGCTGTAGCCCTCTGTAGTTTTTTCTTCTCTTTCATCATCTGTCGAGTTTTTGGTTTCAGTTTTGTATTTCTTGGTGTGGTTTTAATGCTTAGTTTTTTTGTTACTGTATGTATATCATTTGTAATTTTTTCCGCCAATTTTTCTAGAGACATGTCGGTCAGATCTACTTTGTGTAGTTCCTTTTTGTATTCTGCCTAAGTTCATCGATGGTCGGAAAACTTGGGTTTTTAATAAGTTTGTGTTTTTCTGCTCTAGTATTTATTTGGATTGTAGCCCCAACTAGTTGATGGTCACTACTGTGACGTCGTTTACTATGTATTTTTGTTAGATAATATGAAATCGATTTCATTTTTATAGGCTCCGACCGGGCTTAGCCATGTCCATCTTCTATTTTTAGATTTTCTTATTTCTATCGTTGCGGTTGCTTACTCCAAATGTTTCTAGTGTTGGACTTTGTGTGTTCTTTGTATCTCATAATTTGGCATTAAAATCGCCGGTGATGATTTTGAAGTGAGTGCTTTCTGATCTTATAGTTGTTGTTACATCTTCGTAGAATTTTTCTATTTCTTTGTCGGACGCATTGCTAGTTGGTGCATATGCATGTGCTATTTGGAGGCAACATATTTGGGAGATTTTTAGGACTATGTAGATGACTTATTTATCCCAAGCGTGTGTTGTTTTCGGAGTTGTTCTGATACATTAAGTGATTTGAATTCAATGTAGTGCATTTCTCTCTTGCTAGCCTCGTTATACGCTTCTCATAATTATGTCTAAGACAGGTTTGGCCAACATACCATCAAACTTATACAGCTTCAAGCGTAATTGTCTCAATTAGGTATAAATATTATGTAAAAAAGGCTTCAAGTAACTATTAGCAGCTTTTAGTTTTTTGTAATTTTTACACAAAAATTTCATAATTTTCCAAAAAAATTAAAAATGTTTAATTTCTATTAGACCTTGTTAGACAATTATGTTTTATATTTGTCAAAGGTCATATCCGTCAACTTGTAAAATGATTTCTATTAAAAAATATAGCAAGACATTTTAGTGGCTCTGAAATCTTATATTTTGCAAACAAAATCCTTCCAAAAGTCTTTTAATTATTCTAATCAAGCAATTTATAAAAAAATTAGTTGGCTATAGCAGCTCTCAATGTCTATTATTTTGGTGGTTTAATTTACTCCGACCTCAAAGTATTTAAATAAAAAATAATTGATTTGTTAAATAAAACTTTTATCAATTTTTAACTTAAAAACACAATTTTGGTTCTTGTTACTGTTGTTTAAAGACTAAAAAAATCTGCCGTGACTGTAAAGTATGACATATTATAAGCCAAGTATTTAGATAGAAATTCTACTTTAATTTATAGTTTATTTTTGTTTGTTATTTAAAATATTAATAAAAATTAATATAAACCTTTCTTGATTTTTAAATTTAAATATAAAATTTTATTGCAATTTTACAATATAAATTAAAGTTGCAATATAATAGATAGGGCGTAAAGAAAAAAAAAAATCCGCTGTGACTCAGTACTGGTAGTTCGATTGATCCCCACTCCACCAGTGTCGTACTGGTGGAGTGGGGACGTCGTGTCCATGCAAGGCGCGCGCGTGCTTTACTTACAGAGTTAGTTGCTCTGTGACTAGTAGCAGTACCAGTCTTATATATCAGCAATTAGTGAAAGCAAAGTGCTCATATCATTCAAGGATTGATTAATTTTCTGTTCCAAATATCATTAAAAAAAATTATTAAACAGAAGAGCAGTGTTCAGATTTCCTACATCATTCAAGGATTGATTAGTCCACTATTTACTCAAAAATGGCTATTGAAGTGATTGACAATTGTAAGTTTTTTAAAATATTTTCCCAACTTTGTATTATTGTATCTCAAGCATAAATCAGTTTATTATTTTTAACTTTTTACTAAATTTTGTGTAGTCTTTTAATTATTGTTTGTATTTTGAAATTTATATTAGTTATAACTAAATCAACACAATAGATGCGTTACAATAATCAATTAATTACAATTGATCAATTGAATAATTTATTATTATTTCATTTAAATGTTGCGACTACAATAATACATAATTGATTTAGAATTTAATGTGTTTTAAGATTGGTGAACTTGTTAGGAATTTAATGTTTTATATATTTTATTACAATAGAGCTTTAATGATTATCTCAATGTGTTAATAATTTAATAAGAATTTTAAATATTAGCCTAATTGTTTTATACAATGTACAAGATAATACAATTTTATTCATTAAATAATAACTTTGCAGCTTATAAAATTAATTAAGTTACTCATTTTTGTTATAACTTAATTAGAAAACATTTTGTTGTTAAAAATTAGTAACAGATTTGTCACCTATATGATATGTACAAACAAATAAACAAGTTTTAAATATAGTTTATCACAAGATGTTTATAATAACAATCGTATGACTTCTATATTTGCGGAATGTACAGTTGATTAAAATGTGCTGACGATTCAATAATTTTGTAAATCTTATAATTGTTTTTTTTAATACTAGGTTGCTTGATAAATTTATGAAACAAACGGCAACGTGCAAATATTTTGTACCAAATTAAATTAAAAAAAATTAATTTAAAATTTGAACTTTCAATAAACCAATAAAGCCTTATTAGAGATTGTGCATTGCTAATTTGAACAAATTTTACAATTTAACCGAAGTAATATAATATAATATAAAAATTTAAAATAAAAATTTTGAGTCGATAAAAACTTTATTATTATTTAGAAGAATTATTTTTTGGTACAAGTTGCTTTTATTTCTGCAGTTATATATAGTGTAAATACAATATTTTGTGTAATTAAAATAAATAAAGCATTTAAATAATTCATTGCAACTTCATCTCTGGGTCAAGACACATATACTAGTGTTTCAAGAAATACACTTCTCATAACTGTGTCTAGCACAGGTTTGGCCAACATACGATCAAATTTATGCGGCTTGAGATGCCCTAATTGGGTATAATTATTATGTAAAAAGGACTTAATGCCCTAAAAGTATTTTTGAGGTGATCTGAGTGGGGGGATTTGTTAACTATAAATAAAAACAATCAGAATTTTATTACAAGATGCATTCTATCATCAAATTTACTAAAACTTGCTTAGAAAACACTTTTACTTACCATAAATCGCTCAGTAAATGCGTTTTTTATTCCTAATTGCTCGTAAATCATAAAATTGCTTGTAAATAACATTTATTACTGTTGGAAAATGCGTTTTAATCATTAAATTTATTAAAATTCGCGTATAAAACTAAATTTTTTGTACAAAATTGCGTGTAAATCAATTAACAAAACAAAACCAATTTGAAATCTTGCGTAAAAAACTGCATAATATAATAAAATTTAAAATAAAGTTTTCTTGATTTTTAAATTTAAAAATAAAATTTTATTGCAATTTTACAATATAAATTAAAGTTGCAATATAATAGATGGGACGTAAAGAAAAAAAAATCGTCTGTGACTCAGTACTGGTGGTTCGATTGACCCCCACTCCACTAGTACGACGTCCATGCAAGGCGCGCGCGTGCTTTACTTACAGAGTTAGTTGCTCTGTGACTAGTAGCAGTACCAGTCTTATATTTTAGCAATAAGTGAAAGCAAAGTGCTCATATCATTCAAGGATTGATTACTTTACTAATCCAGATATCACAAAAAAAATAATTAAACAGAAGAGCAGTGTTCAGATTTCCTACATCATTCAAGGATTGATTAGTCCACTATTCACCCAAAAATGGCTGTTGAAGTGATTGACGATTGTAAGTTTCTTTAAATATTTTCCCAACTTTGTATTATTGTATCTCAAGCATATATCAGTTTATTATTTTTAACTTTTTACTAAATTTTGTGTAGTTTTTTTAAATTATTGTTCGTTTTTTGAAACTTATATTTGTTATAAATAAATCAACACAATAGATGCGTTACATTTATCAATTAATTACAATTGATCAATTGAATAATTTATTATTATTATTTCATTTAAATGTTGCGACTACAATAATACATAACTGATTTAGAATTAAATGTATTTTAAAATTGGTGAACTAATTAGGAATTTATTGTTTTATATATTTTATTACAATAGAGTTTTAATGATTATGTCAATGTGTTTATAATTTAATAAGAATTTTAAATATTAGCATAATTGTTTAATACAATGTACAAGATAATACAATTTTATTCATTAAATAATAATTTGGCAGCTTATTAAATTAATTTATTTACTCATTTTTGTTATAATTTAATTAAAAAACATTTTGTTGTTGAAAATTAGTAACAAATTTGTCACCAATATGATATGCACAAACAAGTTTCAAATATAATTTATCAGTAGATGTTTATAATAACAATCGTATGACTTTTATATTGCGGAATGTACAGTTGATTAAAACGTGCTGATGAATAATCAAATCGCCATAATGTATTTCAATAAGTCAACATTTATGTTTTGCTATGACACAGTACAGGTGGTTTGATTGACCCCCCCCTCCATTAGAACAACATTTTTGTAGGGCGCTTGCGTGCTTTACTTATACTGTAGTTAGTTGCTGTGTGAATAGTATCAGTACCAGTCCTAATGTTCATTGTCCTCATATTATTCAAAGATTAATTAATCTACTGATCCAGATATTCCCCAAAAAATAATTAAACAGACTAGCAGAGTTCAGATTTCCTACATCATTCAAAGATTGATTAGTTCAATAATCACCAAAAAAAAATGGTTGAACAAAAGATTAATTGTAAGTTTTATTTTAAATATTTGCCCAAACTTTGTATTATTGTGTCTCGAGCATAAATCAGTTTATTATTTTCAACTTTTTACGGGGTTTTCCAAAATTTATATTTGTTATAAATATAAAAAATTAACACAATAAATGTGTTACAATAATCAATTAAATATAATTGTTTAATTAATTAATCTAATAATATTTCAATTAAACGTTGCAACTACAGTAATACGTAATTGATTTACAGTTTAATGTATTTTAAGATTGGTGAACTTGTTTGGAATTTATTGTTTTATTTTTATTAAAAAAATAACAATACATCTTGCTGCTTGTAAAATTTTATATTTTGCAAACAAAATCCTTTTAATTGTAATCAAATTTTTTTTATTATACTCACAATACTTGGTAGAAGCAATACTTTACAAGTGTCATAATCAAAGTTCTATAGAAACAATTGATCCGATTATAGCAGCCTTCAATGTCTACTATTTTTGTATTTTGAATCACTCGGACCTCAATGAAATAGAGTAGAAGCTCATAATTAGTTTGTTAAATAAAACTTTATTAATTTTTAATTTCAAAACATAATTTTGGTGCTTGTTGTTGTTTGAAGATTAAAAAATCTGCTGTGACTGGTGGTTCAATCAACAGCATTCCGCGAGTATAACATATTGTAAGCCTTCTTTGAGTTCTCTTCTATTGTAGATTGGAAACCATCATAACAACATGTATCTTGTTGACAGCCGCTCTGAACAGCTCGGCAGACGTACACTTAAACCACTTTCTCAGGTTGCGAAGCCATATATCCTCCTTCTGCCAACAGTTCTTTTTCCTCTAATTTTACCCTGGATAATTAGTTTGAGGATGTTGTATCTATCTCTTTTTAGAAAGTGTTCCAGGTACTCAAGTTTTCATTTTTTTAATGGTTTTATTGATCTCTCTGATTTTAATCATTTGATGCAGTACTGCTTTGTTGGTAATTTTGTCGGCCCATGCAATTTTAAGGATTCTCTAGTAACACCATGATTCGAATGGCTTCAATTTTTTTATGTTTTCTGCCTTTAATGTCTAGGCCTCCTTTTGATACATCATGGTAGGAAAGATGTAGCACTTTAGCATTTAGTTTCAAACTTTTAGTTTAATGCTGCGGTTACTGAGAATTTTCCCTATTTTAGAAAAGGCACAACGGGCAATTTCTTTTCTACAGTTGATTTCCTTGGTGTGCTTTGCATTATCTGTTATCCATATTCCCAGGTACTTGTGGGAGGATACGCTTTCTAAAGTTTGTTTTGATGACTATAGGTGGTCTATTATGATTAATGTTTGGGTACTTTGTAGTAGCCATAGCTTTTGTGTTCTGTATGTTTATGTCCAGTCCGTACTTTTAACATTGGGTGTTTACTGATTTGACTAGGCGCTGTATGTCTTCTATGTTGACAATTATAATGTTAGTGTCATCTGCATATTGTATGTTGTTAATTGTCTTGCCATTTATGACGATACCTCCCATTTCTTTTGACAATGCCTCTTTGAAGATACATTCACTATATACATTGAATAAGAGAGGCAACAGTATACATCCCTGTCTTACTCTACGGCATATTTAAACTTTATGTCTTTTCCGACTTTTATTTTAGTTATTTGGTTTTAGTAGAGGTTAGAGATTATTCTTATATCTCTAATATCGATGTTTTTTTCTTTAGTATTTTAGTAGTTTGGTATGTTGGACCTTGTCAAAAGCTTTCTAGAAGTCGATGTAGCAAATGCACATTTTGTGGTTAATGTCTAGACATCTTTGTCGCAACACATCCAATTCAAAAAGTGCTTCTCTGGTTCCCATACCTTTCCTAAATACCATCTGCGTGTCGCTAATGTCTTCTTCTAATTTTTGTATATTTGGTTGTGTATTATCTTTAGGAAGATTTTCAAGTTGTGGCTCATCAAAGCAATGATCCTATGGTCTGAACATTCTTTGGCTCCATTATTTTTTGGTAGTGTCACCAATGTCGAAGTTAGCAATTTTTTAGGAATAACATCCGTCTCGTATATGTTATTAAACAGATTCAGTAGAACGTTAATGGAATCTTCGTTAATAAGTTTTATCAACTCAGCTGGTATCTCGTTAATACCAGTTGTTTTTCCGGGTTTTGAATTTTTGATTGCGTATTCAAGTTCTTTTTTCAGAATTTTAGGGCCCGTATTTTTAGAGTATGGTTGTGTCAATGTTGTTCGATTATCGTTGAATAGTTTTTGAATATATTTGCACCATCTTGCTTATTTTTTTGTTGGTTTAGATTGCCGTTTTTGTTTAATAGTGTATAAGGTTAGCGGGTTTTAGTCCTTTCACACAATTCTTTTATCTTTTTGTGCATACTGAATAAATCATATTTGTTATCAAATTCTTTGATTTCTCGACATTTGTCTGCCAACCATTCTTTTTTGGCTCTTCTTAGTTTGTTTGTAATGTCGTTGTTTATCCTTTTGTAGGTATGCATATCATTGTCTTTGTATTGCTCATTTTTTGTCTTTTTTTCTTGTAGGTTTTAGTTCTTCAATCCGTACCTTTTTTAGTGTTTTCTTTATGTTCTGTCACTGTTCCCACGGTGGTGCTCTGATCCTATAGATCATTATGTAATCGATCTGATTTCTAACAATGCCCAATATTCCGTTTGATGGTGATTTCTATGTGTAAAGTAGGCATGGAGGAAGTTGGTAAAAGGTGTTAGTTATTATCATTTCTTTTTTTTTGGCAAAATTTAACCAGTCCATATCCACGGTCGTTGCGGTTTCCTTATCCGTATTTGCCAACAGTTCCAGCTACCTCTCTTTTTCTTATTTTTGCTTTTAGGTTGCCCATTACAACAAGAACTTCGTGTTTTGCGATCGGTTTGATAACTTTATCTAAGTCTTGGTAGAACAATTCTATTTCGTCTTCATCTTTGTCTGCCGTATGTGCATATACTTGTACTATGTTTACTGGAACCTTGTTTGAATGCATCCTCAACAGGATGATACGGTCTGAGTATGGTACAAAATTGGATACTGATTGTTGCGTTTTCCTGTCTACAACAATAGCTACCCCATATCTATGGGTGGTGTTGTTGTTCCCCGCGTAGTACATTGTGCTGTTTCTGGTTCTATGTTTGCCAGACTCCGTCCATTGCACATCGCTTAGTCCAAGTATATTTATGTCAAACTCTTCCATTTCTAAGACGACGTTATCTATCTTTCCAAGTGCGTATAGGTTTCTTACATTCCATGCGCAATTCTGCTTGTTACTTTTCTGTTTACTTTATTCTATCCCCTCCCTTCCGGAGATCCTATCGGAGGAGTAGTTTTTGCTCCGGAATCATTTGAATTGAACAAAGTTATTATTTTTGTGTGATGGTTTTTACTAAGGATATCCATAGCGGATTTTTAATTTATTGGTTTCCTCTGGCCTTCTGAATTCTTATGTCGTTGACCGTTGTGTGGTTCATTTGTCTTTGGGGCTTATTGTAGACCCTTGGAGAAAAAAGTGCCTAACCCCAGGGTGTTATCAGCCAAGCCAGCTGAACCCTTATTTTTTTTACGAGGTTGTTACTTTTCCTGTTTTATCCGGGCTTGGAACAGGCATTGACGCAGAGTTACATTTCCTTAATTCCCATTTTAATGGTTATTCCTCTATGACTCGGTCGCCAGATCCTCGTTAGTTATCTAGCAGTGGACACCGCGTGCAGGAGAGGTTGACATTTGGGTCGGTCTTATTTGGTTTCTTGCCGTCACCTCTTACCCACCATTACATTGTAAGCCATTATGTTTATTCTGGACATTTTTTAAGTATTTGGATAGAAATTCTACTTTAATTTATAGTTTATTGTTTGCTTCTTAAATAAAATATTAATAAAATGTAAAATAAAGCTTTCTTGATTTTTAAATTTAAAAATAAAATTTTGTTGCAATTTTAAGATATAAATTAAAGTTGCAATATAATAGATAGGACGTAGAGAAAAAAAATCCGCTATGATTCAGTAGTGGTGGTTTGATTGACCCCCACTCCACTAGTAAGACGCCCATGCAAGGCGCGCGCGTGCTTTACTTACAGAATAGTAGCGGTACCAGTCTTAGCGTTCAATTTTTTATAAATTATCTATTAGCAATTAGTGAAAGAAAAGTGCTCATATCATTCAAGGATTGATTACTTTACTGATCCAGATATCACAAAAAAAATTATTAAACAGAAGAGCAGTGTTCAGATTTCTTACATCATTCAAGGATTGATTAGTCCACTATTCACCCAAAAATGGCTGTTGAAGTGATTGACGATTGTAAGTTTTTTTAAATATTTTCCCAACTTTGTATTATTGTATCTCAAGCATAAATCAGTTTATTATTTTTAACTTTTTACTAAATTTTGTGTAGTCTTTTAATTATTGTTTGTATTTTGAAATTTATATTAGTTATAACTAAATCAACACAATAGATGCGTTACAATAATCAATTAATTACAATTGATCAATTAAATAATTTATTATTATTTCATTTAAATGTTGCGACTACAATAATACATAATTGATTTAGAATTTAAAGTATTTTAGGATTGGTGAACTTGTTAGGAATTTAATGTTTTATATATTTTATTATAATAGAGTTTTAATGATTATCTCAATGTGTTAATAATTTAATAAGAATTTTAAATATTAGCCTAATTGTTTTATACAATGTACAAGATAATACAATTTTATTCATTAAATAATAACTTTGCAGCTTATAAAATTAATTAAGTTACTCATTTTTGTTATAATTTAATTAGAAAACATTTTGTTGTTAAAAATTAGTAACAGATTCGTCACTTATATGATATGTAGAAACAAATAAACAAGTTTTAAATATAGTTTATCACTAGATGTTTATTATAACAATCGTATGACTTCTATATTTGCGGAATGTACAGTTGATTAAAATGTGCTGATGATTCAATAATTTTGTTAATCTTATAATTGTTTTTTTAATACTCACTTGTTTGATGATGTTGGCTAGATAATTTAGGTTGCTTGATAAATGTATGAAACAAACGGCAACGTGCAAATATATTGTGCGAACAAATTTTACAATTTAACCGAAATAATATAATATAAAAATTTAAAATAAAAATTTTGAGACGATTCTGAAATATTTGATAAAAACTTTGTTATTATTTAGAAGAATTATTTTTTGATACAAGTTACTTTTATTTCTGCAGTTATATATAGTGTAAATACAATATTTTGTGTAATTAAAATAAATAAAGCACTTAAATAATTCATTGCAACTTCATCTCTGGGTCAATACACATATACTAGTGTTTCAAGAAATACACTTCTCATAACTGTGTCTAGCACAGGTTTGGCCAACATACGATCAAATTTATGCGGCTTGAGATGCCCCAATTGGGTATAATTATCATGTAAAAAGGGCTTGGTGCCCTAAAACTATTTCTGAGGTGATCTGAGTGGGGGGATTTGTTAACTGTAGATAAAAACTATCAGAATTTTATTACAAGATGCATTCTATCATTAAATTTACTAAAACTTGCTTAGAAAACACATTTACTTACCATAAATTGCTCAGAAAATGCGTTTTTTATTCCTAATTGCTCGTAAATCATAAAATTGCTTGTAAATAACATTTATTACTGTTGAAAAATGCGTTATAATCATTAAATTTATCAAATTTCGCGTATAAAACTAAATTTATTGTACAAAATCGCGTGTAACTCAATTAACAAAACAAAACCAATTTTAAATCTTGCGTAAAAAGGTGCAGTATTGGTATGAAATTGATTGTAAATTCAATTACTTGATAAACTTTAACAAAAATCGCCTTAAAAAGCGTATTTCTTGTAAGTATTTTTTGTGAATACTTTTACTACATAAGATCCATCCAAATAACGGTTAAAAAATGCATTTTTATTATAAAATTTATCAAAACTTTATTAATATTCTATTAAAAACATAAAATTTTGCTTAAAAATTCCAATTTCTGGTATAAAATCTTTCTTAAATTACATTTTCTTGATGAAATTAGCCAATAATTGCTCATACATTTTTTTCTTGCATGAAATCTTTTGATCCCAGAAAACAATGGTCATTGCTTTTTGCGCAGAAAAATGCGTATTTGCCTTTTGGGTGGTGGAGAGCCTTTATGAGTCTTTATAAGTTTTATCTCCAGCTACAATTCTATAGAATAAGTCTTCATTTTGGGATAAATGAGTCAAATTATTTTTGCAAAATTGTCTACACAGTTTTTGTTCGAGACTGAGCATTTTGGGAATCCATTCTATTCATTCCCAAATCTTTATGTAAAATTTTAAAACACTTGTTTTTGGTATTCTTATTTTTCTAGCAATAATTGAAGCTTGTACTCGGCGGTCAATCAATTTAACTTGGACAAGCATTTTTCTCCATAGACTGTCATCATTCTCTCATGGATATTAAAAAAAGTTTTTAACGCAAACTTGCAAATCGCTCATTTTTTCCTCTTAAAAATGATTAATGTTAAGCGATTGGAGACAAAACTAGAGATGGCACTATAAAATGTCAAAAATTTTACGTCAGGGCCAAATCTATTTTTTTAAATTTTATTCTAGTACAAACTACTGGTTGGTAATTATCAAGAGATTGGATATAGCCTCCTCTGACTAAGGAACTTTAACACTTGCAGAGAAAAGAAACTTAAATTTTTTTGATAACAAACACTCGTGCGGGTGATTAGGCTCTTCATTTCAAACTACTCGATGGTAATTGTGATCTCGATTGACCCACCCACCCGCCCAAGGATTGGTCATCAAGAGATTGCATATCATTTTTTCCTCCTCTGACTAAAGAACTTCTAACACTTGCAGAAAGGAGAAACATACAATTCTTTGATAACAAACACTTGGGCGGGAGGGTGGGCACTCCAGTCCAAAATACTCGTTGGTAATCGTGCTCTGAAGTGACCCACATACCCGCTCAACTGTTGTTCAACAAGAAATTGGATATCACCTCTTTCCTCTTGGACAAAAAAAATTATAACACTTGAAAAGTGATCTCGTTTGAACATATTATAGAAAGTAAACTGCCAATGTACCTAGAGAGCAATAGATATAGTAAATATGACAAAATTATAATTTCAAAATGTGCAGAATGTGTGGAGTGGCTAATAAAACTATGTTAAAAGACTGTAACAAAATTAGAGAAAAGCAGATGGAAATGAGATATTGAGAGGAAACGGAAAAGGGAAAAAATGGATAAGGCCAGTTAAAAAAACACAAAAAAGTAAATTGTGATTTATTAATTGGGGAGATATAGATATATTTGTAATTGTGATGCAACTTTAAAATCTGAAAGGCAAAAAATAAACGTATTATTATATTGTTTTTATAGCTAAGTAAATAACATAAGAAACTCCCCTCGTATATATCTTTATTCAACCTTAATTCTAACTTTATATTTTTTTATACAAATCCTTCTTCCCCACTTGTGCCTAAAATTTGAATTGAATTGAAAACGCATTTGGTGTAGCGTAGAGAACCTATGCAAAATATAAAACAAATGCTAAACGTGAACTACGTTCGTAAAATTCAAACAATTTATAAATATAATTTAAGGAATCGTATTTCTCAAATAGGTACTTTATATGGCGTAGCTTACGTTCGTGATTAACAACTCAAGTAAACACTTTATACAGGGTCTCTATAAATGTCTGGGATTATGTAATCACTTT
The DNA here is from genome assembly GCA_963932245.1 of Tachinus rufipes. Classification (NCBI taxonomy): domain Eukaryota; kingdom Metazoa; phylum Arthropoda; class Insecta; order Coleoptera; family Staphylinidae; genus Tachinus; species Tachinus rufipes. Next base: position 73,817,706 of record OZ010750.1, read on the forward strand.
AAATATGCCGCCTTTTTAAAATTGTGCACCAAATTATTTACTATGTTTTGACAGTTTAAATGTCAAGCAAGGTTATAAGGATGTATACAGATGAAGAAAATATTTTTGTTATTAAATCCTACTTAAAAAGTGGGCGGTTTGGTAATAGGGAATGGCTCTATTCCATTTCGGATTGTGTTCGAGAGTTTCGACAGCAGTAAATAATGTAAACATATGAAAAGAATATTTTTGTTATTGAATTCTAAGGCAACTTTATTTACGCATTTACTAAAGCGGCACAAACGTACATTAGATAGTTACATAATCCCAAACTTTTATAATGTGTAATACTTCGAACCTTTAATCATAATTAAAGTTTTATAAAAGCTTTTCAAAGTGGAGCAACTTAGGATTTATAAAAAAAAAATTGCCGGTTATAGCAGCTCTCAATGTCTATTATTTTGGTGGTTTGATTTACTCCGACCCAAAAGTATTTAAATAAAAACTCATAATTAGTTTGATAAATAAAACTTTAATCAATTTTTAATTTAAAAACACAATTTTGGTTCTTGTTATTGTTGTTTAAAGACTAAAAAATCTGCCGTGACTGTAAAGTCACGACATATTATAAGCCAAGTATTTAGATAGAAACTCTACTTTAATTTATTTTTGTTCGTTAATTAAAATATTAATAAAAATTAATATAAAGTTTTCTTGATTTATAAATTTAAAAATAAAATTTTATTGCAATTTTACAATATAAATTAAAGTTGCAATATAATAGAAAGGGCGTAAAGAAAAAAAAATCCGCTGTGACTCAGTACTGGTAGTTCGATTGATCCCCACTCCACCAGTACGACGTCCATGCAAGGCGCGCGCGTGCTTTACTTACAGAGTTAGTTGCTCTGTGACTAGTAGCAGGACCAGTCTTATATATCAGCATTTAGTGAAAGCAAAGTGCTCATATCATTCAAGGATTGATTAATATTCTGTTCCAAATATCATTAAAAAAAATTATTAAACAGAAGAGCAGTGTTCAGATTTTCTACATCATTCAAGGATTGATTAGTCCACTATTTACCCAAAAATGGCTATTGAAGTGATTGACGATTGTAAGTTTTTTTAAATATTTTTCCAACTTTGTATTATTGTATCTCAAGCATAAATCAGTTTATTATTTTTAATTTTTTACTAAATTTTGTGTAGTCTTTTAATTATTGTTTGTTTTTTGAAATTTATATTAGTTATAACTATATCAACACAATAGATGCGTTACAATAATCAATTAATTACAATTGATCAATTGAATAATTTATTATTATTTCATTTAAATGTTGCGACTACAATAATACATAATTTATTTAGAATTTAATGTATTTTAAGATTGGTGAACTTGTTAGGAATTTAATGTTTTATATATTTTATTACAATACAGTTTTAATGATTATCTCAATGTGTTAATAATTTAATAAGAATTTTAAATATTAGCCTAATTGTTTTATTTAATGTACAAGATTATACAATTTTATTCATTAAATAATAACTTTGCAGCTTATAAAATTAATTAAGTTACTCATTTTTGTTATAATTTAATTAGAAAACATTTTGTTGTTAAAAATTAGTAACAGATTCGTCACCTATATGATATGTACAAACAAATAAACAAGTTTTAAATATAGTTTATCACAAGATGTTTATAATAACAATCGTATGACTTCTATATTTGCGGAATGTACAGTTGATTAAAAAGTGCTGATGATTCAATAATTTTGTTAATCTTATAATTGTTTTTTTAATACTAGGTTGCTTGATAAATGTATGAAACAAACGGCAACGTGCAAATATTTTGTACCAAATTAAATTAAAAAAAAAATTAATTTAAAATTTGAACTTTCAATCAACCAATAAAGCCTTATTAGAAATTGTGCATTGCTAATTTGAACAAATTTTACAATTTAACCAAAATAATATAATGTAAAAATTTTAAAATAAATATTTTGAGACGATTCCGAAATATTTGATAAAAACTTGATTATTATTTAGAAGAATTATTTTTTGATCTAAGTTGCTTTTATTTCTGCAGTTATAAATAGTGTAAATACAATATTTTGTGTAATTAAAATAAATAAAGCACTTAAATAATTCATTGCATCTTCATCTCTGAGTCAAGACACATATACTAGTGTTTCAAGAAATACACTTCTCATAACTGTGTCTAGCACAGGTTTGGCCAACATACGATCAAATTTATGCGGCTTGAGATGCCCCAATTGGGTATAATTATTATGTAAAAAGCGCTTGGTGCCCTAAAAGTATTTCTGAAATGATCTGAGTTGGGGGATTTGTTAACTATAGATAAAAACCATCAGAATTTTATTACAAGATGCATTCTATCATCAAATTTACTAAAACTTGCTTAGAAAACACATTTACTTACCAAAAATCGCTCAAAAAATGCGTTTTTTGTTCCTAATTTGACTCGGTCGCCAGAGTCTCGTTAGTTATCTAGCAACAGGCACCGCGTGCAGGAGAGGTTGACATTTGGGTCGGTCTTATTTGGTTTCTTGCCGTCACCCCTTATCCACCATTACATTGTAAGCCATTATGTTTATTCTGGACATTTTTGAAGTATTTGGATAGAAACTCTACTTTAATTTATAGTTTATTGTTTGCTTGTTAAATAAAATATTAATAAAATGTAAAATAAAGCTTTCTTAATTTTTAAATTTAAAAATAAAATTTGTTGCAATTTTAAAATATAAATTAAAGTTGAAATATAGTAGATAGGACGTAGAGAAAAAAAAAATCCGCTGTGACTCAGTACTGGACTAGTACGACGTCCATGCAAGTCGCGCGCGTGCTTTACTTACAGAATAGTCAGTTCCTCTGTGAATACTAGCAGTACCAGTCTTAGCGTTCAAATTTTTATAAATTATCTATCGGCAATTAGTGAAAGCAAAGTTCTTATATCATTGAAGGATTGATTAGTTCACTGATCCAGATATAGCCCAAAAATTAATTAAATAGAAGAGCAGATTTCCTACATCATTTAAGGTTTGATTAGTTCACTATTCACCCAAAATGGTTGTTAGAGTGATTGACGATTGTAAGTTTTTTTTTAAATATTTTTCCAACTTTGTATTATTGTATCTCAAGCATAAATCAGTTTATTATTTCTAACTTTTTACTAAATTTTGTCAAATTTTTTTAATTATTGTGTGTTATAACTAAATCAACACAATAGATGCGTTACAATAATCAATTACAATTAATTAATTGAATAACCTATTATTATTTTATTTAAAATTTGCGACTACTATAATACATAATTGATTTATAATTTAATGTATTTTAAAATTGGTGAACTTGTTTGGAATGTAATGTTTTATATATTTTATTACAATAGAGTTTTAATGATTATGTTAATGTGTTAATAATTTAATAAGAATTTTAAATATTAGCCTAATTGTTTTATACATTGTGCAAGATAATACAATTTTATTTATTAAATATAATTTTTGCAGTTTATAAAATCTATTAATTCACTCATTTTTGTTATAATTTAATTATAAATCATTTTGTTGTTGAAAATTAGTAACAGATTCGTCACCCGTATAATACGCACAAACAAAGAAACAAATTTTGATTACAGTTCACCACTAAATGTTTATTATAACAATCGCATGACTTCTATATCTGAATATACAATTGATTAAAATATGCAAATAAATAATCAAATCAGCATAATGTATATATAAATAATATTATTGTTTTTTTTTTAATAATGACATGTTTGACAAATATATAATAATAAAATGTTAGTTACTCATTTCTTGATAACAATTTAATTTGATAACATTTTGATATTGAAAATTAGTAATAGATTTGTCATCGATTAATATGCATAAACAAGACATCAAGTAGTTCACCTTTGCGCTTGTTTATAATAACAATCGTATAACTAATATGGAATGTACAGTTGATTACAATGTGTTGATAAATAATCAATTCGTAATGTTTAATCTATTTAAATGATTCAATATTTGTGTTTTTAAATACTCACTTGTTTGATTAGAGTAACTAATAAAAATTGTTTGTATTCTTTAAAGCAATAGAAGTTTACAAAATTATTTTTTTAGAAAACAAAATTCAATAAAACTTAATTGAAACTTGTCTGGATCTAAATTCCAAATTAATATTTTATATCAAATGTATTACAATTAAATTGTTTTAATAATTTGATTTCTATTTAATTTATAAAACTTTACACAAGCATTATTACTTTGGAAAAGGTTTACTAGTTTGATGATGTTGACTAATAGAAATTGTTGACACAACAAAAGATTTTTAATAATATTGAATATAATTCAAGAAATATTTTATTTGGAATTTTATATCAATTATTACAATAGTTTTGTGACAATAAGCAATTCACCATCAAAAATTTAATTATAATAACAATATATATTTTTATTATTTACAGACCTATTGTTAGAAGACGACGACTTTAGCGAAGATCAGTTTTGGGATTATGAAGATGAAGAAGTGCACAGCGAAGAAGATGAAGACACCACAATTGTAAAAATAAAATCGTTTACTTACAAATAAATAATTAAAACTTGTTTTTATATTATAGATTACAATGGAACAAGACGAAGAGCCAAGTGTATGCCAACAGATCTTTGACACGATGCTATTGTTTATCTTCTTTCTGGGATCGACTGCTCTCTATACCGCTTCATTCGTTTTGGCAACTTTGGCTATAATTAGCATCATGATGCAATTGCGTTTTATTGTGGATGTATTTGTTCAGAATTTTTTGGTTTGTCAAGTTGTATATGCAGAGGATTTACTTATGGATCACTTGTTTTAAAACGCAGGACTTGTATCTGACAACAAACAATTTTAAAAACAGATTTAATATTTAATAAGATGTATTTTCATTTACTATTTTTACGAATTAGTTTATTTAGTCAAGAAGGTGCATGTTGTTAATTTTAGACATGCTTAATTTGTTTGTTTTGTCATTTACAACGTCCTGCGTTTTAACATTGTTTGAAAAGTTTCAAAACATTCATTTTATAACACCAAACTTTTCAAACAATTTGTTTTATTATAACGACCACTTCATTTAAATGCAAAAAATCATGCAATTTGTGTTAATTTGATAATGCTATGTCCCTGGAAAGATTTTAGTTTATAGTTGTATAAAAGTTGTTAAATGTATGGCACATAACAGCAATTGGAAAGGTGGCATTGTTTATGCTTATGTTGAAATGGTTTTTTTTTTGGGTTAGGTTTGAGAGATTTTGTTTATTGCTTTGTCATGCATTTGTTGTGAATGTTGGGTTAAAAAAAAATTTTGAAGGTTATTACGATTGTATTACAATTTAAATAAATGTTTTAATTTCAATTTATGTTTTGTTTTATTCTACATATCCTTACAGATTTTTTTAATTAATTAAAAACAGGTAAATTTATTAAATAATGAAGCTTCAAGCAAATATGGTCGGAATGTGCCCGGCGCATCCACCATAATTTAACCAATTAAAGTAATTGTGCTATTACAATGATAAAACTTTTTACTAAGAAATATAAAAAATATAATAAAAAAACTGAAAAATTAAAAAACAAAAAAACTAAAATAATTGAAAAAATCACAAATTAAATTACAACAAACAATTAATTTGATCCGTTTAAAAGCCTAAATATTTTTTTTATTTAAAAAATTTAAATAGTTTTTGAAACTTGTTAGAAATTAATAAAAGCACGCACAATTTTGTATTTAAGTTTGCACAAAAGATTCAATCAACGACTAATCTCCTAAACATTATTTGACGCAAAAACAGAAGATGTCTCAAAAATGAGAATTTTTGAAAGTAAGTACTAACACTACGCTTAGGATTACACAAAGGATCTAAAAACTGTTATTTTAATCATTTTTGGATACCAGCGTAAGTAAACCAGTGGCAGTTTGTCCAGGAGGGGGTGGCTGCAAGAAATTAAAAAAGAAAACACAGATAAGCAATAACTTCAACAGTTTATATTCCAACAAGCTTGAAGACTAATTTTTTTTATATATCAGTTTTGTCCAGTGACGTACTAAAAAACTACTGCTCAAAGTCAAAAATTTTGATTTGAAAAAGAACAAAATGGCCTAAAAATTATCTTACAAAAAAATATCATAAAGTTTTTCTAAGCTTAAATTTTGATTTAAATTTAATTATATTGATAAGTAAAATTGGATTTTTTTAGTACGCCACTGGTTATTCCAGACATGCATGACACAGCGCTTAAGTTCTTATTGGTTAACAAGTATTTTTTTTTTATATGCAAACTCAGTAAAAATCGTTCAGTGTCGTACTAAAAAAATTATTGCTCAGTAAAATACATTAACGAACAGACAGACAATGCATGGCACGTAACATCTGACTCTAAGGCTCCACTTTATGCATTTAAATTAAAGCAACAATTAGTTTTTATTGCAAAATATGTTTTTTGGTAAGCTCTTTTTATTTGTAAATTAAATAATAAAAAATATAAAAATTGTTCAGTAGCGTCACTAAAAACTTATTGTTTAAAATCAAAACAAAGGCTGGCTAAATCACTGGCAATTATCTGAAAATACCATAGCTAAGCAATTTAGATTTGTTTTGGACAAGTGACTTCTCAATTGTTTCTTTGTAAAAAAAATCATTATTATTAATTAAAGTCAAAAATTGTATTTTTGAAAGTAATATACTTTCAAAAATACAATTTTAATTTGTTAATCTGAGCCCGCACGACACTGTGCAAGGTCAAACGCTTTTTTTATTGCAGCAACCTTGAAACTAACCAAATGTTTTATTTGGTAAGCTTATTTAATAAAAACCATGGCGTACTAAAAAAATACTGCTGAAAGTTAAAAACTGTGCAAAAGGACAAAAATGTGTTGACAGCTTAATCCCAATTTTGAAAAACAATACAACTTAAAAGTGTTTTTTGCTGAAAACAAGTGACGTCACAAAACATGTTTTTTTTTGTACTCCAATGTTTTTCTTATGCATGCATGCACAATAATTTTTTAAATATCTTGGATACCACTTAGCTACAATAAGCTCAGAGTCTCATCAAAATGTTTCTTATATGCAAATTCCGTAAAAAATCCAGTGGCGTACTAAAAAATTGTACAAAGTCAAAAACTGTGTATTTCCAAAGAACATTAACGGCTAACAATGGTCGGGCCCTTAGTGATTATCTGACAGAAAATATCATAAAGATTTTCAAAAACAAAAGAATTTTAAAGTGTTTTATGTGATACAATTTTTGGTTTAGATTTTGTTTTTAATAAGTGGCGTCTCAAACTTGGTTATTCCAAGCACTTACAACACTTTGTTTAGGTTTGCACAAAGAATCCAACCAACGGCTACTACTAAATACTTCTTCTTACAGTGCCGTGCACTCATTTCGGATGTTTGTGGTGTGCAATAATAGTTCCACACAAACATCCGGGACCTACAGTTTAACGTGAAATCCAAACCACACCACTAGAGGGGTTTACTAGGCTGGTTTGCCATTGCCTTGCAAAGGAGACAACCGCATCAAAGTATTTTTGCAATTTTTGATTTAGACTTTGTTTTGGATAAGTGACATCTTGAAAATAAATTTTTGAAAGGACGTTACTGATTAATCCGGGCACGTACGGTACTGCGCTTAAATTTGCACAAAAGATCCAACTTTAGTCTACAAATTTTTATTTTATAATTTTTGGACACCTGTACAAATAAACCAGTGGCGTTTTGTGTACGGGCGACTATGGTAATTTTAAAGCAACGTTTAAAATTGGCAAAAAAACATTAACGAGCAGACGGACAAGAGATGGCACGTAATATCTAACTTTAAAGTAGCACTTTATTATACATTTAGATACATGCAAAAACCGTTTTTTTTTTCAAAATTTGTTTTTTGGTAAGCCATATATATAAACTAAGCAAAAATTGTTCAGTGGCGTTACTAAAAACAGTTGAATTCTTGGTAATTATTTTTTCTTATAGTGTCGTGCTCGCTACAAGCGTCGGCACCCCTCTCGTATGTTTGTGGTGTGCGATAATAGTACCACACAAACATGCGGGAGCTACAGTTTAAAGTAAAATTCAAACTACACCACTAGAAAGAACAAATGACATCTTAAAAATTGGACTTTTTGAAAGTACGTTACTGATTAATCCGGGCACGTACAATATGCGCTTAAATTTGCTCCAACCTTTTTAATTTTTGTATACTTGTACACATAAAACAGTGTCGTTTTGTGTACAGGGGTTATGGTAATTTCAAAGCAACGGTTAAAATTGGAAAAAAACATTAACGAGCAGACGGAGAAGAAATGGCACGTAATAATCTAACTTTAAAGCGGCATTTTATGCACTTAGATAAACAGTTTTTATTTTCAAAAATTGTTTTGGTAATCCATATATATATATAAACTAAGTGAATTGTTCAGTGGCATTACTAAAAAAGTATTGTCAAAGTCAAAGTCATAAAATCAAGAGCAACTACAGAAATTTTCTAAGAAAAAACATTTTTTTATTGCAACAAACTCGGTGACTCACCAAAATGTTTTTTAAGCGCTTTTTCATATTTGTACTTGGTAAAAATTATTGCTCAAAGTCAAAAACTGTGTTTTTGTAAAAAACATACAAATTTTTTTTAGTACGCCACTGTGTCTTCAAGACACGCACAATACTGCAATTAAGATTGCACAAAAAAATCCAACCTTGGTTTATTTTTTTAATACTTAAACTTAAATTTAGTAAAAATTGTCCAGTAGCGTACCAAAAAAATACTGTTCAAAGTCAAAACCACGGCTAAAATAAGTAACCATAAAAGCAGTGATAAAATACATTAACGAACAGACAAACAAATGATGGCACGTAATAAATGCGGCACTTTATTAACTTAGATCAATGCAAAAACAGTTTTTATAATAAAAAATAAGCTCATTCTATATGTAAATTATGTAAACACTGTTCATTGAATTATGTAAAAAAATCGTACATTAAAATATTAAAAAAAATATTGCTCAAAGTAAAAAACTGTGTTTTTACAAAAAAAAATTTAGTATTCCACTGGTTATTCAAGACTTGCACAACACTGCAGTTAAAATTGCACAAAAAAATCCAACCTTTTAAAAATTGTTATTTTTATATTTTTTGAAACCAGTGGCGGCTTGATTAAAGGAAGGTACTTAAACTTAGTATAAATTGTTCAGTAGCGTACAAAAAAGAATATTGTTCAAAATGTTGTAAAATACATTAACGAAAAGACGAACAAAATATGACACATATATTTTATGCGCTTAGATCAATGCAAAAACAGTTTTTATAACAAAAAGTAAACCCATTTCATATGTGAATTATGTAAAAATTATTCAGTGGCGTTACAAAAAAATCAAAGCGACGGTTATATAACTATTTGATGCAAAAATACCATAACTAAGCACTTTAGACCTTGTTACGGACAAATGATGTATTAAAAAACCAATAAATTTGTAATCAAAAATTATATTTTTTTTAAAGTACGCTTCCAGTTAATCCAAGCTCTGCGCTAAAGCTTTCAACAAGAATTCAACTACAAATTGTTTTTCCAATTATTTTTGGATAATTTAAAAAAATATATTGCAAATAAGCAATAACTCAATCATTTTTTATTGCAACAGGCTCAGAGAGCTTTGATAAGCATTTTTTATATCTGAATTTTGTATTAATCGTACAGTGGCGTATTAAAAAAATATTGCTCAAAATGAGAAAATGTGTTTCTGCAAAAAAAAACGGCTCTTAGCTAAAATCTGACAAAAAATTTCATAAGATTTTTCAAAAATAGAAATACTTAAAAGTGTTCTTAGCTGAAGCGGTGGAGGTTTGTCTAAAGGCAGCTTCTGAAATTAAAAAAAAAAAAAATCGGGCAATAACTTTATAGCAGCAGGATCAAAAATCTTTCAAAATGTTTCTTTTGGTAAGTACTTTTTTGTATGTAAACTTGGTAATAACCATCCAGTGGCGTACTAAAAAAAGTTATTGCTCAAAGTAAAAAACTGTATTTTTGCAGGACAATAGACAAAAACAGTTGAGCACGGCCCTGGAAATTAGCTGATAAAAATTTTATAAAATTAAAAAAAAAAACCTAAAAGTGTTTTTAGCTAAATTCTGGCAATTATCTAACAAATATATTAAGGTTTTCAAAATTAAAAAAAAACCATAAGTGTTTTTAGCTGAAGCAGTTTTTAATTTGTTTTTGATAAGTGAGTCTCAAAAATTGGACTTATTTTTAGAATGCCACCGGTTAAGCCGTGCACGCACGCCACTGCACAGAAAATTTAACCTTATTCTGTCTACAAATTGTTAATCTTATTATTTTTGGACACTTGTACAAATAGATCAGTTGCAGTTTAAGGCGCTAAAGAATTGAAGCCACTTTAAAAAAAAAATGCGTGCTATATAAGCTCCAAGAAATAAGCTCACTAACGCAATCTTAAAAATAGCCGTGATAAAAGTAAAACCACGTAATTTCTCTTGATTAAAAACTATTATTAGTTCAACCTTATACTGACAGAGGGCTCTGCTTTAAAATCAGAACCATCTTTATGAATACAAATATTATTCTGACTTAATGCAGAACCATCTGTCTACATAAAGTTAAACTAATAATTATACTATTACTGCTACTATTTCATAGATTTAAATCTGCATTAACATGACAATGCGTGAAATATGTCGTCAATAACTTTAAATATAAATAGTTGGTACATAGATGGCGTAGTAAAGACAACGGACAAAAAGAAAAAAACTGTAAGCAGCGAAGAGTAAAGCAAAGTTGGTATCGTTACAATTCGCTATGGCGAATATATTAATTATAAAAAATTACAGTATTAAATATTGATAATGAATAAAAATTGCAGAAATAATTTATATAATACACAATTAAAAAAGAAAATATAAATGTTATATACTTAAAAAGTGTGCGCTTTTACTGCTTCACCGCGCGCTGTAAAAATTGATTAGTCCAGTTACTAAAATATGTAATTTATCTTAAAATTAAACATGATTTTTCTCAACGAAAAGATCTCTATACAGTACTAATTGCTTGAAGTAAATGATATAACTTATGGTGCATGCGCCTGGTACATGTTTCAGTTTAAGTCAATGTGTACTTAACTTCATACTTAACAACTATTTAATCCGCTTTTAAATATTTTTTAACATAGAAAACTTAAAAAAAAAAATTAAAAGCAAACACAAATATTACGGTATAAGTTGACATTGCTTTTCAAAGGAGTATAATGGGTAACAAAACAATAAAATTTGGTCTGTCTATTACTATATTATTTGTGTACTCTTCACTACTATAAAAATGTTACAATTTTTCCTTAAAATTAAAGCAAATAAAATCATAAATTTAGAAAATAATTAGCATTTTCTTTCCATCATAACAAATAATATATTATTAACAAAATTAATTCAGACAGACCCTACATTATTATATTACTTAGCAAAATTATATTTAGTATTTAATAATACAAAGCAAAATAAGCAAACGGTACTATCAAAACCGTTAGACAATTAGTAATTATTATAATATTTCTTTACTGTTATAAAACTGTTACAATTTGTTCTTTAAAATTAAAATAAACAAAATCATAAATTTTAAATTTTTGTTGAATATTTTTGTTTCTTTCCATTATAACAAATCAAATGTTGTTAACAAAATAAAGTAATTAATTTTGTTGTCAAAAACGCAGACAAACCCTACATTATTATATTATTTAGCAAAATTATATTTACTATTTAATAATACAAAGCAAAATAAGCAAACTGTATTATCAAAAACGTTAGACAAATCCTAATTATTATAATACTTTTTTCACTGTTATATAACTGTTACAATTTGTTCTTTAAAATTAAAATAAACCAAATCATAAATTTAAAACAAAATTTGAGTATTTTTGTTTTTTTCCATTATAACAAATCAAATGTTGTTAACAAAATAAAGTAATTAATTGTTGTCAAAAACGTCAGACAAACCCTACATTATTATGTTACTTAGCAAAGTTGTAATTATTATCTAATGACACAAAGCAAAATAAGCAAAACTAACAAAACAAAAGCAATTAATTTTGCTGCCAAAAACTCAGACAAATATTAATTATTACATTACTATTGCAAAACTGTTACAATTTGTTTCTTTTTTATTATATCAAATCATCTTACTAACAAAACCAAAATAATTAATTTTGCTCTCAAAAACGTCAAACAAGCCTACTTAGCAAAATAACTATTATCTAATATTACGATACAATGTAAGCAAACGAAACATAAAAAAAATAATGATGAACATAAGCATAATATGAAATACGTTCTCAAGCTGTTTCTTCTTACTACGAAAACAAATAAACATGTTAAAAATTAATTAAAAAAAAATTTGGAAAAATCTTCAATCAGTATTACAACAACTGCAATTAGGTCCAATAATATTACAAACATAAAATAAAATAAGTCTTCCATGTTGTCGGCTTCGTAGAAAGGCATCTTGGATTTCGACCTACAAACAAACAAACAGAAATAGTTGAAATGTAATTATAAACTAAAAAATACAATTATATTATCCTAAATCAAACTGCATACAAGTTTATATACAGATTAATTTGGAGTTCAAATAAGAAGTATAAAGTGTTTTGCAAAAATCATATAAAATATAAATAGTCTTTTAAAAGTTTGCAAAAATAATTAAAAACTTTTATTTAGTTATTAAAAACATTTAAAAAAGTTTTAGAAAGGTTTTAAAAAACATTTTTTTTTTGCTTAAATTTTAAAACCTTTTTGAGATTTACTAGAAACAATTAAATTTTTTTTTTAAATTATAAAAAGTTTAAAAAGACTTTAAACAAAATCTGAATGTACCTTAGACCTCTTATAATGTTTTATGAAATTTTGTGTAAATCTTGTAGAAACTTTAAAATTCTAAAAGCTTTGAGAAACCTAAGTTGGTCTTAAAAAACTCGAAAATGTTATAGGATTTTGTATGTGTCTTACAAAACTTTACTAGAGGCTTTTAAAACTTTAATAACTCTAAATGTTTGAGGTCTTCTATAGATTACTAAAAAAGTATTAACAACAAAACCTGAATGTGATGACTAAAACAACTCTTAACAATCTTTGAGTTCATTTAGAACAAAGGTTTATTTAGACTTCTCAAACATTTCAAAAAGTTTTATGGAGTTTAGTATAACTTTTGTAATAACTTCCAGACTTTCTAAAAATTTAATTTAAAAGACTTTAATTCCAAAAACTTTAAAAAACTTGAACTGACTTTAAAAGACTCAAGTATTCTATTCAAACTTTACTAGAAACAGGTTTAAAAAAGTTTTATAATTCTGAATGTTTGATACCTTCTATAGATTACCAATAAATATCAACAACAAAACTATAATAAGACGACTAAAAAAAACTCTTAACCATCTTTGAGTTCATTTATGGACTTTTGTATAAATCTTGTAATAACTTCCAGACTTTCAAAAAATTTAATTTAAAAAACTTTAATTCTAAAAACTTTTAAAAACTTGACATTACTTTAAAAGACTTTTAAATGTTTTCTATCATTTTGTGTGTCTTAAAAAGCTTCAAACTTTACTAGAAACTAGTTCAAAAAAGTTTGATAACTCTGAATGTATAGATTACTAAAAAAGTATTAACAACAAAACCTGAATAAAAAGACTAAAAAAAAAAATAACAACTCTTAACCATCTTTGAGTTCATTTAGAACTAAAGTTCATTTAGACCTTTTAAAATGTTTCATGGAGTTTTGTATAAGTTTTGTAACAACTTCCTGACTGTCTAAGCATTTAATTTAAAAAACTTTAATCATAAAGATTTAAAAAAAACCTGAATTGACTTTAAAAGACTCTCAAATGTTTTATAGTATTTTGTGTGTGTCTTGAAAAACTTCAAGCTTTACTAGAAACTAGTTTAAAAAAGTTTGATAGCTCTGAATGTTTGAGACCTTCTATAGTTTAATAAAAAAGTATTAACAACAAAACCTGAATAAGACAACTAAAAAAAAATTAATAAGTCTTAACCATCTTTGCTTCAAACTTTAAACCTTGACGGGATCAGTCCAGTTGAGCTGCAAAAAGCCATTGATATAGTTATCCCTTTGTTAGAGACTATGTTTAAGGCATGTACATCCCAAAAATTTGGAGATAGGTCAAGGCGCTCTTCATCCCAAAAGAAGGAAAGGCCTCACACACCTCCCCCAAAGACCTGAGACCAATCAGCTTATCATCGTTCCTACTAAAGACGTTTGAAAGACTGATTGACTTGCACATAAAGAAGGCACTACACTCTGAAATGCTGTCAAAGTCACAACACGCATTCACAAAGGAAAAATCCGTGGAAACGGCACTCCACGCTTTGGTAAACCAGATTGAGAGCTTGATGAGGCATAAAGAGTTCACAATGGTTGTCTTCCTCGATATAGAAGGGGCATTTAACAACGTGAAGCTTGAATTCATAGAATCAGCCTTAACTGGACTAGCAATAGACAACGCTCTATGTCACCTGATTGGAAAAATGTTCCGTGAAAGGAACATCAGAGCCACAATGGAAGAATCCCACATAAAAAGGAAGGTGAGTAGGGGAACCCCACAAGAAGGCGTCCTCTCGCCATTGCTTTGGAACATCACGCAAAATAAGCTGCTCCTCCAACTTAGGAAGTCTGGCTGCAGGGTCGTCAAAAAACACCTCAATATAATGTCGCAACTTGTTGAAGGGGCCCTATCAAAACTAGCGCAATGGTGCAAAAGGTGTGGCGTAGATGTCAACCCGGCAAAAACCGAGTTAGTCGTTTTCACAAGGAAACACAACATCCCAGAATTCAAACTTCCAATGCTAAAGAGCACTGAACTGACGATCAAGGAGAGCAACAAATACTTAGGTCTCATACTAGACTAGAAAGCTCAACATAGACAAAAGAACACGAAAAGCAACGGTGGCGCTGTACTCTTGCAAGAGAGCGGTAGGAAAACCCTGGGGCCTCAACCCCAAGATTATTTTCTGGCTATACAGAGCCGTAGCTACACCAATACTCTACTACGGCGTATTTATATGGTGGCCGGCACTTAATAAAAGGGCGCTTACAAAAGTGCAGAGAATGGCGGCGCTCATCATAACGGGAGCCATGAGAACGACGCCTACGAAAACCTTGGAAACAATCCTGGACAAAGCCCCGGTCGATCTAATGGGCAAATAACTTGCCATTACCACAACACTCAGGCTAAAGTCGAAGCAAATGTTGACATTGGATTATCGTGGTCACGCCAAAATAAGCAATAAATTTAAAGGGGTGCCCAAAAACATAGACTGCTGTCTAGCAACACCTGCTTTTTCGCAACAAATTTTTATACCACATACCCTCTAAATAAGAGTGGATAGAAAAAAAGGGATACCAGCAGGACACACGCAGGTCTATACAAACGGAGGGAGGACCAAGTGGATTGCGGAGTTTTCTCCAACGACCTTAAAATCAACCTACGCCTGCCAGACTACTGCAGCGTTCTACAGGCGGAGGTAACCGCCATAAAAGAGGCAGCAGAGTGGCTGATGGTAAATGGGAACCCTGGTGAACAGATCCACATTTACACCGATAGCCAAGCTGCTCTCAGGGCAATTACTAGCGTGTGCACCAACTCAACAGTGGTCTCTGACTGTCGGAGAAAGCTAAACAAACTGCCAGCACACTTGAGACCCATGTGGGCACCAATCCACAGCGGGATCCAAGATAACACAGAAGCGGATGAGCTTGCAAAGAATGGCAGAAACCTGCACTCAACCAAAGTATTACAGGATATTGGTATTCCATTTGCCTCGTGCAAGGAGACCATAGCCGTAATAATCTCAAACCTAGCGGAGCGAAGGTGGATGGATAAAGACACCTGCGAGGTAACCAAGCAAGTATGGCCTCACCAAAACAGGAAAAGAAGCACCAACATCGTCTCTCTAAGAAAAAAAACAATATCAGACTGGCAGTGGGAGTCATCACGGGACACTGTCTCATTGGCAAGCACGCTGAGAGACTGAGTATAGCAAAGCGGGACTACTGCAGAGGCTGCCTGGACGAGGAGGAAGAGGAGAGTGTTCAGCATTACTTATGCCAATGCTCTCTCTGTCCGCAATACGATTGCTCTTTTTAGGCCGACCTTTTTTTGATGACCTCTCTGACCTCGCATTACTAAATGCGCAAACTCTCATTAGGTTCATATACGGTTCAAAATGGTTTCACAAAATCTCCTGAGGAGGGTTGTACTTTAAAGTACTGTGGTAACACAACAGGCTCATCTGAGGCTTATGTGAGCGTTAGCTGCCACTTAAACCTAACCTAACCTAACCATATTTGAGTTCAATTAGAACTAAGACTCATTTAGACCTATCAAACCTTTTAAAATGTTTGATGGAGTTTTGTATAAATCTTGTAATAACTTTCAGACTTTCTAAAAATTTAATTTAAAAGACTTTAATTCCAAAAAAACCTAAATTGACTTTAAATGACTTTCAAGTGTTCTATAGTATTTTGTGTGTCTTAAAAAGCTTTAAGCTTTACTAAAAACTAGTTTAATAAAGTTTGAGAGCTTCTATAGATTACTAAATAAGTATTAACAACAAAACCTAAATAAAAAGACTAAAAAAAACTTAACAGCTCTTAACCATCTTTGAGTTCATTTAGAACTAAGATTTATTTAGACCTCTCAAACCCTTTAAAATATTTTATGGAGTTTTGTATAAATCTTCTAATAACTTTCACACTTTCTAGAAATTTAATTTAAAAAACTTTAATTGTAACTTTAAAAAACCTGAATTGACTTTAAAAGACTCTCAAATGTTTTCTATTATTTTGGGTGTGTCTTAAAAACTTCAAGTTTTAGTAGAAACTGAATGAAAATTCTGAATGTTTGAGACTTTTTATAGATTACTAAAAAAGTATTAACAACAAAACCTGAATAAGTCGACTGAAAAAAAATTAACAACTCTTAACTATATTTGAGTTTATTTAGAATTAAAGTTTATTTAGATCTCTGAAACTTTTAAAATGTTTTATAGAGTTTTGTATAGATTTTGTAAAAACTTCAGACTTCCTAAAAATTTAATTTAATAGACTTTAATTCAAAAAACTTTAAAAAACTTTAATTGACTTTAAAAGACCTCAAATGTTTTATAGTATCCTAATCTTTTAATCAAAAACAGTTGAGTGGGTGGGCGGGAACACCAATCCAAGCCATACACCCAATTAATTTGAACTTAGTTCCCGCCAACCCGCCAACATGTATGTGTTCTAATTTTCTGACCACAAACACTTTGGTGGGTGGTAGGGAACACCAATCCAAACCACTTACCCACAGAACGTAAACTGTCTTCCCACCCACCCGCCCAAGTGTTTGCGATCAAAAGATTAAAACACAAACACTTAGGCGAGAACACCAATCCAAACCACACGCCCACAAAATTTGATTTTAGTTGTCGTCCACCCACAGAGGTGTTTGTGTTATATTCTTTGAATCACAAACAGTTATGTGAGTGAGCAAAAACACCAATCCAAACCATACACCCAATTAATTTGACCTTAGTTCTCGCGCACCCGCCTAAGTGTTTATGTTCTAATCTTTAGATGACAAACACTTGGGTGGGTGGACAGGAGCACCAATTCAAACCACTCACCCACAAAACGTAAACTGTGTTCCCGCTCACCCGCCCAAGTGATTGTGATCAAAAGATTAGAACACAAACACTTAGGCGGGAACACCAATCCAAACCACACGCCCACAAAATTTGATTTTAGTTGTCGTCCACCCACCCAGGTGTTTGTGTTCTAATCTTTTGACCACAAACACTAGAGTGGGTGGGCGGTAACACCAATCCAAACCATACGTTTAATTAATTTGACTTTAGTTCCCGCCCACCCGCCAAGTGTTTGTGTTCTGATCTTTGGTTCACAAACAGTTAAGTGGGTGGGCGGAAACACCAATCCAAACCATACGCTTAATTAATTTGACCTTAGTTCCCGCGCACCCGCCTAAGTGTTTATGTTCTAATCTTTGGATGACAAACACTTGGGTGGGTGGACAGGAGCACCAATTCAAACCACGCACCCACAAAACGTAAACTGTGTTCCCGCCCACCCGCCCAAGTGATTGTGATCAAAAGATTAGAACACAAACACTTAGGCGGGAACACCAATCCAAACCACACGCCCACAAAATTTGATTTTAGATGTCGTCCACCCACCCAGGTGTTTGTGTTCTAATCTTTTGATCACAAACACTAGAGTGGGTGGGCGGTAACACCAATCCAAACCATACGTTTAATTAATTTGACTTTAGTTCCCGCCCACCCGCCAAGTGTTTGTGTTTTGATTTTTGGATCACAAACAGTTAAGTGGGTGGGCGGAAACACCAATCCAAACCACTCATCAACAAAACGTTAACTGTCTTCCTGCCCACTCGCCCAAGTGTTTGTGATCAAAAGATTAAAACACAAACACTTAGGCGGAAACACCAATCCAAACCACACGCCCACAAAATTTAATTTTAGTTGTCGTCCACCCACCCAGGTGTTTGTGTTTTAATCTTTTGATCACAAACACTAGAGTGAGTAAGCGGTAACACCAATCCAAACCATACGTTTAATTAATTTGACTTTAGTTTCCGCCCACCCGCCAAGTGTTTGTGTTCTGATCTTTGGATCACAAACAGTTAAGTAGGTGGGCGGAAACACCAATCCAAACCACTCATCAACAAAACGTTAACTGTCTTCCTGCCCACCCGCCCAAGTGTTTGTGATCAAAAGATTAAAACACAAACACTTAGGCGGAAACACCAATCCAAACCACACGCCCACAAAATTTGATTTTAGTTGTCGTCCACCCACCCAGGTGTTTGTGTTCTAATCTTTTGATCACAAACACTAGAGTGGGTGGGCGGTAACACTAATCCAAACCATATGTTTAATTAATTTGATTTTAGTTCCCGCCCACCCGCCAAGTGTTTGTGTTCTGATCTTTGGATCACAAACAGTTAAGTGGGTGGGCGGAAACACCAATCCAAACCATACGCTTAATTAATTTGACCTTAGTTCCCGCGCACCCGCCTAAGTGTTTATGTTCTAATCTTTGGATGACAAACACTTGGATGGGTGGACAGGAGCACCAATTCAAACCACTCACCCACAAAACGTAAACTGTGTTCCCGCCCACCCGCCCAAGTGATTGTGATCAAAATATTAGAACACAAACACTTAGGCGGGAACACCAATCTAAACCAAACGCCCACAAAATTTGATTTTAGATGCCGCCTACCCACCCATGTGTTTGTATTCTAATCTTTTAATCACAAACACTAGAGTAGGTGGGCGGGTAAACCAAACCAAACCAAACACTTAAATAATTTGACTTTAGTTCCCGCCCACTCGCCCAAGTGTTTGTGTTCTAATCTTTAAATCACAAACAGTTGGGTGGGTGGGCGGGAACACCAATCCAAACCATACGCCCAATTTATTTAATTTTAGCTCTCGCCCACGCGCCGAAGTGTTTATGTTCTAATCTTTTGATCACAAACAATTGGGTGGGTGGGCAGGAACACCAATCTAAACCATACGCCCAATTAATGTAATCTTAGCTCTCGCCCACCCGCACAAGTCTTTGTGTTCTAATCTTTTCTGCACAAACACTTAGGCGGGTGCGCGGAACATCAATCCAAACAACTCACCCACAAAACGTAAACTATGTTTTATAGCATTTTGTAGGTGTCTTAAAAAGCTTCAAGCTTTACTAGAAACTAGTTTAAAAAAGTTTGATAACTCTGAGTGTTTGAGACCTTCTATAGATTACTAAAAGTATTAACAACAAAACCTGAATAAAAAGAATTTTTGAGTTCATTTAAAACTAAGGTTCATTTAGACCTCTCAAACTCTTTAAAATGTTTTATGGAGTTTTGTATAAATCTTCTAATAACTTTCAAATTTTCTAGAAATTTAATTTAAAAGACTTTAATTGTAACTTAACGTAAAGACTCTCAAATGTTTTATAGTACTTTGTGTGTTTCTTGAATGTTTGAGACCACCTATAAATTACTAAAAAAGAATTAACAACCCTAGACTTAAATAAAACAACTAAAAAAAACTTAACTATCTATAAAAGGTCTGAATAGACTTTAAATCTTTTAAAATGTTTTTTGGAAAATTTCTAGAAAATTAATTTAAAAAATTTTGACAAATTACAAAAACCTTGAGTAAACTGAATTGACCTTAAAGACTCTAAAATGTTTGATTAAAGTTAGAAAGTTTGCTTTTCCAAAATTAATAAAATATTTTGTAATTTATTAAAGACTCTAAAATGATCTTAAGAAGCACTACTCAGTTTTTAAATTTTTTTAATAAATCAAAAAAACATTTAAAAGACTTTAAATAACTTGAAATTACTAATGTTTTATAAAACATTTAAATAATTAAATAAATCTTAAAAGACACTCTTAAAAATGTTACAAAATAACCTACTTAAAAGACAAAAAATATTTGGTTCCTAGGCTCAAGAGCCCCATTACCTTTACGTAACATAGATGTAAGACTTATGCATAAATTTAAATAAAATTTAAAACAATATGCCAAATTAGTAGCAATAAATCTGATAAAAAGAATTTAATCTTAGATTAGTGTAATAAATTTCTGATTTTCTAAAAATTTCATTCAAAAAACTTTAACAGGCTCTAAAAATCTTAAGAAACTTTAGTTAACTTTAAAAAAACTTTGTGACTTAATAAATGCAATGACTTCAAAATTTACAAAAAATAAAAAAAAACAAAAACAAAAAAACATTTCTTCATAACTTATTGAAAAACAACTAAATAAATCTTAGCAACACTCAAAAAAACTTATAAAACTAAAAGAAATGCAAAAAAAATTAAAAAAAAATTAAAAAAAAATAAAAAAAATAATTAAAGAATATTTACTGCGCATCTTAAAAAAAAATAAACTAAGAAGAGAAAACTAAGTTAAATTTAACAATTTTTAACCGTCTTAAAGAAGTTTGACGTTGACTTTAGAGACCTTTTTATATGAACTTAAACAATAATTTTAAAAAATTAAGAAAACTAAAAAACTTAAAAATATTTCGTAATAAAATTTTTAAAAGCAATCAAAAAACTTTAAAAAGGTTTCAAAAATTTAAAAAATGCTCAACTCAAAAAATATATTTTAAAGTTTTTGTAAAAATTTACTGACGCTGCTAAGAGTGATTAAAACAGTCTTATAAACTTATGCCAGATTACAACTGCTGATAAAAAACTGCAAAAATAATATTAAAACATTTAAAAGTTATTAGAAAGTCTGAGAGCTATTGAAAGTAACTAAAAAACCCTAAGAGACATATAAAATCTAAAAAAAATTAAAATAATAGATAAATGTGAAAAAAATCTTAAAAACTTACACAGTTTTAAAAGATATTAATAATAAAATTTTGACTAGTTCAAATTTGTAATTTTTTTCACAATTTATAAGAAAAATGAATGCGGTACTTGACCCCAGTATCAATTATTGGGTATAATTTCAACAAGGAGCAATTTTTTGGTTACATTCATTGATTTTAAAATATAAGTAACATTTTTCCCCATCCTCAAGTCGCACACACAAATAAGCTCATGCTACTTGGCGCCGGGGTCAAGTAACGCATACACGCAGCAGCTATGTGCACAATTGCAATAAAAGTGATAAATAAACAATGGAATATATGGAGAGTTCAATGCAAGAGTAAGCGGCATTAAATCTAATATAAAATCATAGAGACCAGCCTCCGTACTGTAAAGCTACAACAAACGCAATGGAGACCTTCACTCCGATCCTAGCGTGGTACTCTCGATCAGCAAAATTAAAAACATAAGATATTTTAATTTTTATCATTTTTTACAATAAAAATATTATTAAATTGAATCAATTAATGCCACTTTATTTTAAACAATTGCTAAAAGTTTAAATCTAACAAAGATCGCTGTTGTGGCCACACACTAATGTTCTAGATTACCTTATTTAAATAAATTTTGCACAAAAATAGAGATAAAATAGATTTTTTCAATTTATAGCATAAATATATAACTTACGTTTATATGTATATATCGACCAAAAGATTTGTTGCAATGACCACTGAGAACACCGCAACTAAAACAAAAATACATAATTAAAAATGTACACTATTAATTAAGTTACAATAAAAATTAACCAACTCAATATAATTCATTAAATTTAATTTTTAAGTATCTTAATATTTTCTGTTACATGGGACTATGGCAACATGTTTAATATTAAGTTAAAATTATTATCTAAACAATTTTCTAGTATTACAATCTTGCATAATCTTATCTGAATCAATTATGTTGTCAATATGGGTTCTATTTAATTTTATTCTACATATAATTTTAATTATTATAGTTTGTGACAATTTAAATTACTATTTTCCACGTTTTTAATCATTAATATTTTTCAATTTTAAAAATTGAATTGGTTAATTTTTAAATTAAATAAATTTATTAATTACCAAATGAAAAGCAAAACGTCATTCCCTCAACTGTATTGACATCATCTGGAAGCTTGAATACAGTCGCGATAAACTAAAATGATTTAAATTCATTCATTATTGCAAAATGTATCTTAATACAATTTAAAAACTCACCGCAAAAAACATAGCCCATGTTAACATTTGCAATACGTACATCATAAGATACTTGTAAGGAATCCCCATTTTAATATCTAAAATAAAAATTCAATAAATTTACTGAATGATTAATTGATATTAAAAAAAAAATACTCAATTATTTTAAAATTATCCACAATTTAAACAAATCAAGAAATGAAGTTTTGGGTGAGTGCACAAGTAAATTAAAGCAAAATAAATTTTTCTATTATTTTATATCCAATATTTTTACAAAAACGTAATTCCTATTTCTTCATATAATTTACCATCTTAAAAAGGGACATGGCAAATACTCAAACAACTATCTTAAAAATTGATAAAAAAAAATAAAATAAAGAGTATTTTGTTTTTAGATCTCTAAATAAATAAACAATCAAAAATATTTGGTTCCCAGGCTTAAGTGCCCCATACGTAATATACTGTATAATTTTTGCATAAACAAGTTTTCGCCTCAAATGTTTCTAATTATAAAAAAAGATTCATACAAAAATTACATTTATTCCAGAATTAGAAACACTATTTTAAAAGAGAGGGAAATTATATGCGCAAATCGTACCAATAAAGTGTGTCATTGATAAAAAATAAGAAACGATAGGCAGGAAAATGTAAGGTCGTTAGCATACGCAAATAATATCAGTTTATGCATAAATTACGTAATATTCTGATACTTATCAGAATAGTACGATTTTAAATCAGATCAGTTAAATGTGTTATAAGTTTGTCAAATCATAGCTTGGTTTAGGTATTTCTATTTACATTAAGTAAAGTTGTAGATCAAGTTAAAATTAGATAAAAGTTAAAATTAGATTATGTTAGTTGTGGTCAGATGAAATATTATCAATCATATTTGTGGCCAGATAAGACATTTACTCAAGTATTATTTATCAAATCAATAACTTATTTTTAGCATATGTGCAATTTAACAAAAATCAAATTTAAACAAGTCACAACAGATTAAATAAAAACCCATAACATATTGACAAACTTGGTTATTAATTAGCTTTTGTTGGCATATTGTAATCTTATTGCTTAGCTTTAGATATTTTCAAGCAAAATAAAATCGCAATGTAAATATAGTACCATTTACTTACAATATGAGTCCCGACTGTAACCCGATATAATGCAATCGTTGCATGCCTAAGTTATATTTAATAAAATACTAAAATTTAAATAAATGTGAATTAAAATCCTAACAATACCTACAAAAATTGTTACTAATTAACTTTTATTTGCATATTAACGAAATGTTGCTGCAGATTTTACTTTATTTTAAAGCGAGTTGTTCCGACTGGTTTAACATAAGAAACCTGATTTATTGCAAGTACTATTTAAAGAAATACTAAAAATCAATCAAAATCCGATACAATTGCAATAATAATTATAACAAAACCGTAATAAAATCAGAACATGATCTTTATAAACTATACACAACTCTAATCAAACTTAATTACACGCATATTAACTAATCAATTTTGCAATATTTATAAATTCGAATCTAAGAGTTTTAGTAAAAATCTACACTTACGATTGTTCTGCAACGCACTGTGGTAAGACGAGAGGCAACTCTACAAATGACGCGTATTCCGATCGTATTCATAAAGCACTTACCATTTACCACTACCACTATTGGATTGTATGATTTCATTCACACAAACGGCGTTCTTAGAAACAACTTCAACTTTCAGTTAATCATAACAATACCTGAAAGCTGTTTAATGGATATAAGTGATACCAATAATCGTCGTTTGGTTATTTTAAATTGATTTTTCAATATTAATGCAATTTTTAACAAATTATATTAATTAACTAATCCATATATTGGTCATATGTTTAATAATTATGTATTTGTTATTGTAACAGTATATAACAAATATTTAAATATTTTTTATTGATTAACTTTTGATAGTTTCACATCCCATAAAAACAAAAATAGATTTACAATAAATCAAAAAATTGTAAAATGAATAATTTGAATTTAATAAGTTAAATTTTGAGTGATTTATCAAACTAAACTATATTTAGGCATGACTTAAACAAGAAATAAAGTTCCTAGTTTGAGAACTATGTCTTCAGATCTGATACAATCAAAACGGCGATTTTAAAATAAATCAAAAACATGGAAAATAAAATACTTTAAATTAATTAAATTAAATTTTGAGTGACTTATCATACTAAGCTATGTTTAAACAAGACTTACACAAAAATAAAGTTCCTAGTTTGAGAACTATATCTTCAGCTCTGATTCAATCATAGCGGCGATTTTAAAATAAATCAAAAACATGGAAAATAAAATACTTTAAATTAATTAAATTAAAATTTGAGTGACTTACCATACTAAGCTATGTTTAAACAAGACTTACACAAAAAATAAAGTTCTTAGTTTGAGAAATATGTCTTCAGCTCTGATTCAATCAAAGCGGCGATTTAAAATAAATCATAAACATGGAAAATAAAATACTCTAAATTTAATAAATTCAATTTTGAGAGACCTATCATACTTAGCTATGTCTAAACAAAACTTAAACAAAAAATAAAGATCCTAGTTTGAGAACTATGTATTCAGCTCTGATTCAATCAAAGCGGCGATTTTAAAACAAATCAAAAACATAGAAAATAAAATACTTTTAAATTATTAAATTCAATTTTGAGTGACTTAACATACTTAGCTATTTTATATTTTCTATTTTTATTTTATAAAATCCTTTTATATTATTCATATTAATGAATTAATGATTTTATTTTATTTATTTATTTTATTTTATTTTTACATTACAGACATGTTTCGATGAGTTATATCATCATTATCAATGTATATATATATATATTATATTTCAAAAATATTCAATCAGTTTGAAATATAATATATATATATACATTGATAATGATGATATAACTCATCGAAACATGTCTGTAATGTAAAAATAAAATAAAATAAATAAATAAAATAAAATCATTAATTCATTAATATGAATAATACTTAGCTATGTTCAAACAAGACTTACACAAAAAATAAAATTCCTAAATTGAAAACTATGTCTTCAGCTCTGAATCAATCAAAGCGGCGATTTTACAATGAATCAAATCATGGAAATTAAAATACTTTAAATTTAATAAATTCAATTTTGAGAGACTTATCATACTAAACTATGTTTGAACAAGACTTACACAAAAAATAAAGTTCCTTGTTTGAGAACTATGTCTTCAGCTCTGATTCATTCAAAGCGGCGATTTTAAAATAAATCAAAAACATGCTAAATAAAATACTTTAAATTTAATAAATTCAATTTTGAGTGACTTATCATACTAAACTATGTTTAAACAAGACTTACACAAAAAATAAAGTTCCTAGTTTGAGAACTATGTTTTCAGCTCTGATTCAATCAAAGCGGCGATTTTAAAGTAAATGAAAAACATGGAAAATAAAATACTTTAAATTTAATCAATTCTATATTAAGTGACTTATCATATTAAGCTATGTTTAAACAAGACTTACACAAAAAATAAAGATCCTAGTTTGAGAACAATGTCTTCAGCTCTGATTCAATCAAAGCGGCGATTTTAAAATAAATCAAAAACATGAAAAATAAAATGCTTTAAATTTAATAAAGTTTATTTTGAGTGACTTATCATAATTAGCTATGTTTAAACAAAACTTACACAAAAAATAAAAATCCTAGTTTGAGAACAATGTCTTCAGCTCTGATTCAATCAGAGCGGCGATTTTAAAATAAATCAAAAACATGGAAAAAAAATACTTTAAAATTGATAAATTTAATTTTGAAAGACTTATCATATTTAGCTATGTTTAAACAAAACATACACAAAAAATAAAGTTTCTAGTTTAAGAACTATGTCTTCAGCTTTGATTCAATCAAAGCGGCAATTTTAAAATAAATCAAAAACATGGAAAATAAAATACTTTAATTTTAATAAATTCAATTTTGAGTGACTTACCATACTTAGCTATGTTTAAACAAGACTTGCACAAAAAATAAAGTTCCTAGTTTGAGAACTATGTCTTCAGCTCAGATTCAATCAAAGCGGCAAATTTAAAATAAATCAAAAACATGGAAAATAAAATACTTTAAATTTAATAAATTCAATTTTGAGTGACTTATCATACTTAGCTTTGTTTAAACAAAACTTACACAAAAATTAAAGTTCCTAGTTTGAGAACTATGTCTTCAGCTCAGATTCAATCAAAGCGGCAATTTAAAAAAAAATCAAAAACATGGAAAATAAAATACTTTAAATTTAATAAATTCAATTTTGAGTGACTTATCAAACTTAGCTTTGTTTAAACAAATCTTACACAAAAATTAAAGTTTCTAGTTTGAGAACTATGTCTTCAGCTCAGATTCAATCAAAGCGGCAAATTTAAAATAAATCAAAAACATGGAAAATAAAATACTTTAAATTTAATAAATTCATTTTTGAGTGACTTATCATACTTAGCTTTGTTTAAACAAAACTTACACAAAAATTAAAGTTTCTAGTTTGAGAACTATGTCTTCAGCTCAGATTCAATCAAAGCGGCAAATTTAAAATAAATCAAAAACATGGAAAATAAAATACTTTAAATTTAATAAATTCAATTTTGAGTGACTTATCATACTTAGCTTTGTTTAAACAAAACTTACACAAAAATTAAAGTTTCTAGTTTGAGAACTATGTCTTCAGCTCAGATTCAATCAAAGCGGCAATTTTAAAATAAATCAAAAACATGGAAAATAAAATACTTTAACTTTAATAAATTCAATTTTGAGTGACTTATCATACTAAACTATATTTAGGCAAGACTTAAACATGAAATAAAGTTCCTAGTTTAAGAACTATGTCTTCAGCTCAGATTCAATCAAAGCGGCAAATTTAAAATAAATCAAAAACATGGAAAATAAAATACTTTAAATTTAATAAATTCAATTTTGAGTGACTTATCATACTTAGCTATGTTTAAACAAAACTTACACAAAAATTAAAGTTCCTATTTTGAGAACTATGTCTTCAGCTCAGATTCAATCAAAGCGGCAATTTTAAAATAAATCAAAAACATGGAAAATAAAAGACTTTTAATTTAATAAATTCAATTTTGAATGACTTATCATACTTAGCTTTGTTTAAACAAGACTTGCACAAAAAATAAAGTTTCTAGTTTGAGAACTATGTCTTCAGCTCAGATTCAATCAAAGCGGCAAATTTAAAATAAATCAAAAACATGGAAAATAAAATACTTTATATATAATAAATTCAAATTTGAGTGATTTCTTATACTTAACTATTTTTAGGCAAGACTTAAACAAGAAATAAAGTTCCTAGTTTGAGAACTATGTCTTCAGCTCTGATTCAATCAAAGCGGCGATTTTAAAATAAATCAAAAACATGGAAAATAAAATACTTTAATTTTAATAAATTCAATTTTGAGTGACTTATCAAACTTAGCTATGTTTAAACAAATCTTACACAAAAATTAAAGTTCCTAGTTTGAGAACTATGTCTTCAGCTCAGATTCAATCAAAGCGGCAAATTTAAAATAAATCAAAAACATGGAAAATAAAATACTTTATATATAATAAATTCAAATTTGAGTGACTTCTTATACTAAACTATATTTAGGCAAGACTTAAACAAGAAATAAAGTTTCTAGTTTGAGAACTATGTCTTCAGCTCTGATTCAATCAAAGCGGCGATTTTAAAATAAATCAAAAACATGGAAAATAAAAAACTTTAATTTTAATAAATTTAATTTTGAGTGACTTATCATACTTAGCTATGTTTAAACAAGACTTGCACAAAAAATAAAGTTCCTAGTTTGAGAACTATGTCTTCAGCTCAGATTCAATCAAAGCGGCAAATTTAAAATAAATCAAAAACATGGAAAATACAATACTTTAAATTTAATAAATTCAATTTTGAGTGACTTATCATACTAAACTATATTTAGGCAAGACTTAAACAAGAAATAAAGTTCCTAGTTTGAGAACTATGTCTTCAGCTCAGATTCAATCAAAGCGGCAAATTTAAAATAAATCAAAAACATGGAAAATAAAATACTGTAAATTTAATAAAATCAATTTTGAGTGACTTATCATACTTAGCTATATTTAAACAAGACTTACACAAAAATTAAAGTTCCTAGTTTGAGAACTATGTCTTCAGCTCAGATTCAATCAAAGCGGCAAATTTAAAATAAATCAAAAACATAGAAAATAAAATACTTTAAATTTAATAAATTCAATTTTGAGTGACTTATCATACTTAGCTATGTTTAAACAAGACTTACACAAAAATTAAAGTTCCTAGTTTGAGAACTATGTCTTCAGCTCAGATTCAATCAAAGCGGCAAATTTAAAATAAATCAAAAACATTGAAAATAAAATACTTTAAATTTAATAAATTCAATTTTGAGTGACTTATCATACTTAGCCATGCTTAAACAAGACCTAAACAAGAAATAAAATTTCTAGTTTGAGAACTATGTCTTCAGCTCAGATTCAATCAAAGCGGCAATTTTAAAATAAATCAAAAACATGGAAAATAAAATACTTTAAATTTAATAAATTTAATTTTGAGTGACTTATCATACTTAGCTTTGTTTAAACAAAACTTACACCAAAATTAAAGTTCCTAGTTTGAGAACTATGTCTTCAGCTCAGATTCAATCAAATCGGCAAATTTAAAATAAATCAAAAACATGGAAAATAAAATACTTTAAATTTAATAATTTCAATTTTGAGTGACTTATCATACTTAGCTTTGTTTAAACAAAACTTACACCAAAATTAAAGTTCCTAGTTTGAGAACTATGTCTTCAGTTCAGATTCAATCAAAGCGGCAATTTTAAAATAAATCAAAAACATGGAAAATAAAATACTTTAAATTTAATAAATTTAATTTTGAGTGACTTATCATACTAAACTATATTTAGGCAAGACTTAAACAAAAAATAAAGTTCCTAGTTTGAGATTTATGTCTTCAGCTCAGATTCAATCAAAGCGGAAATTTAAAAAAAAATCAAAAACATGAAAAATAAAATACTTTAAATTTAATAAATTCAATTTTGAGTGACTTATCATACTAAGCTTTGTTTAAACAAAACTTACACCAAAATTAAAGTTCCTAGTTTGAGAACTATGTCTTCAGCTCAGATTCAATCAAAGCGGCAAATTTAAAATAAATCAAAAACATGGAAAATAAAATACTTTAAATTTAATAAATTCAATTTTGAGTGACTTATCATACTTAGCTATGTTTAAACAAGACTTACACAAAAATTAAAGTTCCTAGTTTGAGAACTATGTCTTCAGCTCAGATTCAATCAAAGCGGCAAATTTAAAATAAATCAAAAACATTGAAAATAAAATACTTTAAATTTAATAAATTCAATTTTGAGTGACTTATCATACTTAGCCATGCTTAAACAAGACCTAAACAAGAAATAAAATTTCTAGTTTGAGAACTATGTCTTCAGCTCAGATTCAATCAAAGCGGCAATTTTAAAATAAATCAAAAACATGGAAAATAAAATACTTTAAATTTAATAAATTTAATTTTGAGTGACTTATCATACTTAGCTTTGTTTAAACAAAACTTACACCAAAATTAAAGTTCCTAGTTTGAGAACTATGTCTTCAGCTCAGATTCAATCAAATCGGCAAATTTAAAATAAATCAAAAACATGGAAAATAAAATACTTTAAATTTAATAATTTCAATTTTGAGTGACTTATCATACTTAGCTTTGTTTAAACAAAACTTACACCAAAATTAAAGTTCCTAGTTTGAGAACTATGTCTTCAGTTCAGATTCAATCAAAGCGGTAATTTTAAAATAAATCAAAAACATGGAAAATAAAATACTTTAAATTTAATAAATTTAATTTTGAGTGACTTATCATACTAAACTATATTTAGGCAAGACTTAAACAAAAAATAAAGTTCCTAGTTTGAGATTTATGTCTTCAGCTCAGATTCAATCAAAGCGGAAATTTAAAAAAAAATCAAAAACATGAAAAATAAAATACTTTAAATTTAATAAATTCAATTTTGAGTGACTTATCATACTAAGCTTTGTTTAAACAAAACTTACACCAAAATTAAAGTTCCTAGTTTGAGAACTATGTCTTCAGCTCAGATTCAATCAAAGCGGCAAATTTAAAATAAATCAAAAACATGGAAAATAAAATACTTTAAATTTAATAAATTCAATTTTGAGTGACTTATCATACTTAGCTATGTTTAAACAAGACTTACACAAAAATTAAAGTTCCTAGTTTGAGAACTATGTCTTCAGCTCAGATTCAATCAAAGCGGCAAATTTAAAATAAATCAAAAACATTGAAAATAAAATACTTTAAATTTAATAAATTCAATTTTGAGTGACTTATCATACTTAGCCATGCTTAAACAAGACCTAAACAAGAAATAAAATTTCTAGTTTGAGAACTATGTCTTCAGCTCAGATTCAATCAAAGCGGCAATTTTAAAATAAATCAAAAACATGGAAAATAAAATACTTTAAATTTAATAAATTTAATTTTGAGTGACTTATCATACTTAGCTTTGTTTAAACAAAACTTACACCAAAATTAAAGTTCCTAGTTTGAGAACTATGTCTTCAGCTCAGATTCAATCAAATCGGCAAATTTAAAATAAATCAAAAACATGGAAAATAAAATACTTTAAATTTAATAATTTCAATTTTGAGTGACTTATCATACTTAGCTTTGTTTAAACAAAACTTACACCAAAATTAAAGTTCCTAGTTTGAGAACTATGTCTTCAGTTCAGATTCAATCAAAGCGGTAATTTTAAAATAAATCAAAAACATGGAAAATAAAATACTTTAAATTTAATAAATTTAATTTTGAGTGACTTATCATACTAAGCTATATTTAGGCAAGACTTAAACAAAAAATAAAGTTCCTAGTTTGAGATTTATGTCTTCAGCTCAGATTCAATCAAAGCGGAAATTTAAAAAAAAATCAAAAACATGAAAAATAAAATACTTTAAATTTAATAAATTCAATTTTGAGTGACTTATCATACTAAGCTTTGTTTAAACAAAA
Source organism: Tachinus rufipes (assembly GCA_963932245.1). Lineage (NCBI taxonomy): Eukaryota > Metazoa > Arthropoda > Insecta > Coleoptera > Staphylinidae > Tachinus > Tachinus rufipes. The sequence goes on from OZ010750.1 coordinate 73,849,503, forward strand.
CTTACACCAAAATTAAAGTTCCTAGTTTGAGAACTATGTCTTCAGCTCAGATTCAATCAAAGCGGCAAATTTAAAATAAATCAAAAACATGGAAAATAAAATACTTTAAATTTAATAAATTCAATTTTGAGTGACTTATCATACTTAGCTATGTTTAAACAAGACTTACACAAAAATTAAAGTTCCTAGTTTGAGAACTATGTCTTCAGCTCAGATTCAATCAAAGCGGCAAATTTAAAATAAATCAAAAACATTGAAAATAAAATACTTTAAATTTAATAAATTCAATTTTGAGTGACTTATCATACTAAACTAAAGTTAGGCAAAACTTAAACAAGAATTAAAGATCCTAGTTTGAAAACTATGTCTTCAGCTCAGATTCAATCAAAGCGGCAAATTTAAAATAAATCAAAAACATTGAAAATAAAATATTTTAAATTTAATAAATTCAATTTAAAGTGACTTATCATACTTAGCCATGTTTAAACAAGACTTAAACAAGAAATAAAGTTCCTAATGTGAGAACTATGTCTTCAGCTCAGATTCAATCAAAGCGGCAAATTTAAAATAAATCAAAAACATGGAAAATAAAATACTTTAAATTTATTAAATTCAATTTTGAGTGACTTATCATACTAAGCTTTGTTTAAACAAAACTTACACCAAAATTAAAGTTCCTAGTTTGAGAACTATGTCTTCAGCTCAGATTCAATCAAAGCGGCAAATTTAAAATAAATCAAAAACATGGCAAATAAAATACTGTAAATTTAATAAAATCAATTTTGAGTGACTTATCATACTAAACTATATTTAGGCAAGACTTAAACAAGAAATAAAGTTCCTAGTTTGAGAACTATGTCTTCAGCTCAGATTCAATCAAAGCGGCAAATTTAAAATAAACCAAAAACATGGAAAATAAAATACTTTAAATTTAATAAATTCAATTTTGAACGACTTATCATACTAAACTAAAGTTAGGCAAGACTTAAACAAGAATTAAAGTTCCTAGTTTGAGAACTATGTCTTCAGCTCAGATTCAATCAAAGCGGCGATTTTAAAATAAATCAAAAACATGAAAAATAAAATACTTTAAATTTAATAAATTCAATTTTGAGTGACTTATCATACTAAACTATATTTAGGCAAGACTTAAACAAGAAATAAAGTTCTTAGTTTGAGAACTATGTCTTCAGCTCAGATTCAATCAAAGCGGCAATTTTAAAATAAATCAAAAACATTGAAAATAAAATACTTTAAATTTAATAAATTTAATTTTGAGTGACTTATCATACTTAGCTTTGTTTAAACAAGACTTGCACAAAAAATAAAGTTCCTAGTTTGAGAACTATGTCTTCAGCTCAAATTCAATCAAAGCGGCAATTTAAAAAAAAATCAAAAACATGAAAAATAAAATACTTTAAATTTAATAAATTCAATTTTGAGTGACTTATCATACTTAGCTTTGTTTGAACAAGACTTGCACTTATAATAAAGTTCCTAGTTTTAAAACTATGTCTTCAGCTCAGTTTCAATCAAAGCGGTAAATTTAAAATAAATCAAAAACATGGAAAATAAAATACTTTAAATTTAATAAATTCAATTTTGAGTGACTTATCATACTAAACTAAAGTTAGGCAAGACTTAAACAAAAAATAAAGTTCCTAGTTTGAGAACTATGTCTTCAGCTCAGATTCAATCAAAGCGGCGATTTTAAAATAAATCAAAATCATGAAAAATAAAATACTTTAAATTTAATAAATTCAATTTTGAGTGACTTATCATACTTAGCATTGTTTGAACAAGACTTGCACAAATAATAAAGTTCCTAGTTTTAAAACTATGTCTTCAGCTCAGTTTCAATCAAAGCGGTAAATTTAAAATAAATCAAAAACATGGAAAATAAAATACTTTAAATTTAATAAATTCAATTTTGAGTGACTTATTATACAAAACTATATTTAAGCAAGACTTGAACAAAAAATAAAGTTCCTAGTTTAAGAACTATGTCTTCAGCTCAGATTCAATCAAAGAGGCAATTTTAAAATAAATCAAAAACATGGAAAATAAAATATTTTAAATTTAATAAATTCAATTTTGAGTGACTTATCATACTTAACTTTGTTTAAACAAGACTTAAACAAAAAATAAAGTTCCTAGTTTGAGAACTATGTCTTCAGCTCAGATTCAATCAAAGCGGCGATTTTAAAATAAATCAAAATCATGAAAAATAAAATACTTTATTTTTAATAAATTCAATTTTGAGTGACTTATCATACTAAACTATATTTAGGCAAGACTTAAACTAAAAATAAAGTTCCTAGTTTGAAATACTATGTCTTCAGCTCAGATTCAATCAAAGCGGCAATTTAAAAAAAAATCAAAAACATGAAAAATAAAATACTTTAAATTTAATAAATTCAATTTTGAGTGACTTATCATACTTAGCTTTGTTTGAACAAGACTTGCACTTATAATAAAGTTCCTAGTTTTAAAACTATGTCTTCAGCTCAGTTTCAATCAAAGCGGTAAATTTAAAATAAATCAAAAACATGGAAAATAAAATACTTTAAATTTAATAAATTCAATTTTGAGTGACTTATCAAACTTAGCTATGTTTAAACAAAACTTACACATAAAAATTAAAGTTCCTAGTTTGAGAACTATGTCTTCAGCTCAGATTCAATCAAAGCGGCAAATTTAAAATAAATCAAAAACATGGAAAATAAAATACTTTAAATTTAATAAATTCAATTTTGAGTGACTTATCAAACTTAGCTATGTTTAAACAAAACTTACACATAAAAATTAAAGTTCCTAGTTTGAGAACTATGTCTTCAGCTCAGATTCAATCAAAGCGGCAAATTTAAAATAAATCAAAAACATGGAAAATAAAATACTTTAAATTTAATAAATTCAATTTTGAGTGACTTATCAAACTTAGCTATGTTTAAACAAAACATACACATAAAAATTAAAATTCCTAGTTTAAGAACTATGTCTTTAGCTCAGATTCAATCAAAGCGGCGATTTTAAAATAAATCAAAAACATGGAAAATAAAATACTTTAAATTTAATAAATTCAATTTTGAGTGACTTATCATACTAAACTATATTTAGGCAAGACTTAAAGAAAAAATAAAGTTCCTAGTTTGAGAACTATGTCTTCAGCTCAGATTCAATCAAAGCGGCGATTTTAAAATAAATCAAAATGATTAAAAATAAAATACTTTAAATTTAATAAATTCAATTTTGAGTGACTTATCAAACTTAGCTATGTTTAAACAAAACTTACACATAAAAATTAAAGTTCCTAGTTTGAGAACTATGTCTTCAGCTCAGATTCAATCAAAGCGGCAAATTTAAAATAAATCAAAAACATGGAAAATAAAATACTTTAAATTTAATAAATTCAATTTTGAGTGGCTTATTATACAAAACTATATTTAGGCAAGACTTAAACAAGAAATAAAGTTCCTAGTTTGAAAACTATGTCTTCAGCTCAGACTCAATCAAAGCGGCAAATTTAAAATAAATCAAAAACATGGAAAATAAAATACTTTAAATTTAATAAATTAAATTTTGAGTGACTTATCATACTAAACTATATTTAGGCAAGACTTAAACAAGAAATAAAGTTCCCAGTTTGAGAACTATGTCTTCAGCTCAGATTCAATCAAAGCGGCAAATTTAAAATAAATCAAAAACATGGAAAATAAAATACTTTAAATTTAATAAATTCAATTTTGAGTGACTTATCAGACTTAGCTATGTTAAAACAAGACTTGCACAAAAAATAAAGTTCCTAGTTTGAGAACTATGTCTTCAGCTCAGATTCAATCAAAGCGGCGATTTTAAAATAAATCAAAAACATGAAAAAGAAAATACTTTAAATTTAATAAATTCAATTTTGAGTGACTTATCAAACTTAGCTATGTTTAAACAAAAGTTACACAAAAATTAAAGTTCCTAGTTTGAGAACTATGTCTTCAGCTCAGATTAAATCAAAGCGGCGATTTTAAAATAAATCAAAATCATAAAAAACAAAATACTTTAAATTTAATATATTCAATTTTGAGAGACTTATCATACTTATCTTTGTTTAAACAAGACTTGCACTAAAAATAAAGTTCCTAGTTTGAGAACTATGTCTTCAGCTCAGATTCAATCAAAGCGGCGATTTTAAAATAAATCAAAATAATGAAAAATAAAATACTTTAAATTTAATAAATTCAATTTTGAGTGACTTATCAAACTAAGCTATGTTTAAACAAAACTTACACAAAAATTAAAGTTCCTAGTTTGAGAACTATGTCTTCAGCTCAGATTCAATCAAAGTGGCAAATTTAAAATAAATTAAAAACATAGAAAATAAAATACTTTAAATTTAAAAAATTCAATTTTGAGTTACTTATCATACTAAGCTATGTTTAAACAAAACTTGCACAAAAAATAAAGTTCCTAGTTTGAGAACTATGTCTTCAGCTCAGATTCAATCAAAGCGGTAAATTTAAAATAAATCAAAAACATGGAAAATAAAATACTTTAAATTTAATAAATTCAATTTTGAGTGATTTATCAGACTTAGCTATGTTAAAACAAGACTTGCACTAAAAATAAAGTTCTTAGTTTGAGAACTATGTCTTCAGCTCAGATTCAATCAAAGCGGCGATTTTAAAATAAATGAAAATCATAAAAAATAAAATACTTTAAATTTAATAAATTCAATTTTGAAAGACTTATCATACTTAGCTTTGTTTAAACAAGACTTGCACAAAAAATAAAGTTCCTAGTTTGAGAACTATGTCTTCAGCTCAGATTCAATCAAAGCGGCGATTTTAAAATAAATCAAAATGATTAAAAATAAAATACTTTAAATTTAATAAATTCAATTTTGAGTGACTTATCATACTTAGCTATGTTTAAACAAGACTTACACAAAAATTAAAGTTCCTAGTTTAAGAACTATGTCTTCAGCTCAGATTCAATCAAAGCGGCAAATTTAAAATAAATCAAAAACATGGAAAATAAAATACTTTAAATTTAATAAATTCAATTTTGAGTGACTTATCATACTTAGCTATGTTTAAACAAGATTTACAGAAAAATTAAAGTTCCTAGTTTGAGAATTATGTCTTCAGCTCAGATTCAATCAAAGCGGCAAATTTAAAATAAATCAAAAACATGAAAAATAAAATACTTTAAATTTATTAAATTCAATTTTGAGTGACTTATTATACTTAGCTATGTTTAAACAAGACTTACACAAAAATTAAAGTTCCTAGTTTGAGAACTATGTCTTCAGCTCAGATTCAATCAAAGCGGCAAATTTAAAATAAATTAAAAACATGAAAAATAAAATACTTTAAATTTAAAAAATTTAATTTTGACTGACTTATCATACTTTGCTATGTTTAAACAAAACTTGCAAAAAATAAAGTTCCTAGTTTGAGAACTATGTCTTCAGCTCAGATTCAATCAAAGCGGTAAATTTAAAATAAATCAAAAACATGGAAAATAAAATACTTTAAATTTAATAAATTCAATTTTGACTGACTTATCATACTTAGCTATGTTTAAACAAGATTTACACAAAAATTAAAGTTTCTAGTTTGAGAACTATGTCTTCAGCTCAGATTCAATCAAAGCGGCAAATTTAAAATAAATCAAAAACATTGAAAATAAAATACTTTAAATTTAATAAATTCAATTTTGAGTGACTTATCATACTAAACTTAATTCGGTTAAGACTTATACAAAAAATAAAGTTCCTAGTTTGAGAACTATGTCTTCAGCTCAGATTCAATCAAAGCGGCAATTTTAAAATAAATCAAAATCATGAAAAACAAAATACTTTAAAATTAATAAATTCAATTTTGAGGGACTTATCATACTTATCTTTGTTTAAACAAGACTTGCACAAAAAATAAAGTTCCTAGTTTGAGAACTATGTCTTCAGCTCAGATTCAATCAAAGCGGTAAATTTAAAATAAATCAAAAACATGGAAAATAAAATACTTTAAATTTAATAAATTCAATTTTGAGCGACTTATCATACTTAGCTATGTTTAAACAAGATTTACACAAAAATTAAAGTTCCTAGTTTGAGAACTATGTCTTCAGCTCAGATTCAATCAAAGCGGCGATTTTAAAATAAATTAAAATAATGAAAAATAAAATACTTTAAATTTAATAAATTCAATTTTTAGTGACTTATTAAACTTAGCTATGTTTAAACAAAACTTACACAAAAATTAAAGTTCCTAGTTTGAGAACTATGTCTTCAGCTCACATTCAATCAAAGCGGCGATTTTAAAATAAATCAAAATAATGAAAAATAAAATACTTTAAATTTAATAAATTCAATTTTGACTGACTTATCATACTTAGCTATGTTTAAACAAAACTTACACAAAAATTAAAGTTCCTAGTTTGAGAACTATGTCTTCAGCTCAGATTCAATCAAAGCGGCAAATTTAAAATAAATTAAAAACATGGAAAATAAAATACTTTAAATTTAAAAAATTCAATTTTGAGTGACTTATCATACTAAGCTATGTTTAAACAAAACTTGCACAAAAAATAAAGTTCCTAGTTTGAGAACTATGTCTTCAGCTCAGATTCAATCAAAGCGGTAAATTTAAAATAAATCAAAAACATGGAAAATAAAATACTTTAAATTTAATAAATTCAATTTTGAGTGACTTATCAGACTTAGCTTTGTTTAAACAAGACTTGCACAAAAAATATAGTTCCTAGTTTGAGAACTATGTCTTCAGCTCAGATTCAATCAAAGCGGTAAATTTAAAATAAATCAAAAACATGGAAAATAAAATACTTTAAATTCAATAAATTCAATTTTAAGTGACTTATCATACTTAGCTATGTTTAAACAAGACTTACACAAAAATTAAAGTTCCTAGTTTGAGAACTATGTCTTCAGCTCACATTCAATCAAAGCGGCGGTTTTAAAATAAATCAAAATAATGAAAAATAAAATACTTTAAATTTAATAAATTCAATTTTGACTGACTTATCATACTTAGCTATGTTTAAACAAAACTTACACAAAAATTAAAGTTCCTAGTTTGAGAACTATGTCTTCAGCTCAGATTCAATCAAAGCGGCAAATTTAAAATAAATCAAAAACATGGAAAATAAAATACTTTAAATTTAATAAATTCAATTTTGAGTGACTTATCAGACTTAGCTTTGTTTAAACAAGACTTGCACAAAAAATATAGTTCCTAGTTTGAGAACTATGTCTTCAGCTCAGATTCAATCAAAGCGGTAAATTTAAAATAAATCAAAAACATGGAAAATAAAATACTTTAAATTCAATAAATTCAATTTTAAGTGACTTATCATACTTAGCTATGTTTAAACAAGACTTACACAAAAATTAAAGTTCCTAGTTTGAGAACTATGTCTTCAGCTCAGATTCAATCAAAGCGGCAAATTTAAAATAAATTAAAAACATGGAAAATAAAATACTTTAAATTTAAAAAGGTCAATTTTGACTGACTTATCATACTTTGCTATGTTTAAACAAAACTTGCACAAAATAAAGTTCCTAGTTTGAGAACTATGTCTTCAGCTCAGATTCAATCAAAGCGGTAAATTTAAAATAAATCAAAAACATGGAAAATAAAATACTTTAAATTTAATAAATTCAATTTTGACTGACTTATCATACTTAGCTATGTTTAAACAAGATTTACACAAAAATTAAAGTTTCTAGTTTGAGAAATATGTCTTCAGCTTAGATTCAATCAAAGCGGCAAATTTAAAATAAATCAAAAACATGGAAAATAAAATACTTTAAATTTAATAAATTCAATTTTGAGTGACTTATCATACTAAACTTAATTCGGGCAAGACTTATACAAAAAATAAAGTTCCTAGTTTGAGAACTATGTCTTCAGCTCAGATTCAATCAACGCGGCGATTTTAAAATAAATTAAAATAATGAAAAATAAAATACTTTAAATTTAATAAATTCAATTTTGAGTGACTTATCAAACTTAGCTATGTTTAAACAAAACTTACACAAAAATTAAAGTTCCTAGTTTGAGAACTATGTCTTCAGCTCACATTCAATCAAAGCGGCGATTTTAAAATAAATCAAAATAATGAAAAATAAAATACTTTAAATTTAATAAATTCAATTTTGACTGACTTATCATACTTAGCTATGTTTAAACAAAACTTACACAAAAATTAAAGTTCCTAGTTTGAGAACTATGTCTTCAGCTCAGATTCAATCAAAGCGGCAAATTTAAAATAAATTAAAAACATGGAAAATAAAATACTTTAAATTTAAAAAATTCAATTTTGAGTGACTTATCATACTTAGCTATGTTTAAACAAAACTTGCACAAAAAATAAAGTTCCTAGTTTGAGAACTATGTCTTCAGCTCAGATTCAATCAAAGCGGTAAATTTAAAATAAATCAAAAACATGGAAAATAAAATACTTTAAATTTAATAAATTCAATTTTGAGTGACTTATCAGACTTAGCTTTGTTTAAACAAGACTTGCACAAAAAATATAGTTTCTAGTTTGAGAACTATGTCTTCAGCTCAGATTCAATCAAAGCGGTAAATTTAAAATAAATCAAAAACATGGAAAATAAAATACTTTAAATTCAATAAATTCAATTTTGAGTGACTTATCATACTTAGCTTTGTTTAAACAAGACTTGCACAGAAAATAAAGTTCCTAGTTTGAGAACTATGTCTTCAGCTCAGATTCAATCAAAGCGGCGATTTTAAAATAAATCAAAATCATGAAAAATAAAATACTTTAAATTTAATAAATTCAAATTTGAGTGACTTATTATACTTAGCAATGTTTAAACAAGACTTACACAAAAATTAAAGTTCCTAGTTTGAGAACTATGTCTTCAGCTCTGATTCAATCAGAACGGCGATTTTAAAATAAATCAAAATCATGAAAAATAAAATACTTTAAATTTAATAAATTCAATTTTGAGTGACTTATCAGACTTAGCTTTGTTTAAACAAGACTTGCACAAAAAATATAGTTCCTAGTTTGAGAACTATGTCTTCAGCTCAGATTCAATCAAAGCGGTAAATTTAAAATAAATCAAAAACATGGAAAATAAAATACTTTAAATTCAATAAATTCAATTTTGAGTGACTTATCATACTTAGCTATGTTTATACAAAATTCACACAAAAATTAAAGTTCCTAGTTTGAGAACTATGTCTTCAGCTCAGATTCAATTAAAGCGGCGATTTTAAAATAAATCAAAATAATGAAAAATAAAATACTTTAAATTTAATAAATTCAATTTTGAGTGACTTATCAAACTTAGCTATGTTTATGCAAAATTCACACAAAAATTAAAGTTTCTAGTTTGAGAACTATGTCTTCAGCTCAGATTCAATTAAAGCGGCGATTTTAAAATAAATCAAAATCATGAAAAATAAAATACTTTAAATTTAATAAATTCAATTTTGAGTGACTTATCATACTTAGCAATGTTTAAACAAGACTTACACAAAAATTAAAGTTCCTAGTTTGAGAACTATGTCTTCAGCTCAGATTCAATCAAAGCGGCAAATTTAAAATAAATCAAAAACATGGAAAATAAAATACTTTAAATTTAATAAATTCAATTTTGAGTGACTTATCATACTAAGCTATGTTTAAACAAGACTTACACAAAAATTAAAGTTCCTAGTTTGAGAACTATGTCTTCAGCTCAGATTCAATCAAAGCGGCAAATTTAAAATAAATCAAAAACATGGAAAATAAAATACTTTAAATTTAATAAATTCAATTTTGAGTGACTTATCATACTAAACTTAATTTAGGCAAGACTTATACAAAAAATAAAGTTCCTAGTTTGAGAACTATGTCTTCAGCTCAGATTCAATCAAAGCGGCAATTTTAAAATAAATCAAAATCATGAAAAACAAAATACTTTAAAATTAATAAATTCAATTTTGAGGGACTTATCATACTTATCTTTGTTTAAACAAGACTTGCACAAAAAATAAAGTTCCTAGTTTGAGAACTATGTCTTCAGCTCAGATTCAATCAAAGCGGTAAATTTAAAATAAATCAAAAACATGGAAAATAAAATACTTTAAATTTAATAAATTCAATTTTGAGTGACTTATCATACTGAGCTATGTTTAAACAAGATTTACACAAAAATTAAAGTTCCTAGTTTGAGAACTATGTCTTCAGCTCAGATTCAATCAAAGCGGCGATTTTAAAATAAATTAAAATAATGAAAAATAAAATACTTTAAATTTAATAAATTCAATTTTGAGTGACTTATCAAACTTAGCTATGTTTAAACAAAACTTACACAAAAATTAAAGTTCCTAGTTTGAGAACTATGTCTTCAGCTCACATTCAATCAAAGCGGCGATTTTAAAATAAATCAAAATAATGAAAAATAAAATACTTTAAATTTAATAAATTCAATTTTGAGTGACTTATCATACTTAGCTATGTTTAAACAAGACTTACACAAAAATTAAAGTTCCTAGTTTGAGAACTATGTCTTCAGCTCAGATTCAATCAAAGCGGCAAATTTAAAATAAATTAAAAACATGGAAAATAAAATACTTTAAATTTAAAAAATTCAATTTTGAGTGACTTATCATACTAAGCTATGTTTAAACAAAACTTGCACAAAAAATAAAGTTCCTAGTTTGAGAACTATGTCTTCAGCTCAGATTCAATCAAAGCGGTAAATTTAAAATAAATCAAAAACATGGAAAATAAAATACTTTAAATTTAATAAATTCAATTTTGAGTGACTTATCAGACTTAGCTATGTTAAAACAAGACTTGCACTAAAAATAAAGTTCTTAGTTTGAGAACTATGTCTTCAGCTCAGATTCAATCAAAACGGCGATTTTAAAATAAATCAAAATCATGAAAAATAAAATACTTTAAATTCAATAAATTCAATTTTGAGTGACTTATCATACTAAGCTTTGTTTAAACAAGACTTGCACAAAAAATAAAGTTCCTAGTTTGAGAACTATGTCTTCAGCTCAGACTCAATCAAAGCGGCGATTTTAAAATAAATGAAAATCATAAAAAATAAAATACTTTAAATTTAATAAATTCAATTTTGAGTGACTTATCATACTTAGCTTTGTTTAAACAAGACTTGCACAAAAAATAAAGTTCCTAGTTTGAGAACTATGTCTTCAGCTCAGATTCAATCAAAGCGGCGATTTTAAAATAAATCAAAATCATGAAAAATAAAATACTTTAAATTTAATAAATTCAATTTTGAGTGACTTATCATACTTAGCTATGTTTAAACAAGACTTACACAAAAATTAAAGTTCCTAGTTTAAGAACTATGTCTTCAGCTCACATTCAATCAAAGCGGCGATTTTAAAATAAATCAAAATCATGAAAAATAAAATACTTTAAATTTAATAAATTCAATTTTGAGTGACTTATCATACTTAGCTATGTTTAGACAAGACTTACACAAAAATTAAAGTTCCTAGTTTAAGAACTATGTCTTCAGCTCAGATTCAATCAAAGCGGCAAATTTAAAATAAATTAAAAACATGGAAAATAAAATACTTTAAATTTAATAAATTCAATTTTGAGTGACTTATCAAACTTAGCTATGTTTAAACAAAACTTACACAAAAATTAAAGTTCCTAGTTTGAGAACTATGTCTTCAGCTCAGATTCAATCAAAGCGGCGATTTTAAAATAAATCAAAATAATGAAAAATAAAATACTTTAAATTTAATAATTTCAATTTTGAGTGACTTATCAAACTTAGCTATGTTTAAACAAAACTTACACAAAAATTAAAGTTCCTAGTTTGAGAACTATGTCTTCAGCTCAGATTCAATCAAAGCGGCGATTTTAAAATTAATCAAAATAATGAAAAATAAAATACTTTAAATTTAATAAATTCAATTTTGAGTGACTTATCAAACTAAGCTATGTTTAAACAAAACTTACACAAAAATTAAAGTTCCTAGTTTGAGAACTATGTCTTCAGCTCACATTCAATCAAAGCGGCGATTTTAAAATAAATCAAAATCATGAAAAACAAAATACTTTAAAATTAATAAATTCAATTTTAAGTGACTTATCATACTTTGCTATGTTTAAACAAAACTTGCACAAAATAAAGTTTCTAGTTTGAGAACTATGTCTTCAGCTCAGATTCAATCAAAGCGGTAAATTTAAAATAAATCAAAAACATGGAAAATAAAATACTTTAAATTTAATAAATTCAATTTTGAGTGACTTATCATACTTAGCTATGTTTAAACAAGATTTACAGAAAAATTAAAGTTCCTAGTTTGAGAACTATGTCTTCAGCTCAGATTCAATCAAAGCGGCAAATTTAAAATAAATCAAAAACATGAAAAATAAAATACTTTAAATTTTTTAAATTCAATTTTGAGTGACTTATCATACTTAGCTATGTTTAAACAAGACTTACACAAAAATTAAAGTTCCTAGTTTGAGAACTATGTCTTCAGCTCAGATTCAATCAAAGCGGCAAATTTAAAATAAATTAAAAACATGGAAAATAAAATACTTTAAATTTAAAAAATTCAATTTTGACTGACTTATCATACTTTGCTATGTTTAAACAAAACTTGCACAGAATAAAGTTCCTAGTTTGAGAACTATGTCTTCAGCTCAGATTCAATCAAAGCGGTAAATTTAAAATAAATCAAAAACATGGAAAATAAAATACTTTAAATTTAATAAATTCAATTTTGAGTGACTTATCATACTTAGCTATGTTTAAACAAGATTTACACAAAAATTAAAGTTTCTAGTTTGAGAACTATGTCTTCAGCTCAGATTCAATCAAAGCGGTAAATTTAAAATAAATCAAAAACATGGAAAATAAAATACTTTAAATTTAATAAATTCAATTTTGAGTGACTTATCATACTAAACTTAATTTAGGCAAGACTTATACAAAAAATAAAGTTCCTAGTTTGAGAACTATGTCTTCAGCTCAGATTCAATCAAAGCGGTAAATTTAAAATAAATCAAAAACATGGAAAATAAAATACTTTAAATTTAATAAATTCAATTTTGAGTGACTTATCATACTTAGCTATGTTTAAACAAGATTTACACAAAAATTAAAGTTTCTAGTTTGAGAACTATGTCTTCAGCTCAGATTCAATCAAAGCGGCAAATTTAAAATAAATCAAAAACATGGAAAATAAAATACTTTAAATTTAATAAATTCAATTTTGAGTGACTTATCATACTAAACTTAAATTAGGCAAGACTTATACAAAAAATAAAGTTCCTAGTTTGAGAACTATGTCTTCAGCTCAGATTCAATCAAAGCGGTAAATTTAAAATAAATCAAAAACATGGAAAATAAAATACTTTAAATTTAATAAATTCAATTTTGAGTGACTTATCAAACTTAGCTATGTTTATACAAAATTCACACAAAAATTAAAGTTCCTAGTTTGAGAACTATGTCTTCAGCTCAGATTCAATCAAAGCGGCGATTTTAAAATAAATCAAAATCATGAAAAATAAAATACTTTAAATTTAATAAATTCAATTTTGAGTGACTTATCATACTTAGCTATGTTTAAACAAGACTTACACAAAAATTAAAGTTCCTAGTTTAAGAACTATGTCTTCAGCTCACATTCAATCAAAGCGGCGATTTTAAAATAAATCAAAATCATGAAAAATAAAATACTTTAAATTTAATAAATTCAATTTTGAGTGACTTATCATACTTAGCTATGTTTAGACAAGACTTACACAAAAATTAAAGTTCCTAGTTTAAGAACTATGTCTTCAGCTCAGATTCAATCAAAGCGGCAAATTTAAAATAAATTAAAAACATGGAAAATAAAATACTTTAAATTTAATAAATTCAATTTTGAGTGACTTATCAAACTTAGCTATGTTTAAACAAAACTTACACAAAAATTAAAGTTCCTAGTTTGAGAACTATGTCTTCAGCTCAGATTCAATCAAAGCGGCGATTTTAAAATAAATCAAAATAATGAAAAATAAAATACTTTAAATTTAATAATTTCAATTTTGAGTGACTTATCAAACTTAGCTATGTTTAAACAAAACTTACACAAAAATTAAAGTTCCTAGTTTGAGAACTATGTCTTCAGCTCAGATTCAATCAAAGCGGCGATTTTAAAATTAATCAAAATAATGAAAAATAAAATACTTTAAATTTAATAAATTCAATTTTGAGTGACTTATCAAACTAAGCTATGTTTAAACAAAACTTACACAAAAATTAAAGTTCCTAGTTTGAGAACTATGTCTTCAGCTCACATTCAATCAAAGCGGCGATTTTAAAATAAATCAAAATCATGAAAAACAAAATACTTTAAAATTAATAAATTCAATTTTAAGTGACTTATCATACTTTGCTATGTTTAAACAAAACTTGCACAAAATAAAGTTTCTAGTTTGAGAACTATGTCTTCAGCTCAGATTCAATCAAAGCGGTAAATTTAAAATAAATCAAAAACATGGAAAATAAAATACTTTAAATTTAATAAATTCAATTTTGAGTGACTTATCATACTTAGCTATGTTTAAACAAGATTTACAGAAAAATTAAAGTTCCTAGTTTGAGAACTATGTCTTCAGCTCAGATTCAATCAAAGCGGCAAATTTAAAATAAATCAAAAACATGAAAAATAAAATACTTTAAATTTTTTAAATTCAATTTTGAGTGACTTATCATACTTAGCTATGTTTAAACAAGACTTACACAAAAATTAAAGTTCCTAGTTTGAGAACTATGTCTTCAGCTCAGATTCAATCAAAGCGGCAAATTTAAAATAAATTAAAAACATGGAAAATAAAATACTTTAAATTTAAAAAATTCAATTTTGACTGACTTATCATACTTTGCTATGTTTAAACAAAACTTGCACAGAATAAAGTTCCTAGTTTGAGAACTATGTCTTCAGCTCAGATTCAATCAAAGCGGTAAATTTAAAATAAATCAAAAACATGGAAAATAAAATACTTTAAATTTAATAAATTCAATTTTGAGTGACTTATCATACTTAGCTATGTTTAAACAAGATTTACACAAAAATTAAAGTTTCTAGTTTGAGAACTATGTCTTCAGCTCAGATTCAATCAAAGCGGTAAATTTAAAATAAATCAAAAACATGGAAAATAAAATACTTTAAATTTAATAAATTCAATTTTGAGTGACTTATCATACTAAACTTAATTTAGGCAAGACTTATACAAAAAATAAAGTTCCTAGTTTGAGAACTATGTCTTCAGCTCAGATTCAATCAAAGCGGTAAATTTAAAATAAATCAAAAACATGGAAAATAAAATACTTTAAATTTAATAAATTCAATTTTGAGTGACTTATCATACTTAGCTATGTTTAAACAAGATTTACACAAAAATTAAAGTTTCTAGTTTGAGAACTATGTCTTCAGCTCAGATTCAATCAAAGCGGCAAATTTAAAATAAATCAAAAACATGGAAAATAAAATACTTTAAATTTAATAAATTCAATTTTGAGTGACTTATCATACTAAACTTAAATTAGGCAAGACTTATACAAAAAATAAAGTTCCTAGTTTGAGAACTATGTCTTCAGCTCAGATTCAATCAAAGCGGTAAATTTAAAATAAATCAAAAACATGGAAAATAAAATACTTTAAATTTAATAAATTCAATTTTGAGTGACTTATCATACTTAGCTATGTTTAAACAAGATTTACAGAAAAATTAAAGTTCCTAGTTTGAGAACTATGTCTTCAGCTCAGATTCAATCAAAGCGGCAAATTTAAAATAAATCAAAAACATGAAAAATAAAATACTTTAAATTTCTTAAATTCAATTTTGAGTGACTTATCATACTTAGCTATGTTTAAACAAGACTTACACAAAAATTAAAGTTCCTAGTTTGAGAACTATGTCTTCAGCTCAGATTCAATCAAAGCGGCAAATTTAAAATAAATTAAAAACATGGAAAATAAAATACTTTAAATTTAAAAAATTCAATTTTGACTGACTTATCATACTTTGCTATGTTTAAACAAAACTTGCACAGAATAAAGTTCCTAGTTTGAGAACTATGTCTTCAGCTCAGATTCAATCAAAGCGGTAAATTTAAAATAAATCAAAAACATGGAAAATAAAATACTTTAAATTTAATAAATTCAATTTTGAGTGACTTATTATACTAAACTATAATTAGGCAAGACTTAAACAAGAAATAAAATTCCTAGTTTGAGAACTATGTCTTCAGCTCAGATTCAATCAAAGCGGCGATTTTAAAATAAATCAAAATCATGAAAAACAAAATACTTTAAATTTAATAAATTCAATTTTGAGTGACTTATTATACTAAACTCTAATTAGGCAAGACTTAAACAAGAAATAAAGTTCCTAGTTTGAGAACTATGTCTTCAGCTCAGATTCAATCAAAGCGGCGATTTTAAAATAAATCAAAATCATGAAAAACAAAATACTTTAAAATTAATAAATTCAATTTTGAGGGACTTATCATACTTATCTTTGTTTAAACAAGACTTGCACAAAAAATAAAGTTCCTAGTTTGAGAACTATGTCTTCAGCTCAGATTCAATCAAAGCGGTAAATTTAAAATAAATCAAAAACATGGAAAATAAAATACTTTAAATTTAATAAATTCAATTTTGAGTGACTTATCATACTTAGCTATGTTTAAACAAGATTTACACAAAAATTAAAGTTCCTAGTTTGAGAACTATGTCTTCAGCTCAGATTCAATCAAAGCGGCGATTTTAAAATAAATCAAAATAATAAAAAATAAAATACTTTAAATTTAATAAATTCAATTTTGAGTGACTTATCAAACTTAGCTATGTTTAAACAAAACTTACACAAAAATTAAAGTTCCTAGTTTGAGAACTATGTCTTCAGCTCACATTCAATCAAAGCGGCAAATTTAAAATAAATTAAAAGCATGGAAAATAAAATACTTTAAATTTAAAAAATTCAATTTTGAGAGACTTATCATACTAAGCTATGTTTAAACAAAACTTGCACAAAAAATAAAGTTCCTAGTTTGAGAACTATGTCTTCAGCTCAGATTCAATCAAAGCGGTAAATTTAAAATAAATCAAAAACATGGAAAATAAAATACTTTAAATTTAATAAATTCAATTTTGAGTGACTTATCAGACTTAGCTTTGTTTAAACAAGACTTGCACAAAAAATATAGTTCCTAGTTTGAGAACTATGTCTTCAGCTCAGATTCAATCAAAGCGGTAAATTTAAAATAAATCAAAAACATGGAAAATAAAATACTTTAAATTCAATAAATTCAATTTTGAGTGACTTATCATACTTAGCTTTGTTTAAACAAGACTTGCACAAAAAATAAAGTTCCTAGTTTGAGAACTATGTCTTCAGCTCAGATTCAATCAAAGCGGCGATTTTAAAATAAATCAAAATAATGAAAAATAAAATACTTTAAATTTAATAAATTCAATTTTGAGTGACTTATCAAACTTAGCTATGTTTATACAAAATTCACACAAAAATTAAAGTTCCTAGTTTGAGAACTATGTCTTCAGCTCAGATTCAATTAAAGCGGCGATTTTAAAATATATCAAAATCATGAAAAATAAAATACTTTAAATTTAATAAATTCAAATTTGAGTGACTTATCATACTTAGCTATGTTTAAACAAGACTTACACAAAAATTAAAGTTCCTAGTTTGAGAACTATGTCTTCAGCTCAGATTCAATCAAAGCGGCGATTTTAAAATAAATCAAAATCATGAAAAATAAAATACTTTAAATTTATTAAATTCAATTTTGAGTGACTTATCATACTTAGCTATGTTTAAACAAAACTTGCACAAAAAATAAAGTTCCTTGTTTGAGAACTATGTCTTCAGCTCAGATTCAATCAAAGCGGTAAATTTAAAATAAATCAAAAACATGGAAAATAAAATACTTTAAATTCAATAAATTCAATTTTGAGTGACTTATCATACTTAGCTATGTTTAAACAAGACTAACACAAAAATTAAAGTTCCTAGTTTGAGAACTATGTCTTCAGCTCAGATTCAATCAAAGCGGCGATTTTAAAATAAATCAAAATAATGAAAAATAAAATACTTTAAATTTAATAAATTCAATTTTGAGTGACTTATCAAACTTAGCTATGTTTATACAAAATTCACACAAAAATTAAAGTTCCTAGTTTGAGAACTATGTCTTCAGCTCAGATTCAATCAAAGCGGCGATTTTAAAATAAATCAAAATCATGAAAAATAAAATACTTTAAATTTAATAAATTCAATTTTGAGTGACTTATCATACTTAGCTATGTTTAAACAAGACTTACACAAAAATTAAAGTTCCTAGTTTGAGAACTATGTCTTCAGCTCAGATTCAATTAAAGCGGCGATTTTAAAATAAATCAAAATCATGAAAAATAAAATACTTTAAATTTAATAAATTCAATTTTGAGTGACTTATCATACTTAGCTATGTTTAAACAAAACTTGCCTAAAAAATAAAATTCCTAGTTTAAGAACTATGTCTTCAGCTCAGATTCAATCAAAGCGGCGATTTTAAAATAAATCAAAATCATGAAAAATAAAATACTTTAAATTCAATAAATTCAATTTTGAGTGACTTATCATACTTAGCTTTGTTTAAACAAGACTTGCACAAAAAATAAAGTTCCTAGTTTGAGAACTATGTCTTCAGCTCAGATTCAATCAAAGCGGCGATTTTAAAATAAATCAAAATCATGAAAAATAAAATACTTTAAATTTAAAAAATTCAATTTTGAGTGACTTATCATACTTAGCTATGTTTGAACAAGACATACACAAAAAATAAAGTTCCTAGTTTGAGAACTATGTCTTCAGCTCAGATTCAATCAAAGCGGCGATTTTAAAATAAATCAAAATCATGAAAAATAAAATACTTTAAAATTAATAAATTCAATTTTGAGTGTTTTATCATACTTAGCTATGTTTAAACAAGACTTACACAAAAGTTAAAGTTCCTAGTTTGAGAACTATGTCTTCAGCTCAGATTCAATCAAAGCGGCGATTTTAAAATAAATCAAAATCATGAAAAATAAAATACTTTAAATTTAAAAAATTCAATTTTAAGTGACTTATCATACTAAGCTATGTTTGAACAAGACATACACAAAAATTAAAGTTCCTAGTTTGAGAACTATGTCTTCAGCTCAGATTCAATCAAAGCGGCGATTTTAAAATAAATCAAAATCATGAAAAATAAAATACTTTAAAATTAATAAATTCAATTTTGAGTGTTTTATCATACTTAGCTATGTTTAAACAAGACTTACACAAAAATTAAAGTTCCTAGTTTGAGAACTATGTCTTCAGCTCAGATTCAATCAAAGCGGCGATTTTAAAATAAATCAAAATCATGAAAAATAAAATACTTTAAATTTAATAAATTCAATTTTGAGTGACTTATCATACTTAGCTATGTTTAAACAAGACTTACACAAAAATTAAAGTTCCTAGTTTGAGAACTATGTCTTCAGCTCAGATTCAATCAAAGCGGCGATTTTAAAATAAATCAAAATCATGAAAAATAAAATACTTTAAATTTAGTAAATTCAATTTTGAGTGACTTTTCAAACTTAGCTATGTTTAAACAAAACTTACACAAAAATTAAAGTTCCTAGTTTGAGAACTATGTCTTCAGCTCACATTCAATCAAAGCGGCAAATTTAAAATAAATTAAAAGCATGGAAAATAAAATACTTTAAATTTAAAAAATTCAATTTTGAGTGACTTATCATACTAAGCTATGTTTAAACAAAACTTGCACAAAAAATAAAGTTCCTAGTTTGAGAACTATGTCTTCAGCTCAGATTCAATCAAAGCGGTAAATTTAAAATAAATCAAAAACATGGAAAATAAAATACTTTAAATTTAATAAATTCAATTTTGAGTGACTTATCAGACTTAGCTTTGTTTAAACAAGACTTGCACAAAAAATATAGTTCCTAGTTTGAGAACTATGTCTTCAGCTCAGATTCAATCAAAGCGGTAAATTTAAAATAAATCAAAAACATGGAAAATAAAATACTTTAAATTCAATAAATTCAATTTTGAGTGACTTATCATACTTAGCTTTGTTTAAACAAGACTTGCACAAAAAATAAAGTTCCTAGTTTGAGAACTATGTCTTCAGCTCAGATTCAATCAAAGCGGCGATTTTAAAATAAATCAAAATAATGAAAAATAAAATACTTTAAATTTAATAAATTCAATTTTGAGTGACTTATCAAACTTAGCTATGTTTATACAAAATTCACACAAAAATTAAAGTTCCTAGTTTGAGAACTATGTCTTCAGCTCAGATTCAATTAAAGCGGCGATTTTAAAATAAATCAAAATCATGAAAAATAAAATACTTTAAATATAATAAATTCAATTTTGAGTGACTTATCATACTTAGCTATGTTTAAACAAGACTTACACAAAAATTAAAGTTCCTAGTTTGAGAACTATGTCTTCAGCTCAGATTCAATCAAAGCGGCGATTTTAAAATAAATCAAAATCATGAAAAATAAAATACTTTAAATTTATTAAATTCAATTTTGAGTGACTTATCATACTTAGCTATGTTTAAACAAAACTTGCACAAAAAATAAAGTTCCTTGTTTGAGAACTATGTCTTCAGCTCAGATTCAATCAAAGCGGTAAATTTAAAATAAATCAAAAACATGGAAAATAAAATACTTTAAATTCAATAAATTCAATTTTGAGTGACTTATCATACTTAGCTATGTTTAAACAAGACTAACACAAAAATTAAAGTTCCTAGTTTGAGAACTATGTCTTCAGCTCAGATTCAATCAAAGCGGCGATTTTAAAATAAATCAAAATAATGAAAAATAAAATACTTTAAATTTAATAAATTCAATTTTGAGTGACTTATCAAACTTAGCTATGTTTATACAAAATTCACACAAAAATTAAAGTTCCTAGTTTGAGAACTATGTCTTCAGCTCAGATTCAATCAAAGCGGCGATTTTAAAATAAATCAAAAACATGGAAAATAAAATACTTTAAATTTAATAAATTCAATTTTGAGTGACTTATCATACTTAGCTATGTTTAAACAAAACTTGCCTAAAAAATAAAATTCCTAGTTTAAGAACTATGTCTTCAGCTCAGATTCAATCAAAGCGGCGATTTTAAAATAAATCAAAATCATGAAAAATAAAATACTTTAAATTTAAAAAATTCAATTTTGAGTGACTTATCATACTTAGCTATGTTTGAACAAGACATACACAAAAAATAAAGTTCCTAGTTTGAGAACTATGTCTTCAGCTCAGATTCAATCAAAGCGGCGATTTTAAAATAAATCAAAATCATGAAAAATAAAATACTTTAAAATTAATAAATTCAATTTTGAGTGTTTTATCATACTTAGCTATGTTTAAACAAGACTTACACAAAAATTAAAGTTCCTAGTTTGAGAACTATGTCTTCAGCTCAGATTCAATCAAAGCGGCGATTTTAAAATAAATCAAAATCATGAAAAATAAAATACTTTAAATTTAAAAAATTCAATTTTGAGTGACTTATCATACTTAGCTATGTTTGAACAAGACATACACAAAAAATAAAGTTCCTAGTTTGAGAACTATGTCTTCAGCTCAGATTCAATCAAAGCGGCGATTTTAAAATAAATCAAAATCATGAAAAATAAAATACTTTAAAATTATTAAATTCAATTTTGAGTGTTTTATCATACTTAGCTATGTTTAAACAAGACTTACACAAAAATTAAAGTTCCTAGTTTGAGAACTATGTCTTCAGCTCAGATTCAATCAAAGCGGCGATTTTAAAATAAATCAAAATCATGAAAAATAAAATACTTTAAATTTAAAAAATTCAATTTTGAGTGACTTATCATACTTAGCTATGTTTGAACAAGACATACACAAAAATTAAAGTTCCTAGTTTGAGAACTATGTCTTCAGCTCAGATTCAATCAAAGCGGCGATTTTAAAATAAATCAAAATCATGAAAAATAAAATACTTTAAAATTAATAAATTCAATTTTGAGTGTTTTATCATACTTAGCTATGTTTAAACAAGACTTACACAAAAATTAAAGTTCCTAGTTTGAGAACTATGTCTTCAGCTCAGATTCAATCAAAGCGGCGATTTTAAAATAAATCAAAATCATGAAAAATAAAATACTTTAAATTTAATAAATTCAATTTTGAGTGACTTATCATACTTAGCTATGTTTAAACAAGACTTACACAAAAATTAAAGTTCTTAGTTTGAGAACTATGTCTTCAGCTCAGATTCAATCAAAGCGGCGATTTTAAAATAAATCAAAATCATGAAAAATAAAATACTTTAAATTTAATAAATTCAATTTTGAGTGACTTATCATACTAAACTATATTTAGGCAAGACTTAAACAAGAAATAAAGTTCCTAGTTTGAGAACTATGTCTTCAGCTCTGATTCAATCAAAGCGGCGATTTTAAAATAAATCAAAAACATGGAAAATAAAATACTTTAAAATTACTAAATTCAATTTTGAGTGACTTATCATACTAAGCTATGTTTAAACAAGACTTACACAAAAAATAAAGTTCCTTGTTTGAGAACTATGTCTTCAGCTCTGATTCAATCAATGCGGCGATTTTAAAATAAATCAAAAACATGGAAAATAAAATACTTTTAATTTAATAAATTCAATTTTGAGTGACTTATCATACTTAGCTATGTTTAAAAAAAACTTTCACAAAAAATAAAGTTCCTAGTTTGAGAACTATGTCTTCAGCTCTGATTCAATCAAAGCGGCGATTTTAAAATAAATCAAAAACATAGAAAATAAAATACTTTAAAATTAATAAATTCAATTTTGAGTGACTTATCATATTTAGCTATGTTTAAACAAAACTTACACAAAAAAATAAGTTCCTAGTTTGAGAACTATGTCTTCAGATCTGATTCAATCAAAGCGGCGATTTTCAATGAATCAAAAACATGAAAAATAAAATACTTTAAACTTAATAAAAATAATTTTGAGTGACTTATCATACTTAGCTATATTCATACAAGACTTTCACAAAAAATTAAGTTCTTGGTTTGGGAACTATGTCTTCAGCTCTGATTCAATCAAATCGGCGATTTTAAAATAAATCAAAAACATGGAAAATAAAATACTTCAATTTTATTAAATTCAATTTTGAGTGACTTATTATACTAAACTATGTATAGGCAAGATTTTAACAAAAAATAAAGTTCCTAGTTAGAGAACTATGTCTTTAGCTCTGATTCAATCAAAGCGGCGATTTTAAAACAAATCTTTTAGCATGGAAAATAAAATACTATAATTTTAATAAAAAGTCAATTCTAAATGACTTATCATACTTAGCTAAGTTTAAACAAGACTTACACAAAAAATAAAGTTTCTAGTTTGCGAACTATGTCTTCAGCTCTGATTCAATCAAAGCGGCGATTTTACAATTAGTCAAAAACATGGAAAATAAAATATTCTAAATTTAATAAATTCAATTTTGAGTGACTTATCATTCTTAGCTATGTTAAAACAAAACTTGCACAAAAAATAAAATTTCTAGTTTGAGAACTATGTCTTCAGCTCTGGTTCAATCAAAGCGGCGATTTTAAAATAAATCAAAAACATGTAAAATAAAATACTTTAAATTTAATAAATTTCATTTTGAGTGACTTATTATACTTAGCTATGTTTAAACAAGACTTAAACAAAAAACTGAGTTTCTAGTTTGAGAACTATGTCTTCGGCACTGATTTAATCAAAGCAATGATTTTACATAAAATCAAAAAAATAATAAATAAAATACTATAAATTTGATAAACTCAATTTTGAGTGACCTATCGTATTTAATTATATTTGGACAAGACTTAAAAAAAAATTAAGTTTCTAGTTTGTAAAATGATTCAATCAAAGCGGTGATTTTACAATAAATTAAAAAAATAGCTACAAATAAAATATTTTGAATTTAATAAATTTAGTTTTGAATGATTTATTATACTTTGCAATGATTGTTTATTTCTTTAATTGCTATAAGAAAATACTTGTCTCTTAAACTTTCGCTTATATAAAGCACTTATTAGTGTGGTTCGTTATAAGAACGACCACATTACTCCGTATTACCCGAAAGTTGCATATTTTGCATTTTTCCACCAAAATTGATAAAAACTATCCTTTTTTCAGTTGCTTTTGTTTGACAAACATTAATTTTAACAGACATCTTTCTAACTAGCACGGAACTGGCTTGGGCTATTATTTACGCCTCCAACTAGAGCTTAATAATGTAACATTTAAGAAAGATAAAGAAATTTAATTAAACTTAATAAATAACTAAACATAAGACCAATATTAACCAGAACGTGTCTCAAATACCAAACAATAATAATAAATTTTATTTGTTTATTAAGCGGCCATTTTATAAATGGGCGTGGCTATACCGCGATCACCTGTTGATGGCTGTAAAGTTTTAATTTCTTGCAGTATTTATTTCTACAATAAAATTATATTGTAGTCAATACCAATGATAAACCGTTCAAAATTTCTCATAAATCCGCCATTTTCTGTTTCACAATCGACGAATTTTTACTAATACATATTATAATTAATTATAAATAAAAGCAATTATTTAGAATGCATTTGGGTGTAAATTGATTTAAAACCATGCTAATTACTTATGTCTATTTAACACTGTCTATAATTATATTTTGAATTATAAATATAATAATAAACTAATACTTCAACTTTGTAATTAAATTTTCAATCTACAATTAATTAATTATAGAGTGTCAAACGGGCATTAGTCGATTGTTTATTTCTTTAACCATCGTTATTAAATTTAGAGTTGTAGTCACGTTTATAACAATGCTAAAAACGACGTTGTCTCAGTCTAGACAAACATTTCTTCAGCATATGAATAGAGTAAAAGATATCGGCACTTGTTTACGTTATTCATGCGCTAACTCGCGCGTTTTAGATGCGCGCTGTACTTAAGTTTCGCAACTGGACCCCGTTCATATTCTCCCGTGTTACAACATTGTGCACGTGTGTGGTATTTTAAACCATCCCCAGCTCGTGCCTCTTGGTAATAAAATAAACCCGGTTTAATTCAAGCCTGCGTTGTACGTGCTCAGATATGTAGATCTCCCTAATTTCATAACTTAATATATAATGTTATGTTTGCTCAACACTTTGTTCATCAGAAGCTATTAATTAATATTAATTTAATACAAATTAATAGGATTTTAATTGTATTGGCTACTAAATTTTAAACAGCTCTGAAAAAAATACAAAAAAATCATGCAAAAAAGTGTATGTTAAAATGTAGATCACACAAAAATACAAATAATAATAAAATATGAAGTAGGGGACAGTAAAAATGCAAACATAATTAAAACCGGTAATTATGCATTAAAATATCCAATAAATTCAAGATTATAAACAATCATGTACCAGACAATTCATTAAATTCAAATTTTAAAACCATAAATTGTAAAAATAATTTATTTACTTACATATGCCACTGATGTCAATAACTGAAAACTGGTTTGCTAATAAATTTGGAGCATAATTTTGTGTTTCTGCTGCAAAATATACAGTAGAGACCTATAGAGACTCAGGCTTCTTTTTTGAGCAACATATACACAACAATGCCTGTTTACTTTTCATTTTTTTTTTAATTTAAAATATCAAACACTTTTTAAATCGAAGTCTGCTTCAATGCCTCTGGTAATTATTGGTTAAAAAAAAAAAAAACTATTTCAGGTACATATATTTTTACAAAACAAAACACATAAATATATGACCTCCAAACTAATCAATCCTAAAAAAATATTATATATATATATTTATATCTCATAACTGCTTCCAGTAACTACCATAAACATTTAATTTTAATAACATTTATTATAAAAATTTAGTAAGATTTCAATACTATAAATCTAAATTAAAATTAAAATTTAATGCTGAATAAAATAACCAGCTCCACCAATGTCTTGTAATAAGTTTTTCCTAAATCATAATAAAAAAAATCAATCTCTCACTTACTATGACATGAAAAAAAAATTAAAATCTTTTAACTGAAAAGATGTAAACCAAGTACATTACAGCAATCAAGAAACTAGCAAGTGAGAAACCAACTAGCAGATTGCAGTATGTTGATGTGCAACAATCATTATTCCTTGCAGGTGGATCTTCTTGAATTTCCATTTGTTCCATTGTAGATCTTAATGAGGGAGTTTGTTCAGTGATATCGCTGAACTCTGTAGTAGACTCATCAAAACTTCCGCTATAACTAGTACCTTCAGTGCTAGCAGAATAGCCATCAAAGTCACCATAATCATCGGTCGAGCTGCTTGATGAATTATTATAATAATTATCATCAGGGACTGCAAACAAGGTGCTTTCTTTAGTTCCACTAAAAAAAATAAGGAAAATAAAGTATAAAAAAGCTAAAATAATAATCAAACAAATAATTGTTATAGTATATAGCCTAGCTAATTTAAAAATATATAATAGTTAAAAATGTCAGTTTTTACTAAAAACAGATTTAAAAGAACGTTAATCGCGCTGTATAAGCCGCGCGGTCTATACCGGCAGCATAAGCCGCGCGGTCTAGACAGGCAGCAAAAGCCGCGCGGTCCAAACCGGCAGTATAAACTGCGTCTGTTGTTGAATTACACAGGCGCAACTTTAATATTGTTGTTAATTGATAAAAATGTACGTTAAAAACAATTTTTTGTTAAGTTATTTAATCAAATTAAAACATTCATCAAAAATATTATTATTTTCGGCTTTCATTTTACAGTCAACAAAACTATACCTATTTTACAACAAAACTTTATAGAAAATTAAATTTTCTTTTAATTTAGTCTGAATAAATTATTTTACTGAAGCCAGCCTGCAGATTGCTCTAAGTTATCCACATTTGGCGGCACGCAATTAAAGACCGCGCAGGTTGTGCCGCCGACTGTATATATAGCTGCGAGTTTCAACATTGAAAACTTTAAGTTGTCTGAAGTCTGAATAAAATATTTTATTGGTGCCAGGCCGCAGGTTGCTTAAAATTGTGACTTTAAAGGCTACTATTTTTTTTAAAGCAAAAATTAATAAAATAAACAAATTGATATATTTTAAATAGTTTATTATGGGCAAAGAATGATCACAACTATTCCATAAATAACCATATTTCAAGCAAATAATTTTAAATATAAATTTATCGATTGCATTTCATGCAAAAGGCAAGTGAGATGATACCTAGAATTGTTGGCGGAATAAATTGGTATCGGAGTATAACAACTTAACGCAAACTTTTTAGTCGAATAGCAAAGAAAACATGGATTTATTTCATTTCTATGAAAGCTAAAAAATAAAATAACACTAAAAAGGGAAATTGTATTTAACTAGACAATTTAATTGAAGGTAAGACGAAAACTCCTCTCTTATTCGCATCGAATGAAAGAACAAATATATCTTCCCGCATGTCGTAAGAATTAGACATAAATAGATTGACAATTAATATTATTAAACGACATAATATTTTTATTAAATTAGTAAAATATTATAAAATTGCATTAAATTTATTTCCTCTTACACATTGTAATAAACAGGTAAATAATAAATATTATTGTCATTTTATAAATTGTTAATAATTGATCAAAACAGATTGTTAAAACACATTTTCACACTTACCGAATATGAATGATATCTTTGGAATTTTTAAATTCCTCGTCAGTATCAGATAATGCGTGAGCCATCTTGGGAAGAAGTCTTGACACTTGTAGGATCGCACTGGTTGTGAATTGAGTCGGTTATCACTTTAATTGTGCGAATGCAGCGTATGAATGTTGAATATGATAAAAAAAATGTATCGATTGTTATTTCAAAGCATGTATCATACAAAAATCTTATTCATCAATGCATATAGTAAGAAAATATGTTATCTATGTTATGAAATGAGCGGTTATAATGACTAACAAGGTTTCAGGAAATGGAAAATATATTTTTTATTTTGCACTGTTTATAAATTAATAATTTTTGTTAATTAAAACTATAGTCGCTTCAAAATTATTTTAAGATAAGAGTTACATCTACACTTCTGGAGCGCGAGATATTTGTGTGCGCTTTTGGTCCAGTTGCTTGAAAACTGTATTCCGATGCGCGCAATCGCTGCACAGTACAGATTCACGCGGACGTAAAACGTGATTGTTCTCGCTATGTTAACTTTAAATTAAAGTAAAACAATGCTATTCCGATGCGCGCTGAGGTGACACAGGACCTTTACTTTAGATTAATAATTAAAACCGTGTGTTTAAATTATTAATATTTATTAATAATTGTTTGAATTTTTAATATTTATTCATGTTTACTACACCACGCCGGCAAAAACATGTCAGTTTATCAAATAAATCGTTCAAACCCAAATAACTATGTTATAGCCACGCGCTTTAAAAAACCTTAAATTATATATATATTTACTAAAATACGCGGTGTAGATTCAATAAAAATTATAAAAACTTTTAAAAAAATAGTGCATTATGAGATATAAGTTTTGCTTTAAATACCTTGACTTTTTTCCATTAGATAAGCTTCCTTGATCTTGCATAAATTTGTATTAAACTAACATTTTGTAATTATATGCATGATCTCAAAATATATGCAAAAAGCAGTATTTTTTTGTTTTTAAGTTTTTAGGATTTTATAATTACAATAACAATTAATATATTAATTATCAAGAGCAAGAAAGCACTGTTTGCAGCATGCCAATATTTAGAATACAGCAAATTTTATTTTATTAAAGGGTTGCAAAAGCATTTTAAAAATCGCATTAAAAACGCTATTCCAATGCACGCGGCCGCAACCTTATTTTTGTCATACAATTTATTTAGGTTGCGTGCTTTAAAAATGTTATTATGTATCAACAAGAACCTTAAAGATGCTATTCTACTTAACTTTCTTATATACTTTATTTTGTTTGAAATTGCGTGCCTCGGCTATTCTAATGCACGCAGCCAAGATTTTACTTTTTCATATAATTTTATTGGGTACATGTAAAATATATGTAGTAGAGTTGCGCACTTTAAGATTATAAAAACAATATAGTTGCGAAATGATGAAAAATAAAATAATATCTTTATATTTGCATGTTAACAGAACTGCAAGCTTAAAGTATAACTGTTTTAAATACTTACTAAACTTCTTTAAAAAATAAACAAACGCCGTTAAAAATTTTAATATAGGTTTTTTTTTTTAATTTTTCAAAAATGAAAAAAAGAAAAGTTTGTGTTTTTAAAAAAGTTATTTGCCAAATTTTTTTTACCCTAGGGCCACAAAACGTCACTTTCTAATACAAAATACAAACAAAAAAAAAATTGTTTTTTTAACCAATTTTGTGCCTGATGATGCCACTGTGTAGTGAAACATTTTATTAAATAAATCTTTAAATCCCAAAACCACTATGGTTTTAATTTGAAAATATATTAAAAAACACATTCAAAATGCTATTCTAATAAGCACGGCCGCAACCTTATTTTTGTCATAGAATTTATTTCGATTGCATGCTTTAAAATTGTTAATATATGTACCAACGAAAACTTTAAAAATGCTATTCCAATGCGCACGACTGCAACCTTAATTTTTTATATACTATATTTGGTTTAAAATTGCGTGCTTCAAAAAAAATTAACAAGTACCAAAAAACATCTTAAAACTGCTATTCAATGCACGCAGCTGAGATTTTACTTTTTTCATATATTTTTATTGAGTGTAAAATGTATCCAGTAGGGTTGCGCATTTTGGAATAGCACTTTAGGATTATAAGAATATAGTTGCAGCCTACCGGAAGATTAAATAGTATCTTTATATGTGCAATTGCACCTAAATCACCAGTGTTAATTAATAATAATATGTACTAAAAACACATTAAAAATGCTATTCCAATGCGCGCGGCCGCAATCTCATGTTTGTCAAGAAATGACTTCGGTTGCGTACTTTAAAAATTTTAATATGTACCAAAAATCTTAAAAATGCGCACAACTGCAACATTACTTTTATGATATATTTTATTTTGTTTGAAGTTGCGTGCTTAAAAAATATTAACATGTACCAACAAGCGTATTAAAAATGCTATTCCAATGCACGCGGCCAAGATTTTACTTTTTTTTGCATACTTTGAAAATGCTAACATGCAAAATATATCCAGTAGGGTCGCGCACTTTTGAATAACACTTTAGAATTATAAAAACAATATAGTTGCGGCCTGCCGGAAAATTAAATAGTAACTTTATACTTGCAAGTTAATAGAACCGCAAGCTTAGAGTATTACTATTTTAAATACTCACTAGTTTTTTTTTTTTAAATGAACAAACGCCGTTAAAAGTTTTAATATAGAAAATGTAAAAACGAAAATTTGCCAAAGATTTTTTTACTCTAGGGCCACAGAACAATGACCTTCTAATACAAAATTTAAACAAAAATATTTTTTTTAAGTAACCAAGAAAAATAGTATATTATTCAAAATTTATCAATCTTCTGCCTGATGATCCTACTATGTAGTAAAACATGTTAAAATATATTAAATAAATCTTAAAAACCCAAAACAAACAGTGTTTTAATTTGTAATATGTATTAAAAAATTCATAAAAAAATGCTATTCCAATGCGCGCTGAAGCAACCTTATTTTTGTCATACAATTTATTTTGGTTGCGTGCTTTAAAAATATTAATATGTACCAACAAGAACCTTGAAAATGCGCACGACTGCAACCTTATTTTTTTATATACTTTATTTTATTTGAAATTGCGTGCTTCAGAAAGATTAACATGTACCAACAAACATCTTAAAAATGCTATTACAATGCATGCGGCAAACAATTTATTTCGGTTGCGTGCTTTAAAAATGGTACCAACAAGGACCTTACAAAAGCTATTCCAAAGCGACTGCAACCTTGCTTTTATTATATACATTATTTTGTTTGAAATTGTGTGCTTCGAAAAGATTAACATGTACCAACAAACATCTTAAAAATGCTATTCCAATGCATGCGGCCGAGATTTTACTTTTTTCATAGACTTTTATTGCGTACTTGAAAAATGTTAACAATTAAAATATATCCAGTAGGGTCGCACACTTTAAGATTATAAGAACAATATAGTTGCAGCTTGCCGGAAGATTAAATAGTATCTTTATATTTGCAATTTAACAGAACTGCAAGCTTAGAGTATTACTATTTTAAATACTTATTTTTTTTTTTAAATAAACAAACGCCGTTAAAAAGTTTAACATAGAAAATGTAATAAAAGAAAACTTTTTGTTTTTGTGGATCTAACACCAGAAGTTGATTGCCTAAGATTTTTTTACCTTAAGGCCACAAAACATCACTTTCTAATACAAATAAAAAACATGTTTTTTAAAGTTAAATAAATCTTTTAAACCCAAAACCACCAGGGTTTTAATTTGAAAATGTATTAAAAAACACATTCAAAATGCTATTCCAATGAGCGCGGCCGCAACCTTTTTTTTGTCATACAACTTATTTTGGTTGCGTGCTTTAAAAATGTTAATACGTATCAACAAAGACAATTTAACAGAACTTTAAGCTTAAAGTATTACTATTTTAAATACTAACTAAACTTCTTTAAAGAAATTAACAAACATTTTAAAAAGATTTTTTTTTAATTTTTGGAAAACAAAAAAATATTACTTACACAAAAATTAAAGTTCCTAGTTTGAGAACTATGTCTTCAGCTCAGATTCAATCAAAGCGGCAAATTTAAAATAAATCAAAAACATGGAAAATAAAATACTTTAAATTTAATAAATTCAATTTTGAGTGACTTATCATACTAAACTATATTTAGGCAAGACTTAAACAAGAAATAAAGTTCCTAGTTTGAGAACTATGTCTTCAGCTATGATTCAATCAAAGCGGCGATTTTAAAATAAATCAAAAACATTGAAAATAAAATACTTTAATTTTAATAAATTCAGTTTTGAGTGACTTATCATACTTAGCCATGTTTAAACAAGACTTACACACAAATCAAAGTTCCTAGTTTGAAAACTATGTCTTCAGCTCAGATTCAATCAAAGCGGCAAATTTAAAATAAATCAAAAACATGGAAAATAAAATACTTTAAAATTAATAAATTCAATTTTGAGTGACTTATCATATTTAGCCATGTTTAAACAAGACTTAAACAAGAAATAAAGTTCCTAGTTTGAGAACTATGTCTTCAGCTCAGATTCAATCAAAGCGGCAAATTTAAAATAAATCAAAAACATTGAAAATAAAATATTTTAAATTTAATAAATTCAATTTTGAGTGACTTATCATACTTAGCTATGTTGAAACAAAACTTGCACAAAAAATAAAGTTTCTAGTTTGAGAACTATGTCTTCAGCTCAGATTCAATCAAAGCGGCAAATTTAAAATAAATCAAAAACATTGAAAATAAAATACTTTAAAATTAATAAATTCAATTTTGAGTGACTTATCATACTTAGCCATGTTTAAACAAGACTTAAACAAAAAATAAAGTTCCTAGTTTGAGAACTATGTCTTCAGCTCAGATTCAATCAAAGCGGCAAATTTAAAATAAATCAAAAACATTGAAAATAAAATACTTTAAATTTAATAAATTCAATTTTGAGTGACTTATCATACTTAGCCATGTTTAAACAAGACTTAATCAAGAAATAAAGTTCCTAATTTAAGAACTATGTCTTCAGCTTTGATTCAATCAAAGCGGCGATTTTAAAATAAATCAAAAACATGGAAAATAAAATACTTTAAATTTAATAAATTCATTTTTGAGTGACTTATCATACTTAGCTATGTTTAAACAAGACTTACACAAAAATTTAAGTTCCTAGTTTGAGAACTATGTCTTCAGCTCAGATTCAATCAAAACGGCAAATTTAAAATAAATCAAAAACATGGAAAATAAAATACTTTAAATTTAATAAATTCAATTTTGAGCGACTTATCATACTTAGCTATGTTTAAACAAAACTTACACAAAAATTAAAGTTCCTAGTTTAAGAACTATGTCTTCAGCTCAGATTCAATCAAAGCGGCGATTTTAAAATAAATCAAAAACATGGAAAATAAAATATTTTAATTTTAATAAATTCAATTTTGAGTGACTTATCATACTTAGCTATGTTTAAACAAGACTTGCACAAAAAATAAAGTTCTTAGTTTGAGAACTATGTCTTCATCTCAGATTCAATCAAAGCGGCAAATTTGAAATAAATCAAAAACATGGAAAATAAAATACTTTAAATTTAATAAATTCAATTTTGAGCGACTTATCATACTTAGCTATGTTTAAACAAGACTTGCACAGAAAATTAAGTTCCTAGTTTGAGAACTATGTCTTCAGCTCAGATTCAATCAAAGCGGCGATTTTAAAATAAATCAAAATCATGAAAAATAAAATACTTTAAATTTAATAAATTCAATTTTGAGCGACTTATCATACTTAGCTATGTTTAAACAAAACTTACACAAAAATTAAAGTTCCTAGTTTGAGAACTATGTCTTCAACTCAGATTCAATCAAAGCGGCGATTTTAAAATAAATCAAAAACATGGAAAATAAAATACTTTAAATTTAATAAATTTAATTTTGAGTGACTTATTATACAAAACTACATTTAGGCAAGACTTAAACAAAAAATAAAGTTCCTAGTTTGAGAACTATGTCTTCAGCTCAGATTCAATCAAAGCGGCGATTTTAAAATAAATCAAAAAGATGGAAAATAAAATACTTTAATTTTAATAAATTCAATTTTGAGTGACTTATCATACTTAGCTATGTTTAAACAAAACTTGCACAAAAAATAAAGTTTCTAGTTTGAGAACTATGTCTTCAGCTCAGATTCAATCAAAGCGGCAAATTTAAAATAAATCAAAAACATTGAAAATAAAATACTTTAATTTTAATAAATTCAATTTTGAGTGACTTATCATACTTAGCTATGTTGAAACAAGACTTGCACAAAAAATAAAGTTTCTAGTTTGAGAACTATGTCTTCAGCTCAGATTCAATCAAAGCGGCAAATTTAAAATAAATCAAAAACATTAAAAATAAAATACTTTAATTTTAATAATGTCAATTTTGAGTGACTTATCATACTTAGCTATGTTGAAACAAGACTTGCACAAAAAATAAAGTTTCTAGTTTGAGAACTATGTCTTCAGCTCAGATTCAATCAAAGCGGCAAATTTAAAATAAATCAAAAACATTGAAAATAAACTACTTTAATTTTAATAAATTCAGTTTTGAGTGACTTATCATACTTAGCTATGTTGAAACAAGACTTGCACAAAAAATAAAGTTTCTAGTTTGAGAACTATGTCTTCAGCTCAGATTCAATCAAAGCGGCAAATTTAAAATAAATCAAAAACATGGAAAATAAAAAACTTTAAATTTAATAAATTCAATTTTGAGTGACTTATCATACTAAACTATATTTAGGCAAGACTTTAACAAGAAATAAAGTTCCTAGTTTGAGAACTATGTCTTCAGCTATGATTCAATCAAAGCGGCGATTTTAAAATAAATCAAAAACATTGAAAATAAAATACTTTAATTTTAATAAATTCAGTTTTGAGAGACTTATCATACTTAGCCATGTTTAAACAAGACATACACACAAATCAAAGTTCCTAGTTTGAGAACTATGTCTTCAGCTCAGATTCAATCAAAGCGGCAAATTTAAAATAAATCAAAAACATGGAAAATAAAATACTTTAAAATTAATAAATTCAATTTTGAGTGACTTATCATACTTAGCCATGTTTAAACAAGACTTAAACAAGAAATATAGTTCCTAGTTTGAGAACTATGTCTTCAGCTCAGATTCAATCAAAGCGGCAAATTTAAAATAAATCAAAAACATTAAAAATAAAATACTTTAATTTTAATAATGTCAATTTTGAGTGACTTATCATACTTAGCTATGTTGAAACAAGACTTGCACAAAAAATAAAGTTTCTAGTTTGAGAACTATGTCTTCAGCTCAGATTCAATCAAAGCGGCAAATTTAAAATAAATCAAAAACATTGAAAATAAACTACTTTAATTTTAATAAATTCAGTTTTGAGTGACTTATCATACTTAGCTATGTTGAAACAAGACTTGCACAAAAAATAAAGTTTCTAGTTTGAGAACTATGTCTTCAGCTCAGATTCAATCAAAGCGGCAAATTTAAAATAAATCAAAAACATGGAAAATAAAAAACTTTAAATTTAATAAATTCAATTTTGAGTGACTTATCATACTAAACTATATTTAGGCAAGACTTAAACAAGAAATAAAGTTCCTAGTTTGAGAACTATGTCTTCAGCTATGATTCAATCAAAGCGGCGATTTTAAAATAAATCAAAAACATTGAAAATAAAATACTTTAATTTTAATAAATTCAGTTTTGAGTGACTTATCATACTTAGCCATGTTTAAACAAGACTTACACACAAATCAAAGTTCCTAGTTTGAGAACTATGTCTTCAGCTCAGATTCAATCAAAGCGGCAAATTTAAAATAAATCAAAAACATGGAAAATAAAATACTTTAAAATTAATAAATTCAATTTTGAGTGACTTATCATACTTAGCCATGTTTAAACAAGACTTAAACAAGAAATATAGTTCCTAGTTTGAGAACTATGTCTTCAGCTCAGATTCAATCAAAGCGGCAAATTTAAAATAAATCAAAAACATTGAAAATAAAATACTTTAAAATTAATAAATTCAATTTTGAGGGACTTATCATACTAAACTATATTTAGGCAAGACTTAAACAAGAAATAAAGTTCCTAGTTTGAGAACTATGTCTTCAGCTCAGATTCAATCAAAGCGGCAAATTTAAAATAAATCAAAAACATTGAAAATAAAATACTTTAAATTTAATAAATTCAATTTTGAGTGACTTATCATACTTAGCCATGTTTAAACAAGACTTAAACAAGAAATAAAATTCCTAGTTTAAGAACTATGTCTTCAGCTCTGATTCAATCAAAGCGGCGATTTTAAAATAAATCAAAAACATGGAAAATAAAATACTTTAAATTTAATAAGTTCATTTTTGAGTGACTTATCATACTTAGCTATGTTTAAACAAGACTTACACAAAAATTAAAGTTCCTAGTTTGAGAACTATGTCTTCAGCTCAGATTCAATCAAAACGGCAAATTTAAAATAAATCAAAAACATGGAAAATAAAATACTTTAAATTTAATAAATTCAATTTTGAGTGACTTATCATACTAAACTATATTTAGGCAAAACTTAAACAAGAAATAAAGTTCCTAGTTTGAGAACTATGTCTTCAGCTCTGATTCAATCAAAGCGGCGATTTTAAAATAAATCAAAAACATGGAAAATAAATTACTCTAAATTTAATAAATTTATATTTGAGTGACTTATCATACTTAGCTATGTTTAAACAAAACTTACACACAAATTAAAGTTCCTAGTTTGAGAACTATGTCTTCAGCTCTGATTCAATCAATGCGGCGATTTTAAAATAAATCAAAAACATGGAAAAAAAAAAACTTTAAATTTAATAAATTCAATTTTGAGTGACTTATCATACTAAACTATATTTAGGCAAGACTTAAACAAGAAATAAAGTTTTTAGTTTGAGAACTATGTCTTCAGCTCAGATTCAATCAAAGCGGCAAATTTAAAATAAATCAAAAACATGGAAAATAAAATACTTTATATATAATAAATTCAAATTTGAGTGACTTATCATACTTAGCTATGTTTAAACAAGACTTGCACAAAAATAAAAGTTCTTAGTTAAAGAACTATGTCTTCAGCTCAGATTCAATCAAAGCGGCGATTTTACAATGAATCAAAACATGGAAAATAAAATACTTTAAATTTACCAAATTCAATTTTGAGTGACTTATCATACTAAGCTATGTTTATAAAAGACTTACACAAATAATAAAGTTCCTACTTTGAGAACTATGTCTTCAGCTCTGAATCAATCAAAGCGGCGATTTTACAATGAATCAAAAACATGGAAAATAAAATACTTTAAATTTAATAAATTCAATTTTGAGTGACTTATCATACTTAGCTATGTTTAAACAAGACTTGCACAAAAAATAAAGTTCTTAGTTTGAAAACTATGTCTTCAGCTCAGATTCAATCAAAGCGGCAAATTTAAAATAAATCAAAAACATAGAAAATAAAATACTTTAAATTTAATAAATTCAATTTTGAGTGACTTATCATACTTAGCTATGTTTATACAAAACTTACACAAAAAATAAAGTTCCTAGTTTGAGAACTATGTCTTCAGCTCTGATTCAATCAATGCGGCGATTTTAAAATAAATCAAAAACATGAAAAATAAATTACTTTAAATTTAATAAATTCAATTTTGAGGGACTTATCATACTAAACTATATTTAAGCAAGACTTACACAAAAAATAAAGTTCCTAGTTTGAGAACTATGTCTTCAGCTCTGATTCAATCAAAGCGGCGATTTTAAAATAAATCAAAAACATGGAAAATAAAATACTTTAAATTTAATAATTTCAATTTTGAGTGACTTATCATACTTAGCTATGTTTAAACAAGACTTGCACAAAAAATAAAGTTCTTAGTTTGAGAACTATGTCTTCATCTCAGATTCAATCAAAGCGGCAAATTTAAAATAAATCAAAAACATGGAAAATAAAATACTTTAAATTTAATAAATTCAATTTTGAGCGACTTATCATACTTAGCTATGTTTAAACAAGACTTGCACAAAAAATAAAGTTCCTAGTTTGAGAACTATGTCTTCAGCTCAGATTCAATCAAAGCGGCGATTTTAAAATAAATCAAAATCATGAAAAATAATAGAGAACTTTGTGTTTTTGTGATCAAACATCAAAAGTTGATTGCCAACATTTTTTTTTAATCTATAGCCACAAAACATTACTTTTTAATACAAAATACAAACAAAAAATTTGTTGTTTCTTAAAGTAAGTAAAAAAATACGATATCATTTATAATTCATTATCATCTGCCTGATGATAAAAAACATGTTGAAATTTATTAAATAAATCTTTAAAAACCAAAACCACTATTGTTTTAATTTGTAATATGTATTAAAGATCACATTAACAACGCTATTCCAATGAGCGTGGCCGCAACCTTATTTTTGTTATACAATTTATTTCGATTGCGTGCTTCAAAAATGTTAATATGTTTGGTACAAAAACCTTAACTATGCTATTCTAATACACACGACTTCAACTTTACTTTTCTTTTATACTTTACTTTGTTTGAAATTGCGTGCTTCGGAAAGATCAACACGTACCAACAAACATCTTAAAATTGATATTCCAATGCAAGCAGCTGAGATTTTACTTTTTTATATACTTTGTAAATCTTAACATGTGAAATATATCCAGTAGGGTTGCACTCTTTTGAGTAGCACTTTAAGATTATAAGAACAATATAGTTGCAGTCTGCCAGAAGATTAAATAGTATCTTTATATTTGCAATTTAACAAAACTGCAAGCTTAAAGTATTACTATTTTAAATAATTACTAAATTTCTTTAAAGAAATAAACAAACGCCGTTAAAAATTTAAAGATAGGAGATTTTTTTTTTATTTTTCAAAAATGTAAAAAAAGGAAAGTTTGAGTTTTTGTAAATCAAACACCAAAAGTTATTTGCCAAAGATTTTTTTACCCTAAGGCCACAAAACATCACTATCTGACACAAAATTTAAACTAAAAATTTGTTGTTTTTTAAAGCAAGCAAGAAAAATAGTATATTATTCATAATTCATCAATAATGATGTCATTGTGTGGTAAAACAAGTTAAAGTTTATTAAATAAATCTTTAAAATCCAAAATCAACAGTGTTAATTAATTATTTATATGTATTAAATAACACATTAATAACGCTATTCCAATGCACGCTGCTGCAACCTTATTTTGTCATACAATTTATTTCGGTGCTGTTAATATGTATAGTATACCCAACGATATATCGGCTTTATTATTTTGACTTATCGGTTCATTAGTAGTCTCCTTGGAGGTTCATTAAATGAGTACTTAACAATCTCTCATACTTTATATTTGTACGGAACGAGCTATTAAAATGTTACCTAAATGCTATAAAAGCAGAGGTTGTATTAAAATTATTTTTACATTTTCTGTGAGCGGCTATGTTTTGTTTTTTTTTTTTAATTGTTTTAACCAATAAGGACTTTAAAAACGCTATTCCAATGCACGCGGCCAAAATATTACGTTTTTCATATACTTTTATTGCGTACGGAAATGTTGACATGTAAAATATATTCAGTAGGGCAAATAACAGAAATAGAATTATTCACTAAGAGATATGTTTGAAATCACAAAAACCAGCTTAAATCTAAAAAAAATCCGGATAAGAAATTCATAAACTAAGATAAATGATTAAAATAATAAATATGCTCCAGAATGACAAATTAATTATATGTTCAATATTTTACTCATTTGTTATTTTTTATGATAAATATTGTTTAGACACCGAATAACTTTGCACCGAGTCAATAATAAATAATAATAATAAACGAGTTTTATATCAAATCATTGTTCACCATAATTTATAAACACAATTAATGTTGATAATAACAAATTCTTGTAATTTTTAATAACTTAAATCATATGTTAATCATTGTTTGTTTCACCATTATTATCTGAAATAAATTTTTAAAAAATGATAAATTATATTAAATTATAATTGTCGCTCAAAAAAAATAAATTATTTTATAAAATGTTTAATAATTAACGCAGGAAGACAAGTTTTTAATACGTTGCTTGATTTCCAAAATACAATAATTTAAAAAAAATTAAATGCGTTTAAATAAATTATTATTTTTAGGTCGATAAAGTATTTTTAAGTTGTCAGTTTAATTCAATTAAAAATTTAGTCGGTAGATTTTTTATTTTTAGTTAGATTAATGCTAGTTTGCACTAATCAGATGGTCAAAACGGTCGGTTTAAATCAAATGATTTTAACGGCCTCTTGCGATCGGGTAAATTTTCAGTTGCGCCGACGCGACTCCGATGTTTTACGACGAATGCCCGGTGTTTCACAAAACGATTAAATAATGCTACTTATACTTAATGCTACTGATTTGGATTTATCCACCCAAAAAAATAGATTGCAAGAGCTTATTGACATAATAAAAACGGTTAAATCAAACCCACCATTTTAACCGACTGTTCTTGGTGCAACCCACCATAATAAGCTTATTAAATTTTTAGGATGATAGATTATGTTTTAATAATTTTTAAATTGATACTTGGCACGATGCTAGCTGCCACAAGTACGACTTCTAATAGAATAAACACAATTTTAAATAATTACAGGTTCTGATATATTTTGTAATGCAGCTCTCTCAATTTTATCATTTTTATCTAAACATCCTCTCACTTTAATATCATAAGAACAATATGGAACTAATCCACGTATTCTAAGTAAACCATTAGATTCAGTAGTAGCTTTTTCAGAAAAGTGGGAACAATTATTAGTTCCTGAAGCAACAATTATTATTCTTTCTTTAGGTTGGTTATTTAAAGATGTTATTGATCCACTGTATGCTACACGTTTACCCTTTAAATTAAAACATTGAAATGTAATAAGTAAACAAGTTGCCAGTGAGTTGCTAAATATGATTTTTCTTTTAAACTGAATTCAAAATTAAAAAAGGTTTTAATGATCTAGAAAAATAATGCAAATATGTACAGAATTAACAAAAAAACAATAAAAAGGTTTGAGACAAATTGTACCAGAAAATAAATATTTGAAGTAAATTTACTTTTTGCATATTTTTTAAGTAAACCGGAAATTAATTGAGTAAGTAAAGATTAAACCGTAGACGTCAAATATTAAAGTTAATTTTATTAGTTACTAATAAAATTAATTAATTAATTAATAATGAATTTATTCTACTAATATGAATTATATCAATCATAATTTCTAGTAACTTGAAATTGAGAGTCCACGTATTAGATTTTAAATAATCAGTTTAATAAAATTTGTTTATAAACGCATGGTATATATATAAGAGACCTGCAACGGCCAAAGGTAGTCTCGTGGTAGCAGCCGATACTTCAAGTGTTCATAATGGTGAGCAACTATTAATATATTATATTTGCTTTTAATGTTGTATATTTTAAAAATCAATCATTGCAATTAATGATGTTTAGACTAGCAAATATTTATCGTTATTAAAAAAAACTCTGTGTGGTATTTTGCTCAGACTACCAGTTTCATAAAATTGTTATATATATGTCCGTAACTCGTTTAAGCCGCCGTCTTGAAAATGAGCTGATTTTTTTATTTATTTTTCTAGGGTTTAACATTTCATTGCATGCATTGTTTCATATTTGTGTCTGAATTCATATTTAGTTGCATAAAATAGCTTTCATTTAAAATTAATTACTTAAAATGTGTTAATTATGTAGGAATATAATTTTATAGTAAAAGATAGCGTTCAATCAATTTGATTTAATTTTTTGATGTTATGTGTGTTTATCAAATATTTTATTGATGATCTTCATATTTTTAAAGTAATTTTAAATCTAATTAACCAAATATCGATTTAAAGTTAATTAAAAAACTTGATAAAATTAAGTTCTCATTATTACATAACAAACTAAATTAATTTTAAATTTTTTACGGTTTTTAATTGATCAAGGTGAAAAGTACCCTTTAATAAAATAAATATTAATATCAAATTAAAATAGTTTATACTAATACTACTTTATAGATTAAATTACATGATAATCTATCGCTCAAAATATTTGTCGTAACTTGAATACGAAAATATCCGTCATGACATATCATCGGTATGTTGTATGCAATACAAATATTTCATATTAAAATAAAAAAAATTAAAGTGATTATTTAATTTGTTAATCAGCTAATTGGATTAATTAGTGTTTAAATGTTTAAGATCTAGT
This sequence comes from Tachinus rufipes, assembly GCA_963932245.1. NCBI lineage: Eukaryota > Metazoa > Arthropoda > Insecta > Coleoptera > Staphylinidae > Tachinus > Tachinus rufipes. Next base: position 73,891,542 of record OZ010750.1, read on the forward strand.
TTACACATAGGTAGATGATATTTGAGATATTATGTCTTTTTGCAAATGCTTTGAGAACCCATTAATAACTATTTCCGAGGTTAACATAGGTCGTGAAAACTTGAGTCTCGTTTGTAAAATCATAAAACTCTGAGACGTAACAGGACGTCGCCAGCCGACAAAACGCGACTTTTATAACTACACGTACGGTTTTTTATTATCCATCTGCCCTTAACGTTGAAGTATTGAAATAAGACCCACAAAATATGGGATCATTTATACTCTCCTTTCACTTTTCAACCGGGGTTCGTTGACTAACCGCAGGAGCAACCTTTTTTTTGCCGTCTAGAACCCAAAAACTTTTTAGTATTATTTTTAAATTGAAGAAAAATATATTAGAAATCAGTGTTGACGTAATCAGGGGTCGAATTTACGTTTAGAAGTACATTTATTTCTAAAATGTTGATTTTTAAATCAAATTGGAAACCACATGTCCAGCAGGAAATCAAAAAAAAAGTGTAAGCAACCTTTGTCACTCGGAAATTTATGATTTTTTTTTAATTATATCAAACACTTTATTAGAAAATTTGGTAAAAGTACTCCAAACTACCCTTATTTCGATTGTTAACACATATTTGCAGAATGATATTTATTTCAACCCTTAACTATAAATTTATTATTTTTAATTATTATAATTAGCTTATTAGTAAAATGTCCATAATTTTGAAAATAGTTTAAATATTATTATTAAGAATCAATTAAAGAAACGCAATCAGCATTTTTTAAATAACATTGTATCTCATTATCTTTGCCACACTAAACGTTGACTGTTGAATCATCCAAACATCCAAGTTTTAAAATTAGATCTGAAGCAGGATTAAAAAAATATTGAGGCATGCAATGTATGCAACCAAATGTACACTATTTGCTTCCTACATGTTTACCATAAGCGTAATGCATTTTTGTTTTTGTTTCTGCTAGTAATAATTTTGAAAATAGTTTAAATATCATTCTGAAATCTTAGTAAAAAGTACTGCAAACTACCCTTATTTTGATTGTTGAGACATGATATTTATTTCAACCTATAAACTATAAATTAAATTGCAAAGTTATGATTTATAAATATAGTTTGAATATTATTCTGAAAATTTGGTAAAAAGTACTCCAAACAACCCTCATTTTGATTGTTAAGACATATTTGCTGAGTTATATTTATGTCCCAACTATAAATTTGTTTAAAATTTATAAATTTTAATTATTACAATTAGTTATTAGTAAAATGTCTATAATTTTAAAAATAGTTTCGATATCATCTTGAAAATTTGGTGAAAAAACAACCCTAATTTTAATTGCTTAAACATACTTGCAGATTCAAATTTATTTCAACCTTTAAACTATTAATAATTTGTAAATTTATGATTTTTATTTATAACAAACAGTTTATTAGTAAAATCCATCATTTTCAAAATAGTTTAAATATCATTCTTAAAACTTCGTAAAAAGTAAACCAAAGTATCTTTATTTTGATTGTTAAAACATAATTATCTAAACAACCCTCATTTTGATTGTTAAAACAAATTTGCAGATTGATATTTATTTCAACTCTTAAACTATAAATTGATTTGTAAATTTATGTTTGTTAAGGCATCATTTAAGAAAACGTAATCAACATCTTTTAAATTATACTGCATCACATTATCTTTGCCACACTAAACGTTGATTGTTGAATCAAGGAAACAATCAAGTTTTAAAAGTAGATCTGAAGCAGGATTATAAAGATATTGAAACAGGCATGCAATGTATGCAACCAAATGTACACTACTTGTTGCGTACATGTTTACCATAAGCGTAATACATTTTTTTGTCTTATCATTTTTAAAATAGTTTAAATATCATTCTGAAATCTTAGTAAAAATACTTTAAACTACCCTTATTTTCATTATTACAATATATTTCCAGAGTGACTTTTCAACCCTTAACTATAAATTAATTTGTAAATTTATGATTTTAAATTTAAAAAAAAAAAGTTAATTAGTAAAACGTTCATAATTTTGAAAATAGTTTGAATGTCACTCTAAAAATTTGCTGAAAAAGTCTCCAAACTACCCTTAATTTAAGTGTTAAGACATATTTGTAGTGTGATTTTTATTTTAACCCTTAAGCTATAAATTAATTTGTAAATTTATGATTTTTAATTATAACAAAAAGTTTATTAAATGTCCATAATTTTGAAAACAGTTTAATTCTGAAATCTTAGTAAAAAGTACTGCAAACTACCCTTATTTTGAGACATATTTGCAGAGTAATATTTATTTCAACTTTAAACTATAAATTAAATTGCAATCTGTGATTTTTGATTATAGCAGTGTATTAGTAAAATGTCTATAATTTTGAAATTAGTTTGAATATTATTCTGAAAATTTGGTAAAAAGTACTTCAAACAACCCTCATTTTGATTGTTACGACATATTTGCAAATTGGTAATTATTTCATACTTTAAACTATAAAGTAATTTGTAAATTTATGATTTTTATTCATAACAAACAGTTTATTAGTAAAATGTCCATAATTTTGAAACTAGTTTGAATATTATTCTGAAAATTTAGTAAAAAGTACTCCAAACAACCCTCATTTTAATTGTTAAGACATATTTGCCAAGTTATACTTATTTCCACTCTTAAACTATAAATTTATTTAAATTTTTTAATTACTATAATTAGTTTATTAGTAAAATGTCTATAATTTTGAAAATAGTTTCAACATCATCTTAAAAATTTGGTAAAAAGTACTCCAAACTACCCTCATTGTAATTGCTAAAACTTATTTGCGGTATTTATTTGAAACTTAAAACTATAAACTAATTTATAAATTTATGATTTTCATTTATAACCAACAGTTTGTTAGTAAAAAGTTTGAATTTTATTCTGAAAATTTGGTAAAAAGTACACCAAACTATCTTCATTTTGATTGTTAAAACAAAATTATCCAAACTACCCTCATTTTCATTGTTAAGACATATTTGCAGAGTAATATGTATGTATTTCAACCCTTATAAATTGATTTGTAACTTTATGATTGTTAAGACATCATTTAATAAAACGTAATTTACATCTTTCGAGTTATACTGTATCGCATTATCTTTGCCACACTAAAAGTTGTTTTGCAAACGATCAGTTTTAAAACTAGATCTGAAGCAAGATTAAAAAAATATTGAGACAAGCATGCAGCAATGTATGCAACCAAATGTACACTATTTGCTTTGTCTAGTACAAACATGTTAACCATAAGCAAATACATTTGTTTTGAAAATAGTTTAAATATCATACTGAAATCTTAGTAAAAGGTACTTTAAACTACCCTTATTTTCATTATTACAATATTTTTCCAGAGTAATTTTTATTTCAACCCTTAACTATAAATAAATTTGTAAATTAATCATTTTAAATTATAACAAAAATTTTATTAATAAAACGTTCATAATTTTGAAAATAATTTATAATAACTACCCTCAATTTAAGTGTTAAGATATTATTGTAGTATAATTTTCATGTCAATAAATTTGTAAATTTATGATTTTTAATTATAACAAACAGTTTATAGTAAAATGTCTATAGTTTTGAAATTAGTTTGAATATTATTCTGAAAATTTGGAAGAAACTACTCCAAACAACCCCCATTTTGATGGTTAAGACATATTTGCTGAGTTATATTTATTTCTACCCTTAAACTATAAATTTATGAATTTTAATTTTAACAATTAGTTTATTAGTAAAATATCTATAATTTTGAAAACCAGTTTCAATCTCATCTAGAAAATTTGGTAAAAAGTACTTCAAACTATCCTCATTTTAATTGCTAAAACATATTTACAGATTGGTATTTATTTCAAACTTTAAATTATAAATTAATTTGCAAATTTATGGTTTTTATTTATAACAACCAGTTTATTAGTAAGATGTCCATAATTTTAAAATTAGTTTGAATATTATTCTAAAAATTTGGTAAAAAGTACACCAAACTATCTTAATTTTGATTGGTAAAACATAATTATCTAAACTACCGTCGTTTTGATTGTCAAGACAAATTTGCAGAATAATATATATTTCAACTCTTAAACTATAAATTGATTTGTAAATTAATTATTGTTAAGACATCATTTAAAGAAACGTAATCAGCATCTTTGAAATTATATACATTATCTATGCCACGTTGTCTGTTGAATCATGCAAACAATTAAGTTTTAAAACTAGATCTGAAGTAGGATTAAAAAAATATTGAGACAGGCATGCAATGTATGCAACTAAATGTACACTATTTGCTTCATACATATTTACCATAAGCGTAATACATTTTTTGTTTGTTTGTGCTAGTAATAATTTTGAAAATAGTATAAATATCATTCTAAAATCTTAGTCAAAAATAACTCAAATTACCCTTATTTTCATTATTACAATATATTTCCAGAGTAATTTTTATTTCAACCCTTAACTATGTATAAATTAATTTGTAAATTTATGATTTTAAATTATAACAAAGAAATTAGTTCGAATATCACTCTAAAAATTTGCTGAAAAGGTCTCCAAATTACCTTCAATTTAATTGTTGAGACATATTTGCAGAGTCATATTTATTTCAACCCTTAATCCATAAATTAATTTGTAAATTTATGGTTTTTAATTATAACAAACAGTTATTAGTAAAATGTCTATAACTTTAAAAATAGTTTGAATATCATTTTAAAAATTTTGTAAAAAGTACTCTAGACTACCTTTATTTTAATTGCTAAAACATACTTGCAAATTAATATTTATTTCAACCTTTAAACTATTAATTAATTTGTACATTTATAATTTTTAATTATAACTAACAGTTTATTAGTAAAATGTCCATAATTTTCAAAATAATTTGAATATCATTCTTAAAATTTGGCAAAAAGTTCATCAAACTATCTTCATTTTGATTGTTAAAACATAATTATCTAACCTACTTTCATTTTAATTGTAAAGACAAATTTGCAGAATGATATTTATTTCAACCCAATTTATTAGTAAATTTATTATTGTTTAAACTAAGGAAATGTAATCAGCATCTTTTAAATTATACTGTATCACATTATCTTTGCCACACTAAACCATGCAAATAATCTAGTTTTAATACTAGATCTTAAGCAGAATTAAAAAAATATTGAGACAGGCATGAAGTGTATGCAACCAAATGTACACTATTTGCTTCATACATGTTTACCATAAGCGTAATACATTTTTTTGTTTGTTTGTGCTAGTAATAATTTTGAAAATAGCTTAAATATTATTCTAAAATCTTAGTAAAAAATACTGCAAACTACCCTTATTTTGAGACATATTTGCAGAGTGATATTTATTTCAACCTTTAAACTATAAATTTATTTCAAATTTATGATTTTTAATTATAACAATCAGTGTATAAGTAAAATGTCTATAAATTTGAAGTTAGTTTGAATATTATTCTGAAAATTTGGTAAAAAGTACTGCAAACAACCCCCATTTTGATTGTTAAGACATATTTGTCAAGTTATACTTATTTCCACCCTTAAACTATAAATTTATTTAAAATTTATGATTTTTAATTACTATAATTAGTTTATTAGTAAAATGTCTATAGTTTTGAAAATAGTTTCAACATCATCTCGAAAATTCGGTAAAAAGTACTCCATACTCCCCTTATTTTAATTGCTAAAACATATTTGCGAATTGGTATTTATTTTAAACTTAAAACTATAAATTAACTTATAAATTTAAGATTTTTATTTATAACAAACAGTTTATTAGTAAAATGTCCTATCTTCATTTTGAATGTTAAAACATAATTATCCAAATTACCTTCATTTTGAATGTTAAGACAAGTTTGCAGAATGATATTTATTTCAACCTTTAAATTATAAATAAATTGATTTGTAAATTTATGATTGTTAATACATCATTTAAAGAAAAGTAATCAGCATTTTTAAAATTATACTGTAACACATAATCTTTGCCACAGTAAACATTATCTGTTGAATCAAGGAAACAATCAAGTTTTAAAACTAGATGTGAAGCAGAATTAAAAAAATACCTAGAGGCATGCAATGTATGCAATCAAATATACATTATTTGCTTCGTACATGAATACCATAAGCGAATACATTTGTTTTGAAAATAGTTTAAATATCATACTGAAATCTTAGTAAAAGGTACTTTAAACTACCCTTATTTTCATTATTACAATATATTTCCAGTTATTTTTATTTAAATTCTTAACTATAAATTAATTAGTAAATTTATGATTTTAAATTATAACAAAGAATTTATTAGTAAAACATTCATAATTTTGAAAATAGTTTGAATACCACTGAGAAAATTTGCTGAAATGGTCTCCAAACTACCATTAATTTAAGTGTTAAAGACATATTTGTAGTGTGATTTTTATTTCAACCCATAAGCTATAAATTAATTTGTAAATTTGTGATTTTTAATTATAAAAAAAAGTTTATTAAATGTCCATAATTTTGAAAATAGTTTAAATATCATTCTGAAATCTTAGTAAAAAGTACTGCAAACTACCCTTATTTTGATTGTTAAAACATGATATTTATTTCAACCTTTGAACTATAAATTAAATTGCAAACTTATGATTTTAATCATAACAAACAGTTTATTAGTAAAATGATCATAAATTTGAAATTAGTTTGAATATTATTCTAAAAATTTGGTAAAAAGTACTCCAAACAACCCTCATTTTGATTGTTAGGACATATTTGCAGATTGGTAATTATTTCAAACTTTAAACTATAAATTAATTTGTAAATTTATGATTTTTATTCATAACGAACAGTTTATTAGTAAGTTGTCCATAATTTTCAAAATAGTTTGAATATAATTTTTAAAATTTGGCAAAATGTTCATCAAACTATCTTCATTTTGATTGTTAAAACATAATTATATAAACTACCCTCATTTTAATTGTTAAGACAAATTTGCAGAATGATATTTATTTCAACACTCAAAATTATAAATTGATTTGTAAATTTATTATTGTTAAATCTAAGGAAATGTAATCAGCATCTTTTAAATTATACGTATCACTTTATCTGTTGAATCATGCAAATAATCAAGTTTTACAACTAGATCTGAAGCAGGATTAAAAAATATTAAGACAAACATGCAATGTATGCAACCAAATGTACACTATTTGCTTCATACATATTTACCATAAGCGTAATACATTTTTTTTTTTTGTGCTAGTAATAATTTTGAAAATAGTTTAAATATCATTCTGAAATCTTAGTAAAAAGTAACTTAAACTACCCTTATTTTCATTATTACAATATATTTCTAGACTGATTTTTATTTCAACCCTTAACTATGTATAAATTAATTTGTAAATTATATTATTTTAAATTATAACAAAAAGTTTATTAGTAAAACGTTCATAATTTTGAAATTAGTTTGAATATCACTCTAAAAATTTGCTAAAAAGGTCTCCAAATTACCCTCAATTTAATTGTTGAACCATATTTGCAGAGTGATATTTATTTCAACCCTTAATCCATAAATTAATTTGTAAATTTATGGTTTTTAATTATAACAAACAGTTATTAGTAAAATGTCCATAACTTTAAAAATAGTTTAAATATCATTTTAAAATTTTTGTAAAAAGTACTCTAAACGACCCTTATTTTAATTGCTAAAACATACTTGCAAATTATTATTTATTTCAACTTTTAAACTATTAATTAATTTGTAAATTTATAATTTTTAATTATAACAAACAGTTTATTAGTAAAAAGTCAATAATTTTCAAAATAGTTTGAATATCATTCTTAAAATTTGGCAAAAAGTTCATCAAACTATCTTCATTTTGATTGTTAAAACATAATTATCTAACCTACCTTTATTTTAATTGTTAAGACAAATTTGCAGAATGATATTTATTTCAACCCTTAAAACTATAAATTGATTTGTAAATTTATTATTGTTAAAACTAAGAAAATGTAATTAGCATCTTTTAAATTATACTGTATCACATTATCTTTGCAACACTAAACCATGCAAATAATCTAGTTTTAATACTAGATCTTAGCGGAATTAAAAAAATATTGAGACAGGCATGCAATGTATGCAACCAAATGTACACTATTTGCTTCATACATGTTTACCATAAGCGTAATACATTTTTTTGTTTGTTTGTGCTAGTAATAATTTTGAAAATAACTTAAATATTATTCTAAAATCTTAGTAAAAAGTACTGCAAACTACCCTTATTTTGAGACATATTTGCAGAGTGATATTTATTTCAACCTTTAAACTATAAATTAAATTACAAATTTATGATTTTTAATTATAACAATCAGTGTATAAGTAAAATGTCTATAAATTTGAAGTTAGTTTGAATATTATTCTGAAAATTTGGTAAAAAGTACTGCAAACAACCCCCATTTTGATTGTTAAGACATATTTGCCGAGTTATATTTATTTCCACCCTTAAACTATAAATTTATTTAAAATTTATGATTTTTAATTACTATATTTAGTTTATTAGTAAAAAGTCTATAGTTTTAAAAATAGTTTCAACATCATCTTGAAAATTCGGTAAAAAGTACTCCATACTACCCTCATTTTAATTGCTAAAACATATTTGCGGATTGGTATTTATTTCAAACTTAAAACTATAAATTAATTTATAAATTTATAATTTATAAATTTATGATTTTCATTTATATCAAACAGTTTATTAGTAAAATGTCTACAATTTTGAAACTAGTTTGAATATTATTCTAAAAATTTGGCAAAAAGTACAGAAAACTATCTTCATTTTGATTGTTAAAACATAATTATTCAAACTATCCTTATTTTGATTGTTAAGACAAATTTGTAGAGTGATATTAATTTCAACCCTTAAATTAATTTGTAAATTTATGATTGTTAATACATCATTTAATGAAATGTAATCAGCATCTTTTAAATAATACTGCATCACATTACCTTTGCCAGTTGAATCATGCAAACAATCAAGTTTTAAATCTAGATCTGAAGCAGCATTAAAAAAAAATTGAGACAGACATGCAATGTATGCAACCAAATGTACACTATATGCTTCGTACATGTTTACCATAAGCGAATACATTTGTTTTGAAAATTGTTTAAATATTATTCTGAAATCTTAGTAAAAAGTACTTTAAACTACCCTTATTTTTATTATTGCAGTATATTTCCAGAGTGATTTTTATTTAAACCTTTAACTATAAATTAATTAGTAAATTTATGATTTTAAATTATATCAAAGAATTTATTAGTAAAACATTCATAATTTTGATAATAGTTTGATTGTCACACTGAAAATTTGCTGAAAAGGTTTCCAAACTACCCTCAATTTAATTGTTGAGACATATTTGCAGAGTGATATTTATTTCAACCATTAATCCATAAATTAATTTGTAAATTTATGGTTTTTAATTATAACAAACAGTTATTAGTAAAATGTCCATAACTTTAAAAATAGTTTGAATATCATTTTAAAATTTTTGTAAAAAGTACTCTAAACTACCCTTATTTTAATTGCTAAAACATACTTGCAAATTAATATTTATTTCGACCTTTAAACTATTAATTAATTTGTAAATTTATGATTTTTATTTATAACAAACAGTTTATTAGTAAAATGTGCATAATTTTCAAAATAATTTGAATATCATTCTTAAAATGTGGAAAAAGTTCATCAAACTATCTTCATTTTGATTGTTAAACCATAATTATCTAAACTACCCTTATTTTAATTGTTAAGACAAATTTGCAGAATGATATTTATTTCAACCCCTAAAACTATAAATTGATTTGTAAATTTATTATTGTTAAAACTAAAGAAATGTAATCAGCATCTTTTAAATTATACTGTATCACATTATCTTTGCCACACTAAACCATGCAAATAATCTAGTTTTAATACTAGATCATAAGCAGAATTGAAAAAATATTGAGACAGGCATGCAATGTATGCAACCAAATGTACACTATTTGCTTCATACATGTTTACCATAAGCGTAATACATTTTTTTGTTTGTTTGTGCTAGTAATAATTTTGAAAATAACTTAAATTATATTCTAAAATCTTAGTAAAAAATACTGCAAACTACCCTTATTTTGAGACATATTTGCAGAGTGATATTTATTTCAACTTTTAAACTATAAATTAAATTTATGATTTTTAATTATAACAATCAGTGTATTAGTAAAATGTCTATAAATTTGAAATTAGTTTGAATATTATTCTGAAAATTTGGTAAAAAATACACCAATAACCCCCATTAAAGAGATATTTATTTCCACCCTTAAACTATGAATTTATTTAAAATTTATGATTTTTAATTATTACAATTAGTTCATTAATAAAATGTTTATAATTTTGAAAACAGTTTCAATATCATCTTAAAAATTTGGAAAAACGTACTCAAAACTACCCTCATTTTAATTGCTAAAACATATTTGCAGATTGGTGTTTATTTCGAACTATAAATTTAACTAAGCCTGAAAAATATTGAGACATGTATGCAACCAAATGTACACTGTTTGCTTCGTACATGTTTACCATAGGCGTAACACATATTTTTTGTTAAATATTTATAAATAATTAAAAATTTAAGATATAAAACCTTTTCTTATGTAGTTTTCTGATTTTGAATTAACAATTTATTAAGTTGAATACTGATTTTTTTTAATATTTCATATAAATAAACATAAACAGTGACAAATGCCTAAGAAACTGACCTGAAGTTTGTGCTAGTAATATTTTGTTGAACTGAAACTTAAAAACAATAAAATCACTAGAATTTTTGTGCACGTTTTAAAACATGTTTATTGACCCAGCGATATTTTAAAGCTTTCTACATATGTTAAAACATTACTTAAGCCACATATATATATAAATGATAAATTTTTTATAAAAAAGTTTAAACTACGGATTTTGTAAATTTACAAACATAATTTGCGACCCATGATAATTTTACTTTAACTATTTTTGGTTTGTACTGCTTTTAATACTGTAAATACAAACATATACTAGCAAACACTTTAATTGAGTAAACGAGGGCGCTGTAGATACTCACAGTATTTGATCCACCCACACTCTCATACCAAATGTACTTATGGTTACATAAACAATAATCATTGTCCTGAATTAATAAATATCATAACCAATTAAAAATGTTTTCCGGAGGTGAAGATCAAACCAGCGACAACTCTACGTCGAGATTCGAGTTAGGCGCTTCACCCAACTAAACCCCACTCCGGGTTGCCATGCAATTGACACTTTCTAGACCAACCTGGTCACGTACATGACCTAAAAATTTAGAAAATTATATGTTGCTTTGCAATTAGCAGTTATGTTACTACAAATGTTGCGTCTAATCTGCCGCTTAACATTTGCTAGAATAAATACTAGTCCTCTTTAGTGTTTACAGCGCCTTCATTCTCTTAATCAACGGGTTTTGTAGTAGTGGCCCACAAGCACAATAGCCACCCTCCTCCAACGTTTATTACAAAATAAAGTTAAAAAAAATGACAAAACTGTAAGTCGTAAGTATTTTGCCCCAAAAACCCTAAAAACGCCCCTGTTTTGTAGTATATATTTGTGTTTGCAAATACATATTTAAAAGCAGATGTAAGATAAAAGTTAAAATATTTCACAGTCATTGACCGTTTTATGAAATTAGCTTTATATACCCTATCATAGCTTAGCTTTACCTACTAACCTAACTTACTCTATAATTTTAATGTAATAATTCAGTTCTTTAAGTAGTATTAAACTAGTTAAACTTTTCATAAAAAAGCAAATTACACTAAAAAACTGACATAGCAATTGACATGTGTCACGGTACGCACTATGTTGTTTCAGAATTAAATATTGAGTCACGGTATACACTTATGTCATTGACAGTTAAATCACATACATAACCTAAAAGTTGATAATAATTGTGTCACGGTACGATAAACATACTCGGTTTTCAGGATCTAAATAAAAAAAATGTTTCAGAATGTAATTTTAATCATTTCTCTGTTTACAAACATTTAATGCTGTTAATTTGATTTGTAATTTGTGAATGCAATGCAAAATAAATGATGAACTAATAATTTTATTATTTTCTTGCAGTACTTCAAAGAGATGATAATGGCATTCTTTGTAGGGTTTGCAACCTACACTTCAATAAAAGATAATACAAAATATTACGAAGAAGGTCTTCTAACCTTCCTTGGAATCCCATACATCAGCATTTGCAAAGTCCCTGACCACCAATTGAAATGCGAAGTCGATTTTATTGCAGCTGTTAAAAACACCAATTTGGCAAACAACGTTGAAGCCTTGGCACAATCAGAAGAATTCCAAAAAATGAAATTGATTTTCAACAACAAATTTGGCACTGGAGTTGACGATACATACTGCATTTGTATGTTCGGAAAATCTCACAGATATTCAAAAGTTATTAAAGGAAACAAAGTAAATAAAAGCTACGAATTTTATTACGAAGAAATAAATCAAATCATTAATCTGCGCCAAATTAGAGAAATGTGGTTCTCAGTTTTGGATGAATCAGATTCTGTTGAGTTTCTGCTTCAAATTATGAAATTGGACAAGTTTCGACTTTTGGTTACTCAACTTATATCGTCCGATGAATTTCAAAATCTGGCTAAAGAATTGGAAAAACTTGGTTTTCCTATTGATCGTTTAATTCGCCAAACCTATGCAGAATTATTATGGAGACTCCCAAAAAAATATTAGTAAATGTTTTGTTTTTGTTCGTCGTTTTGCAAAATAATACCTAATAAGTGTTATTTATTACTTATTTATTATTAAGGTTTTGTTCTTTTTCGTTGTTTTTCAATAATGCATAATAAAATTTGTCTTAATTGATATAGTATTTATTTATTTTAAAGTTTGTTTGCTTCACACAAAAGATTAATGTTTGGGTAAGTATATAAATTTAATAGATGATTTCATGTAAATTGCCTCATACACTACTAGTGTTTAAGGGTCAGATAGTAGTATTACCTCTCACATATTTTGACCAGTGAAATGCTAGACACACTGATGAAAAGTGCATACCCCGAAACAGAGTGAATGTCTCACAGTAGGTGCAAATAAAACGTGCTAAAAATGCCGTTGCTTGCCCGTGTAAGATTTAACTATATTACAGACTAATTCCACAAACAGTTCAACTTTTTCGTAATAGAGGGCGCTGCGTCACCACTTGCAACTCAGATACAAAGTATGGTACAGTGTTGCCAAAATTACAATTGCAAATTAAAAAACTGTAATATTAAAGAAAGTATCAATTATGGTACTTAAACACATTGGTGAGGGTAGCAGTAATTGATAAAATTTTATAAGACAAAAAGAAGGTCGCAATCTTAAAAACTCGTGCCCAATATGCTGCCAATTCCAAGAAGTGCTTTTATGAGGAATTAAATATTGCATAATTAATTCTTTAGATGCACCAAGGGTCTCGTTTTTCATCAGTCCTTGATCGCAGAGTCCCCTACTAATTGCAAGTTAACGTCAATTGTAGCGTCGAGTGGAGAAATATTCAGAAGAGGCGCAGCGCTAATATATTTGGCGTACTTGTGCTCCTCTGAAATGGCAGACTATCTGCTAGTTTGTGTGACAGATACATTTGTGGAGCATGCCACAAGTACGCAAAAATATATTAGAGTTGCGCCTCTTTCCAATTGTCCTTTACTAAACTAGTAATAAGAATTTGCTGTAAGTATAATTAATTTCCAATATTTTTTCACTCAACGCTTATACCCTTTCCAGTCCAGGTCCCTACTTGGAGCCAGGCTAGTAATTAAAGTAATTTCACTTTGATTATGTAAGGCAACAAAAAAAAAACCTTTAGAGCTAGCAGATCGTCGGGACGGAAGTCACTCACCCACCACTGTTGTGACTAGCATCTACCTGTAAATATCAAATCAACCAAGCTATAAAGTTCCGTCGCAGAAGTGGAAGCAATTCTTGCAGACACTACAACAAAATTAACTCCTGAAACATATTTAAATCATTTTTTTAGTTTCAAAACATTGCGCAATTTATTCATAGAGACTCAATTAAAATTATCAGCATCACAATCGGTCAATTGAAGCTGAATATAAGAACCATTTTTATTGTAAAATAATTAAATAGAAATAAAGATTGTATAAATATACTCACTTAATTACTGCTATAACCCATGCCAAAGTTGTTGGAATACTTACCGCTTTATGGTCATCAAAACAAATCATCTAATAATTCAATGTTTTATTAAAAATTCTATCTTAATAAAAATGCAACAAAAAATAAATTAAATTTACTATAACCTAAATTCTTTTAGATTTGACTTTCTTCTTTGGTGCATTTATACTTTCAACAATTTGATCAATATCATTATTATCCATAGTATATTCAACTACAGGTGCTTTGGCTTTCCAAATCATATCAATATTAGTATTTGGTAATTTAACAAGTGAAACAATTTTGTCTATATTATAAGCAGCTGCCATAGCCGCAAAAATAAACACTAATGTCCACAATGATGTCTGCTTAATATGTTGATCTGTAACATTCGATTTAACAATAAAATCCAATTGAACATATTTGAAACTAGTATCAGCAGAAAACGATTTTACTTCCATTTTCGCTTTATTTAATATTGGTGTTGATGATTCTAATTGTACAGAATATGTTTTGCCATCTAATGGAACGGATGGCATTTGTACCAATATTCCTGCATTATAATCATTGGTGATTTTATAATTGGCCGTATCGATCTTCATAGTATGCATTAATCCAGAAGGCGATGATTCACGATTGATTTTAACTCTGAGGTTTTTATAATGTTCTGGATTTTTTGTGTAGACTTTTACAAGGACGTCGGTGTTTACTGATGTTCGGAAGACAATTAAATGTAAATCGGTTAAATCTTTTGTAATAGACTGAAAATAAAAAAGTAAAATAGATTTTGTTTAGGAAACTGTAAAATATGCAAACTAAACTCTTCTAAATTAGATAAATTAGGTATGATTATCATTTTTTAGGATTAAAGTTGTTTTGAACCAATCAGATGCTCAAATGATTTTAACGGCTCGTTACGATCGGGTGAATTTTCAGTTGCGCCGACACGACTCCGATTTTTTACGAGAAATGCCCGGTGTTTCACGAAGCGATTAAATAATGCTACCTTGATTAGTTTCAAATTTAATAAAAACGATGGATTAATCTACGCAAAAAAAAAATTAATTGTAAGAGCTTCTTGACATAATAAAAACGGTTAAATCAAACCCGCCATTTTAACTGACTGTTCTTAGTGGAGACCACCATTACATGCTTATTAATTTTTTAGGTTGACCAAGTATGTTTTAATAATTTATAAATTGATACTTGCCACGGTGCTAGCTGCCCCAAGTTCGATTCCTAATAGAATAAATACAATTTTAAATACTTACAGGTTCGGATATATTTGGTGGTGCAGCTCTCTCAATTTTATCATTTTCATCTAAACATCCTTTCACTTTAATATCATAAGAACAATATGGAACTAATCCACGTATTCTGAATGAACCATTAGATTCAGTAGTAGCTTCTTCAGAAAAGTGTGAACAATTATTAGTTCCTGAAGCAACAATTATCATTCTTTCCTCAGGTTGATTATTTAAAGATGTTACTGATCCATAAGCACTGTATGCTACACGTTTACCCCTATAAATTAAAACATTTTATATGTTTACAATATACCGTTTGCCGAAATCATTCTAACACATAGAAAGATTTCGGCAAGCTGTATACTAAATATAACTTACTTTAACTGCACTTTAACCGAAGCACCAACTTCAACATTAATAATTTTGGATGATGGTTCAAAACTGTATTCTTTCATCATTGGTTTTAGGAAATATTGACTAGGACCTAAATTGGGAAACGTGATTTTGCCATCTTCGTTAGTTTGTAAATTGCTGCGGTAACTTTCAGCACCAGATAATGATAACAAAGCACCCTACAATTGTTTGTTATGGTATAATTCCATTATTGTAATAAATTATTTATATTTACCTGTAAAGGAGTATTATCAAGTTGGTCTATAACTTCAACTACAATTTCGGCTAATTTGTGTGCTATGAAATTTCCTTTATCATCAGGACCTATCAAAACATAGGAATCTTTCTTTGCAGATATTTTGTAAGATTTTGAATCATCTAAAGGTGCAAATTTGTAATACCCTTCAGAATCAGATTCATCAACTAAGGCATCCAGATTATCAGATTCGATTGTTATTTGTACACCTTTCAGAGGTGGATTGATTCTTCCTATAAAATGTTTTAGTAATATTTAAATTTAATATAAAAAAATGATGTTCTTATCTCCACCCAATGCGAGACAGATACAGTAGTGTTTCAAGGTATGCACCCTTCATCGATGTACCTGGCATCTCACTGGTCAGAAAGACAATTTACATAAATTCTTACCTTTAAATACTTTCCCCTTTTTAGCTTCAAACTTAATCCCCAAATCAGCACAATCATAATCACCATTAATTGATAAAATTTGTGGATTAAAATATAAAATATCTGATTGCGGCACTAAAACTGCATTCTCTCCAGGATTTAAAGATAAATCTAATTGGTATCTATTATTGTGGAATGTTAAAGGACCCAATAATTCTTTATTCCCATCACTATTTATAGAAACATATATGGGTCCAAAATCTTTAGCCGCACTTAATGCTAATTTATTGCTATGTTTGTTAGCTGTTACAAATATTTCCTGTCCAATATGGTCAGTATTATATTTAATTGTTGTTGATGGATATGAATGGCAACTGTCTAATATGAATACATATTCACCAGCTTTTTGTACACAATGTTCTGATGTGCCTTGTTTCAATACAATTGATTCAGTACGCCCTTCTTGACCAGGAGTTTTGTAAGTAACTTTCGTGTCGTGTGATGATACAAATGTTATTAAATAACCAGTTTGTATAAATTCAGGTACTTTAAATGTAGCACTAGTTACGGTGATTGAAAATTCTTTTTGGTTCCAACATAAATAGTTAGGAGTTAATGATACTTTGTATGTTCCTGGATGGACATCTTTGATTTTATATTTTCCACTAACTATATCTACTATGAGATGATCTGATCCTTCACCATTGGATGATTTAAAAAGGACTTTAATATTGGCACAATCTACAGGATTTTGACAACGCATTTCACCAGATACGTCTACTTTCAGTTGTGAGAATGTTATATCATTGATTGGCTTTGTTGTTACTTCAATTGTTTGGGATAAGGGGAAGAATCTGAAAAATAAATTGTAGTTATAGAAAAGTGATTAATTTGGTGATATGTTAATAAAATTTAAAATAGTTATAAAAACTACGCGAGATTATACTAAAAACTATGTTGAATTCCACAACGCGTCGGCAAATAACGTACCCGCCAAATCTGATGGGTATAAAATTCTCGTTGGCCACTACTTGTAGTGCTTGCATAATAGTCGTGATCTTTAGATGGTTAAAGAAATGACAAAGATTCTCCCAGTAAAACCCAAAATGTGCTTTAAAATGTAGATATAATAAAATTAAATATACTTACTGCAAACCCTTATTACTAGAATCAACATTAACTTGCACTTGATATTTTCCAGGAGTCAAAAACTCGCAAAATTCTCCAGTAGCTGGTTGCGATTGTAATACAAAATGTTGTGTAGAACCAATTCGTGTAATCGACACATGAACAGACTCCATTTTATCACTAATAACAACCCCGCAAACCTTATAAGCAGATGGATAAATATGAGGCAATTCAATTAAACTTGGATTCACTCTCATTGGTTTAGGTTCGAATTTATATTGATCTGAATTCACTTGTATTGTATATATTCCAGCTTTAATTTTTTCTAAACGATATGATCCGTCTTGTTTGGTAACACCTATATTTTGGCCGTTTAATGCAACTTTTACTTCTTTTAATGGATGTCCATTAGCTGAATCTAATACTTTACCGGACATACTGAATCCTGTAATCTAAATAAATTAAATTTAATATGATAGTTAATTGTTTGTAATGCTTAATTGTACCTCAAAACTATTTTCCAGTTTTACACTATCATGGGATACGGTTAACTCGATTTGATTTGGTTCAAAATGTACTGTTTGGCCTTTATAGAATGGGACAATAAAATAGTTTCCATTTGAAACTGATGGAAATACAAAGTTTCCTTTTTCATCACTGCTGATGTAACAAATAAAATCTTTTTTATCAAAGGAAGCCATGGGGGTTTTTTCACATCCAGTGACTTGTTGATTTTTGTTCTAAAATCATAATTATTGCAACAAATATATTGTTAATAATGCAACAAACTTACCTTTGGATTTCCATAAAGAATAATATTAGCTCCTGTGATTGGTTCCCCATCACTTTTAACTGTTCCCGATACATCATATCCTCCAATAACAAAACTTTTTGGTGCTAATTCAGTATTACCTTCAGTAACTGTTACTGATATAGATTTTTTAATAAAATTCCATCTGGGATGGCTGACTGTGACTATGAAATTTCCTGGATAAACAGGAGTGAAGAAGAAAATTCCTTTTTCTTCTGTTATTGTATGACGAACTTCATTATTTGATTTTAATTCTACATTGACACCTGCAGGTCCATCTTCATGCCCATGACTTTCAACCTATTAATTAAATTAATAAATTTAGGGCCGGTTTATTCAACTGTTCGGTAAGGTATTAATTAGTTATGTGTTCAGTAAACTTTTATAGGTCTCTTGTAAATTTGATTTGATGCATAAACATTTACTCATGGCAATCTTATTAGTAATGCTACTAAGAACTTTACTGAAACGTGAATATATTCAGCCCTTAGAGCTGGTTAAATAATCTGTTTGGTAAGGTATTTATTAGTTAAGTGTTCAGTAAACTTATAAAATTAGGTGTATCATTAATATTTATATATCAAGTAACTACTGAACACTTGAATTGTTTTTATAAGAGAAAGACAGATAAAATGATTTTTTTAGTAATACGGTTGTGGCACTACTGATTGTTATTATTTGTTTGTGGTTACATTTACATCAATCAAAACAGTTTAAGGTTATGTTCTTAAATTTAATTTGATGAAAGGTTGTCACTATTGACAGATAAATACGCGTTTATTCATCTTACTAGTAACGCTTATTAAGCACTTTACTGAAAGGTAAATATCAAAAACCGATTTTGATGTTTGTTTTTTATCTTGATATAAGCTAAAAAAATATTAATTGATGATGTTCTGCTGCTGGATTTACGACGAAAACAAGCCTGCCAGAAGGTTAAAAATGAAGGGATATGAATTGAAATATAAATATGGAAAAGTCAATAATTAAAGACAAGATACCCTTAAGGAGGTTAGAAAAACGAGTAATCCTTCACTACTGATAATAATGACTAATGACAAAGACAATAAAACAAAAACTGGAGACTCTTTGGAGAATCCAAACTCGGCCAGCAAAATCAAGAACGTAACTTCAAAGCCAAGGCTTTAGGGGGCGACGACGGAACAGCGACACTCCACACTACCTACACCAAACACACCAATACATCAGAGAAGCAAAAGCAAAACCTATCCAGCAGCAGTAGCAGTCACAAAAGAAGTAAAAAGACTTCAAAACAGCTTTAAGAACACCCTTAAGGGTATTGCATTACCAATAATCTCGAAGAAGTACCCCGATTGCTCCCTTAACTCAGTTGAAGCAGAAGCCATCAAAACCTCCATTATGGGTAGAATTGACGAGCTGAAGAAAGGGCAGACAACATCACCCCATTTTGTAAAATGCACCTGATCACTTTTACAGACAAGCCATCCTTGAGTGGCTTCTCAACACATTGGGCAAAAAAAAACGGTAAAGCATTCCAGATCATCGATGTGAAGGGCTTACCTGATCCAAGAAGAGTCACGACATGGGTACCGGAGCCACACTTGAACCGAAAACCCTACTAAATACCGTCTGTACCAAGACTTGTCAATTCAAAACCGGATCCCAAAAGGACCCAACACGTTCTGTTTATGGACAATGGCTCTTAGGAGAAGATAGTAAACTCAGAGAACGGGCTCTGTTCCTTCCTCCGGCATTAACAGTCGTTTTAGTCTGATATGCCATAAATCTAAACTAACCTAACCTTCTGTTCCTTCGTAGAACAGATGAGGACAAACCCAAGGCAATAAAGACCATCAAGGGACCATGGATCAGAATTCATTGCCAGTCGAAAAAGAACTGTAACGATAAGTTCAATGTTGAACAACGTGCCAATCAATCTACTGTAGAGCAGATTGTACAGCCCTCAGTGCGTATATTGTTAAACACAAGAAAACGATAAACGGGTTAAGCATACCAGACAGATGACTGCTAGCAACCCAACCCTTTATGCAAAACTCGTACATGCATCATTAAAAAACATTTACTTAATCTAATACCATTATGAGAACTATGTTTCAGAGACGTAGTGACAGCCAAGGTAGTGATAGTAGGAAAGACAACAAAAAGGGAGATCCGGGTACCTTTTCTACGATCAGCAGAGACTTCCACTACTTAGAGAAAAGATATTGCAGCCATAATAAAAACCAAATAAGAATCGTGGAGAAGATACAGTGAAGACGTTCAAGACGGTACCATATGCTACCGTCTACAAAAAAATTTAAGCAAAGACCACACTGAGATCATTAAAAATACAGTCGGTTGAAGGCACTACAAGAACTGCTGCAGACTCACTCCCGGGCTCGACTTTGATAGAAAGTTCTGATCCAGACGACCTGAACCTGCTGAATAAAAAAACAAACAAAATGGACTTGAATAAGTCAAAGCCATATCAATCAATGCAACCTAAAATTGAAGATGAACACGTTCGAACCATTCATAACACAGAAAGAGTTCGCAGTTCTAAAAGAGCCTCAATGCAAGCTTAGCAGTTTCACACATACCGAGCAGCTTGACCGTTTATACAAAAAACTATTGAAAAAAATAGTCGACTGGTACATACAAAATGGAGCGCTAAAGCCTCGGCCACTGCACCAACACCAGTATGCCTAGCAAACGAAAAATACTTGCAAACTAACTACACACCAACACCATCCATTGCAAAGAAATAGCTTTCGGTGCCTTTCTGGATATTGAAGAACTATCTTCAAATCCATAGCAAAGACAGTAGAGAACCGAGAAATACTCTCTCGTCCGACACTGGGTCAACTCTATGGCTCAAGAACCAAACTGTAGCCATAACATTATATGGAAAAACTGTATAAGCTAGCATAGAGATGTGTACTATCACCCTAAATATGGTGTCTTGTCATAGATAGCCTTCTACAAATACTCAACAACATGAGCGTCTTTGCCGATGACCTCACCATCCTCGTAAACGGGAAGTTTAGGGCAACTGTATCTGTACACTCACACAAACACACAAGGCGGCAAAACACCACAGACCAAAAAAACCTGAGGATGTATGGTATAGAGCTACGCTTCCGATGACAAGGGAAGTAGAATATCAGGAACTCACCAGGCTAAACTTCCATACTCATAGAAATAATATAACCACAAGGCCATCCGGGTGCTCTTTGCAACCAAATTGATAGTCGGACGCACATGAGGACTGACACCTAATGTGACCAGATGGTGATAAGACCCAACATAGTTATAGAAGAAAAAACCAACCTCAAGGGTGCGGCCCACAAACTAAGTAAACTTCAGAGACTAGCATGTCTGAAAAATGACAACAACGCCCACAGCAGCAATAAAAGTACAACTATCGTTACCGCAACTTCACTAGATTCTAATGACAGAGGCAAAACAAGCAGCGTACAGACTACATATAAATGAACACATTGTAAACCTCAGACACAGACTTAGTAGTAGTAATGTCTGTAATGACAAAGACCAGATAAAGCAAACTTCACTACCTCTTGGCAACATGACCCTAATTTCTAGGCATACGTGGCTGCCATCGAGTGGTGAGCCAGGAACATGATCGAGACGGAACTATACCCCAACAACACAATAACGATCATAGTCAAGTGGCATTTCCGCCAGTAATAAAATCCAAACTGGTTATGACCTGCATAAACAGTCTGGAAGCATTGGCCACAATCTGCAGAGTTCGCCTGGTCTGGAACCTTATGGAAAATCAGCTCGTCAAAAAGAGATCTTTAGCGCCATAAAGTTTCCTTTTACCTCCTGGTTCTTTGATATCCAGACAAAATCAAAGGACATTTACGAGACTGGAAAAAAACCTGTAGAAAACTGTAAGAAAATGGCACATTCAAGACGATTCCTACCACATAATACCAAAACGTTAGTAACAAAGTGAGTCAAATCAGGCTGCAAAATCTCACAGGACTGATAACCAGACACTGTAGTCTTAACAAGCACAAGCATAGAATGAGAATAAAGATTTACCCCCCCATGCCGCGGGTGTATAGAGAAAGAAGAAAATACCCTGCATTTACTAAGTGAATGCAAAGCTTATAATCTGCAACGCACAGACTCCTTTGGCAAACATTACCTAACCAAATATAAACTAAAGAGCAAAAAACTCTAGACTTCACCAAAGACACAGAGCTGCTAAAGAAGCAAGACGTCAGAGGTGCATAACAGGACCAGCAAGCCCGCAGTGCAACAAGCGCCAAACAAAACACCTCAAAGATAGGAAGAAGAAAGATGCGGGTTTTTGACAACTTCGTCAAACTCCGGTGATGCCGCGGAAGCACGATAGCAACAAAAGGCGACTGAGGGTCGTCAACAGATTCCGCACCGACGTACACCAAGCTTTCAAGCTGCACAACTAGCGTTCCGTAAGAGATGAAATTCCTCTTAATCAAAAATTCCGAACCGAAAATCAATTGTTTTGTGAGTAAAAAACTTCAGAGAATGTAAATATGTTATCAATAAAGAAGGTGGACGTCCACGAACAGCTTGGACACCCAAAAACTCAGTGTTACGCCTTCACGGTTAGCAAGCAGACATGCGGCGGTCTGGTCGCCTTATGCAAAAAATTGTTCATCGGAATCTTCACTTTCATACATAGTTCTTGCACAGAAATTGTTATAACGTGATTAGAACAGAGTTTAAAAATTCACCTCAGGGACGAGTCACATTTCCACTTGTGTGAACAGGTAAACAAGCAAAACTTCCGGCGGTGACATGACGGCAACCCAAGACAAATACACTAAAAATCTCTGCATAGTAAGAAAGTCACAGTTTGTTGCTCAAGGTCACAAATATATAGTCAAAACTTACTTTTTTTCCTATCATTGATATTTTACAATCAGAATTTTGCACTTTTCAACAGTTTTTGGCCGGATTTTGGGTTTTTAATTTTGCAATTTTTGACTTTTCATGAATAGAATGTTGCAGTTTCTAACAATTTACGGTAAATTTTAGTAGTTTCTGACCAAATCTTTATATTTTATGGCCGGATTTTGCTATTATTGACATTCTATGAATAGAATTTTGCGTTTTTGACAGTTAATGACCAAATTTTGAACCGTTCTGGCAATATTTTGATAATTCATAGCCAGATTTAGCAATTTTTAAAATTTCATTTTGTACGTTTATACCTAAATTTTAGGTGATTTCCAACAATATTTTGTTGTTTCAAGACCGGAAATTGATATTTTTGATACTTACTTTACCCTTTAGCTGGACTTTAATTCTATCTGAATATATTTCAATGTTTTATGACCAGATTTAGCAACTTTTTATGATTATGATTAAATTTTTAAGCTTTCTGACCATATTTTCATACTTTATGACCAATTTGCTATTTTTGACATGTGATGAAAAGAATTATGCACTTTTCAATAGTTGCAAATTTCAAAATTTCACAAAAAAAGCAAATTTCAAAACATTTACACAAAATATATCAAAAAAAAAATTATAAATGTGACTTTTAAACTAAGCAAACTATAAGAGTTTTAGTAAATAAAAAAAAACATTTTGCAAACTTGAAAATATTTTCAAAATTTCACAAAATATTAAAAAAAACATTATAATTCTTCATAGATCACTGAAGTGATTGAGAACCTAGCTCAGAACTGGCTTATGCTACCCAAAAATCGATCATATTATTAATATTTTTCAATAAATTTACAATATCTAAAAAAACAAAAAAAAAAAAATTTAAACTTTAGGACATAATTTCCCCAATATACAATGCGCTGCAGATACAAATGTAATTATATTCAATCTTCAGCATTCTCTCATGGAGAATAAAAAATTAATAATTAATTCTTCCTCATTGCATTTTCTGACACAATTTGCAGAAATAATAAAATCAGTTCACATGCAGCCAACATTTACAAAATAAATTTTGCTAACACAATTTTGTTACTAAAAATTAATTCAATTAAAAACAAATACAATTACAAATAAATAGCACACATAAATCTCTTAATATTAGCTACTTATATTACCTTTCCTGTAATTCCAAATCCTTTAAACGTAAAATTAATATCCTTCCCTAATGAACAAATATCTGTTTTTCCATCGATAGCGATGCTAACTTTAGTTGGTGTAAAACTCCAACCGGGTGGTGGTTGCAACTATAAATTAATTATAATTAGTAAAGATAAGATAACATGTTAAGCATGTTTAGTTAGGTTAACTCACCTGCAATATATAATCCCCTTTATCATAAAGAGGAATGAAATAGTATCCATTATTCGGTGCACAATTTGTTTGATCTTTTAATATTCCACCTTTAGTATATCTAAAATGTACTCATTAAGTCAATATCAAAGATAATTTAATTAAAACTTACAGTCTAACCACTACTTTGGAATAATCTATTTGAACATGGCTTTTTATAAAACCACCACATCCTAAAATATCATTTGCTGATACATATGTAAAGAAGGTTCCTAGAAATAATGTAGCTAAGAGTTTTATACTCATTTTCATTCAGTTTTATTTAAAATATTAATTATATTATCCTAATACCATCACAACGATGCACTTTTTGTCTGTCACTTGATAGATGTGTCAGATGATCAGTGGGCTTAATATTACTTCTATAATCCTCCAGATGGCATCACGTTACAAGCGTACACATGGAGCGAATAAAAATAGAGCGAAATTAATAAAAATTAAAATATTATTATAATTAATTAATTTAAGCACACTATTAGGAAATATAAAAATATTTATATATATAAAATTGTATATATAAATTCTTTTACAAATACTATATAAAACGGATAAAAAACCAATTGTTATTAAATTTTAATGTTTTTAGTATTAACAAAATGCTTTTCTATGCAATGCCATTTAAGAAACTTTATACAAAATTTGAAATAATAGTTTTATAATTTAGGCAAATATTCCCAAAATGATTGAGAAGTGAGAGTAATGTTTTAAAATCTTTATTTACCATATTTTGTAACGTCAAAACTTACTTCAATTCTCTTTCTCCTTGCATCGTGAGGTCTGCACAGGTACTGATTAGAGCAGTATTATATTGCTAGAAAAATACAAACAAAACAAACAAAAAACACCGTATAAGTTACCAAAAATTCTTATAATTCTGCAGTCACCTACTAAATGCAAGAAAACAATAGACTGCAAAATTTGGATTGATTTAACTGTAGTGAACATCTTGATTTCAAATAACACAAGTAACTTAACTGTTGGGTTGCTTAATTAGCTAAAAAGTGTACCTAAAGTGTGATAATTAAAATAAAATTTGCTGGATAGTAGTCAGCAATGGTGTTTAGTTTGCAAAACTAGCAAAGACAAGTTGTTCTAAACGCAGCCATTATAAATTAGACTTTGAGCTAGTGCGTGATTTGTTTTCGTCAATTTTACTTCAAAATAAAATAAATTATAAAAACAAATACGCAAACCGTACAAGATAATCAAACTTAAACTGAAAATTTGCCCCCTCCCCTCCTTCTTAAAAGTTTGGTAGCTGGTTCTAATAATACATAATTAATTCTTACTCAAGTAGTTGCTGATCAAATCTTTTAAATGCAAAATGTTGTAAACATTTAAAAAAAAGTATAACCTATAAATACATTAATAATTTTTTGGATTATTGTTTATTCTTAAAAGTAGAAAAAAAAAAACAATTGTTCTGATGTAATAACAAGAAAACATTTTGACGAGAATCGCTTACCGACCTAAGTTAAATTTTTTAATGGGAAACACTTAGGCAAGAATCGCTTACCCGACAAAGCGACAAGAAATTGCTTGTTTGTCTCTACTGATCTGAATTAATAACAACTGACATTTATCTTGCAAACATAATAGCAAAAAGAGCTTTAAAAGTAGAAGAAACAAAAATATTTTTTTTATGATAAAGATTTAGGCAAGAATCGCTTACTTGCGTTTGTCATAAAAAAACTGGTTGTTTGTTTCTATTGCTTTGATTTAATAACAACTGGCAATTATCCTGCAAACGTAAAATAACAAGAACATCAAAAGTAGAATAAAAATTCAATCTATTAATAACAAACATTATGGCAAGAATCGCTTACCCGCCAAAGTGTTTGTCATCAAGAAATTGGTTATCATTCTCTACTGCTCTAAACTTACAGCAACTGACAATTATCTAGTAAACGTGAAAGCAATAGAAACACTAAAAGTAGAAAAATATCAACCTTTTGATAACAAAAATTTGAGCAAGAATCGCTTACTTCCCCAAAGTGTTTGTCATCAAAAAATTAGTTGTTTGTCTCCGCTGCTCTGATTTATTGACAACTGAAATTTATCCTGTACATGTAAAAGCATCAAAAACAGGAAAAAACACAATCTTTTGATGACTTAACATTTAGGCAAAAATCGCTTACCCGCCAAAATGTTTGTCATCAAAAAGTTGCTTGCCTGTCTTCTATTGTTTTGATTTAATAAAAAAAAAATCTTTTAATCACAAACATTTGGGCAAGAATCGCTTACTTGCTAAAGTGTTTGTCATTAAGAAATTGGTCGTCTCTGAAAGCAACAAAAACTGACATTGATTATCTGTCTCTACTGTTCCAATTTAATAATAACTGACATTTTTCCTGAAACGTAAAAACAACAAAAACATATAAAGTAAAAAAAGTTCAATCTTTTGATAACAAAAATTGAAGCAAGAATCGCTTACCCGCCAAAGTGTTTGTTATCAAAAAAATGGTTGTCTGTCTCTTCTATTTAGGTTAAATAACAATTAACATTGATTCTCTAAATGTAAAAACAAAACTATCAAAACAGAAGAAATATACAATCTTTTGATGACAACCATTTGAGCAAGAATCGCTTACTTGTCAAAGTGTTTGTCATTAAAAAGTTGCTTATCTGTCTCTACTGTTCTGATTTAATAAAAACTGACATTTATCCTGAAAACGCAAAAGCAACAAAATCATCAAATGTAAAAAATAAATTTAATCTTTTGATAACAACCACTTAGACAAGAATCGCTTACTTGCTAAAATGTTTGTTATCAAGAAATTGTTCTGCCAATACTGCTCTGATTTAATAACAACAGACATTTATCCTGCAAACGTTAAAGCAACAGAAACATCAAAAATAAAAGAAAAAATAATTTTTTTAATGACAAACAGTTAAGAAAGAATCGCTTACCCGCCAACTGTTCGTCATTAAACAATTAGTTGGCATTGACTTAATAACATTTGATATTTGTAACGCAAACGTAAAAGCAACATCAAAAGCAGTAAAAAAATGTAATCTTTGGATGACAAACATTTAAACAAGAATCGCTTATCCGTCAATTGTTTGTCATGGAGAAATTGGTTAGCACTGATTTAATTATATTTATATTATATTTATAATGCAAAAAGTAGAACAAAATTTAATCTTTTGATGACAAATATTATGACAAGAATCGCTTACCCGCCAAAATGTTTGTCATAAAAAAATTGGATATCTGTTCCTACAGCTCAAATTTAACAAAACTAACGGTTACCCTGCAAATGTAAAAGCAAAAAGACATCAAAAGTAAAAGAAAAATGCAATTTTTTGAAGACAAATATTTCAGCAAAAAAAGTGATTGTTACCAAAAAAATGGTTGTCTGTCTCCCCTCCTTTAGTGTGATAACAACTAACATTAATTCTGCAAATGTGATAGCAACCAAAACATCAAAAATGTAAGAAGATTAACTGTCTAATTTCAACGCAATATATTAAAATTAAATAAAACCCGCACCGGCTTAATATTGCTTAAAAAATAGTAACGGACAATTTTTGAAAAAAAAAAATTGAAATAATTTACTACTTACACTTGCAAACTCCTTTGATGGTCATCTTGACTTCAACTGCAATAACGTAAATCACTAATCACACACTTTAATTTAATATCGCAACACACACACAATTATGATGAAGCAAAGCACATCTTAACGGAACCAAACGTTACTGAGGAATGAACGAGTAGAAGGGACGGCACTCGGCTCAGCGTAGTACAAGCGAAACGCGATGGCGATGTGCGTGGAATTGATACATTTTCAATAAACATAAATTGTAATTTCTAATTAAAAACTGCATTTAAGAAATTAAACAATTAAAGATTTCTTGTTCAGATTTTTTTCAGCTTTATTATGGAGTAAACACCTTTTCGATTGGTGAAAATTGATTTAAAGGTCTATCATAAAAAATTGTTAATAATTTTGAAATTTATTATTTATTAACCAATACATTCTTTTAATTAATATGTTTTTGTTAAAATTTAATTATTTAACCCTTAAATTAAATTAATATTTGTTTATAACAATCTAATTATTATAACACAAATTTGTTGCTTTATTTAATGCTATATTTTATTAAAAGTTTGTGAAACTACCCGTAATTGATTTTAAACCGTATAAAATGGGGCCAAACAGAAAAATAACAAATAAAAATAGTTAAGTTTTTTTTTATCAGACTCTAATTGCTACCATAGGAAGCAGTAGCATCCTTCAATATAGTGTATTAATTAAGATCAAACTAAAACAAACTTGTAAATTTAATTGAGCTTTATGTAGAAATAAATTTGGAAACTGTTTATAATTATTAATATCTTGCTTAATTAGAACGTTACAAAATTATCAATTTCTTTTACAATGAGTTATAAAGTCTGTAATAAGTATACGAAATTTGGTTTCATTTAATTTTAATTAAAAAGTATAAATAAATGAAAACCCAAATTGCTATTTTTATTTATTAGACAATATCAAATCAGCGATGTTGAAATCGTAATCAAAGCTCCAAATTACCCCAGAAAGCAAAAAATTACAAACTTTCATCCACGTTTGTGGATTTTACTCTGACAAACACGAGCATATGTACGTACTAAGCGATACAATCGATCGACGAAGGAAAACCCTTTGACTTACGGACTTCCGGTTTGCAACAGCATCTGCCGGCGTCTCTTGGCTTGCCACATGAGCAATTGCGTCTTGATGGGCCTCTTAAAACTATATTTGTTTTACACGATTTTGTAATAAAACTACACCGAAAAACCGCTATGATCTAGAAGGTGAACGATTAAGAATATCAAAACGGCGATTCCGGAATCGTAATCAGGGGTCCAAATTACCCCTTAACCAAAAAATTACCAACATTGGTCCACATTTGGCAATTTTAGTGTGGCGACGTGAGCTTATGTACGTACCGGCGATAAAACCCTATTTTCCGTCAATCGCCGAAAGAAAACCCTTTAACCTACGGACTTCTGGTTTGGCAAAGCTTTAGATGGGTCTGTTGACTACCCTCAGGAGCAGTTGCGTCCCTGCCCTTTACCGTTTAGTGCCTTTTTTGCTCTTCGAAACGCAAAAAAAACGTGTTTTTCGCGGTTATTTTAAAATTGCCGCCAGGGTGCTAGGAATATTGGGGTCGGACCCCCAAAATCGTAATCAGGAGTTTATTTTACGTCAGGAAATGCAAAAAAACCGACCTTTTTTTACTAAAACTGGAAAAATCATAGTCCAAAAAGGAGAAAGACCCCCCCCCCCCCTTTGCTATGTTTCAACTTTTTTGATCGCCGAAGGAGAACCCCTTGAAGCACGGACTTTCGGTTTTTCCGACAACCTACTGGGGTCTGTGGCTTAGCACAAAAAAATCTGTGTCCTCATCCGCCGGCTAGAAGTATGTTAGTTTCACGCTTTTAGAACTTTCAAATTGACCGAAAATAGCCATTTTTAGATAAGAGGGGGAAATGTTGACAATATCAAAACGACGATATCAAAATCGTAATCAGGGCTCTAAATTACCCCCAGAAAGCAAAAAATTACAAACTTTCATCCACGTTTGTGGATTTTACTCTGACAAACACGAGCACATGTACGTACTAAGCGATACAATCGATCGCCGAAGGAAAACCCTTTGACTTACGGACTTCCGGTTTGCAACAGCATCTGCCGGCGTCTCTTGGCTTGCCACATGAGCAATTGCGTCCTCCTCGGCCTCTTAAAACTATATTTGTTTTACTCGATTTCGTAATAAAACTACACCGAAAAACCGCTATGATCTAGAAGGTGAACGATTAAGAATATCAAAACGGCGATTTCGGAATCGTAATCAGGGGTCCAAATTACCCCAGTAACCAAAAAATTACCAACATTGGTCCACATTTGGCAATTTTAGTGTGGCGACGTGAGCTTATGTACGTACCGGCGATAAAACCCTATTTTCCGTCAATCGCCGAAAGAAAACCCTTTAACCTACGGACTTCTGGTTTGGCAAAGCTTTAGATGGGTCTGTTGACTACTCTCAGGAGCAATTGCGTCCCTGCCCTTTACCGTTTAGTGCCTTTTTTGCTCTTCGAAACGCAAAAAAACCGTGGTTTTCGCGGTTATTTTAAAATTGCCGCCAGGGTGCTAGGAATATCGGGGTCGGACCCCCAAAATCGTAATCAGGAGTTTATTTTACGTCAGGAAATGCAAAAAAACCGACCTTTTTTTACTAAAACTGGAAAAATCATAGTCCAAAAAGGAGAAAGACCCCCCCCCTTTGCTATGTTTCAACTTTTTTGATCGCCGAAGGAAAACCCCTTGAAGCACGGACTTTCGGTTTTTCCGACAACCTACTGGGGTCTGTGGCTTAGCACAAAAATATCTGTGTCCTCATCCGCTGGCTAGAAGTATGTTAGTTTCACGCTTTTAGAACTTTCAAATTGACCGAAAATAGCCATTTTTAGATAAGAGGGGGAAATGTTGACAATATCAAAACGGCGATATCAAAATCGTAATCAGGGCTCTAAATTACCCCCAGAAAGCAAAAAATTACAAACTTTCATCCACGTTTGTGGATTTTACTCTGACAAACACGAGCATATGTACGTACTAAGCGATACAATCGATCGCCGAAGGAAAACCCTTTGACTTACGGACTTCCGGTTTGCAACAGCGTCTGCCGGCGTCTCTTGGCTTGCCACATGAGCAATTGCGTCCTCCTCGGCCTTTTAAAACTATATTTGTTTTACTCGATTTCGTAATAAAACTACACCGAAAAACCGCTATGAACTAGAAGGTGAACGATTAAGAATATCAAAACGGCGATTCCGGAATCGTAATCAGGGGTCCAAATTACCCCAGTAACCAAAAATTTACCAACATTGGTCCACATTTGGCAATTTTAGTGTGGCGACGTGAGCTTATGTACGTACCGGCGATAAAACCCTATTTTCCGTCAATCGCCGAAAGAAAACCCTTTAACCTACGGACTTCTGGTTTGGCAAAGCTTTAGATGGGTCTGTTGACTACCCTCAGGAGCAATTGCGTCCCTGCCCATTACCGTTTAGTGCCTTTTTTGCTCTTCGAAACGCAAAAAAACCGTGTTTTTTGCGGTTATTTTAAAATTGCCGCCAGGGTGCTAGGAATATCGGGGTCGGACCCCCAAAATCGTAATCAGGGGTTTATTTTACGTCAGGAAATGCAAAAAAACCGACCTTTTTTTACTAAAACTGGAAAAATCATAGTCCAAAAAGGAGAAAGACCCCCCCCCCCCCCCCCCTTTGCTATGTTTCAACATTTTTGATCGCCGAAGGAGAACCCCTTGAAGCACGGACTTCCGGTTTTTCCGACAATCTACTGGGGTCTGTGGCTTAGCACAAAAATATCTGTGTCCTCATCCGCCGGCTAGAAGTATGTTAGTTTAACGCTTTTAGAACTTTCAAATTGACCGAAAATAGCCATTTTTAGATAAGAGGGGGAAATGTTGACAATATCAAAACGGCGATATCAAAATCGTAATCAGGGCTCTAAATTACACCCAGAAAGCAAAAAATTACAAACTTTCATCCACGTTTGTGGATTTTACTCTGACAAACACGAGCACATGTACGTACTAAGCGATACAATCGATCGCCGAAGGAAAACCCTTTGACTTACGGACTTCCGGTTTGCAACAGCATCTGCCGGCGTCTCTTGGCTTGCCACATGAGCAATTGCGTCCTCCTCGGCCTCTTAAAACTATATTTGTTTTACTCGATTTCGTAATAAAACTACACCGAAAAACCGCTATGATCTAGAAGGTGAACGATTAAGAATATCAAAACGGCGATTTCGGAATCGTAATCAGGGGTCCAAATTACCCCAGTAACCAAAAAATTACCAACATTGGTCCACATTTGGCAATTTTAGTGTGGCGACGTGAGCTTATGTACGTACCGGCGATAAAACCCTATTTTCCGTCAATCGCCGAAAGAAAACCCTTTAACCTACGGACTTCTGGTTTGGCAAAGCTTTAGATGGGTCTGTTGACTACCCTCAGGAGCAATTGCGTCCCTGCCCTTTACCGTTTAGTGCCTTTTTTGCTCTTCGAAACGCAAAAATACCGTGTTTTTCGCGGTTATTTTAAAATTGCCGCCAGGGTGCTAGGAATATCGGGGTCGGACCCCCAAAATCGTAATCAGGAGTTTATTTTACGTCAGGAAATGCAAAAAAACCGACCTTTTTTTACTAAAACTGGAAAAATCATAGTCCAAAAAGGAGAAAGACCCCCCCCTTTGCTATGTTTCAACTTTTTTGATCGCCGAAGGAAAACCCCTTGAAGCACGGACTTTCGGTTTTTCCGACAACCTACTAGGGTCTGTGGCTTAGCACAAAAATATCTGTGTCCTCATCCGCTGGCTAGAAGTATGTTAGTTTCACGCTTTTAGAACTTTCAAATTGACCGAAAATAGCCATTTTTAGATAAGAGGGGGAAATGTTGACAATATCAAAACGGCGATATCAAAATCGTAATCAGGGCTCTAAAATACCCCCAGAAAGCAAAAAATTACAAACTTTCATCCACGTTTGTGGATTTTACTCTGACAAACACGAGCATATGTACGTACTAAGCGATACAATCGATCGCCGAAGGAAAACCCTTTGACTTACGGACTTCCGGTTTGCAACAGCGTCTGCCGGCGTCTCTTGGCTTGCCACATGAGCAATTGCGTCCTCCTCGGCCTTTTAAAACTATATTTGTTTTACTCGATTTCGTAATAAAACTACACCGAAAAACCGCTATGATCTAGAAGGTGAACGATTAAGAAAATCAAAACGGCGATTCCGGAATCGTAATCAGGGGTCCAAATTACCTTAGTAACCAAAAATTTACCAACATTGGTCCACATTTGGCAATTTTAGTGTGGCGACGTGAGCTTATGTACGTACCGGCGATAAAACCCTATTTTCCGTCAATCGCCGAAAGAAAACCCTTTAACCTACGGACTTCTGGTTTGGCAAAGCTTTAGATGGGTCTGTTGACTACCCTCAGGAGCAATTGCGTCCCTGCCCTTTACCGTTTAGTGCCTTTTTTGCTCTTCGAAACGCAAAAAAACCGTGTTTTTCGCGGTTATTTTAAAATTGCCGCCAGGGTGCTAGGAATATCGGGGTCGGACCCCCAAAATCGTAATCAGGGGTTTATTTTACGTCAGGAAATGCAAAAAAACCGACCTTTTTTTACTAAAACTGGAAAAATCATAGTCCAAAAAGGAGAAAGACCCCCCCCTTTGCTATGTTTCAACTTTTTTGATTGCCGAAGAAGAACCCCTTGAAGCACGGACTTCCGGTTTTTCCGACAACCTACTGGGGTCTGTGGCTTAGCACAAAAAAATCTGTGTCCTCATCCGCCGGCTAGAAGTATGTTAGTTTCACGCTTTTAGAACTTTCAAATTGACCGAAAATAGCCATTTTTAGATAAGAGGGGGAAATGTTGACAATATCAAAACGGCGATATCAAAATCGTAATCAGGGCTCTAAATTACACCCAGAAAGCAAAAAATTACAAACTTTCATCCACGTTTGTGGATTTTACTCTGACAAACACGAGCATATGTACGTACTAAGCGATACAATCGATCGCCGAAAGAAAACCCTTTGACCTACGGACTTCCGGTTTGCAACAGCATCTGCCGGCGTCTCTTGGCTTGCCACATGAGCAATTGCGTCCTCCTCGGTCTCTTAAAACTATATTTGTTTTACTCGATTTCGTAATAAAACTACACCGAAAAACCGCTATGATCTAGAAGGTGAACGATTAAGAATATCAAAACGGCGATTCCGGAATCGTAATCAGGGGTCCAAATTACCCCAGTAACCAAAAAATTACCAACATTGGTCCACATTTGGCAATTTTAGTGTGGCGACGTGAGCTTATGTACGTACCGGCGATAAAACCCTATTTTCCGTCAATCGCCGAAAGAAAACCCTTTAACCTACGGACTTCTGGTTTGGCAAAGCTTTAGATGGGTCTGTTGACTACCCTCAGGAGCAATTGCGTCCCTGCCCTTTACCGTTTAGTGCCTTTTTTGCTCTTCGAAACGCAAAAAAACCGTGTTTTTCGCGGTTATTTTAAAATTGCCGCCAGGGTGCTAGGAATATCGGGGTCGGACCCCCAAAATCGTAATCAGGGGTTTATTTTACGTCAGGAAATGCAAAAAAACCGACCTTTTTTTACTAAAACTGGAAAAATCATAGTCCAAAAAGGAGAAAGACCCCCCCCCCCTTTGCTATGTTTCAACTTTTTTGATTGCCGAAGGAGAACCCCTTGAAGCACGGACTTCCGGTTTTTCCGACAACCTACTGGGGTCTGTGGCTTAGCACAAAAAAATCTGTGTCCTCATCCGCCGGCTAGAAGTATGTTAGTTTCACGCTTTTAGAACTTTCAAATTGACCGAAAATAGCCATTTTTAGATAAGAGGGGGAAATGTTGACAATATCAAAACGGCGATATCAAAATCGTAATCAGGGCTCTAAATTACCCCCAGAAAGCAAAAAATTACAAACTTTCATCCACGTTTGTGGATTTTACTCTGACAAACACGAGCATATGTACGTACTAAGCAATACAATCGATCGCCGAAGGAAAACCCTTTGACCTACGGACTTCCGGTTTGCAACAGCATCTGCCGGCGTCTCTTGGCTTGCCACATGAGCAATTGCGTCCTCCTCGGCCTCTTAAAACTATATTTGTTTTACTCGATTTCGTAATAAAACTACACCGAAAAACCGCTATAATCTAGAAGGTGAACGATTAAGAATATCAAAACGGCGATTCCGGAATCGTAATCAGGGGTCCAAATTACCCCAGTAACCAAAAAATTACCAACATTGGTCCACATTTGGCAATTTTAGTGTGGCGACGTGAGCTTATGTACGTACCGGCGATAAAACCCTATTTTCCGTCAATCGCCGAAAGAAAACCCTTTAACCTACGGACTTCTGGTTTGGCAAAGCTTTAGATGGGTCTGTTGACTACCCTCAGGAGCAATTGCGTCCCTGCCCTTTACCGTTTAGTGCCTTTTTTGCTCTTCGAAACGCAAAAAAACCGTGTTTTTCGCGGTTATTTTAAAATTGCCGCCAGGGTGCTAGGAATATCGGGGTCGGACCCCCAAAATCGTAATCAGGGGTTTATTTTACGTCAGGAAATGCAAAAAAACCGACCTTTTTTTACTAAAACTGGAAAAATCATAGTCCAAAAAGGAGAAAGACCCCCCCCTTTGCTATGTTTCAACTTTTTTGATCGCCGAAGGAGAACCCCTTAAAGCACGGACTTCCGGTTTTTCCGACAACCTACTGGGGTCTGTGGCTTAGCACAAAAAAATCTGTGTCCTCATCCGCCGGCTAGAAGTATGTTAGTTTCACGCTTTTAGAACTTTCAAATTGACCGAAAATAGCCATTTTTAGATAAGAGGGGGAAATGTTGACAATATCAAAACGGCGATAATAAAATCGTAATCAGGGCTCTAAATTACCCCCAGAAAGCAAAAAATTACAAACTTTCATCCACGTTTGTGGATTTTACTCTGACAAACACGAGCATATGTACGTACTAAGCGATACAATCGATCGCCGAAGGAAAACCCTTTGACCTACGGACTTCCGGTTTGCAACAGCATCTGCCGGCGTCTCTTGGCTTGCCACATGAGCAATTGCGTCCTCCTCGGCCTCTTAAAACTATATTTGTTTTACTCGATTTCGTAATAAAACTACACCGAAAAACCGCTATGATCTAGAAGGTAAACGATTAAGAATATCAAAACGGCGATTTCGGAATCGTAATCAGGGGTCCAAATTACCCCAGTAACCAAAAAATGACCAACATTGGTCCACATTTGGCAATTTTAGTGTGGCGACGTGAGCTTATGTACGTACCGGCGATAAAACCCTATTTTCCGTCAATCGCCGAAAGAAAACCCTTTAACCTACGGACTTCTGGTTTGGCAAAGCTTTAGATGGGTCTGTTGACTACCCTCAGGAGCAATTGCGTCCCTGCCCTTTACCGTTTAGTGCCTTTTTTGCTCTTCGAAACGCAAAAAAACCGTGTTTTTTGCGGTTATTTTAAAATTGCCGCCAGGGTGCTAGGAATATCGGGGTCGGACCCCCAAAATCGTAATTAGGGGTTTATTTTACGTCAGGAAATGCAAAAAAACCGACCTTTTTCTACTAAAACTGGAAAAATCATAGTCCAAAAAGGAGAAAGACCCCCCCCTTTGCTATGTTTCAACTTTTTTGATCGCCGAAGGAGAACCCCTTGAAGCACGGACTTCCGGTTTTTCCGACAACCTACTGGGGTCTGTGGCTTAGCACAAAAAAATCTGTGTCCTCATCCGCCGGCTAGAAGTATGTTAGTTTCACGCTTTTAGAACTTTCAAATTGACCGAAAATAGCCATTTTTAGATAAGAGGGGGAAATGTTGACAATATCAAAACGGCGATATCAAAATCGTAATCAGGGCTCTAAATTACCCCCAGAAAGCAAAAAATTACAAACTTTCATCCACGTTTGTGGATTTTACTCTGACAAACACGAGCATATGTACGTACTAAGCGATACAATCGATCGCCGAAGGAAAACCCTTTGACCTACGGACTTCCGGTTTGCAACAGCATCTGCCGGCGTCTCTTGGCTTGCCACATGAGCAATTGCGTCCTCCTCGGCCTCTTAAAACTATATTTGTTTTACTCGATTTCGTAATAAAACTACACCGAAAAACCGCTATGATCTAGAAGGTAAACGATTAAGAATATCAAAACGGCGATTTCGGAATCGTAATCAGGGGTCCAAATTACCCCAGTAACCAAAAAATGACCAACATTGGTCCACATTTGGCAATTTTAGTGTGGCGACGTGAGCTTATGTACGTACCGGCGATAAAACCCTATTTTCCGTCAATCGCCGAAAGAAAACCCTTTAACCTACGGACTTCTGGTTTGGCAAAGCTTTAGATGGGTCTGTTGACTACCCTCAGGAGCAATTGCGTCCCTGCCCTTTACCGTTTAGTGCCTTTTTTGCTCTTCGAAACGCAAAAAAACCGTGTTTTTCGCGGTTATTTTAAAATTGCCGCCAGGGTGCTAGGAATATCGGGGTCGGACCCCCAAAATCGTAATCAGGGGTTTATTTTACGTCAGGAAATGCAAAAAAACCGACCTTTTTTTACTAAAACTGGAAAAATCATAGTCCAAAAAGGAGAAAGACCCCCCCCTTTGCTATGTTTCAACTTTTTTGATCGCCGAAGGAGAACCCCTTGAAGCACGGACTTCCGGTTTTTCCGACAACCTACTGGGGTCTGTGGCTTAGCACAAAAAAATCTGTGTCCTCATCCGCCGGCTAGAAGTATGTTAGTTTCACGCTTTTAGAACTTTCAAATTGACCGAAAATAGCCATTTTTAGATAAGAGGGGGAAATGTTGACAATATCAAAACGGCGATATCAAAATCGTAATCAGGGCTCTAAATTACCCCCAGAAAGCAAAAAATTACAAACTTTCATCCACGTTTGTGGATTTTACTCTGACAAACACCAGCATATGTACGTACTAAGCGATACAATCGATCGCCGAAGGAAAACCCTTTGACCTACGGACTTCCGGTTTGCAACAGCATCTGCCGGCGTCTCTTGGCTTGCCACATGAGCAATTGCGTCCTCCTCGGCCTCTTAAAACTATATTTGTTTTACTCGATTTCGTAATAAAACTACACCGAAAAACCGCTATGATCTAGAAGGTGAACGATTAAGAATATCAAAACGGCGATTCCGGAATCGTAATCAGGGGTCCAAATTACTCCAGTAACCAAAAAATTACCAACATTGGTCCACATTTGGCAATTTTAGTGTGGCGACGTGAGCTTATGTACGTACCGGCGATAAAACCCTATTTTCCGTCAATCGCCGAAAGAAAACCCTTTAACCTACGGACTTCTGGTTTGGCAAAGCTTTAGATGGGTCTGTTGACTACCCTCAGGAGCAATTGCGTCCCTGCCCTTTACCGTTTAGTGCCTTTTTTGCTCTTTGAAACGCAAAAAAACCGTGTTTTTCGCGGTTATTTTAAAATTGCCGCCAGGGTGCTAGGAATATCGGGGTCGGACCCCCAAAATCGTAATCAGGGGTTTATTTTACGTCAGGAAATGCAAAAAAACCGACCTTTTTTTACTAAAACTGGAAAAATCATAGTCCAAAAAGGAGAAAGACCCCCCCCTTTGCTATGTTTCAACTTTTTTGATCGCCGAAGGAGAACCCCTTGAAGCACGGACTTCCAATTTTTCCGACAACCTACTGGGGTCTGTGGCTTAGCACAAAAAAATCTGTGTCTTCATCCGCCGGCTAGAAGTATGTTAGTTTCACGCTTTTAGAACTTTCAAATTGACCGAAAATAGCCATTTTTAGATAAGAGGGGGAAATGTTGACAATATCAAAACGGCGATATCAAAATCGTAATCAGGGCTCTAAATTACCCCCAGAAAGCAAAAAATTACAAACTTTCATCCACGTTTGTGGATTTTACTCTGACAAACACGAGCATATGTACGTACTAAGCGATACAATCGATCGCCGAAGGAAAACCCTTTGACCTACGGACTTCCGGTTTGCAACAGCATCTGCCGGCGTCTCTTGGCTTGCCACATGAGCGATTGCGTCCTCCTCGGCCTCTTAAAACTATATTTGTTTTACACGATTTCGTAATAAAACTACACCGAAAAACCGCTTTGATCTAGAAGGTGAACGATTAAGAATATCAAAACGGCGATTCCGGAATCGTAATCAGGGGTCCAAATTACCCCAGTAACCAAAAAATTACCAACATTGGTCCACATTTGGCAATTTTAGTGTGGCGACGTGAGCTTATGTACGTACCGGCGATAAAACCCTATTTTCCGTCAATCGCCGAAAGAAAACCCTTTGACCTACGGACTTTTGGTTTGGCAAAGCTTTAGATGGGTCAGTTGACTACCCTCAGGAGCAATTGCGTCCCTGCCCTTTACCGTTTAGTGCTTTTTTTGCTCTTCGAAACGCAAAAAAACCGTGTTTTTCGCGGTTATTTTAAAATTGCCGCCAGGGTGCTAGGAATATCGGGGTCGGACCCCCAAAATCGTAATCAGGGGTTTATTTTACGTCAGGAAATGCAAAAAAACCGACCTTTTTTTTACTAAAACTGGAAAAATCATAGTCCAAAAAGGAGAAAGACCCCCCCCTTTGCTATGTTTCAACTTTTTTGATTGCCGAAGGAGAACCCCTTGAAGCACGGACTTCCGGTTTTTCCGACAACCTACTGGGGTCTGTGGCTTAGCACAAAAAAATCCGTGTCCTCATCCGCCGGCTAGAAGTATGTTAGTTTCACGCTTTTAGAACTTTCAAATTGACCGAAAATAGCCATTTTTAGATAAGAGGGGGAAATGTTGACAATATCAAAACGGCGATATCAAAATCGTAATCAAGGCTCTAAATTACCCCCAGAAAGCAAAAAATTACAAACTTTCATCCACGTTTGTGGATTTTACTCTGACAAACACGAGCATATGTACGTACTAAGCGATACAATCGATCGCCGAAGGAAAACCCTTTGACCTACGGACTTCCGGTTTGCAACAGCATCTGCCGGCGTCTCTTGGCTTGCCACATTGCGTCCTCCTCGACCTCTTAAAACTATATTTGTTTTACACTTTTTTGTAATAAAAGTATACCAAAAAACTGCTTTGGATTTGAAGGTGAAATGTTAAAAATAACAAGCACAAATTAAAAAAAAAAAAAAAAAAAAAAAAAAAAAGATTTAAAACTTTTGATTTTACGCAAGTTGATTGTTATGCTACTTATTTTGCACATGTGAAAAAATGTTATATTATATTTATATTTCGGTCAGTTATTATAAACAAAGATTTAATTATTTTGAGCTGCTCGAGATTTATTGAGTCACTTTGCATCAAACTCAAAATCAGCACAACGTGTTTTAGTATGGAAAAGTGGTTATAAATTAGAACTTAAGATTGTGCAATAAATAATATCTAGTATCTGTTGAAACATTATTATTAGTAATTTGCTATTAAATTTATTATTAGTCATTACTAATTTAATAGCTCTTAAATAGTAGAAATAGGTATTTTAATTCAATACAATATTAGTTATTAGGCAAACTTTTATACACAAATATGCTCTACTATGGATGGTATGGATACAACACCTTAGATATATGCTTTACTAGGCGGTATACACATGGCATAGCAGACGTATACATTTCAATGCATTGCACAAAAAATTAAGCAGAATCAAATTTCTTCTGAATAAAATAACATATTGATTATAACGTTAGGCAGCCCAATATACTCTACCGCATTTAAATGGTATACTATAAAGTTCCATGTAATAAACAACAAACAAAATTAATTAATCAAATATTGTTTTTTGGATTAATAACATTTATGTTTATAACTTATTGTGTCTTTTGTTTGTAGTGTGTAGAAGAGTTTTAAAATATAATAAAAATTAATACTGGTTCAAAACAATTAATACTGAATTTAAAAAATAACAAATAAGATAAGTGCAAATAAATACTAATTGTCTGCATTAATTGTTGATTTGAGTTTGAATAAATTATTTAATTATTTGCAAAACAAATCACTAGAGTTTTATATAGTTAATTGCAAATTAAAAACATAGCGGGACTTGAAAAATCAAGATCACATCCTTGATGTAAAGTCAGAATCAGTAAAATCACCAATGTCTAATGCTAATTATTAATTGTGTCTTATAAATCTATCTAATTTTTATCAAAGTGCGATTCAAACCCTGATCGTTGAGAGTTTTGAGCCTCCTTTAGACAAGGACTAAATACAGAATATTCTATTAATAATAAAAGTTTTTCTTTTTCCTTCAGTTCGGTTAAGATTTCTATTCTGTTCACGCTTCCTACCAAATTAATGCGGTGGGATTTAGCGGTTCTGCTTGGTTCTCTGTTCTGTATAGGTAATATTATTTAATTATACATTATATTACGCAATGTGTAAATTTAAAAAGCTATTAATAATTTAAATATAATATAAAAACGATTTAAATAAATATGTTGTTTGATGACCTGAAAGAAACAAAGAAAACATGAATCGTTGGTCTTTTTTATAGTAAAACCGCTGTCATAGAATGGGTGATATAAAATGAGGGGACAGATTTAATATCATTAAAATTCATGGGGTCGAGTTAAACGTCAGTTATGTGACGCCCGCGTCCTGGAAAAGACAAGGGTGGCCAATATAAACCGGGAATGCTGTGGCCACCCGAAAAAAGAGTGCATGCCGCCACGAAAAATCATGATATTTTCATTACATTTTCTTTTAAAATTCATAGAACGATGAGAAAAAGTGTTGTGCTTAAAAAATTATCAAAAGGGAAAGAGAGAAAAAATGTAATATTCAGTCCTTTTAACACTCCAATGAGATTTCAACTAGTGACTCACATTTTAATGTTGGTCAAATTTATGTGGCGGAAAATAGAGAGAAAGGGTTGGAAGTAATTAGTTATTACTTGAAATATAGCGTTTTTATTTCTTCCGGAAAATATGTCAAATAATTAACGCCACTAAATAGAATAATAAAATTATGCAAATTAAAAATAGTGTAAATAGAAAAAAATGCATTTTATTTTACTTTAGCGAATTGCGTTGTGAAAGTTTAGTTATGAGAAATGAACTAGTATGAATTTCTTAATTTGTAATAAAGATAAGATAATTTTTAATGCGGTATAAATAGAAGGAAATCGAGAATTTATAAGCAAAGTTTTTGCAAGTTTTAAAG
Organism: Tachinus rufipes; assembly: GCA_963932245.1. Taxonomy (NCBI): domain Eukaryota; kingdom Metazoa; phylum Arthropoda; class Insecta; order Coleoptera; family Staphylinidae; genus Tachinus; species Tachinus rufipes. Next base: position 73,934,053 of record OZ010750.1, read on the forward strand.
TGAGGACATCTGATTTTTAAACAGAGTTAATGATGGGAATCACGAGATCTGGAATTTCGCCCCGGGCAATTTATAAAGTTTCCACTAATCTTCAGCATATCTGGACTTTAGAAAGTAATAAAAACCCGACACCAAAAAGAAAAGAGTTATTCTGTGGGTGTAGCTGCTACAGGCCGTCGGTCCCATATTGCCCCGGGTCTCTGAGCCCTGCAAGTAATTCGAGATAATTTCACTTTTATTATCATAACCATCTTATTAGCGAACGAACAGATTTTATGGTCGGATGTTAAGCAACATTTTCTCCAACTTTCAATATAAAATGATAACGATCCCGAATAATTTCAGTGAAGTATTGCCGGAAGATGCCTTTTGGAGGATATGCCGGTCTATGTGGAAGAAATCAAATTGTAAACTAATCTCGTGTAAGCCGCTTCTGATATTTCCCTGATAAAATTTCTTTATTCAAGGGAAATCCTAATAGAATTTTCATGTTTATATGCAAATATTGTATCAACAGGTAACATGAAGATGCGGATATTTGCTTTATACTCTTGTTGCATGTGAATATAAAATGCAACAAACTCACACACGCAAATGCTATTACCTTACAAACAGGTGTGTGGGTGGAACACAAATAAAAAACTAACTTCCTGAAACAAATGAATATGAATCAGGCAGGTATCTTTATTAACATACATATATAAACATACAAACATTATTTTTTATTGCACCTTTTCACAACGTTTGATTTATCAGTTATTCAGAGTAATTAGATTTCTGCATACAGTCTCATATTAATAATTATAATTTAAAGCTATTGAAATTCATAATTTGTGAGTGGTTGTTCTGCTATCTAGTTATTGAGTTGTTGAAGTAAATATAAGTTTTAACTAACTAACCAAAGTTTAATAGAGCAAGTGGCACTAAACTACAACAAACTACTTAAACATTGCTACATTGACGTGCATAAAACAATTCACCGGCTGCAAGTTAAGACCCCAAATATCTAATTTAATGCCCACCTGAGCCGTCACGACATCCGCCACTGCTGCGTTAAACGAAAAACACATTTTCGTCTCAGGAAACAGAGGAGGTAGCTCTGTAAATGCTGAAAAAGTTAAAAGATTTCTGAGGGGACCTAAGAAGTTATTAGACAAACCTTTGATTTGTCGCTTAAACTAGATTAAAAACGAATGGTTTTGATAGTGTCAAAGACACTTGACGTGGGGCGGTTAATAGTCTATTAAAAACTAAGTTACCAGAAGAAAACTCATTTGCTTTCTTTTTTGGTTGAGACATCGACTGGTTGCAATAAACCAAGTCACCTGATCCAAAACGTCAATTTCTCTGGAAAGTGTTTTTAACAACCTCGGGCAAGACCTCACCGTATCTACTACTGAACAGCATCTAGCGGCCGGGATAGTCTAGTCCCAAAAATATGACCTACCTCTGGCTTAACCAGAGAACAACGATTTCCACCCGGTGCTTGCACACCCGGGTTTCAGGACGGCCACTGATTGCTCCGACGGCGTTTTCACGTTGCTCCACAAATGAACCACCAGTTCTGCCGGTAGTCCACAAACCGGTCGAGAACTATGTCGACCCACAAGCTGTAAACTCAATCAAGCGGCATAGAAACACATTGCTATTTGCTCCTCAACCCGTCGATTACATCCAAGATATACGACGGTAGCCTACCAGACAAACGGCAAAATTATCATAACTCATCACCAGGACAACGCATCCGTTATCTCCGGTTCATAATGCCCAAGGTAAAAGCCAAATGCCACAAAACTACTATAAGGTATAAAGTGCTGAACAAGACCCACAAGCTAACCTGAGACATATAGCAAGTTCTAACCAATAAAAACTACGCCTTACTCGACCTGTACAACATCAGGCACAGTCTAAAAACCAGACACCAATGGCTATCCAAACAAGAGCAATTAAACTATGCACACATAACAGCATCGTGGAAGAGGCCAAAGAAAAAATCCCGGAATTTATAAAACAACAACAAGTCACGGTCATAAAAGTAGAAGCAACAACAAACAACAAAGAAAAGTACCACAAAAAATTGATACACTTCGGCTCTGTCCTCCATGCAGTCATAAACACCAGTGACTACGCCAAACCAGAAAAGTTGAAAGAAAACCGCATTATGGTTCTTACAAAAAAAAAAAACATATTTCTAAGCAACCCAAAAATACTGGCAGAGACACAGACCAACATTCCGTCTAGCTCTAAAGCCAATCTTTCAAAAAAGACGTACGCAGTCCATGCGTATGTTACCGTCGCTCCTATCTATTTTGTTGCAATGGACAACAACCTCAGGAGGTAAGACAATTAAAACATGCTAAGAAGTTATACGGAAAGATACTGGACGTCTTGCACATAAAACGCGTAAATGTACAAAAGAAGAAGAAGATGAGTGATGGAGTAAACGCTTTTGCTTATTTTTACAGACTACTTCCTAACAACAGTGCCGCAACCAAGACATCAAAGATACCTAGACAACATCTCCACCAGTTTAAAACGAAAGTTTAGCCTAAGAGGTTAGAAGAGATTGTTACCAAACTGGGTTTCCGAGTATTAAGTCCACCTGGCAAATGCTGTTCCGCTTCTTCGGTGCTAATAACTGCCTCAAAAATCATGCATCAACAGAGGACGTGGCTGAAGGTTTTGGAGGTGTCCATGGTCTAGCGGGGGTCGTCAACAGATCATCATTCGTTGCCATAGTAGTGTGGGAATCATCCGAGTTTACTACCTAGTTTATTACACTGCACTCACTACAACTGGCGCTATCCAAAAACTTGTAAAAACGTTCGTTCTGTAGTTTGTTGCGGTTACGAGGCCACAGGTGGTCTTGCACTTTAGATGTTTCACTTAAAGATGCACTTGTCGCAGAATGAATTGAAGAATTGTTCTGTAGAGTTGTCGTTTTAGATTTTACTAACTGACTTCTGGGGCCAAAAAATCGGGCTTTCTATACTAAAGTGCAAGCACCTATAAGCTTTGCCTAAAAATTAGTGCCCATTAACTGCACCGGGAACCAATGGAAAACCTTCGCTTCCACGTTAGTATCATTTTACCTTCTCGCTGCTCAGTCGAGACCAACATTGCAAGCAGTCAAAATCACAAGCAGAATTCATTAAACTACTCAACCAACTGGCTATTTCCGTTAGGTGCCACTGGATGACTTGTCCACCAACGTAGCTGCAGCTTCCCAACTCTACTTTCAACTACAACCAGCAAAGCCATTCTTCCGGCTCTATCCAATGTAGTCCCGCTGACTCCGTTGTCTACCTCTGGCTCTTTCAGGAAACAACGATTTACACTCAGTGCTTGCACACCTCGCCCAGGTTTCAGAACCACCAGCTCTGTGTAAACACCGGTGGCGCACAAAACCTTTTCCAAGACCAGTCTTGGACCTTGGACCGTTGATCTCCGTTGATCCTCACGGAAGTATGCCGGTAACAGATCAGACATTATTTACTGTAATCCCAGCTAGAAAACGTCGCACATTAAAAACAAGTCACACACTTCAAAATAGAACCCACAATCCAACCTCAATTACGACAATCTTTGCTAAAACTCCAGCCAACGCATGGCAAACTTATATACACCGACGCCTGCACTGGGAACATACCACCATCTACCGGTTTATCCGCTTCAGCTCACTACGTCACGCTGGATAAAATCTTGCATAGCACCTCAGACGCTTAGGCAACCATAATCAAGTGTCATTGCACTAAAACGCTACACACATACAAACAATAACAAAAAAACACGCTTTGGCTTTTGCTCGCATAGACTACACCTTCACTGTTACCAAAAGACACCAAAGATATTCCCACAACTATTTCTGACACCGGTTTTGGCAACACTCCAACTTCTAGGCAACGCATAGACTGATAGACCGCTGTGCTACATTAAAGACAACAAACGACTTGAGCACTGTTACATTCAGTTCTACCACAACAACTCCTCGTAACAGGCTATCCTTACAACCACTTAGATAAATGTTTTTTGAGAAACTTTGCAGTACATTAAACCATAATTGTCATGACTACATCAAGCGTGCGACTAAGATTAAACTCTAAACAAGTTTTGACCTGTCCAAACAAACTAGAACACGTTCGTGGAAAACACAATAAAGAAAAAAAGAAGAAAAACTTGATTCGTATCATAGAGCAGCAAAGAATGCCATGAAGATATTTTTAGCATTGCTTTATTCAAAAACATTACAATTTAAGTTTCTGTTACTATCATTTACAATACTAATTAGACCATAGACTATAAACCATAGACCATAAACCATAGACCATGGACCATAAACTATAGACTATAGACTATAGACTATAGACTATAGACCATAGACCATAGACCATAGACCATATACCATATACCATATACCATATACCATATACCATATACCATATACCATATACCATATACCATATACCATATACCATATACCATATACCATATACCATATACCATATACCATATACCATATACCATATACCATATACCATATACCATATACCATATACCATATACCATATACCATATACCATATACCATATACCATATACCATATACCATATACCATATACCATATACCATATACCATATACCATATACCATATACCATATACCATATACCATATACCATATACCATATACCATATACCATATACCATATACCATATACCATATACCATATACCATATACCATATACCATATACCATATACCATATACCATATACCATATACCATATACCATATACCATATACCATATACCATATACCATATACCATATACCATATACCATATACCATATACCATATACCATATACCATATACCATATACCATATACAATATACCATATACCATATACCATATACCATATACCATATACCATATACCATATACCATATACCATATACCATATACCATATACCATATACCATATACCATATACCATATACCATATACCATATACCATATACCATATACCATATACCATATACCATATACCATATACCATATACCATATACCATATACCATATACTATAGACCATAGACCAAAGACCAAAGACCAAAAACCAAAAACCAAAAACCAAAAACCAAAAACCAAAGACCAAAAACCAAAAACCAAAGACCAAAGACCAAAGACCAAAGACCAAAGACCAAAGACCAAAGACCAAAGACCAAAGACCAAAGACCAAAGACCAAAGACCAAAAACCAAAGACCAAAGACCAAAGACCAAAAACCAAAGACCAAAAACCAAAGACCAAAAACCAAAGACCAAAAACCAAAGACCAAAAACCAAAGACCAAAGACTAAAGACCAAAGAGCAAAGACCAAAGACCAAAGACCAAAGACCAAAGACTAAAGACCAAAAACCAAAGACCAAAGACCAAAGACCAAAGACGAAAAACCAAAGACCAAAAACCAAAAACCAAAAACCAAAGATCAAAAACCAAAGAACAAAGACCAAAGACCAAAGACCAAACACCAAAGACCAAAGACCAAAGACCAAAGACCAAAGACCAAAGACCAAAGACCAAAGACCAAAGACTAAAAACCAAAGACCATAGACCATAGATCATAGACCATAAACTATGCACAAATGGCCTCACAACCAAACAAGCTTAATTTCTAAGCCTAAACATAAAAATAAACATCTAAAGTCTTTCAAATGTTTTCTTTTCATTATGCTGATTCTTTCTTCTAACAAAACAAACAATAATTATTAAAGCCAATTTAATATACTAATTGCGGATTTGATGAGGCAGATAGTTGATGCCACTGTGTGGTAAAATATTTATAATTTATCAAATATATGGTAAAATATTTAAGTAAGTTGTACTTCTTAATAAAAAACATTGTCTAATTAGTAGTTACTTGAGATTAACACTTCCAATTAATGATAAGTCAGAATGTTCTGTAAGCAATAAATATAAAAACGACATTGTAATTCGTTAGTTTCATTGCTTCCAATTAAGAAAGCATGAAGCAGTTGTAGATCTCAATGTCGCCTCGGCTAAATATAAGGTGATTAAGTGTAAATTGTAGGTTAGTATGTATTAAACAACAAATCTCTCGATTGATTTTATAGCTTTAGTAGTAATCGGTACACGCTAAATTGAAGTAGCTCGTTTTGTAACGAAAAATCCCCCATCCTGTCGGATTCCAATGAACGTTCGTGCTATTAATCTGTTTAATTTCCGTCCAGCGGCCGGCGACAGTGACACACTGCTATGACTAGCGAAAAAAATACTCATTTTGTACCAAGCGCTCTAGCAGCCTGCTATAAACTATTCAGTTCAACACGCAAAGAAACATAATAACATAACTTCATTAATACATTATTTATGTAGCTATTAAGACGGATTTTACAAATTTAAATTTTTTTTGTCTGTATTAGTAAATTAGCACACGCAACATAAAAATTATAACAAATACCTAATTGTAGTAAAGTTATTAATTACTTACAACTCCAAACTTATATTAACCAAAAGAAACATTTATGCTCTATTTAATTAAAGAGTTAATTGTTGTATACAAACATAAAATGACCTTGTTTTATAAGAACTTAACAGGATGGGTGTAGTATCCGGAGTAATTTTAAAGAGTGTCTCGGGATGTTTAAGTTACAAGCGAACTCTACGGGCTTGAACTTAAATTAAACTTGTTTATTTATATATAATTGCTATAAATAGTTTTTTAATAAATTTAAATATAAAATTGCGGCAATTTAAATCGTTAGAAAATATATCTAACATTATTTAAGTTGTAAGCCCATCCTCGTATTCTGTAAAAGTTATGCTGAACATGTTCGTAGATTTTAGAATTATAAAATTAGGAGGCAAAAGATGAAGTTCGGACTAATATTGGCGTCACGTAGAGAGTTATATCTTTTTTCAATTTTTTATCTTGGCGACGCTGCAATCAGCAGTTGCGGTAATAAGTAGGAATGTATATAGAGTGATTGGTTTCATGTAGGAAAAAGCCTTAATGCTCCTTTTGCGGCTTGTAAATTATTCATTGGAAATGCGTGTATCTAAAATGAAGAGGATGAAGCGCGGTCGGTCTCTTTTAGGGGAGATCGGGTCGGTTGTAACGAATTAACAGTTCGATGCCGAAATTTTCATTTGAGGGTAGAATTTCTTGTTACTCTTTGATATGCATACGCCGTGGTGTGTATATTGGACGTCGGGCAAGCGTAATTACCACAGGTACACCCTTGCATCGTCGCGACGCCGCTCGAGATGCCGACCGAATATAAACCACCACAGCGTAATTAGAACCCCAAGCGCAAACCATAATTACCCGCAACAATTAGTTACGTTATAAAATAGTCGGTCTTATCCCATTTGTTTTCTTTTTTACTCACTTCTGGTTTGCGTTTGATTTTATCTTAAAATTATTTAAATTGTTTACTAATTATATACACCAACTCCGGCAGCGTCTTTATAAATATTAATTCATTTTTAATAGATTACGTTGCAAACGGGAGATTTCCGTAATGAATTTTAATTAGATTGGCAGATGAATGGTGTTGTTTTAGCTCCGACTACAAAGCAAGGCATTACTAAGGTCACTCTTTCATTAAACCAATTCATAATTTATAGACACCGTACGCAACTCACACTAATGAATGATAATTAATTTACCTGAAAATTCACTTTATTATTAAGCAACACATAATTATATTTGATGAATTAAATTAATCCTACAAACTGTACCTTATTATTTAACTACCAGTGGACACATACACTTGTTTCTACAATAATTATTAAACTATTTAACAAGAAGCAACACTGCAAAACTTTAAAAAAACAATAATATAAAATTCATCAATTTTTCTTTTTTTTTTGTTACCGCCATCTTTACGTAACTCATTTCTTTCTATTTGCTCTTCTCCGTGTATAGTAGTAGTTTACTTAATTAATTACACCACCAGTATCTGATAATTAACCAATCAACAAACACTTACCATTCAAATGCGTTTGCGCAAAGTGTTTCAATGGCGGTCCGTGCAGTCTGATCTAGTCTTGCGCAGAAGCAACCGTTTTGCTTACTTTAAATCTAAACACCAACATGTAACTTAAATAAACAATAAAATTGCATTTTTAATTAGTTAAGAAGACTACCACCGTTTTTCACAAAAAGAACTACAACTCCATTGCAGAGCAGACCCATACTTCCAAAACTCACAAAACTCATTTTCAATACATAATTGCGTTTGAAAAAGCAAACAAATTATATGTAAACATCCAAACTAAGATAAACAATTAACGCTTTAAGAAAGATAAAAAGTTCAATTGCAATTTAATATAAAAACCGGAAATACTTAATAGTCTCTCATTGCTAGCTAATAGGAACAATACGTACTTATAAACAAGTATATAACAAAACACATTTTTGTTGCAGTGGCAAAAAAGAAGAAAAAGCAAATTTTGCAAAAAAATAATGCAAACTAATAGTCGATTAAAAAAATGGCTAAAAATTGTCATAAAAATAGATAACTTCTAAAACTCACTGCCGTTTATAGACAACACTACACTACTGCAAGCAGTCGACTAGAGCACATCATCCCAAGGAAATTCTACAGCTTTGATAAACAACCAAGCAAAGAAGATCAGCAAGCAGAACGCTCAAGTCAAAGCAATCAAGCGCAAAGCTAAGAAAGCAAAAACCGCCCTCCAACCACTAGCATCTCAGAGGTCCTGATGGAAAAATGCTTAGCCGACCAGGTTCCGTCAAGCAAACCCCCCAAGCCCAAGTTTCTCTCAATAGATCAGCCGCCGGTCCGCCCAACTCCATCTCCTCCTCCAAAGAAAAGATGGATACCGTTTTACCACAAAGCCTCGCCTCCAGAAGACGGCTTTATCCTAGTAAGAAGGAAAAAAAAAGACAAAGAAATCAAGAAAGAAACCCCTTTTATCTTCTTGTTCTACTAAGCCATCAGGTCAAGTGTCTTCAGCACCATCAAGGCAATCAGCCACCAATGGCAAAAAGTCATTGATTTGCCCTCCTACTAGACGCACTTGACCAACTCTGGTCATGCAAGTTGTTCCACAGGCCAGTTAAATCAGCTAGCACCCACAGAGAAAGCTGGCACAAGCCGCCGTACGCCCATAACTAATTAGGACAAGTTTTAAGACTAATGGCTACCTTCAAAGCTTTAAAGATAACCATCATGTTACAGACCGGCCGTCTTGACGAGGTCTCGTCGACAACGCCCCGGAGGCAATGGTCAAAGCTTGTTTGACCTGACGGAATGGATTTCTAGGCGAGAAAAAGTCTAGCGTGTCCTAACAGACTAGACGTCCGGGCATTGGGTACGTCTGGGTAACCTGTCCAATCGAGTCCCCAAGAATTGGAAACTTCCGGTAGTTGTTGCGCCCGGGAGGTGCTTTGTCAAACGACGTTGAAGCCGCACAATGTCCGTCCAAGTAGCCGGTCTGAAACGCTGCTGCGGGGGGCTATGCCCCCAAAAGCTTGAGTTCTTACCTTGAAATAAGGCGCGTGCTGTTTTACTTCTTCAGTGTATAAAAGTGGCGCTGGCAACGGTGTGTATAATAATATGCCTTGATAGCCATGCGTCCGCAGGAAACATGGCTAAAGGTCTTGGAGGTGTTCAGGGTTGCGCGGGAATCGTCAACAAGTCTTCCATCGTGATTGGGGCAATGTCGGATTCCTCCGAGTTCATCTCACTATATTCACTATTACTCATTGTTCACTTGTTGTTGCACTTTAAGTGCTTCACTTGTCGCGTCACGTGGTCTGGACTTCTGTTTGCACTGAAATTTGTTTTCCCGTAGGTGCGTGGAGTTGTCTCGTTGGATTCTACTAACTGACTGACTTCCGCGGCCAAAAATTTGCTTCTTTTATTCAATAGTGTGACCGCCCGTGAGTTCCGCCAATTGATCGGTGCTAATTGGCTGCACCAGAGGCCAATAGGAAGCCATCGCTTTTACGTTGGGGTTAATCAACCGCGCCGTAAACGTGGTTAATAGTATACGCATGCACACCCAAACGCATGACGACTTCGGTGCAGCAATAGATCTACACATATCAACTAAGGTCTAAAAAAGATCTGATGCAAGCTAAGCTTATTACTCAGGGGTACACCTCGTCATCTACAACACGCATGCGAAGAGACAGAAAAACCTTTTCCATGCTGTACTTTCAGCTTCCCCAGAGAGCCAAACATAGAAACATTCTGTTTTTCACTAAGTTATGCGGACTTTGCGTGACAGTCAAAGTAAAGCAAAAAACCGCCGATATAGCACAATGTCACCGTTGCCAACGCTACAAACACGAGGCATCCCGGTACAACGCCCATATTGGTGCGTCAAATACGCCGGAGCTCATTTTAGCTTTGCCTGCACGTTTACCAACCATGTAGCTACATGAGCCGCGTTCGGTTAGCCACACACCGCAAATTATAAGGGCTGCCTGGTTTACTAAAAAACTTCCCTACCCCCCCCCCCCCCCACCCTGGCGCTAAAAACGCTTGACTTGGATTGGTGCACTATGGGTCTTGGTAAACTAGGCCGTTGCCGCCACAGTTTTGGAGATTGGAACTAGTGCTACCAGCGCTAGGGCTAGCTAGTTAAAATGCTTAGCCATAAAACCCGCGTTTAAGCTTTTCATCTCCGCTGTAATGTCCATCCGGAGAGAAAGTAGGGTATCACCAAGATCATTTTTGCTCTGCTTTAACTTGTTAGTAAAGCAGTCCCTTTGGTCTACCTGTTCTTTGACCATCTTGATGACCTTTCTTTCTCCATGCTCTTAAATTTAGCATTTTGCCTTTTCAAGTGCGCCTGGATCTTCTTGAACAGGAAAAATAATAAAATTTCTAATAAAGTTTAGTCAGAGAACCCAACTATTGGATGATCAATACTTGAGCAAATGAGCGCAAACCTTAGTTAAAACCACTCATTTGTAACCACCTACCCAACTGTTTGTAATTAAGAAATTAGATTTGTAATTCTTCTCTTCAGTTTATTGACAGTTATTAATCAGTAAACACGTATAAAACACTGCGCCTTAATGATTCAAAACGTTTCAATGGCGGTCCGTGCAATCTGGCTTTGTCATGCGCAAAATCAATTATCTTGCTAACTTTATTTTAGATGCCATTATTTAGATTTTGATCAACTATACAACTCCAAAAGCTACTAACTATATTTCAAATAAAGCTTGATTCAATGCACCTTCTCATCAGCAAAGTGAAGAAGAACGAAAAAACCTAACTTGTCCTCAACTCCATATAAGAGCAAAACCATCAATCATCTTTTAGCAACCCAAAAACTTAACTAAAGAAAACTAATGTGTGACGCACAAACCACAGCTCAGAAACACTCCGTCTGCGTGTGTAAAGGTATGCTTTTAGCACTCAGCGTTTTACACGCGGTCCGTGTAGATTAATCATATCAGATCTGCAGAATTACGCCAGTCACAGCAACATTGGCAATTACACGCGTCTAAAAAACTGCAACTCAATAAAAAAAAAGATTATATGCTGTACATAAAAACAAAATTGAATTTTCTCAACAGTTTTAGTTATTTGGTTAGAAATTTATGATTTAATTCAAAATTAAATCAATAATTTATTAAGTATTCTTATCGACTATTGAATAGGTTAGATAAAGTACAAGTACAAACATGAAATGAACAAATGATTTAAATAGGAGGTAGATGTTAGTCAACAATTGAAGGTATCAAACGTAAATATGGAAATTGTGTAATGTAAATGAATATGCAGTGGTCTCGAGGTTTAAGGACTCCGCATCAGACTCTAATTAATGAATAGCTCGGTCCGGTTTGTAAATAAGAAGACAAACTGAAATCTGGACACGCTCAACATTCAAATAATTTATTCAAGTAATATATTTTTAGTAAAAGTGAACTAATTATATATATGTCAGGAATTAATACAATCGTTTTATTTACTAGAATCAAATAGATAAAAAAAAGTTACTAATCAAGAAAAGAACTCCATGACAAAGTTGCTATAAAAATCTATGTTTGACAATAATTAAATACAAATTTATTGTTAAATTGATCAAATGTTAATAGAGTATAAACTTAAAATGCACTAATTAGTTATAATTGAACAACAATCAGTGAGTTAGAATAACAATAGAGAATGTATACTTGCACATTACAGAACGTGTTTAATTTTGAATTCGAATGTAAATCGTTTATAGTAATTATATTTTGTATGAACAAACCACCCTATTTATTTTAAATTGTTCAAGTATTCCAATTGAATAGTTGCAAATTTACCACTTAACCATTCAGTATATTCCGCTCCCAACCAAACGTTAAGCGCATCCCGTATCAAATTGAATTAATGCCTTGCAAATTTGCATATAACCTGGATATTCCTAATTACCATCCATACCATATTAATTTTAAAATTTTATAAACATAAATAAAAACTGTTTTGAAAAAACGTAATTCATATTTAATGGGGCAATCTAAGTATAAAATATTACGTAAAGAGGTCCATTCGCTGTTATGTTGTATTGAGAGAGAAAAAATCATAAAGGTGCATATTTTACAACAGCAACTGGCAGATTTTATAATAATATGAATATATAAGCTGTTTTGTACAACTTTTAATGGCTGCTATTATATAATAATTATCCATAATTTTCTTTTCTAATTCAAAATTTACTTCAAATCGTTTGTTTCAGAGCACGGAAACTCAAGTGCAACTTCTTAAACGAGACTTTGCTTTTAAATGGTTTGCAAAACAATGAAGAATATCAAAATGCAATCTACAGCACAAAGCAAATGAACAATAAAGTCAAAATAATTAATATACTAAAATAATTTTAAAAAAGAGATTTATAAATTAAAATAAACAGTTTAGTTAATTTTATTTACTAATGATAGGCTAAATTTTAATATTTATTAATAAAACAGACAATGTTACACTTGTAGTCTTATGTTAAAATTTAATATAATCAAAATAGAACAATTTGCTGCTTACAATTGTCTTTTTGGCGCTTCGAAACGGATTGTGCAGATCACCATTAGCATCTCTGTTTTAGCGACACGAGAAGATGCACATTACGCCTACTGCTGGGAGAACTAACTTAAACTTTAAGACTTTCATAATCTAACAGGCATCTGGGCGTTAGGGTAAGAAACATTTTTGCAATAAAAGCTGCGTTTTTGTACCAGCAGATCCAATAAATAGTTGTAATCATAAAACTCTACTTTGTAAAGATCGTCGGTAAAATTAAAACAAAATTGAACGTTTAAAAAAAAAACGCACTTAAATATAGCAATCCCTGATATGATTCAGTGCACAATCCACAACTTGCCTGCAACTTAGATGGTAACTCCTAAAAGTGATTACCTGAATAGTTATAGTAGACATATTCAACTGCATAAGCAAGTGCTTTGTCACAAAAATCGAAAAGATTGTCTTTAACGCACGCTACTGCGCAAAAGCGTGAATTATTTGTGAGAGCAATACAGCAAGAAGTTATCAGTTATAATAACAAAGACGCCGCAAGCCATTTTTTTTTTGTCCAAAAGCCAATATTTTAAGGCTTACGTTTGTGATAATTGTGGTACTACCTCACAAGCTGCCTTTAAATATGTACTGTTGATACTGACAAGGTCTAGTGTCTGGTTTACTTACATTCTCATATTAAATATAATTATGGTTAAATGGACACTAATCATATATTAGACTAATGTCCTAATTAATAAATGCGATAATTTTTTTAAAATTTTCTGTTGGAGTTGGGGCTCGAACTTGCGACAAATTATGCGCCGAGATTCGAGTTAAGCGCATGATCATTCTAAGAATTCATAGAATAATGCTATGCCAAACCAACGCAGCAGCCAACATCACCACAAATAAAGCCCAATTAAGAGACATATTTTGCCAAACCTCGTAAATGAAAAATAGCACAGTCCAGAAAAACGTTGACACTAAAGACAAGCGCCTACAGAAAGCCAAGCAGCGTTAAACTACTTTTTGGCAACGTTACCGTTGACAAAACAATACCACCATAGCTTACCAAGCCAGACAACCAAGTCATAGTACAAAACACAAACGGAGTTTAGCAGCTAAGTGAATGGAGCCCAAAAACTCATCAACAACGCCAACAAAATTTAATTAATTAACAAACCAAACCACGCTTAGTTTTTCCCCGTTTCTGTAACAACGTTCAGTCAATGGTCCGTGCGCATTAATTTTAATATAACGCGGACAAAAAAAAAACATGTCATGTCAGACCTCAAATCACGTTTGAATCTCCAATCTGAGGAACGGCGGCAAATTTTTATCTCAAACGTCTTGACGTTTTTCAAAATCTAACCTTGCGTTGAATAGTTAGAGCCCCATGGTACGTTAGGAATGCAGACATTCACAACGACTTAAGCATCACACCAAAAATTTAACTCTTCAACAAGGAGGACTTCTTCTATAGGAGACCGGTCAACCTACAACCTCAACCTACAGCCTATAAAGCGCCCTATCTTAATCATCTCTAAATAAATTATTATTATTAGTTTATTAATATTTAACACTGAATTCACGCAGTTTATTGATTGCAGGGCAACACTTGAGTGGGTAATCGGGTCACGCAGTTTATTGATTGCGGGATATCAGTTTCAACTTTAATTCCCACCCACCCGCCCAAGTGTTTGTAATCCAATTTCTTAATTACAAACACTTGGGTGGAGAGATGAGCACTTAGTTCATTGATGGCGGGACAGTAGTTTCAACTTTTGTTTTCATCTAAGTGTTTGTGATCCAATTTTTTGATCACAAACAATTGGGTGGGTAGGCAAAGCCCGCAGTTTATTGATTGCAGGACAATAATTTCAACTTTAGTTCCCGCCCACCCGCTCAAGTGTTTGTGTTTAAATTTTTTGATCACAAACACTTGGATGGGTAGGCGAGTTACGCAGTTTATTGATTGCAAGATAATAGTTTCAACTTTAATTCCGCCCCCTCTCCTAAATATTTGTGATCCAATTTTTTGATTACAAACACTTGGGTAGGTAGATGAGCACTTAGTTCATTGATGGCGGGACAGTAGTTTTAACTTTAGTTCCCACCCAAGTGTTTGTGATGCAATTTCTTAAGCAAAAACACTTGGTTGGGTGGGCAGGGCACGCAACTTATTGATTGCGGGACAATAGTTTTAACTTTAATTTCCGCCCAAGTGTTTGTAATCCAATTTCTTAATTACAAACACTTAAGTGGGTAGATGAGCACTCAGTTCATTAACTGCTGAGCAGTAGTTTTAATCTTTGTTCCCACCCAAGCGTTTGTGATTCAATTTCTTGATCACAAACACTTGGGTGGATAAATGAGCACTTAGTTCTTGATGGCAAAATAGTAGTTTCAACTTTTGATACCACCCAAGTGTTTGTGATTTAATTTCTTGATCACAAACACTTGGTTGGATGGGCGGGGCACGTAATTTATTGATTGCGGGATAATAGTTTCAACTTAAGTTTCCGCCCAAGTGTTTGAAATCCAATTTCTTGACTACAAACACTTGAGTGGGTAGATGAAAACTCAGTTCATTAAATGCGGAACAGTAGTTTCAACTTTTGTTCCTACCCAAACGTTTGTAATTCAATTTCTTGATCAGAAACACTTGGGTGGATAGATGAGCACTTAGTATATTGATGGCAGAACAGTAGTTTCAACTTTTGTTCCTACTCAAGTGTTTGTAATCCAATTTCTTAATCACTTGGGTGAGTGGGCGGGGCACGCAGTTTATTGATTGCAGGATAAAAGTTTCAACTTTAGTTCCCGCCCACCCGCCCAAATCATTGTAACCTAATTTCTTGATTACAAACATTTGAGTAAGTAGATAAGCACTCAGTTAGTTGAATGCGGAACGGTAGTTTCAATTTTTGTTCTCACCCAAGTGTTTGTGATCCAATTTTTTAATCACAAACATTTGGGTAAGTAGGCAGAGCATGCAGTTTATTGATTGCAGAATAATAGTTTTAACTTCCAATTTCTTGATTACAAACACTTGGGTGGATAGATGAGCACCTAGTTCATTGATAGCGAGACAGTAGTTTTAACTTTTGTTCCTACCTAAGTGTTTGTTATCCAATTTCTTGACCACAAACACTTGGGTGAGTGGGCAAGGCACGCAATTTATTGATTGCAGGACAATAGTTTTAACTTTTGGTCCCGCCCACCCGCCCAAGTGTTTGTAATCCAATTTCTTGATTACAAACATTTAAGTAGGTAGATGAACACTCAGTTAGTTGAATGCGGAACAGTAGATTCAACTTTTGTTCTCACCCAAGTGTTTCTGATTCAATTTCTTGAGCACAAACACTTGGATGGGTAGGCGGGGCACACAATTTGTTGATTGTGGGACAATAGTTTCAACTTTAGGTCCCACCCACACGCCCAAGTGTTTGTAATCCAATTTCTTAATTACAAACACTTGAGTGGGTAGATGAGCGCTCAGTTCATTAAATGTGGTACAATAGTTTCAACTTTTGTTCCCACCCAAGTGTTTGTTATTCAATTTCATGATCACAAACACTTGAGTTGGTAGGCGGGGCACGCAGTTTATTGATTGCAAAATAATAGTTTTAACTTTCATCAGTTCATTAAATGCGGTACAGTAGTTTTAACTTTTGTTCCCACCCAAATGTTTGTAATCTAATTTTTTGAGCACAAACACTTGGGTTGGTAGGCGGGTCACGCAGTTTGTTGATTGCGGGATAATAGTCTTAACTTTAGTTCCCGTCCATCCGTCCAAATGTTTGTGATTCAATTTCTTGATTACAAACACTTGAGTAGCTAAATGAGCACTTAGTTTGTTGAATGCAAATTAATATATTTAGTTTTTGTTCTTACCCAAGTGATTGTGACTAATTTCTTGTAAATTCAATATGTTGTCGAGTCTTTAGAAGATTCCCCTTCTAAACCACAAAAAAAAAGAAATTCTTAGAACAACGCACTTTTCGACAGTTTAAAAAGGCTTTTACGTCATCAACATCTCTAAACTTAAAAAAGATAAAAAGTTTTCCCAAAACTATTGGCTTATAAGCCTACTATGCACCTTGAATGAAGTCATAGAGAGGGTAATCTTGGACATTACTCAAAAGCACACAGAAGCAAACAACTTTCTGAAGTCACTCAAGAGTGCATTAACTTTACCGCGTGACGGACCATATTGTCAAAGATTTCAAACTAAAGAAAACTACAGGCGTGATCTTATTGACGTCGAAAAAGCTTTCAACAAAGTTTGGCTTAAAAAACTTTTCTTAAAACTAATCAAGCAACACTTTCTGCGTCTTATAGGGCTAATAGTTTCGTATCTAAACTGCAGAAGTGTCTTGTCTCATCTCTTTTTAACCTGTTCGTTGCCGACAAGCTATCGGGAAGCATGCGCGGAGTTAAAATGGCTCAATATGCTGATGACACAGCATTTATCTATTCATTAATACCGCAATAGTCACCTCACCATCTGAAAAATGGTATAGATAAATGACACGTTACCTTGAATCTAAAGAAAAGCAAGACCGATCTCTTAACACGGCGTTGGTTACTCACTCCAGATACCGTAGTCCAATACTGCCAAGTATCTTGAAATAATCTTTGACAAGAGACTTCATGTACAGTCCATTTTGGACAAAGCCAATATGACTAAAGTTCTGCTATATTCAATGTAACGTCGAGACAGTGGCATGTTGATCCAAAACCAAACCCGACTCTACACCTTGACCATCAGATTTATGATTACGGATGCTTCTCACATTAGAGAAAAAACTGCAAACTGCTATTTTAATTGTCTTGAAATATTTCAAAGCAAGACTTTGCAAATGCTCGTTGGAACTTCATGGTTTGTCCAAAACTTAGATATTTGGACCGACTTCAGAATTCTGCCACTACAACAACACATTAAAGTTTTGGACAAAAAATACTTCAAAAACCTAGCGGTTTACTCCAATCCTAACTTGGTCTAACTTGCCAAACAAGATCAAGAAAAATCTATCAACACACCCAGCCTACATAGCAACTTCCTAAAACACCTCCTAACTCCACATCTCCAAACAGAAGATTCATGAACCGTAAAATAAGGATAAATCCAACACGTTGAGTTTTTGAAAGATTCCCTTCCTAAACCACCAAATTACCAAAAGTCAGTCAACTTATTGGATGAGATCTAATCCCAGATCTAAGCTAGAAAGTCGGAAAAGAACTTCAAACGCAAAAAAAAATTGAGCAAAAAAAGTTTCTACCAGCAACTGCCAAAACACTTCATCAACGTCAAAAAATTAAATTAAATTAAAAAGTTTACTGCCGTTTCCAAACATCACCACACTACAGAACCTTACATTCCAGGATGAGCTTCTATCTATAAAAAAAACTATACATTTGTGATGCTTTTGCACATCAGAATAAACCAAATTAAAGCAAAAATTCTTTTTCTAATGCCCTTAAAGTACTTGTAAAACAGACCGCACACAATCACGGATAAGTTAAAAGTCAAAAAAAGACCTTGCGAAAACACACTACCCACACCAAATGCCACCAAGTTTCAAAACGTATCCAAAGACCAAAAAAAACCGGTTCAACAAATTTGGTTGACTTCTAGCCACAACATCTTATCCCAATTTTTAAGAAAATTTTGTATTTTTTCTAATTTACTTTTCAATAAGTTTTCCCAAACAAATGGCTTTAACCTAAATAAAGTTTAAACTTTTAGGTATACCCATAAAGGTAGTTTCAACCATACTGAAGCAAATCCAACGTTTTTCTTTAACCTACAAAACAGTTTTCATTTCTACAAGTCTACAACAAAAAATTGTTTGTTGGTAAAACTTCACTACCAAACAAATATTTACCTTCCTGCACTTTTAAAATCACCCTTCCAAAGATTCTAACCCCTTAGAATTGCAGATTGCAGACAAAAACAATTAACATCATAGCCAATGGCAAAGTGACTTAGAGTTTAACGTTTTGTTGCTGTCATAGTTGCTTAACGGCAGTCAAAATACAGTCCAAAGAATAACAATAAAACCTCAATTTAAAAAATTAAATATCGTTCAGTAGACGGTCCGTGCAAAACACAGAAACGGCCATCAATCTGAAAGCAGTATCCACGTCAACTTTCCCAAACTTTAAACTCGACTAATTTTTATATTACCAAGTTTTAACTACATTTTTATAATATAATATCATATTTCTTTAAATTTAGTTTGATAGAAATAACTTAAAGTGATTTCTTATAAATGATTTATAATTTAATTTGAATTAATAAATTTGTTAAACATTTTAATAAATTGCTTTCTAAATTACAGCAATTACAGAAAGTAGAATTAGAGGGGTGACATTCCGTCATGGTGAAGCTCTGTCCAAGACAGATACAATTACTACTGGCAATCGAACTTCAATTGCTACAGTAATCAACAACGTAAGGACAAAATGAGTTTCATCGATGTATGTAATCCACTTTTCATGATAGTTCAATTACAGTTTGACTTTTAATAGATGCATAAATTTATTAGATAATAGCATTAATTAACCTAGTATTTTATATCAAACTAAAACGTACCGCAACCAAACATTGTTTTTAATGAAAATAAAACACAATTTACAAAAAGCTTTTGTTTTGCTTTCGTAAATTTATACATTTAATAAAATGTTCCCACAACTTATATAATATATTAATTCTATATACGGTCTAAATATGTAAAATGACTAGCCCTAAATTGGTTTAATATATACAATAATATTATATCAAATGTTTTATATTACAGAATAATTGAAGTTTAAGATTAGGTAAATATGATGCATGAATTGATTACGAATGACAACGATCCATTCATATACATAAACGACGGCGAAGGTGGAAATCCATAAATCCTGCAATGCGAACTTCTATATGGCACATCATTAATTCTCAATTGAATCGAGTGCAAATTGAAATTCCAAAATATAGATACATACGTAGAATGTCTAACAGATTACAACAGTGAGGGAGGAAGCCAAACTATTAATACCAATTTTTGTGCAAGTGTGCTGATGAGACATTAATCTATTACGCATTATAATTAGTAATTAATTGGCAAACTAATGAATATCCCTAGCACGTTTCTTAACCTATTATCCTTCCACATCGTCATATTAGCTAATAATTATAGCCTCGGAAATAAATGAACCTTTCCATAAATGTATTCCTGCAGATTTCTAATTATGTACAAAATAAAATAAAGAGCCAAAAACATATCTTGCGGTTAAACTTGAGAGTTTTTCACATTTCACGATGCATATACTTGTGGAATTTAAAGAACGGTCGCGTTGTAATTAAAATATTCTGCTTGGACGCTTCTTTTGAGACCTAGATGCTGGCTGACTCTCTCTGATGTTGTATACTAACCAGATGAAAAATACACGCCCGAATAAAATAAAGGCGTACGTACCTAACATATATTCATATACAAAAACACATCTAAAATCAAATCAATTACAAAAGACATGCTTTCAAAGAATAAACAAACCAGTTAGATTTAATTAAAATGTTGCAAGCGGAGGTCGGTTTTGAATTATAATTCTGCTTTAAAAAGAGCCAGCTACTATTAAATAGCGTCAGTGAGATATTAATCATTTATCGAGATTATCAGAGCAGATGGAATTGGTTGTATTAGTATATTTTGATTTCAATAGTAATTATTGTTTCTCTTAAAAACGACATTTCCAATCAATATTTGAAATGGTTTTATGAGTTTTAATGTGTTTGCAAATTTTTGAAAGCCTTTATGCGGTTGCAAGTTACTTTATATTCGTTAATATTCTCACCGCAAGCTTCTGTATAATAAATACACCACACCAATCTCTAGCTATTCCCCAATGAATTATCCCAAATCGAAGGAGGGAATTAAAATTTACATAATATAAGTTTTTATGACATATGTGCTTCAGTGGATCGAGACATCGTCGCGCATATATTGTTGTGTCTAGTTTGTTGACATTAGATTATAATACTTAAAACAAACAAAAAGACTATTATTTAGTTAGTAAATAGAATTTAATTTAGCGCAATACGATGTTTTTTAATAAAAAAATTTTTTTTTTTTTCAAAAACTGACAATTGTCGGAAACTGTATTAAAAAAAACAATTTAAGTAAAAAACCAAAGACAAAACAAGTTTTTCTTCAAATTTGCAAGCTTTTTATTCACAACAAACGTATATGAGCGTATGCACCAGCAATAAAAAAAGAAAAACCGTTTATTTCAGTTTAGTAGAGCATCTGCTGTAGCTGATGGCGAAATTACAGGAGCTATTCCGTTTATGCCTCACTAAGAAGTGTCGTTTTTGCCATTCAAAGCCAACAAACTTAATTTCTCAGCGTTTAAAAAAAAAGAAAATATTAAAATACATTAACGAAAAGACGGACAAAGCGTGGCACGTCATAAATGACTTTAAAGCGCCATTTCATAGATAAAAATTAACGATAGAAATAAGGCAAAGTACCAAAAAAGCACAAAACAAAACAATTATATTTTATTTACATAAAATGTAAAAATTGAGACGGGATACTAAATGGTGCGGGCAATAAACAACAAAATGCTTGTTTATTGCCCGCACCATTTAGTATCCCGTCTCAATTTTTACATTTTATGTAAATAAAATATAATTTAACTAAGAAATTGCCACTGGACGGTAAATTGAGTAACTGTATTAGTTTGTAGTGACAGATAATAAAGAAATTAGATTAAAATTCAATGAAATAGAAAGCTAAGGTTACGCAAAATCAAAATTGACCCTACTTTTAATTAGGATGTTGCAAACGCTCGTCAAGTTGTAATAACATTTAATTTTTTGATGATAGGCACTCTGGCGAGCGAACGGGAGTACAATTTTCATTGCACCTTAAGCTCGGATAATTGATTGAACTGGTCACTTAATCAATTATCCACTCACTAATTTATTTAATTATTTTAATTGATTAATCCAATTTAGTTTTTAGAATGGAACGCGACTCAAAACTCACGGACAGTCAGATCCTTACCTTTTTGTACCCGGAGTTCTAAAAGATGGCTGATCACATTATGAAGCAAGACTCCAAGATAAAGAATCAAAAAAATCGACTGATGATGATGGTCAAAAACAAGTCAGAAAAGATTGACATTGCTTTCGACAAGATCAAGCAGGCAAAATAGGGGCATCTCGGCACGACCCTCCAATCTCTTTGTACGCACACCACAAAAGAAATCAAGAAGATGATTTCTGATTCCACTGCGGACCTGACCGCCAAGATAGCAAAAAAATTTGCTCAACTAACCATCCCCGTAAAAGCCCCGGCGACCAAAGACACCGGAGCCCCAGGTCCAGGTCTCCATCAAAAAGCCCGCCAAGAATCCGGTTGACTTCAGTCTATCCAACAAAAAACCAATAAACTCAATGAAGACCAAAGCCACCTTAATGCCTGGCCCCAAAAAAAGAATTTTAGACCGTGGGTAAGAAAAAAAAGTCTAAGATGTTACCGCAAGAAGGCCTTGTCCACAGCTCAGTCAAAACCAAGCATCAAATCAGACCGGATTGCTCTACGCAGTCATAGACTGCTTCCCGTCTGCTGCCAATTATAGAGTCTACCGTCCTCAAACTGCAGCTTCCTCAACAACCACCACTACAGTAAGAACAACCATCCAAAACTTCAACTTTTTGAGCTTGCACACCCCGCCAGAGATTCAGGACGGCCACAGACAGTTGTCATATAGCACTGACACGACGATCCAAAGTAACAATCGTCCTAGTGGACTTCTGCTTTGTGTAGGTGGGTATCTTGTGCGGATACGTGTAAAGTTGCGTCTGCGTGACACGGCGTTTGTGTGATGCGTGTGTGAGAAACTTCCGAGTTCCAAAACCAAGAACAAAACAAATACAAACCTGCCACCTAGAATGACTCCTGGACTGGAGTCGGCAAACTTCCTTGCTCATCAAGAGAGTATGCCGGCAACAAATAAAGCCTAACGTGGGGCAAGAAACGGTATATTGCTGCCGTCCAGACCTCAACAACCAAAACCTGAGTAAAACAAAAGAAAAAGACGCCGCGAGCGTGAAGAAAAGGAAAACGACAAAAAACAGTCGCTCAAAAAATACCTCAAAGACTTTGAGCGCTACGCCCTCAAATTACTAACCGTCAAGCCAGTCGCCACAATGGGGGTACTAACTTGCAAGGTTCAAGAGTTAGTCACACCATCCACCCAACCCGCGCCGACTACGACAATTTCTACATAGAACAACAAGTGCCACCAACCGCCTGCAGAACGCAATCAAGTGGCTATGGTGGAAACAACAGATACAACTTGTCACCATCTGCAAGACTACTAAAAAGTGGGTAAACGTCTAAAGCTTAAACCAAACACACCCAAACTCCACCACGTAGTTGCAGAAGAGGTGCCCTACAAGCTTGTGCAATCTTAGTTAACAACACTAGAGGTCCACGTAGCCAAAATCATCAAAATCCCGAGTGCCACAAAGAAGCAATCTGCTTCGTCTCGGCAATAACTGCGGTCGCTACCATCAACAACACACCCGACAAAAACCGCTTCACGGCCAACGTCCACACACCAAACGTGACAGGAGAAGCAGAAGCAGAAGAAGAGTGTTGCACACAAGAGGAACTGGTAGATGCACAGACTGGAACTGTACCGTCTACCCTCACTCCGGAACCTCTCAAGAATGTATGCGTCTACCCCGCAAGACTTGCGGCTAAGCTCGGCCTCGCCCTCAGCCCAAACGACGTGGCCCACACTCGTTCAACCAACATTGTCATAACCATCACTCAAGCTTACAAACATCTAAACACAAAGAAGAAGAAGTCGGCCAGCAACAACCACCTGCCTAGGTAAAAACTAGGCATACTTGCAACGCCATATTGCAAGTTTTGGAAAAAACTTCGGAACAAAAACCGCCGCAGAACAGTGTACTGTAGAAGCTTCCACCTGAACCCGAACCTTGCCCGGTTAGGACAGCCCGTGATAAATAGTGTCAATTCCAAGTCAAAGTCACCAAGATGTCATCACCAAACAACGAGATGAAATTGGAAGCTCAGCGTAGGAAGTTGGGGGTAATTGTTACCGCACAAAAGCAAAGCCTCGTCCGCCAATCAGAATGCGCGTCAAACGCACAAGAAGTATAAAGATCAAACTTTTACCCTCTATGCCTCAGTAGAGTCCAAGCACTCCAAGCATCAAACCAGCTCACATCGGACCGGATCACACTACGAAGTCATAGACTGGCTACTGAGGTTGATGCCAATAAAAACACAAAAAGAGAAATTCGAGATCTAGTAAGCAAGCTCTCGATCCAAGCGAGAGAGTTCAACGAGAGGCAAATTGCCACCTGGCTAAAGGTAAAACAAGAGGGTAAACCAGCAAAAAGCACTACGGTAGAGAGTACCCAGACGGAGAATATAAATTGGGCATGGAAGAAGAAGCCCGAAGTAATTAATACTTTAAAAGATGTCAATACGTACAAGGAGTTTGAGAAGGCGGCACTACACCCCTAGAAAGCAGATTTGTACAGAAGCACCAAAATTGTTGTTGGTAATCCTATTGAGGACCATACAGTCTAAACCAGAGTAGTGTTAGTCGAAAGCACAGATCGGGGAATGGAAAAAAGTATCCAGAAAATGTACCGCAAACGATACCCAATACTGGCTTCTTGTAAAGAAGAATTCGAAGTTATTGAGCAAACCACAAAGGTACGCTCCAAAACACAAGATGACAAAAAGAACAAAATTGTGAAGATAGGTTTAAATACTGGAGAAGAAGACCTGTGGAATAAGCTCTCGGCTCTACAGAAAGAGACTGCGGAGGACAAAACCATCGCACTACATAAAATCAGTACAATTAGCGTTGAAACCATGAGAGCTGTGACGGAATGTATCTTCCAACGAGCAGAGACAAAGGTACTTATTTACACCAACAAAGCTCAAGAGAAGACACCTCGGGTGAAAATGAAAGAAAGAAAAGAAGAACGGAATACTTTGGCTCTGATAGTGAAACAGAAGGGCAACGAGGACTACAAGCAACTTCTCACGAGGGTTAAGGATAAACTCAAGGATAACCCTGAAGGCAAATCAGTTACGGGAATAAAAAAAACAAGAGAGGGAAATATGCTCATAATCACGGAGAAAAATACTTTGGCGTTAGAAGGCATAAAGAAAGCAATAAAGGAGGGTGATAAGTCAGTAATCGCTAAAAAAATAGGAGAAATTAAGATGGATACACTAGTACTAAGAGGTCTAGACGCCACGACTACCAGGGAAGACGTAGAGCTAGCAGTAAGGAGTACTATTAAAAATACCGACAATATAGGCAATATAGGAACTCTTAGGGAAAACAATAGAGATACCCAATCAACGACCTTGTCAATAGAGAAAAAGGAGGCTAGAAAATTACTGCAAGCTGGCACGATCAGGGTGGGATACTCGAACTGTACCCTAGAAAAACGTATCTTACTAGAAAGATGCTATAAGTGTTGGTCATACAACCATAAGGCCTCGGACTGCAAAGGCACTGGCAGGTCTAGCCTATGCTACAGATGTGGGAAAAAAGGACATAACCTAAGCGATTGCACGAATGAAGAAAACTGCCCACTGTGTAACGAAGCGGGTCACAAAGCAGGAACGGGCAAGTGCAGCGTTCTCCGTAAAGCACTAAAAGATAACAAGGCAAAAAAACGTCAAAATGCGGAAAGCCCCGAGATTGACAAACATGATGAAGGTTCTACAAACTAACGTGGGCAGAGGCAGAGCTGCAATGAGCCTCCTAAACAAGACGGCTCTAGATAACAAGGTAGACATATGTATCATATCGGAACCCAACAAAGCCATGTCAGCAAATGGTTCGTGGCTGGTGGACCAAAACAGTGATTCGGCTATCAAGATAATAAACAAATCGTTGTTAATGACAAAATTTGACAAATCTGGAAGGGGCTTCGTATGGGCGGAGATTGAGGGTAGAATCATCTACTCCTGCTACTGGTCACCCAATAAAACTACACAGGAATTCGAACAATATCTGTACGAGTTAGGTGAGAGTGTCAAATCGCACCAAAAGCCCACCCTGATCGCAGGTGATTTTAATGCTAGGGCAAGACTCTGGGGAGATTTGCTGGATAAAAAGGAAGGGACCCTATTCCAGGAGTGGATGGCGGAACTGAACCTGGTGGCAGTAAACGATGGCAGGAAACCCTATTTGTTAGGAGAGATTCAAGCTCCTACATCGACCTAACCATTTGCTCAAGCGAGATGGCTAGCAACATCCATAACTGGACAGTAGAAGACGAAGAAAATTTGAGCCTCCACCAAAACATCTACTACAACGTGAAGGAAGTAGAAAAGCCAAAGACGACTCAAAACAAAAAGGGATGGAAAATTAAAACTGATCTACTCCCAAGTCTGAGGGAAAGGTTTGTGAACGAGCTAGGTGACGCGAACGGGCTAACTGCTCGGGATCTAATGGGCACTGTAAGGCAGAACAAGCTATACTGGTGGAACGAAGAACTGGAGGTGGCCAAAAGACAGTGCTGCACAGCAAGAAGAGCTTCGACCAGAGCCTACCATAAAAAACACCTAGATCCAGATATGAAAATAGAACTCGCGGAACGGTATGCGGATAAGAGGAAGGCGTTTAAAAACACCATCACAAAAGTCAAAGAAAATGCCTGGAAGAAGGTCTGCGACAATGTTGAAAACGATACATGGGGACTTGGCTATAAAATTGTCACCAAAAAACTAAACTTAACCCAGAGGATTTACTTGAATGACAGGAGGCAAAAAGAAATTGCGCTAGAGCTGTTTCCCACCCAGCAACCCACCAACTGGGAAAGTATAGGAGTGGAGGACGTTGTTCCATTCAGTAGAGAGAATCTGGAGGAAGCGTTAAAGGGGTGCAAAGACAACAAAGCCCCCGGCCCAGATCAAATCCCCATCAGCATAGTCAAGGAACTAGTTAGATCCGCCCTAGACGAAGTGCTGAAAGTCCTAAATGCGGAGTTCCTGAAAGGAAATTTCCCAGAGGTTTGGAAGGAGGCTAGGTTGGTCCTTATTGAAAAACCAATAAAGGAAGGCCAAGAACAAAAATACAGGCCCATATGTATTATAAATTCGATGGGAAAGGTATACGAAAAACTGATCGCTAGAAGATTGAGAGAAGAGGTGGATGAGAAACTACACCCGAATCAGTTTGGATTTAGAAAAAGCATGTCCACTATAGATGCCATGGAGGAAGTCGTTAAAACAGCTAAAGCGGCCAAGGATTTTGCTGTAAGAAATAGGTTTTGTATTCTGATAACCATGGATATAAAAAACGCGTTCAACTCGGTGTCGTGGAACGAGTTAAAGAGTCGCTTAACGAAATGAAGATCTCTAAGATGTTGAAAAAGACCATTACCAACTACCTCCAGGGTAGAAAAATTAAGATAGGTGAGTCAGAAGAGCTGGTCCTCACCTGTGGGGTACCGCAAGGCTCGATATTAGGACCACTGCTGTGGATTATTTTCTTTAATAAGATCCTCTCTAGGAAGCTTCCACTGGGAGTTAAGCTACTTTGCTTTGCAGACGACACAGCCATCCTAGTATGGTAAAAAAAACTGGAGATATTTAAGGAGTTGGCAAACCGGATGTTTCGGCAAGTCAGCGATCAAATAACTAAACTCAAGCTTCAAATTGAAGAAAGTAAGACCGAAGTAGGGGTTTTATATGGAGGAAGAAAGCTGAAAGAATTTACTCTACAAGCGGGGAAAACGGTAATAACATCTAAAGCCGCGATAAAATATCTAAGGGTCTGGTTCGACCACAACCTAACAATGAAAGAGCACATCAGGCAGGTGACGGCTAAAACAGCTAAAACAGCATCGGCTTTGGTCAAAATCATGCCGAGAACACAAGGCCCATCCTCCACTAAAAGAAGAGTGATTGCAATGGTGGCACACTCAATCATGCTCTACGGTGCACAGATCTGGGAGGCAGCCTTAAAGATGAAAAAGTACAGAAATATGCTGGTAGCTCAGCAAAGGACCCTGGCGCTGCGAATCACAAGCGGATACCGAACTACCTCTACAGAGGCCATCCTGGTGATAGCCAACATAATGCCCGTAGAATTCATGGTAGAACTAAAGAGGGGATCCTATAAGAAAAAGGAAGCTGAAAAAGAGGTGATCAAAAAAGAGGTTTTGGCCAAATGGCAGCATAACTGGACGAAGGATACAGGCAAGGCGAGATGGACCAAAATCTTAATTAACGACCTGGGGGCTTGGACGGATAGGACACACGGTAGCGTGGATTACCACCTCACGCAGTTCCTAAGTGGGCATGGTTGTTTTAGGGCATACCTTAAAAGGTTTAAAATAGTACCTGAAGATCTTTGCAGGTATTGCGGACTTGAGGACACACCAGAACACGTAGTATTCCAGTGCGACAAGTGGCGGATAGAAAGGAAAAGGCTGCAGGAGGATGTTGGGAAGCTAGATGCTAGCAACATTATTAACAAAATGTTAAGCAGCGAGGATAACTGGAAGAACATACACAGCTTCATCAAGGAAGCAATCGTAGTTATGGAGTCAGAGGACCGTTCCGAAAAGGAAAAGGAAAAGCAGAAGAAATAAATAATTAGAAAAACTAGGAGGACATCCGGACGATCTACCCCGATGTTAATTGGGTTACCAGGGTAGAGAAACTATCGTCATAGAAAGGTGGAGTTTTTTAGGGGGTAGAAAACCCTCGTCGATCAACTACTATCTTGGGACGTCTGAAGTGGCTCACGCTGACTGAGGGAAACCAAAAAGTCGTTAGTGAGTCTTGCAGATTTTAAACCACCACAAAAAAAAAAAAAAAAAAAAAAAAAAAAAAGACTGGCTACCCGTCTCCTGTCAACTAGAGTTCGCCGTCCCCAAGCTGCAGCTTTCTCTACGACCACCACTACGGTGACAACAACCATTAAAAACTTCACTCTCTGTGCTTGCACTCCCCGCCAGAGATTCAGGACGGCCACTAGCAGTTGTCTTATTGAACTGACAATTTGATCCGACGCGGCGTCTGTGTGACGAGTGTGTGGAAAACATCCAGGTTCCAAAACAAAACCTACCACCCAGGATGACTCCTGGGCTGATCGGCAACCCTCCTTGCTCATCAAAAGAGTATGCCGGCAACAAAGGATTCGGTTGAGTCTTCTTTAACCTATTTGAACAATAAGCCATCAGCAAGCCCACGTCAGGTACCTAACCTAACCTAACCTAACCTAACCTAACCTATTTCAACACTAAACCATCAGCAAACCCACGTTAGGTGCCTTCAGCGCCAAAAAAGCCGTCAGTTTCCAAGGCCAAAGAGTCTTCAACCCTGCCTGCCCTTAAAACTCAGTCGGATGTCTCGGGCCAGACTGTTGATTCTTTAGGCCCCTTTTGACTCTCCGCCAGTATCCACAGAGGGCGACCACAACGCCTTACCTTCATCACCATCTTGTCCCTTGGTAGGGCTTTGCTATGTTTCTCTTTGGTCCGTTTCTTATGTGCTTTTGCTGTTTTGTACAATTTTGGTGATAATGTTTGCTCGGACAGTGGTGATTGATAGTGGCAACGTGTCCTCAATTTTCTGTAGCGTTAAGCTGTGCGTGGATTAGCTGCTAATGCATTTGCAATCTTCTTTGAACAATTGTTGCTATCTCTCGTCTGAGTTTTCTTCAATTATTGTGTGAGAGATTTATATAAGATTTGCATGTCTGGTTAATAACTGACAGCATTTCAAAAAAATTGCGTAAGAACCAGCTCTCGAAACGCAAAAATGTGGTATTTACTCACTCAACTATCCTTATCTTTCTTGTTTTGAGGTAATCACTTACTAAATATTAATTTTGTCAAATTTCATTATTCATTAGGCATGCGCAAAAATGTTCTACGCATGCGCAATGCTGTTTTAGTATTTTTATTTTAAAACTTCTTAAGTTTTGTATTACTTTTTAGACTTTTTGCGACATTTTAGCGTCTTCCATTGTTTATCAGTGGTTTTTAGGCTTTACTGTAGCAATTAAAGTTTTTAAAGCGGTAAATATGCTATGATTAAGCCAAACGCTTTACAGATAATACTAATATGGAATTACAGATCAAAAGTAAGAAATAATTTTTGTTAAAAAACTGATTTATAGAAAAATGTTGAAATTTGAAGCACGGATTAAATTTAAGTTGATTAATAAAAAATTTAAAACTTGAAATCTTTTCAAAAAATCCTTAGTTTACAATCCTTTTCCTGCTCGGTGAATTAATCAAATATCAAACCAATTTTTAAAATTATGATAAAATTAAATAACTTAATTTTGAAACAATTTGTTTTATATTAATGAATAATTTACTAAATGTTTATGCTATTAAAAAAATGTCATGCATGTTTAAGTGTTTTTAAATAAAATATAATTACATTTTGTATTAACAAAACAAATTGGTTGCTCAAAATATATATCCAATTAAATATAATTGAGGTTATCATGTATATTTATTCATTTTTACCCCTTTGAAATGTGTAAAGTGCGTAAAACCATGACTGAATATACAAATTTGATAAAATTCAAGTTGATAACACAAGTTCTTTTACAATATTTTTTTATATTCATCCCGCTTTTGACTACTTGTTCCTTCCTTCCGCGATATATAAGAAACTACGAATTTTATTGTAGGAATAATATTGATTTTATTTACTTTTTTATTATTTTCACGGCGTATATATTCAATAAATACATATTTAAATAGCATGATTTTATTGAAAAAATAGAGTGTTATTTTAATAATAAAAAGTTCCTTTTTTACATTCTCTTTTGTGGTGGCTTATAAATATTTATCGCTCGACGTGGTTTCCAAGTTGCGCGAGAAAATATGTTTAAATATGTATTTGAAAAGTGCGTTAGAATATTTGAAGTGGAAGTCGGTGAAGATTATAATTGTTTGTGTGGAATAATAAGATTGTTTTAAAATTCTTTCAGCGAGCTTCTCACCGGAATGCCAATAAAAATACCACTTTTTGAATCAAGCAAAACATTCCAGTGGAATAAGAAAAGTTTCATATTATCTAATAATTGTTTGGCAGGTATACTCTTGAGTCATTCATAAACAAACGGACCTTTTTTTTATCAATTCAAACGTTTTAAATTTAAAAGATCAAATTTCAAACAAAAAAACAAAAAATTAACATTTATTAATAATCCTAGAAAAAGAACAAATGAATTTACATCGTTATACTTTGACAGACAACATTAATTAATGTGTACAATAACAACACAATTTACAAATACAATGCAGCTTTATAACAATTCACAAAATTGATTTTAATCAAAGCTCATTTGAATTTAAATTAAAGTTTACTTCTCTTGTTAGAACGTGTAAGCAATACACAATTAAATAATTTTACTTTTTTTAATTAACATGGCAACTAACCATTTCATAATATAAACTTTACAAACGTATAAAACAAATATGCTTTGTAGTATTAGCAAAGTAATTGCATGTTACGTCTTTTGTAATCAACTGAAACCTTACAATAATGTACAGTTTTTTATTAACAGAACTAATGTGATTGAAAGATTTTTTGCTTTAGAAAGCCGCTTGTCAATTAAATAATTGTAGCATAAAAACCTAACTTAATATCATACTTCAGTGCTCTGCTTTGGACTACACCGTAGACAAAAGAAACGGGCAATTTTGCGCACTTCCAGACGTACTGCTCAAAGTTTTTAAAATTAGATTCCAGGCTGCAAAAAGTTGACAAAATATTCTTTAATCTTGTCTACTACAAAGTCATGTGTAGTTTTGCGTGCCTTTGATGGTTCCCAAGTAAACTTCTTTAGCTCTATAAGATACAACTTTGGGTTTTCCAGTTCTAGGTTGTAGTCCTAATTGACCTCTTCGGCAAAAACTTGTTCTGGGTCTTTTGATAAAACTTGTATGTTGATACCAGGTATTCAAATAAATTGTTTTGGGTCTGCTTTAGTCTAAGTTTATTTGCGTATCTTCATGGTTTAGAATTTTGTTGGACTTTTAGAGATTATTGTTAAACTTAGTGGTTGTAAAGCCCAATTTTTTTCTCTAAAAAGTTTTGCAAATCTTTCCTTAAAAGTGGTCTTATTGGTGTAGAGTTAAGCGCCAATTATTACAGTCAAGTTTTCAAAGTTAGAGGGATAGGAAGAGAAAGGCCAAACAACGGAAAAAAGAAAGAAAATCCGAGAATTGGGACCGCTTGATCTCTTGTTCCCGTGCCAGGAGCTCATCAAAATGCTACTAGATGGCTGCCATAAGAGAATCTTTCAAAAAGTTTTTGAAACTCCAGGCAACCATTGCCAAGCTTAGCTCAACCATCTTAGAGCAAGCCGCCACCATTGCCTTCCAGTCTGTTGCCTTAACCGCCGCAAAAACCCTTGATAAAAAATCGAACACTCCGATAAACTTGGCCTCTAGCCAAAAACAGGACTCAAGACCGTCCCCACCCGCAAGTCCGTCTTACCAGCGAGAGCGGCAAAACCACTCCCACGCGGGGAACCAACAAGATCACTACCATGGAAAGCGGTGGAACAGCCCCCAGCAAGGGCAACTGCAACATAAAACGCCAAACCCCTAACTTCTTCTCGAAAGAAGAAAGCAACAACACTAACCGCCCCCAGGACGCTAAAAAAACCGTCGCCCCAACAACAACAAGATAAAAGTTGCCGCGGAGCAACCCGAGAGACAAACTGGACAACAAAAGATACATCCTCGTAGTAAAAAGCAAGAAGAAGAGCATAGAGTTGGCCAAAAGTTAAAGATCTAAAACAACTACTACATTTTATAGTCTCAGTGAAGCCAAAATAGAGAGACGGCGGCGTTCAATATCAAAAGTCAAGACACGCCGCCAAACGATGCTTCAAGCATATTTTGTATTTAGGATTTGCTCGGGACCTCACTAGTCAAAAAGTTTTCCAAAAAGTACTACACCAAAATACGTTCGTTGCTTCAGCCCAAATTATCTGAGATGCAAGATCTACAAAAAAATGTTGGCCTCTATAAACAGAAACAAAAAAGCCACTAAGCTGGCGCCAAAAGCAGGTCTGCAGCCGTATCAGCAAACACATCGTTTGCTAGTATGGTCATCCTACCAGTTCATTACACGCAAATGAAAATGCACAAATCGCTGCTCTCATAAAATAATGCAAACATTTTCAAACAAAAATGCTAAGCAAACTCCAGTCTATTCAAACCAACAATAGATACATCTAAAGTGCTATTAAGAGTCTGCTTCTGAAACGCCAACAGCATTCTGGCAAAAATGGGCAAAAAAATCCTTTCATTTTTTGGCTAAAAAGTCAATTGCCACTAGCACTCGTCGAGAAAAGAGGTGGGCCGGAAGTGAGATATAGTAATTTTTGCAAGAAGATTGCTAGACCACTCTGAAATGGACACCTCACATACCTTGACTCTTAAAACAAATGCAATCGTGGTGACTGGGGCTAGGCACATTCAAAATTGCATCTGGGTACATCAACTTATTGAACTGAATCAATCACGGAAGGTCGCAACTTTCCACCATTTTAGCTGGGAATTTCAACTCTAAACACCACCAACGTAAAAGATCAAGCATTGAAAGAAAATGATATTGAGTCTTGGGTCCAGTAGAACCCACTCACTACCGCTTTGCTGGTCACCGAAAAAAAGTTCTGTCAATACTAAAAGGTGCCAACTCTAAAATCAAGATAAAGACAATTAATGAAGAGAAGGGCAATTTGTTACCTAAATAAATTGGGTTCTCTTCTCAGGATACCTGGAAGAAAGCATAGTGAGGCTATCTCCACTACGGACGGTTGCGGAAGTAGAAAAAGCCATCAAACAGTTCATGAAACTGATTTAGAAAGCCAGAGAAGAGGCTTTTAAAACCGTAGAGGTTTGCGCTGATAATCCACTTGGACCAAAGGGCATTGATTTGAAGAAAACATTAATAGCAAAGGCATCGAGACTCAATAGATTGTAAAATCCTTAACAAACTTAACAGAGAAGTTAAGTCCACTATAAAACTGCACAAAAATCAGTGCTGGCAGAAAACATTAGAATCGACCACATAATATGGAAGATCTCTAAAGCTTTGCAAAACAGTAAAGTCTCAATGCCAGTCATTCATGATAAAAATAAGCTCCAATATTCTATCTAGGGACAACCTAGAACTCCAATGCTCCCACACTGATCTGGAGCGCATTAAAAGAGTCCACCGAAAAGTCAAAGAGTTCTTGGAGACCAATGACAATAATCCGCCGCTGAATTATTTCTAATCTTAAATCTTAATCCGCTCCAGAACCTGACAATACCTCAAACAAAGCGTTAAAAACTTTTTCACACAAAGCAACAATAGCCACTTTTCAACAGTTTGGAAAGACTTGCACGTAATCAACATCTCAAAACTTGGAAAAGACCAAAAGTTTTCCAAAAACTATTTGCCAATTAGTCTCCTATGCCCCTTAAACAAGGTCATAGAAAAAGTAATTTTGGACATCATCCAAAAACACGCTGAGGTTAACTCTCTTCTACCCGACCATCAACACAAGTTCCGGCGTAAATACTCTGTCGTTCACCAGCTAAATCGCGTAATAGATCACATTATTGAAAGTTTTAGATTAAAAAAAACAACAGAAGCGGTCTAAAAAAGCTTTTGATAAGGTTTGGCACAATGGATTGCTACTTAAATTGCAGAGACAATTCACTGCGCCTACTAAAGCTGCTAGCTTTATACCTAAAATGCAATTAAACTACAAAACCATGTTGGCTGTAGTACCTTAAGGCTCTCTTCTATTGCCTACGCTGTTAACCTTTTTGTCGCCGACATGCCCAACTCCAAAAAGCCACTAGCAATCTGCAAGTATGATTCAACGACGCAAACCTCCTCACAAAATTCCGATTCCATTACCAAATTCTGCAAAATATCTGGGCAACACCTTCATAAAGGATTGACGTACAAACTAAGTTCATTGATTGCGGGATAGTAGTTTCAACTTTAGTTCTTGCCCATTCACCCAAGTGTTAGATATTAAATTTTTTGATTGGGTGGGCGGGGACCACAGTTTATTAGTTACAAAACAGTAGTTGCAACTAAAATTCTCGCCCACCTACCCAAGTGTTTGTAATCTAATTTCTTCTT
Organism: Tachinus rufipes; assembly: GCA_963932245.1. NCBI lineage: Eukaryota > Metazoa > Arthropoda > Insecta > Coleoptera > Staphylinidae > Tachinus > Tachinus rufipes. The sequence continues at coordinate 73,969,251 of OZ010750.1, forward strand.
CACAAACAATTGGGTGGGTGGGCGGGGCACTAAGTTCATTAATTGCTAGACAGTAATTTCAGCTTTAGTTCCCGCCCACCCACCCAATTGTTCGTGATCCATTTTTTTGATTACAAACAATTCGTTCAATGTTTGCGCAACAGTAATTTCAACTTTAGTTTCTGCCCACCCATCCAAGTGTTAGATGTTAATTTTTTTTATTAGGTTGGTTGGCGGGGGCTACAGTTTATTAGTTACAAAACAGTAGTTGCAACTAGAGTTCCCGCTCACCCACTCAAGTGTTTATAATCCAATTTTTTGTTCACAAACAATTGGATAGATAAACAATAAGTTTAATGATTGCAGGATAGTAGCTTCAAGTTAAGTTCCTGCCCTGTGCTATTTTGTGTTTTTAAATTTGTCAACAATATGGCAACACTGTAAATTAATTTAATTTTGTTCTAAAGTTAAATATAATCCAATTCTGATTAACTCAACCACTGTGGTTGCAATATCCAACAATGAAATATCAAAATATTATCAAATAGATTTAAAATCCTGCCAAAAAGTACAAAATTGTATTCATAAAATGTCAATAACAGCAAATTTTGACCTCAAAACATTAAAGTTTGTTGGAAAACGCCAAATTCCAACCATAAAATGCCAAAAAAAAAAAAACATTTATAAAACTCCAAAAATAGCAATATTCTACTATAAAAAATTAAAATACTTTCAAAAAAAAATCAAAACCCGATCATAATCTGTCAAAAAGTACAAAATTCTGTTCATAAAATGTCAAAAACAGCAAATTTCAGTCATAATACATCAAAGTATTGTTAAGAAACGGTAAATTCCAGCCATAAGATGTTAAAGAAGTGTAAAAACGTTCCTAAAATTCTAAAAATTGCAAAATCTGGTTATAAAATATCAAAAAACTGTACAAAAACTCAAAATCCGGTCTTAAACTGTAAAAAAGTACAAAATTTTATAAAAAAAATGTAAATAATGCCAAATTCAAACTATAAGATGCTAAAAAAGAATAAAAACATTCATAAAATTCCAAAAATAGCAATATTCTACTATGAAAAATCAAAATACATTCAAAAAACTTCAAAATCCGGTTATAAACTGTCAAAAAGTACAAAATTATATTTATAAAACGTCAAAAACAGCAAATTTCAGCCATAAAACATCAAAATATTGTTAAGAAACGATAAATTCCAGCCATAAAATGTCAAAAAAAGTGTAAAAACATTTCTAAAGTTTCAAAAAATAGCAAAATCTGGTTATGAAATATCAAAAAACTGTCAAAAAATTCAAAATCCGGTCATAAACTGTAAAATAATACAAAATTGTATTAAAAAATGTCAATAACGCTAAAATCTAACCATAAGATGCTAAAAATTCTAAAAATAGCAATATTTTACTATGAAAAATCAAAATACTTTCTAAAAACTTCAAAATCCGGTCATAAACAGTCAAAAAGTACAAAATTCCATTCATAAAACGTCAAAAACAGCAAATTTTAGCCATAAAACATCAAAGTATTGTTAAGAAACGCTAAATTCCATCCATAAGATGTTAAAAAAGTGTAAAAACGTTCTAAAAAAACTAAAAATAGCAAAATAACCAGATTTTGCTATTTGAAATTTTAAAAAACTGTCAAAAAATTTAAAATCCGGTCATAAACTGTAAAAAAGTACAAAATTGTATTAAAAAAATGGAAATAATGCCAAATTCAAACTATAAGATGCTAAAAAAGAACAAAAACATTCATAAAATTCCAAAAATAGCAATATTCTACTATGAAAAATCAAAATACTTTAAAAAAACTTCAAAATCCGATCATATACTGTCAAAAAGTACAAAATTATATTCATAAAACGTCAAAAACAGCAAATTTTAGCCATGAAACATCTAAGTATTGTTGAAAAACGCAAAATTCCAGCCATAAGATGTTAAAAAAGTGTAAAAACTTTGCTAAAATTTCAAAAATTGCAAAATCTGGTTATAAAATTTCAAAAAATTTAAAATCTGGTCATAAACTGTGAAAAAGTACAAAATTGTATTAAAAAATGTCAATAACGCTAAATTCCAACCATAAGATGCTAAAAAAGAATAAAAACAATATTAAAATTCCAAAAATAGCAATATTCTACTATGAAAAACCAAAATACTTTTAAAAAACTTCAAAATTCGGTCATAAACTGTCAAAAAGTACAAAATTATATTTATGAAACGTCAAAAACAGCAAATTTTTGCCATAAAACATCAAAATATTGTTGAGAAACGCTAAATTTCATCCAAAATATGTTAAAAAAGTGTAAAAACTTTTCAAAAATAGCAAAATTTGGTTATAAAATATCAAAAAATTGTCAAAAAATTCGAAATCCTTTCAAAAAAAATCAAATTCCGGTCATAAACTGTCAAAAAGTACAAAATTTTATTCATTAAACGTTAAAAACAGCAAATTGTAGCTATAAAACTACTTTCAAAAAACTTCAAAATCCGGTTATAAACTGTCAAAAAGTACAAAATTATATTTATAAAACGTCAAAAACAGCAAATTTTAGCCATAAAACATCAAAGTATTGTTAAGAAACGATAAATTCCAGCCATAAAATGTTAAAAAAGTGTAAAAACATTTCTAAAATTTCAAAAATAGCAAAATCTGGTTATGAAATATCAAAAAACTGTCAAAAAATTCAAAATCCGGTCATAAACTGTAAAATAATACAAAATTGTATTAAAAAATGTCAATAACGCTAAAATCTAACCATAAGATGCTAAAAATTCTAAAAATAGCAATATTCTACTATGAAAAATCAAAATACTTTCTAAAAACTTCAAAATCCGGTCATAAACAGTCAAAAAGTACAAAATTCTATTCATAAAACGTCAAAAACAGCAAATTTTAGCCATAAAACATCAAAGTATTGTTAAGAAACGCTAAATTCCATCCATAAAATGTTAAAAAAGTGTAAAAACGTTCTAAAAAGTCTAAAAATCGCAAAATTACCAGATTTTGCTATTTGAAATTTTAAAAAACTGTAAAAAAATTTAAAATCCGGTCATAAACTGTAAAAAAGTACAAAATTGTATTAAAAAAATGTAAATAATGCCAAATTCAAACTATAAGATGCTAAAAAAGAATAAAAACATTCATAAAATTCCAAAAATAGCAATATTCTACTATGAAAAACCAAAATACTTTCAAAAATTTTCAAAATTCGGTCATAAACTGTCAACAGGTACAAAATTATATTTATAAAACGTCAAAAACAGCAAATTCTTGCCATAACACATCAAAGTATGGTTGAGAAACGCAAAATTCTAGCCATAAAATGTTAAAAAAGTGTAAAAACGTTTTTAAAATTTTAAAAATACCAAAATCTGGTTATGAAATTTCAAAAAACTGTAAAAAAAATCAAAATCCGGTCATAAACTATAAAAAAGTACAAACTTGCATTACAAAAATGTAAATAACGTTAAATTCCAACCATATAATGCTAAAAAAGAATAAAATCATTCATAAAATTCCAAAAATAGCAACATTCTACTATAAAAATCAAAATACTTTCAAAAAATAATCTAAAACCGGTCATAAACTGTCAAAAACAACAAAATTCTATTCATAAAACGTCAAAAACAGCAAATTTTAGCAATAAAACATCAAAGTATTGTTGAGAAAAGCAAAATTCCAGCCTTAAAATGTTAAAAAAGTGTAGAAACTTTCTTAAAATTCTAAAAATTGCAAAATCTGGTTACGAAATATCAAAAAACTGTCAAAAATTTAAAATCCGGTCATAAACTGTAAAAAAGTACAAAATTTTATTAAAAAAATCTCAATAACGCAAAATTCCAACCATAAGATTCTAAAAAAAGAAAAAAACATTTATAAAATTCTAAAAATAGCAATATTCTACTATAAAAAATCAAATTACTTTCAAAAAACTTCAAAATTCGCTCATAAACTGTCAAAAAGTAGAAAGGTCTATTCATAAAACGTCAAAAACAGCAAATTTTAGCTCTAAAACAGTAAAGTATTGTTGATAAACGCTGAACTCCAGCCATAAGATACTAAAAAAATGTAAAAAACGTTTCTAAAATTTCAAAAATAGCAAAATCTGGTTATAAAATTTCAAAATACTGTCAAAAAATTCAAATTCCTGTCATAAACTGTAAAAAAGTACAAAATTGTATTAAAAAAATGTCAATAACGCTTAATTCCAACCATAAGATGATAAAAATGAATAAAAACATTCATAAAATTCCAAAAATAGCATTATTCTACTATGAAAAACCAAAATACTTAAAAAAAAATTCAAAATCCGGTCATAAATTGTCAAAAAGTACAAAATTCTCTTCATAAAATGTCAAAAACTACAAACCACAAACAACAAAACATCATAGAATTGTTAAGAAACGCTAAATTCTAACCATAAGATGTTATAGAAGTGTAAAAACGTTTCTAAAATTTTAAAAATTGCAAAATCTGGTTATGAAATATCAAAAAACTCTAAAAAAATCAAAATTCGGTCATAAACTGTAAAAAAGTACAAAATTGTATTAAAAAATTTAAATAACGCTATTTTCCAATTATAAGATGCTAAAAAAGAATAAAAACATTCATAAAATTCTAAAAATAGCAATATTCTACTATGAAAAATCAAAATATTGTCAAAAAAATTCAAAATCCGGTCGTACACTGTCAGAAAGTACAAAATTCTATTCATAAAACGTCAAAAACAACAAACTTTAGCCATAAAACATCAAAGTATTGTTGAGATATGCTAAATTCCAGCCATAAAATGTTAAAAAAGTGTAAAAACGTTCTTAAAATTCTAAAAAAGCAAAATCTAATTAGAAAATTTCAAAAACTGTAAAAAAATTCAAAATCCGGTCATAAACTGTAAAAAAGTATAAAATTGTAATAAAAAAATGTAAATAACGCCAAATTCCAACCATAAGATGCTAAAAAAGAATAAAAATATTCACTAAAATTCCAAAAATAGCAATATTATACTATGAAAAATCAAAATACTTTCAAAAAAATTTAAAATCCGGTCATAAACTGTCAAAAAGTACAAAATTTTATTTATAAAACGTCAAAAACAGCAAATTTTAGCCATAAAACATCTAAGTATTGATGAGAAACGCTAAATTCCTGCCATAAGATGGTGAAAAAGTGTAAAAACTTTGCTAAAATAGCAAAATCTGGTTATCAAATATCAAAAAACTGTCAAAAAATTCAAAATCCTTTCAAAAAAATTCAAATTCCGGTCATAAACTGTCAAAAAATACAAAATTTTATTCATTAAACGTCCAAAACAGCAAATTGTAGCTATAAAACATCAAACTATTGTTGAGAAATGCTAAATTCCAGGCATAAGATAATAAAAAATTGTAAAAACATTCTTAAAATTCCAAAAATTGCAAAATCTGTTTATGAAATTTCAAAAAATTTAAAATCCGGTCATAAACTGTGGAAAAGTACAAAATTGTATTAAAAAATGTCAATAACGCTAAATTCCAACCATAAGATGCTAAAAAAGAATAAAAACATTCATAAAATTCCAAAAATAGCAATATTCTACTATGAAAAACCAAAATACTTTCAAAAAACTTCAAAATTCGGTCATATACTTTCAAAAAGTACAAAATTATATTTATAAAACGTCAAAATCAGCAAATTTTTGCCATAAAACATCAAAATATTGTTGAGTAACGCTAAATTTCATCCAAAATATGTTAAAAAAGTGTAAAAACTTTCTTAAAATAGCAAAATCTGGTTATCAAATATCAAAAAACTGTCAACAAATTCGAAATCCTTTCAAAAAAATTCAAAATCCGGTCATAAACTGTCAAAAAGTACAAAATTTTATTCATTAAACGTCAAAAACAGCAAATTTTAGCCATAAAACATCAAAGTATTGTTGAGAAACGCTTAGTTCCAGCCATAAGATGTTAAAAAATTGTAAAAACATTCTTAAAAATCCAAAAATTGCAAAATCTGGTTATGAAATTTAAAAAAATTTAAAATCCGGTTATAAACTGTAAAAAAGTACAAAATTGTATTAAAAAAATGTCAATAACGCGAAATTCCAACCATAAGATGCTAAAAAAGAATAAAAACGTTTATAAAATTCCAAAAATAGCAATATTCTACTATAAAAAATCAAAATACTTGAAAAAAAAATTAATATCCAGTCATAAACTGTCAAAAAAAACAAAATTCTATTCATAAAACGTCAAAAACAGCAAATGTTAGCCATAAAACATCAAAGTATTGTTGAGAAATGCTAAATTTCAGCTATAGATGTTAAAAAAGTGTAAAAACATTCCTAAAATTCCAAAAATTGCAAAATCTGGTTATGAAATATCAAAAAACTGGAAAAAATTCGAAATCCGGTCATAAACAGTAAAAAAGTACAAAATTGTAATCAAAAAATGTCAATAACGCCAAATTCCAACCATAAGATGCTAAAAAATAATAAAAACATTTTTAAAATTCCAAAAATAGCAATATTCTACTATGAAAAATTAAAATACTTTCAAAAAAATTCAAAATTCGGTCCTAAACTGTAAAAAAGTACAAAATTTTGTTCATAAAACGTCAAAAACAGCAAATTTTAGACATAAAACATCAAAGTATTGTTGAGAAACGCTAAATTCCAGCCATAAGATGTTAAAAATGTGTAAAATCATTCTTAAAATTCCAAAAATAGCAAAATCTGGTTATGAAATATCAAAATACTGTCAAAAAAGTCAAAATCCGGCCATAAACTGAAAAAAAGTACAAAACTGTATTAAAAAATGTCAATAACGCTAAATTCCAACCTTAAGATGCCGAAAAAGAATAAAAAAATTTATAGAATTCTAAAAGTAGCAATATTCTACTATGAAAAATCAAAATACTTTCAAAAAACTTCAAAATCCGGCCATAAACTGTCAAAAAGTACAAAGTTATATTTATAAAACGTCAAAAACAGCAAATTTTAGCCATAAAACATCAAAGTATAGTTGAAAAACACTTAATATCAACCATAAGATACAAAAAAATGTAAAAAACGTTCCTAAAATTCCGAAAATAACAAAATCTGGTTATGAAATATCAAAATACTGTTCAAAAATTCAAAATCCGGTCATAAACTGTAAAAAAGTACAAAATCGTATTAAAAAATGTAAATAACGCCAAATTCCAACCATAAAATGCTAAAAAAAATATAAAAACATTCATAAAATTTCAAAAATAGCAAGATTCTATTATGAAAAATCGAAATCCTTTCAAAAAACTTCAAAATCCGGTCATAAACTGTCAAAAAGTACAAAATTGTATTCATAAAATGTCAATAACAGCAAATTTTGACTATAAAACATAAAAATTTGTTGGAAAACGCCAAATTCCAACCATAAAATGCTAAAAGAGAATAAAAACATTCATTAAATTCCAAAAATAGCAATATTCTACTATAAAAAATCAAAATACTTAAAAAAAATCAAAATCCGGTCATAAACTGTCAAAAAATACTAAATTCTATTCATAAAACGTCAAAAACAGCAAATTTTAGCCATAAAACATCAAAGTATTGTTGAGAAACGCTAAATTCCAGCCATAAAATGTTAAAAAAGTGTAAAAACGTTCTTAAAATTCTAAAAATAGCAAAATCTGGTTATGAAATTTTAAAAAACTGTCAAAAATCCGGTCATAAACTGTCAAAAAATACTTAATTCTATTCATAAAGTGTCAAAAACAGCAAATTTCAACCTCAAAACATCAAAGTATTGTTGCAAAACGCTAAATTCCAGCCAAAATATGTTAAAAAAATGTAAAAACTTTCTTAAAATTCAAAAAATAACATTATCCAACTATAAAATATTAAAATTTATTTATGAATTGTCAAAAATAGGAGTTTTCGACCACCTACCCAAGTGTTAGTGATCAAAGGCTTAAATATCTCATCTCTTTCTTCAACATAATGACTATTACTGACTGCAGAAAAGAGAAATATGCAATCTTTTAGAAGTTTTGGCCAAAAAATACTTTGCCAAATTAGATTCTTATTTTAATCTTACCTGGTCAGGCTGACAAAACCAGACAAGAAACTTCATTAGGAGACCAATCAAGCAGATCGCATTGTAAGAAAAGTGGACTCAACACTAATCACATCACAGCTTAAAGAGCTACCCATCCCACTTTTTCTAAACAAAGCCAGTCTTTTGAAGATTTTACCAACCAGCCCAAAATTATTTTTTTTTAAGTAGAGCATCTAGGATGTAAAGATATGTATATCCATGTTTTTTATGCATAACTTAGTTGAGAAATTTTTTAACTTTAATAGAGTGCAATTAAGGAAAAGTATACATTTAAACGATTCTATTTGACAGTCATAAGGTGACCATTCATAACGACATGTTACCATCATGAGACAGAGCGTGACTGCTTTGTAATGTAACAGACTGATGCAAAGCACCGTATGTTAAGCCTATGATAACATATTTGCGTACTGATTAATAATTAGTGCATGTAATGGTAAATATAAATAATAATTGGTTACATATTAAAAGACTAACGGCCATATAAATTATAGAAGATTGATTCGGTTTAATTATGTTGGAAATTATAAAATAAATGTGATTACATTATGCGCTACATAATTTGCTGCATATGAATAAGGTTTGAAGAGGCATTAAAATATCGTGAACTATTATTACTGTATATAAATTCAAATGAAAATGGCGTGTTGTAAATGTTCAATACTGTAAAATATTCCAAGCGCTGCTTAAAATGTTGAGATAATTTTTTGTACATGATTTATTATTTATAACTTTTATAAACATCATGTGTTTTGTATCATAAAGAATAGAATAAAAATTGGAAAATTCTTCAAAAGTTGCAAATTCGATTTGAACTTGGATGTATTAAAAATTTAATATGCCATCGGCTAAATTACAATAAAAACAATGAAAAATAACACACCCATGCAAATATGTAACTTCTGCCGTAATTTCATCCGAATGAAATTTCCGGTTTAACCATTAAATTGTTTACTAACTAATTATTATTAATTCGTTCTTAATTTGATTGGATTTGTTTTGTCGGGTCGATGCGATTTTTTTTTTCATGAATCGTTAATGAATCAACGGCAAACATCAAAGTTGAATTATGTTCTGTATGAAAACAAAGCGTTAAGGTAAAAAGTGACGTGGGGTGGTGTGGGGGTGCTGCGAGATGCTAAAGCGAACTGACGCTGCTCCCTAATTTATATTAATGGGGGGTATCTAATGTCCGATATCAGTCTGAAAGGCTCGTACTGTTTATCCAGCCATCAACTGCCGGACGCGTGTAATAATGAGTTCCTCATGATTACCGGTGCAGCCACCCATCCCACCCAATCACCTAACTACCCATGGAACGAAAATTTTCCTCGTCCTAATATCGCTGGATCTGTGACTACAGGCGACGGTTGTTATCAGCGGCCACTGGTATTACTGGTATTGATCAAAGATAATATTACGGTTCCGTGTTACGGCTTTTCTACTTAAATCTAGATTAAATAGACGGCATTACACCTTAGGCCACACACACTCCAATAATAACACTTAAATCTGATCTTATGTAACGCAAATATGTGCACAATACATCCCTCCATAGTCACACGCACCATACACAACCCTACTCATTGTCTTAAATTTACAAATATCTACTTCAAATAGAGTGGATCATATCCACTTCACTTCACAAAGAATGATGAAAGTCAATCGATATAGAAAATATCTATCAAACTCCACCTTACAGTTCATACGGGCTAATGTACTGCATAATAAAAAGATCATTTTGTTAATTTCAAAAGCGTTCTATAATATAAATGATTTATTAAATATCTCTTTTGTTGTTTTGTATTATTTATGGCTAATTCTTGAAAATGTAATACTAATAAGCTTTGGTCTTATCTTGAGCCGTGTATATCTGCGTTTAGAAGTTTGTGGCTTAAATCTGCATTGCCGACATCTCCAGGTAAATAAGAAAATACAAATTACAATAAGATTTATGGCTGAATTTAAAATTCAGTTTTTAATTAATTTTGCTACAATGCAATACTTTCTTGAGTCCGCTACGAGAAAAATGTGCAAATTATATTATCCTTAATTTACAAACAGGACTAACAAAAACAGCAGCAACACTTACAACATATACACACTGTGTTATTTCATTATACGTTTTAAAACAAATAGATTTAAAAAATGAGTTTTAAATTAAACTTAAGTACAATTCTCTGCAATTCTCTGATTGAAATACCCATTGGTTTCCAATTAATTTAAATGTATGTAAATTGATTTAGAGCTGAATTTCAATTTTGTTTCTATTCATTGAAAAGCACAGGCGTAGTTGTCTCTCTATATCTAAATAAGTGACCATAATTATCTTACAAGTGAATTATCAACGAACAAAATCTTGTTAAATCTAATATTCATTAAATCGTATTAAAATGGTGTAAAATACATTTGTCTCTACAATATCAAGGTTAGTCAAAATTAACGAAAAATAATTTTCCAACCGTAAAAAATAAAAAAAAAGTTTTTTAGTTTTAAACAAGTTAGGTTAAATTAAATGTGTATGTACATATGTGGAAAAATAATTTTAATTTAAAATTCAGGAGTTTATATTAATTGATTATAAATCAAAAACGCACAAGATTTTATAAAAAAAAAAATACAAAAAATACTCAAATTTAATGTTCCATTTAAAAAACAAAGTTTTTTAAATTTCCATAATAAAATGAACACCCTGTATATTAAAAATATATTTAAGCAATAGCTTGTTTAAAACCAAAAAACCTTTGTTTAAAACTTTTTTGTGTTCTGGTAATTTGGACTAACCTATATAATATGTAGATTCAATAATATACGAGATCTGTCTAAAAAATATCTGACCTTTGGTTGGAAAAAAATATTATTTACATGACGAGATTAGAACTTGAATTCCTTTTAAAGTAGGCTTCCATACACTTGGCTCACCCTTTCTTCTACTGCCAAAAACATTTCTGATAGTATTTTTTTCCACTGTAAAAAAATGGCTGCCAAAATTGCGTCTAGCGCAAAATTTAAAAATTACAAAATGATTATAGAGCGGAAGATTCAAAAAATTCAGGCCGTAATTTGGCAACAACGCATTCAGATCAGAGTTAACTTGCTAGGATGCATATGAAGCCTCACTTTGCTTAATGTTCGTATGGTTGCCTACCGACTGGAAGTTGAGCAACTAAACCCAACAGTCGCTTAATAGCCGTCGTCAAGTTTTTTACTAAATGATGAATTTAGTAAATAAAATAGTAATTTTGTGTAATTATTGATGAATTTTATAAGTGCAAAGTTTATTTAAAAAATGAGACTTTTGAGTCATTTTAGAACCATTTTATGCAACAATTAAGTTTTCTTAAAAATTTTAGTGTCAAAAACTGCCATTTTGTGTAGTTTTTAATGAGTTTTATACGAAAACTGTTTTTATTTCTGTAAATTTTATGCAAATAATTGGGGTTTAGGCAATTTTAAAACAATTTTGTAGTTTTTCTAAACAATTTTATTCAAATATAGTAATTTTAAATAACAATTTTGTGGCATTTTATTTAATTTTTGATTAATTTTATAAGAAATTATGTTTTTTTGCAAATTTTATGCAAAAAATTGATTTTTTTTGCAATTTTAGAATAATTTTGTAGAACTTTTACCTTTTTTGAGCAATTTTAGTATAAAACATGGCAATTTTGTGAAATTTTTAATATATTTTATAAGAAAATATATTTTTGTGTGTAAATTTCATGCAGCAATTAGGTTTTTTGAGCAATTTTATATAAATTTACTATAAAAAATGGCAATTTTGTGTAACTTTTGATAAATTTTCAAACAAACATTGCATACAAGATCATCTCAACGTCTATTTAAAAACTTGTGGGCAAATTTTGCTATTCTTGACATTCTGTGAATAAAACTTGGCATTTTTGGACAACTTATATCCAGATTTTAGTTCTTTTTAGCAATATTTTTTATATATTAATACTAAATCAGATTTTTAAGAGTTTGTAGTGTTTTTTGACAATTTTCTTCAAATTCATGGTCAGATATTGCACTTTTAAACAGTTTATGCCAAATTTTGTTTTTTTCTAACAATACTTTTGATATTTCAAAGCTAGATTTTGTTATTTTTAAAGTTTTATGAAGTTTTTTACACTTTTTAAAAGTTAAAAACCGGATTTTGGTACTTTTTGACAATTGTTTAATGTTTTAAGACCGGATCTTGCTGTTTATAACCAAATTTTATAGCTTTCTTTCTGTATTTTTATACTTTTGACCAAATTTTGCTATTTTTGATTTTCTATAAACAGAGTTTTGCATCTTTTGACAGATTATGACCTGATTTTGCTACTTTTTGGATTTTTTAAAAATATTTTTATGTTTTATGACTGGATTTTACTATTTTTAATTTTAGAATATTTCATTTTTATCAGTTTGATGCTTTCTTACTCTATTTTTATACTTTTAAGCAAAATTTTGCTATTTTTGACTTTTTATAAATAGAATTTTGCAACTTTTAACAGATTATGGCCAGATATTGCTACTTTTTAAATTTCATATTTTTTTACATATTCTAAAACAAACCTGACAAACAGTGTAGTTATCTGTAAGCAAAAAGTCTGCTATGCAAATAAACCTAGAACCATACAAGGCCTTCTCGACATCTATTTCAAAACTTGGAAGGCAAATTTTGCTATTTTTGAAACTCCGTGAATAGAATTTGGCAATTTTGGACAACTTATGTCTAGATTTTAGTTTTTTAAGCTATATTTTTAATATACTTTAACTGAATGTTGCTATTTTTAAAATTGTTTTTAATTTTTGCACTTTCTAAGAGTTTGTAGTGTTTTCTGATCATTTTTTACAGATTCATGGTCAGATTTTGCACTTTTAAACAGTTTATGCCAAATTTTGCTTTATTCTAACAATTTTTTTGATATTTCAATGCTAGATTTTGTTATTTTTAGGATTTTAAAAGCAATTTTACATTTTTAAAAGTTAAAAATCATATTTTGGTGCTTTTTGACAATTGTTAAAAATTTTGACGTTTAAAGAACAAAATTTTGAAGTTTTTATTTGTTTTTGTCATTTTTTTCAAATTTTATAACTGGATTTTACTATTTTTGTTCATTTTAAGTAAAATTTTGTAGTTGTAATAGTTTTTGACCAAATTTTGATGCATTTAATAGTTTTTGTCATTTTTTTCAAATTGTAAATATTTTATAACTGGATTTTATTATTTTTGTTGTTTTTAAGTAAAATTTTGCAGTTTTAACAGTTTTTGACTAAATTTTGATGCTTTCTTACTGTATTTTTATATTTTAAAACCAAATTTTGCTATTTTTGACATTCCGTGAATAGAATTTAGGATTTTTTGTCAGTTTATGTCCAGATTTTGGTTCTTTTTGACCAATTTTTTTATAAATTATAGCTGGATTTTGCTATTTTTGAAACTTCATACAAATTTTTATACTTTTTTATACTTGTTGTGTTTTCTGACAATTGTTTACAAATTCATAGCTGGACTTTTAAACAGTTTATGCCAAATTTTAGTTTTTTCTAACCTTATTTTTGATATTTTTAAGATAGATTTTGTTAATTTTAAGATTTTAAGAACAATTTTACACCAAAAGCCAAATTTTGGTGCTTTTTGACAATTGTTTAAAATTTTAAAACCAGATTTTGCTGTTTTGAAACTTCTAAAACAAAATTTTGCAGTTTTTATCATATTATTTTTAAATATTTTTTTATTACATAACTAGATTTTACTAATTTTAATTTTTTTAAATAGAATTTTGCATTTTTAACTGATTATAACCAAGTTTGGATGCATTCTTACTGTATTTTTATACTTTAAAGTCAAATTTTGCTATTTTTGACATTTTGTTAATAGAATTTGGCATTTTGAACAGATTATGTCCAGATTTTAGTTTTTTTTAGCAATATTTTTATATATTATAACTGAATTTTGTAATTTTTGAGATTTCATACAGGTTTTTACACTTTTTAAGAGTACAAATTTATGGTCAAATTTTGCACTTTTAAACAGTTTTTGCCAAATTTTAGGTTCTTTTTTATAATATTTTTTATATTTCAAAGCTAGCTATTTTGTTATTTTTAAAAATTTAAAAAAAATACATTTTTTAAAAGTTTAACTTTCGAATTTTGGTGCTTTTTGACAATTGTTTTAAAACCGAATTTTGCTGTTTTGACAACTTAAGAAAAAATTTTGCAGTTTTTAATTTTTTTATATTTTATGACTATGCTTTACAATTTTAATTTTTTTAAATAGAATTTTCATTTTTAAAGTTTATGATCAAATTTTGATAGTTTCTTACTGCATTTTTATACTTTAAGGCTGAGTTTTACTCTATTTGACCTTTTATAAAAAGAATTTTGCATCTATTAAGAGATTATGGCCGGATTTTGCTACTTTTTAAATTTATTTTTTTTACGTATAGAATGCCTAAATGTTGATGCTTTATAACACAACAATATTTTGATGGTAAAAAGCCAAAGTTTGTTACTTTTGATATTTTATAAATAAAATTTTAGACTTTTAAACTGTTTTTCAGCGGATTTTGCTACTTTTCAGCACAAAAAAAGCCAAACTTTGATAGTTTTATTATTTTATAAATAAAATTTTGAACTTTTAAACTGTTTTTTGCCGGATTTTGACAGATTATGACTGGATTTTGTAACTTTTTAGATTTCATATTTTTTTACATATTAAATGTATTAATTCTAATGCTTTATAGCAATATTTTAACAAAAAAAAAACAAATTTTGCTATTTTTGTTAATTTATAAATAAAGTTTTAGACTTTGAAATGTTTTGCCGTATTTTGACAGATAATGACCGGATTTTGCTACTTTTCAGATTTCATATTTTTTACATATAGAATGTATAAATTTTGATGCATTATAACAATATTTTAATGTTGAAAAGCCAATTTTTTGCTATTTTTGTTATCTTATAAATAAAGTTTTGGACTTTTAAATTGTTTTTTGCCGGATTTTGACAGAATATGACCGGATTTTGCTACTTTTTAATTTTCAAATTTTTTTACATAAAGAATGTTTAATTTTTGATGTTTTAGAACAATATTTTGATAGTAAAAATCCAAATTTAGCTATGTTTGTTATTTTATAAATAAAATTTTGAACTTTTAAACTGTTTTTTGCCGGAATTGTACAGATTATAGCCGGATTTTGCTACTTTTAGGATTTCAATTTTTTTACATAAAAATGTCGAAATTTTGATGCTTTATAACATTATTTTAATGGCAAAAGACCAAATTTTGCTATTTTTATTGTTTTATAAATTAAGTTATGGACTTTTAAACTGTATTTTGTCAATGTTTGACAGATTATGCCAAATTTTACTACTTTTTAGATTTAATTTTTTTTTTCATATAGAATATCCAAATTTTGTTGCATTATAACAATATTTTGATTGTAAAAAGCCAAATTTTGCTATTTTTGTAATTTCATAAATAAAGTTTTGAACTTTCAAATTGTTTTTTACCGGATTTTGACAAATTATGGCAGGATTTTGCTACTTTTCAGATTTCATATTTTTTTACATATAGAATGTCTAAATTTTGATGCTTTATAACAATATTTTGATAGTAAAAGACCAACTTTTGCTAATTTTGTTATTTTCTAGATAAAGTTTTGGACTTTTAAATTGTTTTTTGCCGGATTTTGACAGAATATGACCGGATTTTGCTACTTTTTAATTTTCAAATTTTTTTACATAAAGAATGTTTAATTTTTGATGTTTTAGAACAATATTTTGATAGTAAAAATCCAAATTTAGCTATGTTTGTTATTTTATAAATAAAATTTTAAACTTTTAAACTGTTTTTTGCCGGAATTGTACAGATTATAGCCGGATTTTGCTACTTTTAGGATTTCAATTTTTTTACATAAAAATGTCGAAATTTTGATGCTTTATAACATTATTTTAATGGCAAAAGACCAAATTTTGCTATTTTTATTGTTTTATAAATTAAGTTCTGGACTTTTAAACTGTTTTTTGTCAATGTTTGACAGATTATGCCAAATTTTACTACTTTTTAGATTTCATTTTTTTTTTCATATAGAATATCCAAATTTTGTTGCTTTATGACAATATTTTGATTGTAAAAAGCCAAATTTTGCTATTTTTGTTATTTCATAAATAAAGTTTTGAACTTTCAAATTGTTTTTTACCGGATTTTGACAAATTATGGCAGGATTTTGCTACTTTTCAGATTTCATGTTTTTTTACATATAGAATGTCTAAATTTTGATGCTTTATAACAATATTTTGATAGTAAAAGACCAACTTTTGCTAATTTTGTTATTTTCTAAATAAAGTTTTGGACTTTTAAATTGTTTTTTGCCGGATTTTGACTGATTATGACTAGATTTTGTAACTTTTTAGATTTCATATTTTTTTACATATAGAATGTCTACATTTTGATGATTTATAATAAAATTTTGATGATCAAAAACAAAATTTGCTGTTTTTTATTTTTATAAATAAAATTTTAGACTTTTAAACTATTTTTTGCCAAATTTTGATAGATTTCAGCCGGATTTTGCTACTTTTTGGATTTTATTTTTTTTACATATAGAATTCCAAATTTTGATGCTTTATAACAATATTTTAATGGTTAAAGGCTAAATATTGTTATTTTTGTTATTTTATAAGTAAAGTTTAGGGCTTTCAAACTGTTTTTTTGCACAATTTTAGCAGATTATGGCTGGATTTTGCTACTTTTTAGATTTAATATCATAGAATGTCTAAATTTTAATGTTTATAACAAAATTTTGATGGTAAAAAGCCAAATTTTGCTATTTTTTTAATTTTATAAATAAAGTTTAGGACTTCCAAACTGTTTTTGCCCGATTTTAACAGATTATGGCCGGATTATGCTAATATTTAAATTTTATAATTTTTTAGATATAAAATGTCTAAATTTTGATGCTTTATGACAATATTTTGATAGTAAAAAACCAAATTTTGCAATTTTTGTAGTTTTATAAGAAAAGTTTTAGATTTTTTGTTTCTTGACGGATTTTAACAGGTTATGGCCGGATTTTGCAACTTTTTAAATTTCAAATTTTTGTACGTATAGAATGATACTTTGATAAAAGACAAAACGTTGCTGCTTTTTACTTATATAAATAAAATTTTAGACTTTTAAACTGTTTTTTGCAAAATTTTGATAGATTCCAGCCGGATTTTGCTACTTTTTGGATTCCATTTGTTTTTACATATAGAATGTCTAATTTTGATGCTTTATAACAAAATTTTGATGGTAAAAAGCCAAATTTTGCTATTTTTCTCATTTTATAAATAAAGTTTAAGGCTTTCAAACTGTTTTTGCCCGATTTTAGCAGATTATGGCCGGATTTTGCTACTTTTTAGATTTAATATTATAGAATGTTTAAATTTTGATGTTTATAACAAAATTTTTAAGGTGAAAAGCCAAATTTTGCTATTTTTTTAATTTTATAAATAAAGTTTAAGGCTTTCAAACTGTTTTTGTCAAATTTTGACAGATTATGACCGGATTTTGCTACTTTTTAGATTTCAAATTTTTTTCATTTAGAATGTCTATATTTTGATGCTTTATAACATAATTTTGATGTTTAAAAAGCCAAATTTTGTTATTTTTCTTATCTTATAAATAAAGTTTTGGACTTTGAAATTGTTTTTTGCCGGATTTTGACAGATTATATTAATGGTAAAAAAACAATTTTTGCTGTTTTTGTTATTTTATAAATAATGTTTTGGACTTTTAAACTGTTTTTTGCCGGATTTTGACAGATTATGGCCGGAATTTGCAAGTTTTTAGATTTCATATTTTTTTACACATAAAATCAATTATCAATATTTTAAAGGTAAAAAACTAAATTTTGCTGTTTTTGTTATTTTATAAATACAGTTTTGAAATTTTAATTTGTTTTTTACCGGATTATGACAGATTAAAGCCGGATTTTGCTACGTTTCAGATTTCATATTTTTTTACACATAAAATGTTTAAATTTTTATGCTTTATAACAATAGTAATAGACAAAATTTAACTAATTTTGTTATTTTATAAATAAAGTTTAAACTTTTAAACTGTTTTTTGCCAAATTTTGCCAGTTTTCGGCCGGATTTTGCTATTTTTCAGATTAAATATTTTTTTACTTAAAGAATTTCTAAACTTTGATGCTTTATAACAATTTTTTGATAGTAAAATACCAACTTTTGCTAATTTTGTTATTTTATAGATAAAGTTTTAGACTTTTAAATTGTTTTTCGCTGGATTTTGACAGATTAGGACTAGATTTTCTAACTTTATAGATTTCATGTTTTTTTAGATATAAAATGTATTGATTTTAATGCTTTGTAACAATATTTTCATAAAAAAAGACCAAATTTTGCTATTTTTGTTAATTTATAAATAAAGTTTAGGACTTTTAAATGTGTTTTGCTGTATTTTGACAGATTATAGCCGGATTTTGCAGCTTATTAAACTTCATTTTTTTTTTATAGTGAATGTCTAAATTTTGATGCTTTATAACATTATATTAATGGTAAAAGACCAAATTTTTGTTATTTTATAAATAAAGTTTTGGACTTTTAAACTGTTTTTTGCCGGATTTTGGCAGATTATTACCGGATTTTGCTACTTTTAGATTTAAATGTTTTTTATTTAGAATGTACAAATTTTGATGCTTAATGTTATAAAGCATCAAAATTTTGATGGTAAAAAGCTAAATTTTTGCTGTTTTTGTTATTTTATAAATAAAGTTTTGGACTTGCAAACTAAGACCGAATTTATCTACTTTTGAGATTTAATATTTTCTTACTTAAAGAATGTCTAAATTTTGATGCTTTTAACAATATTTTGATAATAAAAAGCCAAATTTTGCTATTTTTGTTAATTTATAAATAAAGTTTTAAACTTTTAAACTGTTTTTTGCCAGATTTTGACAGATTATGGCAGGATTTTGCAACTTTTTAGTTTTTATATTTTTTTACATAAAGAATGTTTAAATTTTGATGCTTTATGACAATATTTTGATAATAAAAAGCCAAATATTGCATTTTTGTTGTTTTATAAGGAAAGTTTTAGACTTTTAATAAGTTTCTTGCCCGATTTTAAATTTCTTATTTTTTTACATATAGTATGTCTACATTTTGATGATATATAATAATATTTTGATGATAAAAGACAAAAGTTTGCTGTTTTTTAATTTTATAAAAAAAAATTTGGATTTTTAAACTGTTTTTTGCCAAATTTTGATAGAATCCAGCCGGATTTTAGATTTTTTTGGATTTCATTTTTTTTACATATAAAATGTCTGAACTTTGATGCTTTATAACAATATTTTAATGGTTAAAGGCCGAATATTATTTTCGTTATTTTATAAATAAAGTTTTGGACTTTAAAAATGTTTTTTGTCGGATTTTGACAGATTATGGCCGGATTTTGTTACTTTTTAGATTTCAATTTTTTTCATTTAAAATGTTTAAATTTTGATGCTTTATAACAATATTTTGATGGTAAAAGGCTAAATTTTGCTATTTTTGTTACTTTATAAACAAAGTTTTGAACTTTTAAATTGTTTTTTGCCGATTTTAACAGATTATGGCCGGATTATGCTATTTTTTTAGATTTTATAATTTTTAGATTAAAAATGTCTAAATTTTGATGATTTATAACAATATTTTGATGATAAAACACTAATTTTGCTATTTTTATTATTTTATAAATAAAGTTTTTGACTTTTAAATTGTTTTTTGCCAAACTTTGACAGATTATGACCGGATTTTGCAACTTTTTAAATTCCATATTTTTTTACATATAGAATGTCTACATTTTGATGATTTATAATAATTTTTTGATGATAAAAGACAAAATTTTGCTATTTTTTAATTTTATAAATAAAATGTTGGGCTTTTAAACTGTTTTTGCCAAATTTTGATAGAATCCAGCCGGATTTTAGATTTTTTTGGATTTCATTTTTTTTACATATAGAATGTCTGAATTTTGATGCTTTATAACAATATTTTGAAGGTAAAAGGCTAAATTTTGCTATTTTTCTTATTTTATAAATAAAGTTTTGCTCTTTTAAACTGTTTTTTGCTAGATTTTGACAGATATGGCCAAATTTTGCTACTTTTTAGATTTCATTTTTTTTTTTTTTATATAAAATGTCCATTCTTTGATGCTTTATAACAAAATTTTAATGAAAAAATGTCAAATTTTGCTGTATTGGTTATTTTATAAATAAAGTTTTAGAATTTTAGTTTTTTGCCAAATTTTGACAGATTATGACCTGATTTTGCAACTTTTTAAATTTCATATTTTTTTAACATATAAAATGTCTACATTTTGATGATGTATAATAAAATTTTGATGATAAAAAACAAAATTTTGCTGTTTTTTAATTTTTTAAATAAAATTTTAAAAACCTTAAATTTTATTTAAAATTGTTTTTTGCCAAACTTTGATAGATTCCACCCGGATTTTGTTACTTTTTGGATTTCATTTTCTTTTACATATAGAATGTGAAAATTTTGATGCGTTTTAATAATATTTTAATGGTTAATGGCCAAATATTGTTATTTTTGTTATTTTATAAATAAAAATTAAGGCTTTCAAACTGTTTTTTGTCCGATTTTAGCAGATTATAGCCGGATTTTGCTACTTTTGAGATTTAATATTATAGAATGTTTAAATTTTGATGTTTTATAACAAAATTTTGATGGTGAAAGACTAAATTTAGCTAATTTTGTTATTTTATAATTAAAGTTTTGGTCTTTTAAACTGTTTTTCGCCGGATTTTGACAGATTAAGGCCGGATTTTGATATTTTTTATATTTAATACTTTTTTACATATAAATTTTAATGTTGTAGAACAATATTTTGATGATTAAAGGCCAAATTTTGCTATTTTTGATATTTTATAAATAAAGTTTTGGACTTTTAAACTATTTCTTTCCAAATTTTGACAAATTATGACCGGATACTGCTATTTTTTAGATTTAATTATTTTTTACATATAGAATTTCCAAATTTTGATACTTTATTTCAATATTTTGATGGTAAAAGACCAAATTTTGCAGTTTTTGTTATTTTATAAATAATGTTTTGCACTTTTAAACTGTTTTTTTTTCCGGATTTTAACAGATTAAGCCGGATTTTGCTACTTTTTAGATTTCATATTTTTTTACATATAAAATGTCTAAAATTTGATGCTTTATAACAATATTTTGATGGTAAAAAGCCAAATTTTGTTAATTTTGTTGTTTTATAAATAAAGTTTTAAACCTTCAAAATGTTTATCGCTGGATTTTAACAGATTATAGCCGGATTTTGCTACTTTAAAATTTCATAATTTTTTACATATAAAATGTCTAAATTTTGATGCTTTATAACAATATTTTGATGATAAAAGACAAAATTTTGCTGTTTTTCAATTTTATAAATAAAGATTTGGACTTTTAAACTGTTTTTTGCCGGATTTTAACAAATTATAACCGGATTTTGCAACTTTTTGGATTCCATTATTTTTTACATATAAAATTTTCAAATTTTGATACTTTATATCAAAACTTTGATGGTAAAAGACCAAATTTAGCAGTTTTTGTTAATTTATAAATAAAATTTTGAACTTTTAAACTGTTTTTTGCCGGATTTTAACAGATTTAGGCCGGATTTTGATACTTTTTAGATTTCTTTTTTATACACATAGAATGTTTTAACTTTAATGTTTATTTATAACATTATATTAAAGGTAAAAAAACAAATTTTGCTATTTTTGATATTTTATAAACAAAGTTTTGGACTTTTAAACTATTTCTTTCAAAATTTTGACAAATTATGACCGGATATTGTTATTTTTTAGATTTAATTATTTTTTACATATAGAATTTCCAAATTTTGATACTTTATTTCAATATTTTGATGGTAAAAGACCAAATTCTGCAGTTTTTGTTATTTTATAAATAATGTTTTGCATTTTTAAACTGTTTTTCGCCGGATTTTAACAGATTAGGCCGGATTTTGCTACTTTTTAGATTTCATATTTTTTTACATATAAAATGTCTGAATTTTAATGCTTTATAACAATATTTTGATGGTAAAAAGCTAAATTAAGCTATTTTTGTTATTTTATAAATATTGTTTTGGACTTTTAAACTGTTTTTTGCCGGATTTTGACAGATTATGGCCGGATTTTGCAAGTTTTTAGATTTAATATTTTTTTACAAATTAAATGTATAAATTTTAATGCTTTATAACAATATTTTGATATTAAAAAGTTAAATTTTGCTATTTTTCTTATTTTATAAATAAAGTTTTAAACTTTTAAATTGTTTTTTGCCGATTTTGACAGATTATAGCCGGATTTTGCAACTTTTTAAATTTCATATTTTTTTACATATAGAATCTACATTTTGATGATTTATAATAAAATTTTATTGATAAATGACAAAATTTTGCTGTTTTTTAATTTTATAAATATAGTTTAGTGCTTTCAAACTGTTTTTGCCCGATTTTAACAGATTATGGCCGGATTATGCTAATATTTAAATTTTATAATTTTTTAGATATAAAATGTCTAAATTTTGATGCTTTATGACAATATTTTGATAGTAAAAAACCAAATTTTGCAATTTTTGTTGTTTTATAAGAAAAGTTTTAGATTTTTAAATTGTTTCTTGACGGATTTTAACAGAATATGGCCGGATTTTGCAACTTTTTAAATTTCTAATTTTTTTACGTATAGAATGTCTACATTTTGATGATTTATAATAAAATTTTGATGATAAAAGACAAAACGTTGCTGTTTTTTACTTTTGTAAATAAAATTTTGGACTTTTAAACTGTTTTTTGCCAAATTTTAATAGATTCCAGCCGGATTTTGCTACTTTTTGGATTCCATTTGGTTTTACATATAGAATGTCTAATTTTGATGCATTATAACAAAATTTTGATGGTAAAAGGCCAAATTTTGCTATTTTTCTTATTTTATAAATAAAGTTTAAGGCTTTCAAACTGTTTTTGTCCGATTTTAACAAATTATGGCCGGATTTTGCTACTTTTTAGATTTACTATTATAGAATGTCTGAATTTTGATGTTTTATAACAAAATTTTGATGGTGAAAAGCTAAATTTTGCCAATTTTGTTATTTTATAAATAAAGTTTTGGAGTTTTAAATTGTTTTTTGCCGGATTTTGACAGATTATGACCGGATTTTGCTACCTTTTAGATTTCAAATTTTTTTTCTTTTAGAATGTCCAAATTTATATGATTTATAACAATATTTTGATGGTATTTTGCTGTTTTTGTTATTTTATAAATAAAGTTTTGGACTTGCAAACTGTTTTTTGCCGGATTTTAGCAGATTAAGACCAAATTTAGCTACTTTTTAGATTTAATATTTTCTTACTTATAGAATGTCTAAATTTTGATGCTTATAACAATATTTTGATAATAATAGGCCAAATTTTGCTGGTTTGGTTTTTTTATAAATAATGTTTTGGACTTTTAAAATGTTTTTTGCCGGATTTTGACAGATTATAGCCGGGTTTTGCAACTTTTCAAATTTCCTATTTTATACATATAGAATGTCTAAATTTTAATGCTATATAATAATAATTTGACAAATTTTGATAAATTCCAGCCGGATATTGCTACTTTTTGAATTTCATTATTTTAAATAAATTAAAAAAAAATTAAAGGCTAAATATTGTTATATTTCTTATTTCACAAGTGAAGTTTAGGGCTTTTAAACAGTTTTTTGTACGATTTTAGGAGGTTATAGCCGGATTTTGCTACTTTATAGATTTTATATTATAGAATGTCTAAATTTTGATGTTTTATAAAAAAAATTTGATGATGAAAGGTAAAATTTTGTCAATTTTTTGTTAATTTATAAATAAAGTTTTGAACTTTTAAATTGTTTTTTGCCGGATTTTGATAGATTATGACCGGATTTTGCTACTTTAAAGATTTCAATTTTTTTTCATTTAGAATATCCAAATTTTGATGTTTTATAACAATTTATTGATCGTAAAAGACCAAATTTGGCTGTTTTTGTTATTTTATAAATAAAGTTTTAGACTTTTAAACTGTTTTTTGCCGGATTTTGACAGATTATGACCGGATTTTGCTACTTTTTAAATTTCAATTTTTTTACATATAGAATGTCTAAATTTTAATGCTATATAATAATATTTTGATAGTAAAAAGCCAAATTTTGCTATTTTTGTTATTTTATAAATAAAGTTTTGGACTTTAAAAATGTCGGATTTTGACAGATTATGGCCGGATTTTGTTACTTTTTAGATTTTAATTTTTTTCATTTAAAATGTTTAAATTTTGATGCTTTATAACAATATTTTGATGGTAAAAGACTAAATTTTGCTATTTTTGTTATTTTATAAACAAAGTTTTGAACTTTTAAATTGTTTTTTGTCGATTTTAACAGATTATGGCCGGATTATGCTATTTTTTAGATTTTATAATTTTTAGATTAAAAATGTCTAAATTTTGATGATTTATAACAATATTTTGATGATAAAACACTAATTTTGCTATTTTTATTATTTTATAAATAAAGTTTTTGACTTTTAAATTGTTTTTTGCCAATCTTTGACAGATTATGGCCGGATTTTGCAACTTTTTAAATTTCATATTTTTTTACATATAGAATGTCTACATTTAGATGATTTATAATAATATATTGATGATAAAAGACAAAATTTTGCTATTTTTTAATTTTATAAATAAAATGTTGGGCTTTTAAACTGTATTTTGCAAATTTTTGATAGAATCCAGCTGGATTTTAGATTTTTTTGGATTTCATTTTTTTTACATATAAAATGTCTAAATTGTGATGCTTTATAACATTATTTTAATGGTTAAAGGCCGAATATTGTTATTTTCGTTATTTTATAAGTAAAGTTTAGGGCTTTCAAACTGTTTTTTGCCCGATTTTAACAGATTATGGCCGGATTTTGCTTCTTTTTAGATTTAATATTATAGAATGTCTGAATTTTGATGCCTTCTAACAATATTTTGAAGGTAAAAGGCCAAATTTTGCTATTTTTGTTATTTTATAAACAAAGTTTTAAACTTTTAAATTGTTTTTTGCCGATGTTGACAGATTATGGCCGGATTATGCTATTTTTTAGATTATATAATTTTTTAGATTAAAACAGTCTAAATTTTGATGCTTTATTACAATATTTTGATGATAAAACACTAATTTTGCTATTTTTATTATTTTATAAATAAAGTTTTTGACTTTTAAATTGTTTTTTGCCAAACTTTGACAGATTTTGGCCGGATTTTGCAACTTTTTAAATTTCATATTTTTTTACATATAGAATGTCTACATTTAGATGATTTATAATAATATATTGATGATAAAAGACAAAATTTTGCTATTTTTTAATTTTATAAATAAAATTTTGGGCTTTTAAACTGTTTTGGACTTTCAAAACGTTTATCGCCAAATTTTGATAGATTCCAGCCGCATTTTGCGACTTTTTAGATTTCATTTTTTTTTACATATAGAATGTCTAAATTTTGATGCGTTATAACAATATTTTATTGGTTAAAAGCCAAATATTGTTATTTTTGTTATTTTATAAGTAAAGCTTAAGGTTTTCAAACTCTTTTTTGCCCGATTTTAACAGATTAGGGCCGGATTTTGTTACTTTTTAGATTTAATACTATAGAATGTCTAACTTTGATGTTTATAACAAAAATTTGATAGTGAAAGACCAAATTTTGCTATCTTTTTTATTTTATAAATAAAGTTTAGGTATTTCAAACTGTTTTTGCCCGATTTTAACAGATTATGGCCGGATTTTGCTACTTTTTATATTTAATATTATAGAATGTTTAAACTTTGATGTTTTATAACAAAATTTTGATGTTGAAAGGCCAAATTTTGGTATTTTTGTTATTTTATAAATAAAGTTTTAATCTTTTAAACTGTTTTTTGCCGGATTTTAACAGATTATGGCCAGATTTTGCAACTTTTTAGATTTTATATTTTTTTACATAAAGAATGTTTAAATTTGCTTTATCACAATATTTTAATAGTAAAAATTTAAATTTTACATTTTTTGTTGTTTTATAAGGAAAATTTTAGACTTTTATATTGTCTCTCGCCGGATTTTGACATATTATGGCCGGATTTTGCAACTTTTAAAAATTCATATTTTTTTTACATATAGAATGTCTACATTTTGATGATTTATATTAAAATTTTGATGATAAAAGACAAAACGTTGCTGTTTTTTACTTTTATAAATCAAATTTTAGACTTTTAAACTGTTTTTTGCAAAATTTTGATAGATTTCAGCCGGATTTTGCTACTTTTTAGATTTCATATTTTGTTACATATAGAATATCTAAATTTTGATGCTTTATAACAATATTTTAATAGTTAAAGGCTAAATATTGTTATTTTTGTTATTTCATAAGTGAAGTTTAGGGCTTTCAAACTGTTTTTTGCCCGATTTTAACAGATTATGGCAGGATTTTGCTACTTTTTAGATTTAATGTTATAGAATGTCTAAATTTTGATGTTTTATAACAAAATTTTGATAGTGAAAAGCCAAATTTTGTTATTTTTGTTATTTTATAAATAAAGTTTTGGACTTGTGTTTTTTGTCGGATTTTGACAGATTATGGCCGGATTTTGCTACTTTTTAGATTTCAATTTTTTTCATTTAAAATGTTTAAATTTTGATGCTTTATAACAATATTTTGATGGTAATAGGCTAAATTTTGCTATTTTTGTTATTTTATAAACAAAGTTTTAAACTTTTAAATTGTGTTTTGCCGATGTTGACAGATTATGGCCGGATTATGCTATTTTTTAGATTTTATAATTTTTTAGATTAAAATTGTCTAAATTTTGATGCTTTATAACAATATTTTGATAATAAAAACACTAATTTTGCTATTTTTGTTATTTTATAAATAAAGTTTTTGACTTTTAAATTGTTTTTTGCCGAACTTTGACAGATTATGGCCGGATTTTGCAACTTTTTAAATTTCATATTTTTTTACATATAGAATGTCTACATTTTGATTGCATTTTTTTTATATAGAATTTCAAAATTTTGATGCTTTATAACAATATTTTGATGTTAAAAAGTTTTAAACTGTTTTTTGTCGGATTTTGACCGATTATGGCCGGATTTTGCAACTTTTTAAATTTCATATTTTTTATATATAGAATGTCTACATTTTGATGATTTGTAATAATATTTTAATGATAAAAGACAAAATTTTGCTGTTTTTTAATTTTATATATAAAATTTTGGACATTTAAATTGTTTTTCGCCAAATTTTGATAAATTCCAGCCGGATTTTGCTACTTTTTGGATTTCATTTTTTTTTACATATAGAATGTTTAAATTTTGATGCCTTATAACAATATTTTAACAGTTAAAGGCCAAATATTGTTATTTTTGTTATTTTATAAGTGAATTTTAAACTGATTTTTGCCCGATTTTAACAGATTATGGCCGGATTTTGCTACTTTTTAGATTTAATATTATAGAATGTCTAAATTTTAATGTTTTATAACAAAATTTTGATAGTAAAAGGCCGAATTTTGTTTCTTTTGTTATTTTATAAATAAAGTTTTGTACTCTTAAATATTTTTTTGCCGGATTTTGACAGAGTATGGCCGGATTTTGCTACTTTTTTAATTGCATTTTTTTATATATAGAATGTCAAAATTTTGATGCTTTATATTAATATTTTGATGTTAAAAAACCAATTTTAGCTATTTTTGTTATTTTATAAATAAAGCTTTGGACTTTTTAATTGTTCTTTGCCGGATTTTGGCAGATTATGGCCGGATTTTGCAACTTTTTAGATTTTAGATTTTTTTACATAATGATTGTCTAAATTTTGATGCTTTATAACAATATTTTGATAGTAAAAGACCAAATTATGCTACTTTTGTTATTTTATAAATCAATTTTTTTTAAATCCTAAATAGTTTTCAAAATTTACAAATTAAAAACTGGTTTTTGAAACTTAATTTTTTAATTTTTCAAATAACCTTAAATACTTTTTTAAAATTATTTTGTATTATTATCAAACAATACTTTTATAAACAAAATGATTTTTTATCCAAAAATGTTCTCAAAATGTCAATAAATCTTTTAGAAGCATAATAAATAAATTGCAAATATTATAAACAAAATAAAATTAATTAAAACAAAAATTAAATCAACACTATGCACGTTTGAATTTTTAGAATAATAAGCAAATGCAACGTTAATCTGTATGTATTGTACACCACTTGAGCGGCGACCCTTGTTCCATTGTTACGCGTTTAACTGTTTACTTTGATCAAACAACAATCAATTATCTTAACATGTGCTGTGTATTAAAACTGATATTTCACAGATGCAATGACAAAATAGATAGATAATATTTGCATGGAAATAATAGACAGTTATAATTGAAGAACAATATAAAATGTTATTAATTATATGTTAAAATAAGTTTAGGGTGAATATTTGATAACATAAAATTGATATTATAATGTAAAAGTAGATTTAAAACGGGAAGCGGAAAATTTTCCAGATTAAAATTTTCTCATTTTCTTTTTGACATGAACTGAAATTGATCAAAGCTGATATGTACGATTCATGGAATTTTTCGCACCGAATTTGTATGCTTGTTATGCATGACGTTAGTCTTTCAGTTCATTCCATAATAATGCAAATGTAAAAACTGTAAAAGATGCTTGATAAGAACCTTTCTTAAGGTAAAACGCTCCTAGCTTTTGTAGATACCCACAAAATTTAATATAAATTTAAAAACGACAAGTGCTTTGCACAAAAATTGGAACATGACAATGAATATTTTAAAAATAATTATATTTACTATTATCGGATCTGTTTCATACTCGTGCTTGCATTGCACCTTAATGTATTCTTTGAGGAAATACCGTAAAAATCATAATTAATTTGAACGCATTAGCGGTAGCGCGGTTTTAATATTTAATGATAAAACGATGCCAAGATTCTGACTTCAAATGGAATAACTGCAGGGGATGTTAGGTAGTCGTTACGTTGCGTACGATGAATTATGCTTATGTTTAGTATAATTTCAGTGTCGGCACTTTTATAAATTGCTCCTGAGCTTTACTTTAATACAACACATTCTAGCCAGGCTATATCATCCCGTTCATCATCCCCTACTTAGTCACGCTTACGCCTGTCGTGGGTTTGGCTTTTTTTAATGCACACCGAATTGCGGCTTGTAATTTGTCACTTAATGTAAATGTATAAAGCAGTATGTTTATGTAGATAAATAAATATAGAGCCGCAATAATATACAAGCACTGACATATTCGTTTGTTTTTGTTGGGGAAGATGTGAAACATTTGCTCTGTTCTGTACTGTTTGTACTCGGTAATGGATGTAAATATTTAACACGCTGCACCGTAAGAATACGTTTATGTGAGAAGTGGATAAATTAATTGTAAAAGTTGAAGTATACAGATTGGCTATTGACGTTCGATCGTTGAATTGGTTGTGGTGGTTCGTTAAGATAACTTTTAGCTGAATGTTGGGCTGATTTGTAAACCGGCCACGAGATTGGTAACGTAGAAAGACATGGCTCATTTAGCTTCTAGCCGATGGCTCGCTCGCCTAGAGAATAAAACCAACTCGCGCGGGGTGGGCTAAAAGCTAAAGTTACACACAACTTTTCTTATTGCTGTATTTGATCGGCGTCTGAATTTTCCTGCTTGAAAGCTTGAATTGCCCACGGAAATTGGTGTCTTGTCATGCCCACACAAATCGACACTTTATAAATAATTATAAGAAACTTCAAATTGCCACTACAAAACCCCAGCTCAAGAATTGATTATAGAAAGAATTTTTTTAACAGATTCATTAAAATGTATACTGCGTGTCTACAAGGGGTGATTGCTCTAGGGAATATTGTAAAAATTACGTACCATGTACGTACATAACAATATAGCTCGCAACGAACCTCGCATAAGCAGACTGTGGTAAAATAATATGCATTTTTGTTCGTTTGTTCTTTTGTTTCAATAAAAACAAATAAATATATCATTGTCTCTGCAGTTAAAACCGTAGAATTTTTTGCTTTAATAATTGGCTTTCATGCTGTGAGTCCTGAGATTGAATCTGCTGAAATTATTTGTGGATTTGTTTACCGCATAATTTCAGCGACAAACATGTTTACAAATATTAATCATCTGGCCTTGTGTGGGTGATACTTTGAAACATTTTTGGCTTAAATAAAGTTAGTTGATAAATACTTTATTTTTTTTTTAATTGTTATTTTGCTATACTATTTCTAGAAATACTAGTTTAAAAATTAAAAAATAAATTGTAATTAATAATCATTTCTGCAAGCAGTTTTTTAAAATTACCATAAAGCAGTTTTGGTATTGATTTATGTGGTATGGAATAACAAAATAATCACAGATTGTTCTTGTATTCTTGCTACTGACCACTGTAATTACTATAAAAAAATTCAGCGGCGTTTGTGCTATTCCGATGCGCACACCATGTGGCGCAATTGCAAGTCTATTGAATATATACAGTACATACATATACATGTAGAACTGTTCAGCTTTATCAATAGACTAATAAGATAAGAAAGCAATTGGCTACCTTAAAAGAGTCATAGTTGCTACAAGACCACATTCATACCGGCATTATCCTCTATATTTTAAGGGTACTTATTAAAGTGTAAAAACAATGCAATACGCAACTTTACTTTTCTCATAAACATTATTTTGGTAACGTAGCGTGCTTTAAAAATGTTAACATTAAAACTATAAATAACTCGTAGTTTTTTTATATTATGATCCCAGAATGTTAGAAATGCGCTATGCTTGATTATTTAAATAACATAATATTATATTAAAAGCATTTTATTCT
Source organism: Tachinus rufipes (assembly GCA_963932245.1). Lineage (NCBI taxonomy): Eukaryota > Metazoa > Arthropoda > Insecta > Coleoptera > Staphylinidae > Tachinus > Tachinus rufipes. Next base: position 74,000,263 of record OZ010750.1, read on the forward strand.
CCAATAGACGCGGCTGCAATACGCTTTACTTTTTTTCTAAGCCAGTAAAATTGCGAGTTGTTACCACGCGCATCGAAATAGCACTTTTATAGTAAAACTTTAATTTGTCATTGCGCAAATCATATTGCAGCACATTGGCGTGATATTAAATTTATTTTGTATGCAAAAAATATAATTTAATGGCTAGATTTTGGTGCTTTCTAACAATATTTTGATGTTTTAAAGCCAGATTTTGTAATATTTGACATTTTATAAATAGAATTATCAACCGTTTTTAGCCAAATTTTGGTTTCATTCTAAAAATATTTTAATATTTATTTTATGACCGAATTTTGTTATTTTTGCCTTTTTATAAATAGAATTTTGCACTTTTCAATAAATTATAAACGTATAAAAAATTTTTTTTTAAAAGGGGGCTATGAGGGGGCTCTTGCTAAGCTAACGCCATATCAGTAAGCTGTTTTAACGTTTTTGTAAAAATTATAACTTTCTAAAAGATGTTGTAAGTGAACCTATTCTAAATTCTGGTCACAATTAACGCTAACAAATAATTTTAGTCCGTTGATTGTGTATAAACTGTCAATAGATAATCACTATATGGTTTTGCGCTTTGCTTGTGTTTAGAAATATTGTAGTAATCAAAACAAACATGTTAATAAACAATGTGCAGCATACCTATTTTTTGATAAAGCGGCGTTTGTGTAAAAATATTAAAAATGCTATTCCGATGCGCACACTATGTAATGCAATTGCGAGTTTATTAAATATATACATTACATACACGTTGTCGGTATATTAATAAGATAACAAAGCAATTGGCTACCTTAAAAGAATTATATTTTAATAAAATAAATACGTTTTGTTTTCAAACGTAGAAAGCTTCTTTTTCCTTCCTTTAGCAAGACCGCCGCCATACTAGCATTACCGTTTAATTGGCGGTACGACAGGGCCATACAATCCTCTATATTTTAAAGATACTTATTATTGTAAAAACAATGCAAAACGCAATCTTACTTTTTTCATAAACATTATATTGGTAACGTAGCGTGCTTTAAAAATGTTAACAATAAAACTATAAATAGCTCGTAAATTAGCAACTTTATAGTCAGATTCTTCAAAAATGTTAGCAAAGTGCAATGTGGAAATCATATCGTAGCTGCTTGAATAGACAATTAATGTGTCAGTGGTCACGCGCACCAGAATAGCACTTTAAGGTCATATGTTTCAAAAGTGATAATAAAGTGTAAATGCGGCGTGATGTGCTATTGTGAATTGCTTTTAAACCAAGTGTACAGTATATATAAACAGCAAAATTGCGTGTTGTAGCATCGCGCATTTTTATAATATGATCCAAGAGTGCTAAAAATGATTGATTATTTAATTGACGTAATATTATATTAAAAGCATTTTATTCTCCAATATGCGGTTGCAATACGCCTTACTTTTTTTAAAAACTTTATTTTAGTGTTAACCAGTAAAATTGCGTGCTGTTGCTACGCGCATCGGAATAGCACTTTTATACTAAAACATTTTTTGATTGACTTGATATTAAAGTTATTTTCTATGCAAAAAATATGATTTAATATATATTTAAACAAAGAAACAAAATACATTTAGTAGTTTAAGCATTCGACCGCAGCCATTCGACCAAAAATCGTGAGTTTTATTCCCACATACTGTAATTTACTTTTCACATGAGTGATAAACAATCTCTCCAGTAGTTTAGAATCCACTTAAAACTGTAGGTTAATTGTAATGTAAGTTACCAGCATTATGGGCAGAAAAGGGGTTAAAACGTTAGCAGTGACGTATAAACAGTTGACGAAGAGATAAGTATAATTTTTGACAGTATATTTGCTATAACTTTTGCTTAACTCAAGTTAAAGTGGGCGGAATTTAAAGTAAAAATAGGCGGGGTTTAAATAGAAGTGGGCGGGATTTAATGAAAAAGTAGGCGGGATTTAATGAAAAAGTGGGCGGGATTTAAAGTAAAACTGGGCAAGACTTTAAACTAAAGTCAGATAAATTTAAGAAAGAAAGATGGAAAAAAATTATTTATGTTTAAATGTACCAAATTATTTACCGCGTCAACAGTGCAAACCCGGGTTCCGGAAACACTCAAAATCCCCGGTCATAGTAAGCAAGCTTTTAGCGTAAATATCATTTTTTCTATTAATAGTAGACAGATTTACTATAAAGCTTAACATCGCGAGTAAACTTTAAACATACAGACAAAGTGGGCGGACAGCAATGTTTGCAAATCTGGGTTTAAACTCAAGAAGTATTAATTCTAATTATAGTCTATAATGGCGTCAATAAATTGTTTTCAAATTTCTAGTTTCCTGATAGTAGACTATGACCAAAACACTATAAAAAGAACGCCCATTTATTAAAATACTGTAGCCGCCCACCCACTCAAGTGTTAGTGACTAAATAATTTGATATTAAACTACCGGTGACATTCTTTCTGTCAAAAAACACAAGAGATCAAATGTCAGTTGTCACTATTATACGTGAAGAAGGGGAAAGTACTAATTCTTTGATAACTAACTCTTGGGAAACACTATAATTATAAGTACTGTTGTTTGCGGGACCGTAAAAAACGCTTCTAAAACCTCATTCCGCCGGCACTAATAAGCAGGTTTTTAACACCAATATCAAAAGTTTCTGTTATTAATATTTGATATATACAAATAAATAAAATTTAATAATGCTATTCTGATGCACGCGGCCGCAATTTTACTTAATATTGTATTATCACACGTAGGGCCATCCTTCTGCGTACATCTTTCACAATGTTTGTACTTTATAGTGAATAGAACATAGTTCCAGACCGATGTTTCGTGGATTATAATCAGTTTACCTAAACTCCTTTTCTTGTATTTGTTAGGTTAGGCATCAGCATCATTTATGTTTTTTTCAATAATTATTGCAATTGTTAATAATTTTTGCTTCTCCAAATGTGCTATTCTGATAAACGCGGTCGCAAATTTACTGAGCTCAAGATTTAATTTTTTAATTGCAACTTGAACAATCGCTTGGGTGGATGGACAAAAACCAAGTTTAAACTGTGGGCGAGTAGTTTCCTCTACTGTGGCCCACACACCCAACTGTTAGTGACTAAGTGATTTAATATTAAACCACCGGTAATGTTCTTTTTGTCAAAAAACCAAAACAGATCAAATGTCATCAAATGGGCGGGTGGGCGGGAACACTATAAATATAATCACATTCAATTGTTAAAACACTAAAAACCGCGGAGCCGTAAAAAGCCTTGATAGACAAGTTTTCAACACAAATATCAGAAGTTTCTGTTATCAATGATTGACAAATTTGCTGCTAGAAACCGCAAGAGAGCGTTTAATATACTGATAGCATTATCTCTTGCGTCATGTTTCTTTTATTGGTTATTTTACTTGTGATCATAACTTCCGCTTCTTTTATGATGCTATTCTGATGCACGCGGCCGCGTCTCTCCTTTCTTTGTTTTTGTTATAGGTTAGGTATCAGCATCATTTAAGATTTTTTTAATAATTATTGGAATTGTTAATAATTTCTGCTTCTTTGAATGTGCTATTCTAATACACGCGGAATTTACATATCTCACAAAAAAAAAACAATTGCTTGGGTAGGTGGGCAAGAACCAAGTTTAAATTGTGGGTGGGTAGTTTCTCCTCTACTGTGGCCCACCTGTGATTGCGGGGCTGTAAAAAACGCTTCTAAAACCTCATTCCGCCAGCCTTGGTAAGCAGGTTTTCAACACAAATATCAAAAGTTTTTGTTATAAATATTTGGCAAATCTGCGGCTAAAATCTGCAGAAGAGCGTTTAATGTACAGATAGCATTGTCTCTTGCGCCATGTTTTTTTATTGGTTATTTTACGTTTACAGTGCTCATAATTTCCGCTTCTTTATGATGCTATTCTGATGCACGCGGCCGCAATTTTACTTAAAATTATATTTTTACACGTATGACCATCGTTCTGAGTACAACTTTTACTATTTTTGAACTTTACAGTCAATAGAACATAGTTCTAGATCGACGTCTCGTGGAGTATAATTGAGTTTACTTCTTTTTTTGTTTTTGTTATAAGTTAGGCATCAGCATCATTTAAGATTTTTTCAATGATTATTGCAATTATTAATAATTTCTGCTTTTCCAAATGTGCTATTCTGATACACGCGGTCGCAAATTTACTGAGTTTAAGATTTAATTTTTTAATTGCAACTTGAACAATTGCTTGGGTAGATGGGCAGAAACCAAGTTTAAACTGTAAGCGGGTAGTTTCCTCTACTGTGGCCCACACACCCAAGTGTTAGTGACTAAGTGATTTATTATTAAACCACCGGTGACGTTCTTTTTGTCAAAAAAACAAAACAGATCAAATGTCAGTTGTCACTATTATGCGTAAAGAAAGGGAACGTACTAATTCCTTGATCATTTACTCTTGGGCGGTTGGGCGGGAACACTATAAATATAATCACGCTCTATAGTTAAAACAGGGTTGACCGCGGGGCCGTAAAAGGCGCTTCTAAAACCTCATTCCGCCGGCCCTAATAAGCAGGTTTTAACACAAATATCAAAAGTTTTTGTTATCAATGATTGACAAATTTGCTGCTAGAAACCGCAAGAGAACGTTCAATATACAGATAGCATTGTCTCTTTTATAATGCAATTATGATGCACGTAGCCGCAACTTTACTTAATATTGTATTATCACTCGTAGGGCCATCTTTATGAGTACAACTTTCACTATTTTTGTACTTTACAATCAATAGAACATAGTTCTAGATCGATGTTTTGTGAAGTATAATCAAGTTTACTTAAACTCCTTTTTTTGTTTTTGTTATAGGTTAGGCATCAGCATCATTTAAGATTTTTTCAATGATTATTGCAATTTTTAATAATTTTTGCTTCTCTAAATGTGCTATTCTGATTCACGCGGTGGGTAGGCAAAAACCAAATTTAAATTGTGGGCAGGTAGTATCCTCTACTGTGGCCCACCTGTGATTGCGGGGCCGTAAAAAACGCTTCTAAAGCCTCATTCCGCCAGCCCTGGTAAGCAGGTTTTTAACACAAATATCAAAAGTTTCTGTTGTCAATAATTGGCAAATACAGATAGTATTGTCTCTTTTGTCATGTTTCTTTCATAAGTTATTTTTTGTTGACTGTGCTTATAATTTCCGCTTCTTTAATAATGCTATTCTGATGCACGCGGCCGCATCTTTATCTAATATTGTATTATCACACGTAAGGCTATCCTTCTACGTACAACTTTCACTAATTTTGTACTTTACAGTCAATAGAACATAGTTCTAGTTCGACGTCTCATGGAGTATAATCGAGTTAATTTAAACTACTTTTTTTGTTTTTATTATAGGTTAAGCATCAGCATCATCAATGTTTTTTTCAATGACTATTGCAATTGTTAATAATTTCTGCTTTTTCAAATGTGCTATTCTGATTCACGCGGTTGCAAATTTACTAAGCTTACAAAAAAACAATCACTTGGGTTTACCCAAGTGATTGGCAAAAACCAAATTTAAATTGTAAGCGGGTAGATTCCTTTACTTAACTGTATTGCAGCTTTCCTTCACACACAAATAGCTCAACGTTTCTACTAACAGAGGGCATTGCGTTACCACCTTCGACAATAATTAATTGATTAAATTTCTTTTTAATTATAAGTTAGGTTTTTATTGTTTGCTTTGGTGGTTTAATTTAATATAATAATGCGTTACAAATTATGAATTCATTTTATTAATATTAATTGCGCTAATTGTAACATGACAACAAATCGTGTTTCACTTAAGGCCAGCAGACAAATCTGTAATAAGTTTTCCATTTAAAATATACGTTAGTTTTTATATAGTTCTTAATTAAGTTTTGTCTCGACATAGAAGATTTATGAGACATTTAAGAGTTTGTAGGTAACATGCCCGAGAGCTGTGAGGAGACATAGGGCATGCACTAATACTAATAGGACGCGTGAAACGTGCACGACCGATTAATAACGCGTTTTGTGACCGATGAATAATAATGAAGGAAGCTTCTGTTATCGGCAACTATTTGTGATGATCCGATTGGCTGCCTTCATCACTAGCATACTAAATACAGAATCCTTACTGTCGTCCATCAAGTTTCATTTGCGAAATTAGGATAACTCGTGCATCTAATTATCATAATTGGATTTCGTGTAACTGTGTTTAATTAAATTTATGCTTTTTGCTAACATTAAAAAGATGCCAAGAGAATATTCATATGTTTCTAAGTAGGATCAATTGTTTTTATAGTTAATTATTAATTGCATTCAATAAATATTTGGTAAGTCTGGGTCAACTGGAATTACAAAAAACAATTTATTCAGCAAACATATTTGTGATTAGATAAATTTATTAATTAATCATTGATGTTATATACCAAAAACCTTTACATATCAAATAACTTGTTTGTTAATCAACACTCTCCAATGTTTAATTAGGCTTTTCTGAGATGATTAATGTAGCTTGTCAAGTTGAACAGTCACTTAAAAATCAAACGAATTAAACTTACAATATATCAAATATGATATCGGTGTCATTAAATTAACTGTTAAATTATACGAAAGTTAGGACAGTGATGGACTATGTTCCATTTTATTAATGGCTTCCAAATTTGTCGCCTCTTCGTTTAGGGCATAAATTAAGCAAACTAATGATAATATAACGACTTATTTGTTCTAATTGATCAGACGACCCATTTCTTAACAGCAAAAAGTTAATAGGAGCAGCGCTGGTGTACAAGAGTCAAAAGTTTGCAACCTTTTTTCAATGTAATTACAATAAAATAAAAGATATTGTACTCTGATATTTGAACTAATTTCTAACATAACAAAGCGTAAGAAATATTTTAAAATTAATTAAATCAATTAGAAAATTGTCTCTGAATCAAATAATATGTTCACTATTTAATCTTTATAGACACGCTTTTTGCCGACGTGGTGAAGCCAACATGGCCGGTGCGTGTAACGTCAATTGTGGGCAAGAACGCTCATATAGTTTAAGCATACTTAATTGTTATTATTTAATAAACAAATATTAAATTTCGTAATACAAAAAAGTGTTATTTGATAATTGACAATAAATATTCTTAATATTAAATTATTTATAAAAGATATTCAAATTTATTTTCTACATATGTTTATATTTTATTGTGTTTATTAATGTTTACTAATAATTGTAAAATAAAACAATTAACTACTAATATGGTATATTGTATCGTTAACGCGTGACGTCAGTTGTGGGCATAAAACGTAGTTATGTTGGCTTCACCATGCAATGAGCGGATTTCAAACATTTTCAACAATAACAAAGATACATAATTTGAAAAATACAAGTAATTTTGGTTTGAAAATAAATTTAAATTTTTCTGCAGATTTAACCAAATGGACTGGTTTTGTATTACATCAAAATATAAAAAAAAAAAATTATTTAAATCAATTGCTTTAATTATAAATTTTGTTAACTTGAAAAAAAATATTTTGATGTAATTATGCCTGCTCACCATATTAAGGTACCAATCCTTGAGCAGGAGAAGGATTGGAAACAAAGGATTGCAAGGTTAGAAACACGAAGGATTCATTGCCCAACCTTATCACGACGCATTTAGGGATAGAGCATGATATCGGATCATGGTCACTTTACTAAAATTTAAAAAAAACCGGCCAACCCACTTTTGCGCATAAATAAACCGGACAAAAACCGGACCAACCTTTATCTTGCTTATAGATGAGATGCACAAAAGCATCCGTCTTCTGAGCGCCCTTCAATGCCGGACTTACCTTAATTTTGCGTAAAGGTGAGGGTAGAAGTTCTCAGGTTTCCTGCTATACCCCTCTTGATTGCACTTTTATTTAATTAGACCACGGAGTTTTAAATTTGCTTGCACCTACATTTATAAGCTAACCTGTGCCATCAAGGTCGAACCACCAATAGCAACAGCGGAAGATGTCCCTGCGCATGTGGGGTTTACCCTTTTTTAGACCAAACGCTTATAGCAAAACATTTTCAAAAAATTGACCAAATCTTTAAAATGCAATGCGTCGTCTGAAATGATGGTGACTCAATATGCCGGCCTCAACTCTTACATTAGATCCAATCTGAATAACCTGGTCAGGCTACAAATCTTTACTAATGTGATGAGGTTGGGTCATACTTCCAACCTAATTAGCACCCACACCCATTTTATTCTTTACATTAAAAATTACTAATCAATAATTATGCAAAGTAATTTTTACAAATTATAAAATCATAATGTAGCAAACAAATATTGAAATACACAACTTACAAAAGAATGAATAAAATCAAGCAAAACTCCGTTGATGGTCGTCACTAATTTATTAATAATTAATTAACTCCTGTTCTATTCTTCTAACACTTTTATTTTAATGTTAATTATATTAAAGCATACAACCGACGCGCACTGTATGCGGTTACTGCGGAATAGTGGACGAGTCAGATTCGCAAACTCCATCCCTCACCGACCACTGTCGTGTCCTCACCACACTTACATTAAGAAACAATTATTTTAACCAAAGCTAATAAATAATGGATTCAATTTGTTTGTTTAAATGTTAATTAAAATTGAAACAAACAGAATCTAATTACAAATAATATTCTCTTTGGAATGTTTAAAATAAGAAAATATAAAGTATTATTTGTGTTAAATTTAGAATGACAAAGCACATTAAAAAAACCGGCCCATGGAGCGAGCACAGATAAGACAGAGTCGAATTCATAGTATCAAAACGTCCTTTTGACCTTCAATTGCAATGTGCGTAGTTGTGTTCTGAATTTAATACAATTAATACTAATAAACACATTAAATGCTTACTACTTTCTTGTATAATTAATCCAAGCCAATTACACTTATATTATGACACAAATTAATCCAATTCTATTAATAATTTAAAGCACTTTAATAATTAATTAATGTAAGTTAAGCCGGAGCACATCGATCACGCACGAATTACTTAGACGGACTGCACGGAATCTATTGCGTCTGCGTCGCTAGCTAGCAAGCACAACAATATGGCCTCTTCCCATTCCACTTCTCTGGCCGGATTAAAATATTTCACAAATTATAATACATTTCTTTAATTGATTTAGAAATAAGTAAGAAGTAATATGAACCCTATACAGAAAAATCTCAGCTTTTTAATAGTGTAAACGTTCATCCCTTACGATTAAAATAAAACAACCCTGTAACGGAAACCCTTAAAAATATAATAATATATTTTAAAAACTTAAAATTGTTTTTGTTATAAATAAAATAACCAGATCTAGTAGAAAATTTGATTAACCACCCTTTAAGGGTTGAAGAAGCTAATCTATTTTTTAAGTAAAATCATTCAAATCCTTACACATAATACCGCTGGACTAATTGAAGGTTTCTTCCTCTCCCTTCCCACTTTTATCACTAAATTGTTTTCTATTGCGGGGGAGAGAGAACTGTTGTGTTGTAGTTATTGTTGTTAGTGCCACTTTGGCGCGGTTAGGGCAGAAACGGTGTAGCGATGGACGTTTCTTTTTAGTACAAGCAAAAAGGGGGGACTCCCCAACCCATTTAATTTTCAATCAATTTTTTTAATAAAAGAAAAGATTTTGAGACTAATCATTAATCTTTACGCATCGTATTTCATATTGCTGAGTAAATAGAGGATTCCCCCCCCCCCCCACCCTATACCCCTCCAAAGAAAACACAATTTACTGGTGTATACTCTATCTTGTCCATATAAGTAGTTTCTATTCTTATTGTATTCAAGTTATCCGTTTGTTTTTTTATCTTTCGATTATTTTTTGTACATGAGAGGGGGCGGGGGTATTGATTGAACAGTTGCAGTTTGGCGTGATTATAGCAGAAAGGGCAGCGAAATGGTATGGTTGTGGAGACTCACACTTGACCATCAACCTAGTTTTTTTTTCAAATAACTGGGGACGGAAGGAAGAAGTGTAGAGCAAATTTAGAATTTTACTGGATTGCATTTTGTTTTTAAAAAAAAATCAGCAATTGAAGGTTTCCTTCTCCCTCTCCACCAAAACACAATCTATGGTGTTTATACTCTATTGTACCATTAACTACTTTCTGTTTTTATTGTATTCAATATAGCCGATTGTTTTTATTATTGTTTGCTTCTCATTAGCATATTGTTTTATTTAGGGGAAGGAAAAGCGGTTAAAACTTCTGTAATTTGTAAGTTTTATAGGTTATATAGAAGTAATTATTTTACTATCAGTATTGCTATCATTCTAGTATCTTTAAAAAAAAATGGGAGAGGGGGGAGCGGCAAATTTATTTCTTATGAAGGAAATTAAAACTTGGAGACAAATCATTAATCTTTACTTGGGGAACTCACACTTGACCATCAGCCTAAATTTGTTTTCAGATAAATTTAAAGGGGGGGGGGGGGGAGAAGTAGAGCAAAGTCAGATTTTTATGATTAATGAAATAAGTTAATTTTCTCTTCAATCCGTTTTCTGTTGTGGGTGTTATAAAAATGGTTTCAGGCGGCGGCGGCGGCTTTATGACTGGATCGCAAAATTATCATTTTGTTTTTTCAAAATATCTTCAATTAAATATTCTCTTCCCCCTCTCCTCCAAAATACAATCTATGGTGTTTATACTCTATTAAGCTGTTTGTTTTTTGTTTTTGTTATTGTTTGCTTTTCATTTGCATATTGTTTTATTTACGGGACTGGAAGGGGGGGGGGAAAGGTTAAACTTTTGTTTGTAAGTTTTATAGGTTATATAAAACCCATTATTTTACTATAAATATTGCCATCAGTCTAGTTTCTTATAAAAAAAAGATGTAAATTGTTTGCATATTAATTTTACTAGAGAGGGAGGGGAAGATCAAAACTTCTGTTATTTGTAAACTTTATTGATTATATAAGACTCATTATTTTACTAACAATATTGCCATCAATCTAATTTAAAAAAAAATGAGAGGAAAGGGAAGGAGCAAATCTATTTCTTATAAAATAAGTTAAAACTTGAAGACAAATCATTAATCTTTATTGTTATTGTTTGCTTTTTATTAGTGGGGGGGGGGGAAGGTTAAACTTTTGTTTGTAAATTCTATAGGCTATATAGGACCCATTATTTTACTATAAATATTGCCATCAGTCTAGTTTCTTTAAAAAAATTGGGTAGGGAAGTGCAAACTGTTTGCATATTAATTTATTTAAGGGGGGGGGGGGAGTTAAAACTTCTGTTGTTTGTGAGTTTTATACGTTATATAAGACTCATTATTTTACTATTAATATTGCCATCAGTCTAGTTTAAAAAAAATGAGAAGGGGAGGAGGAGAAGCAAACCTATTTCTTATAAAATAAGTTAAAACTTAAAAACAAATAATTAATCTTTATTGGTATTGTTTGCTTTTCATTTACATGTTGTTTTATTTACGGAAAGTGGGAGGGGAGTAGGGAGTAAAACTTTTGTTTGTAAATTTGATAGGCAATATAGTACCCATTATTTTACTATAAATTTTGCCATCAGTCTAGTTTCTTTAAAAAATTAGGTAGGGAAGTGCAAATTGTTTGCATATTAATTTATTTAAGGGGAGGAGGGAAAGTTAAAACTTTTGTTGTTTGTGAGTTTTATACGTTATATAAGACTCATTATTTTACTATCAATATTGCCATCAAACTAGATTTAAAAAAAAAAATGAGAAAGAGGGGAGGGGAGGAGCAATTCCATTTCTTATAAAATAAGTTAAAATTCAAAGACAAATCATTAATTTTTACGCATCATACCGTTGGTACAATCCCACTCAAAATAAGGTTCTAGCATTGATTAAAAGCGTAGGTGGATCAGAATAGCAAAAATAAAAAAGAAATTATGATCTGAGAACTAGGAGAGACTGTTTTAAGCGAGACTACTAAAATTTCTGTTGTCAAAGCTCTAAAGTTGGCGGTAAATTAAAAAAAAAAATTTTTTTGATATAATTTGGCTATTTCAAAGAGTGTCCGCAATATTCCAAAAATGTCTTTGCTTGAATTAGTGTCTGGGGAGCTAAAACTTGAAAACAAATTATAAAATTCTTTTGTTGTACATATAGCATTGTACCCCCGCTCTAAGTTCAGTGTTTTAACTTTGAAACATTAAAGTTTTAATCTTAGTTTAGTTCCTTATTTGAGGATTGGAACGACGAGAAAAGGTACCAAGCTAAGATTACAGTTTCAGTGTTCTAGGGTCAAAACGCTTAAACGTGGGTACGATGCTATAATTAAAACAAAAGTCCCTTTTGTGTCCGCACAAATAAACATTAAACAGATGGTTCAATTGAAGAGTCTATTACTCTTCCCCCCCCCCCAATCATTTACTGCCAAAGTATCTAAAAACCGTGTGTGTGGGGGGGAAGGTAGAAGAAAGTAAAGTTTTTTTGAAGCTAGAAGGCATATCATAATCTCAAGATTATCTTATCCAACATACATATAGGCCCATCAAAATTTTTTTTTTTTAAGAAATTTTTTTGACGAAAGTTTTTTTAACTTTTATGGGAACACTCTTCAGTTGCAAGAACCAATATTTTGGGCTTACGCTTATGCTACTACTACACAAACTGCCTTTAAATATGTACCTAAAACTACAAATATAAACTATCGCATCCGTTAATTGAGAAAATGAAGGCGTTGTAAATACTGACAAAGCCAAGTATCTGGTCCATCCACACTCTCATATTAAACGTAATTATAGTTAAATAAACACTAATCATCTATTAAACTAACGTTCCAAATTAATAAATACCATAATTAAAAAAAAAAAAAATAGTGGAAGCTGGGGCTTAAACCTGCGACAAATTATGCGCTGAGATTCTCCGTTATGGTATTGCGGTGGGTCGACGCAGAGGCAGGTAAAAAGTTAAAGGCAGTACGGCAAAAACGTGCTATTGATTTTTTTTTTAATTGAATGATGTGTTGAGAGGTGTTTGCCGGCTATCAATTGACTTTCTCAATTTACAAATTTGCGTCAGATGATGCCAATTATTGGCTCAATTCCAAATTAAAATTGCGGTGAGACGGGTAGTTGTTTGCCTATACGGCTTCTACCCATAAAACTTAAAAAGTGAGCAAACCAATCCTTCTACTCAAACCCGTACTATTTAAAAGCAAAAGACGCCATCTTAGGTACTAATGTAGAGTAGTGATGTCCGCAAGGGCCCACTACAAAAACTCATCAAACGTTAACAAGAAATTATGTCTAGTATGGGACTAAGATTGAAAGGCGTGGATGAACCACTTAGATGTGAGGTACTTGGGCGGTTACTTATCACACGTGACTCTGATGTGGACTTGAGTACACTGGGGGAGAGTAACAGCCCTACCGGTGGCTGCTGGTACCTACTCGCGTAACGTTGATATCTCAGTGGCGGCGTTTGTTCCTTAGTAGATGGTGTGGGTCAAGTTGTCTATAAGTGTGGACACATGACCTTAAGTTGGGGGGGAAGGTACGTTCTGTTGGTATGACCTTGTACCACCGTCTCCCTTTGCTCTCTAAATAAGCGCAAGTGGGAGATGGCCTCGTTGACGGAAGAAAAAATTCAGTCAAAACAGTGAGTGTAAATCTTCTACGTTTAAAGCTTAGTCTAACAGGTAAAAATGTAGGTTAAGCTCCTGCTACGCCAAGGAAGTGGCAAAAGGGCCGGACCACCCGGTGCAAAAGTAATAATATATAATCGTTTATTTCTTGCCTTTTGGCCTTGAAAATTCTACAACTTAACATAACATAACATTTACCATATAACTTAATTTACTACTAATATAATATACAGGGTGTCCGGAAAATACGTGTACAACGTTTGACGACAGACTCTTGACGTCAAAATAGGTCGATCTAAGCCGACTTAGTTATATCCAAAATTGTCTCGTTTAGCCGGTAGAGGGCGTCAAAAAAAACAAAAGTATAACAAAGTTGAAAGTATCTATTGTAAGAAACTAAGTAAAACAAAAACATTACTTAAGCAAATGTGTAAAATGACCGCCATCTTGCTGAATACACTTATTAACACTCTTTAAAAAATGATATTGGACCCTATCTAATGTCTCGGGATTATTAAAATGGTTGCCTGCATTTAAAATCCGCTGCAATAAATCATCGCGTGTGTTTACCGGAGTCTTGTAAACTTCTGTTTTAATAGCTCCCCACAAAAAGAAGTCACACATATTTAACTCAGGAGAACGTGGTGGCCATTTTACTGGTGCATCATTGCCTCTTCCAATCCATCGGTTGGGATATTGATGATGTAAGTATTGCCGAACGGCAACGGAAAAATGGGGCGGGGCACCATCATGCATATACCACATTTCCCTCCAAAGTAAAAGGGGCAAATTCTCCAGAAGAATTGGTAATGTGTCTTGCAAAAAATTTAAATAAATATTTCCATCTAACCTGTCTGGAATAACAATGGGACCAATAAGGTAGTGATCAATAATACCTGCCCAAATATTAATTTTAAATTGATGCTGATGATGTGCAACTTTAATGGCATGTGAATTTTCATCGGAATAAATATGTTCGTTGTGCAGATTGGTTACCCCAGATCTTGTAAAGCATGCCTCGTCAGTGAACATAATTTTTCTACAAAAATTTGGAACAAGGATTCTTTTGTTTCTAATAAATTGACAAAATGTAAGCCGCATGGAGGGATCAGTCGGTAAAAGTTCCTGGACTTTTTGTATGTAGTAAGGATGTAACAACTGTTCTCTTAAAACCTCATTGACAATTGTTTTAGGAACATTTAACTCACGTTCTAAGAGACGGGTACTGGTACTTGGTTCTTCTTCAACTCTTTCCAGAATCATCTCTTCTGTTTCCACAGTTCGAGTTGTTTGCATACGACCCCTGCCTTCAAACTTTTTCTCAAAACTGCCCGTTTCCCGAAGATGACGCTCAATATTGGCAAATGTTTGGTGGTTTGGTATTTGACGGTTAGGAAACCTCTCCATGTAAACCCTAACACTCTGACGCCCATTTCCTTGACAAAACCCGTATACCAGGAGCATGTCAACTTTCTGAGAGTTTGTATAATTTTCCATTTTTAATGGTAAAATGAACTTGTAATTCAAGAATGTTGATCGTATACTTGAGTAAATTTCATAGACTGGTGACAATTTGTCAATAATTGTCAAATTATTAAACGCCATAGCAACAAGGTCACTTAAAAAATTATTGTTACAGGTAATTTCTTTTTAATATTTACAAATTTTTGACGCCCTCTACAGGCTAAACGAGACAATTTTGGATATAACTAAGTCGGCTTAGATCGACCTATTTTGACGTCAGGAGTCTGTCGTCAAACGTTGTACACGTATTTTCCGGACACCCTGTATATATATATATATATATATATATATATATATATATATATATATATATATATATCTGTTGATTGTAGGTTTTATAGGTTATATAAGAATCATTATTTCACTATTATTATTGCCATCATTCTAATTAAAAAAAAAAAAATTAAGGGGGGAAGGAAAATCCAATTCTTATAAAAAAGTTAAAACTTTATCATTAATCTTTACGCATCATACCGCTGGTACAATCTCGTTCTAAAAAAGATCCTAGCACTGATTGAAAGCCTAGGTAGATCAGAATAGCAAAATTGAAGAATTTTTATAATCTGAGAACTAGGAGAGACTGTTTTAGGCAAAACAACTTGAATTTTTTTGAAGTCCGTTGAAAAAACTTTTCATTTATTAAAGCTCTAAAGTTGCCGGTGAATTAAAAAAAAAAAAAATTTGAGATAAATTTGGCAACTTAAAGGAGTGTCCGCAATATTTCAGTAGTTTAGTGTCTGGGGAGCCAAAACTTAGAAACATATCAAAAAATTCTTTTGCAGTGCATATAGCATCGTACCCTCGCTCTAAGTTCAGTGTTTTGACCCTGAAACTTTGAAATTTTAATCCTAGCTTGGTTCCCTTATTCGAAAGTTGAAGCGACAAGCAAAGGTACCAAACTAAGATTATAGTTCCAGTGCTTAAACAATGCTATGCTTAGAGCAAAAGTGCCGGTTGTGTCCGCACAATTAAACATCAAACTACTGGGGTTATTGAAGATTCTTTTTCCCCTCCCCCTCATTAAGCGCAAAGAGGAGGGGAGAAAGTAAAGTTTTTTTGAGTTTAGAGAGCATATAATAATCCCAAAATTTTCCTATCCAAGTTATCAACATTATGGAACTTTTCCTGCAAGGGAGAAGGAATACTACAAGGCAAATCATTAATCTTCTTTACCCATCATACATATGGGCCAATCGAGGTTCCTATCTTTTTGTCCGCAATATCCCAAAGACCACTGTCTAAAACGGACTCCAATAAGGTTTTAGGTATCTAGTTATTTGCTGATTTTTAATGAAAATTTGCATCAAAGATGTGTCCGCTAACTTAAAAAAAAAAATTGAAAATGCAAATAATCATTAAAAATAAAATAAAGACCAGATTTTAATTACATAGGCAATTCAAAGTTTTATCAATTTTTATAGGAACACACATCAGTTGCAAAAGCCGATACTTTGGGCATACGTTTATGCTACTACTACACAAACTGCCTTTAAATACGTACCTGAAAACACAAATATATACTATCGCACCCGTTAATTGAGAGAATGAAAGCGCTGTAGATACTCACATGGCCTAGTATCTACCCACACTCGAATTAAATGTAATTATAGTTAAATAAACACTAATCATATATTAAACTAACGCCCCAAATTAATAAATGCCATAATTAAAAAAAAAATTAGTAGGAGCTGGGGCTCGAACCTGCGACAAATTATGCGCCGAAGTTCAAGTTAGGCGCTTCACCCAACTGAGCCACTCTGGTTAAGTGCGCCAAAGCAACAAACTGGCCAAAACATCAATAAAGCCCAACTCAAAGCACCTGCTTTTAAAAACAAACTTTTGCACAATCCTAGAACTCTTAAAGAAAAATTCTACGCACATACCTCTAGAAAGACGTTTAACTCAAGCAAGTAACAACAATTTTAAGGAAATTTGATTATTTTTAGTAAATTTAGGTAAAGCAGCACTGAAGCAAGCAAAAGAGTTTATTTTATTTTTGATTGGTTTGCTGTTGGATAATGCGTTAGGTAGGGACGCTGCCAGTTTTTGATCAGTTTTAAAATTTAGAAACAGTGGCGTCCTGTTTAAAGTTGAGTAAGCGTTTTTAACTGAATTGGATGAAGTCAACTTGATTACAATATGAAATTGTAGTTGGACGGTGCAGGAACAGGTAAATAGTTATTAACAATTCCAAACTGGTATTGTAGTAGAATAACATAAAAGTTGACAAGAGCAACTAATTCTAGTTTTGTTTGGCTAGTTGTTAAACAATGCATTTAGCAGAAACTGCTGGTAATTTTTGTTTAATTTTAGAGTTAGGAGCAGTAGCATACGATTAGAAACTAAAAAAAATACTATTTTGATTGGTCACTATTTAGTAACGTTTGGCAAAAGCTTAAGTTTTAACTCTCAATTGGGAAAATATTTAGTAGGATAAAGTTTGATTACTTTTTTAACTTGTTTTGACAGTAGATGTTTTCAAAATTAAATTTGATCACTACTGTTTGCAGCAATCATTTTGTTCTAACTTCTACAAGCAACTGCAAGCTCAACTCCGTTATGGTATTGCGGTGAGTCGACGCAGAGGCAGGTAAGAAGTTAAAGGCGGTACGGCAAAAACAGGCTATTGACTCAACTTTTTTTTATTGAATAATGTGGTGAGAGGGGTTTGTTGGCTATCAATTGAGTTTAAGGTTAAGAAGCGGCAGCGTTGTTGTTTAGGGCTCAATTCTGAATTAAGATTGCAATAAGACTTTGTGAGACAAGTAGTTTTTTGACTCCATGGCTTCTACCCATAAAACCTAAGAACTAATCTTAAAGAACGCCATTCTAGGTATCGATGCGGTGTAGTGGTGTCCGCAAGAACCCATTGCTTTTGGGCAATGAATTAACCACATAGATTACAAAATGTAAGGTACAGATGGCGCAAGCTACTTAGGCGGTTACTTGTCACACGTGACTCTAATGAGAACACAAGTACTGAGGAAGAGTACCACTTAACTGTGGCTGCTGGTACCTATTTGCATGGCGTTGGTCCCCAGTGGCAGCATTCGTTTCTTAGTAGATGGTGTTGATCAAGTTGTTCATTAGTGCAGAGACATGACCTTAAGTTAAGTGGGGAGGGGGGGGGGATACGCTTTGCTTGTATAAGCCTCCTGTCCCGCCGCCTTTCCTAACCAATGTGCTCTAAAAATAAGTGAGAGGCAACCTTGCTGACGGAGGAAAAACTTCCCTCTTCTCCTCTACCTTAAAATTTGGTTATTGTATTTTAAGAAGATTTTTCTATTTCTTTGTAATTTGATAATTTTATAAACTTATTTTGACTGAAAAAGTTTTTAAAAACTTTGATCACATTTGTTTACAGCAGTATTTTTGTTTTACCCCTACAACCAACTGCCAGCTTGATAAGTTGGCTTACGGGTCAGTAAAAAAGTTAAAAACGATTGATTCTATTTTGTCCGGTTTCTTATAGAATAATGTGTCAAGAAAAAATTGTTGGCGGTTATCAATTAATTTTAGCATTTAAGAAGCGGTGACGTTGACGTTTTAGATTGGTTTTTAAAAGTTGTGTCAGATAAAGGCAGTTACTGGCTCAGTTTCAAATTAAAATTGCGCAAGAATGTCGTAAGCAAACTTTACTTTTTGCGGCGGTCATTTTAACCTCTTTTATAAATTTAAGTGTTATACAATTTACTAGCCGCATCAACACCTATAATAGATTTAATGTGTCACAAAGACCAATAAATTCAATAATAAATGCTATTCTAACCTAAGTTAAGCACATCATAATTTTGAGGTTATGTTTGTTATTAAAATCTAAAATAAAACTTATTTAAATCTTTTAAATTATTATTATAATAATATAACCAAAAAACAGTTTTAAATTATTTTGTTAATAACATTAATCTATATTTTTTAAAGTCAATGGATTTTGCTGTGCTGCTATTGGTCAAAACCAAAACCAAGATGGCCGCCTTTGCAAATTCCATAGACTTTACATAAAATGACGGTTGACTGCATATAATTATTAAAATAATATTCAAATAGTTTACCACTGATAGATGCTGCTGTTGCTCAAAATTGTAATCAAAATGGCCGCTTTTGCAAAATCCATTGACTTTAAATAAAATGACGATTGATTGCAACTAATATTTAATTGATTTACCAACAATTAAATTACTTCTAGCTGAGGCAAAGAGACGCAGTTGCTCTTGCGCCAAGCCAACTCAAAGGTTCTGCAATACAAAAAATTTAATGGTTTCTTTCCAATATGTAAAATTGCGCTCTAATTTTGTTTGCAAGGCTCAAGTTTTGTCCATTTAAAAAAAAAACTATAAATGTAAATGTAAAAGAACGCGTTTGCTTTACTAAACTTTAACTGTTGGTTTTGCTTCTGGTAAATAGAACATAACCTTCCGCAATATTCTAATTTCAATACTCTATCTTAGGTTAATATAATCTGTATTTAAATTAAATATCTGTTTTGTAAATACTGGATAGATAAACGGACTATTTATGTACATATATTTGTATATAGTAAGTAAGATTAAAAATAATTAGCATAATGTAATTTAACCTGAATAAATTAGTTGAAATTGAGTACTGTCTATATTGCGCGTTTAATTTATGATGTAGAATGAATGATAAATAAATGTTATAAGTGGTAGTGAAATATGATTAAAATTTGACTTTGTGGGGGCGCGTTAAATGGTAAAATTATTGACGACGGTGCATAGCTGGAAAATAATTCGTCAATGACAATTTAAAATCAAGGCCTAAAGGAGGTAGAATATATTATAAATTCAGAAATTGGCATCTGTTTGGGGGGTCGACCGTGGTTGGGGCTAGATTACACCCAGTGTAGGGTGACACGTCACACGCGAACATAAGCTATTACTGTTCAAGATTAACATTCGAGTAGTGGGTTCATTGGAATGTAGCGTACAGGAGACAAGTCTTCTCCCGCGGGAGAGTCCGGATGATCTGTCAACGTGTGTCATGTCTCATCCACCGAACTACGTTACAGTGTCAACTCTTATTTCACACTCGTTCCTACTATCCATAGAATACCCTTATCACCATATCTTTACAAACAATACGGAACTGAGAAGACATTGGAAAAGTTTTTCGTTCCATTCGGACAACTAGATAACATAGAGACTTGTATAATTGACGAATCGATCTCACTTCTTAACTTAATTACAGAGCTTTACATAAACATTAATATTGCTTGTTGGGGCCTAAAACCACTTTCTCAATTAACATTTGGATTTCGTAAATTGATATAAATGCATGGTGCTCTTTTACTGATCGTCCCCTTATTTTTAAATGAAAAGGGGAAACTTTGCGACAAACATATATTAGAAACTTTCTGGAAAACACTTTTAGCACACTTATAAAAAATAGAGGCAGCTTTAATTTTTAATAGTTGCTCTGTGAATAAGGATTCGGGTTTATAAATCCCACAGCAAATTAGAAATGTAGGGCGTCAATGGTTTGTTGCAGAAAAGGGAGTTGGGAGTTAGTCCCTTTCCTGTTCTTCTTCTCCTTGTCGGGCGGTAATTAGTTGAAAGAATCTGTGAGATGGCTTGTCCTAACTTGTCCTGCGGTTAACTGAATTAAATCCACTCGTTACACGGCCACTAACAGCCATTCGTGGCTTCCCTTTTACCCACTCTCACTTAATAATCAGTCTGGTTATAGAATATATCACAGTTTCTCTACACTGTCCACTACATATTCATCCTCATCGCATATTTACTAATAGGAATTACACACGTCATGTCACGATGCTGCGACATCCGATTAATCTTATTGTCTCCACCATTTCCATATTCAATCATTTATATCGAATTTTAATTATATCACATTCATACTCTTACTCAATTTATTAACACAAGTCACGATTCAATTTATGATGCTAATTTTTAATCAAATCCTGTCGGAATTCAAAAAATGTTTCACTTGGCTTGGAAAAATCTTTTATAGCATGCAGGTGATACATATTATTGCATCAATTGATTTTTTTTTTTAATAAATTTGCATTTAATGTGAATGGTGTCCAGCAACAGCTGACTAATGTAAAAACATTAATATTAACGTTGCATGTTTGTAGAAAACGCGCTATCACCTACCAGGATATACGAGTATTATTGAGCTCAAACATGAATCTAATACAAAAGATTTACACGGCCCATTGCATGTCAGAAAGCTGTCTACAACATAGAATTGATATCACATAATCTGAATAAAACTTAATAAAAGACGCTTAACAATTACAGTAAAGAAAATTCAGTCTCGAAAGCGTAAAATATGTAAAAAAAGCTATTATTTGCTATAGTAATAAAAAGTAAGAAATTTTAGTTCAAGTAAAGCACAATTTATGCAATTAAATAAAAATTATTGGTTGTGTCGATCTAAGTTGTAGGAGAAACTGAAATAAATCAAAACTAAGACTCAGCTCGACAAAGCCAGCCATCAGCCAGCATCCACGAACTCTAAAAGAAAAAAAAAAAAGAAAACAATAACCGGTCCCAACCCAAGAAAAATACTAATAACTGTCATTGCATACCAGTTTTAGGAGCAGAAAAACCAAATGGCAACAATGCAAGCTTGAACGCCACCATAAAGAGTTTTATAAAGACAATTGCCATAATGGCTTTCAACTCCAACGTTTTTGCACCAAGAGTCACTCCAATAAAATCAATAAAATCATAAACTTTGCCAATAAAGAAGATGAAGCCAAAGCAGCCTAATCTGGGTGCAAACAACTAGCCCCAAAAACCAGAAGCAAATCTTAACTTCAGATACCCGAAAAGGTCACTACCGCCGACAACATTCTGGATCTCAATTGTCATGAGGCCTTCCAAAATGTGACTTTGAGGGCATTTGTCAAAGCTTTATATATACACCAACAAATCAAAGTTTTAGCAAAAAAATAATTTTGAGATTAACTCCAATTTTGATCTAGCAGACTTGCTGAGCCAGACAATGAAGTCATGGCCTATAATCGGCCAATAAATTAACTTAAAATCTAAAGTGGTCAACACTACATCTTATCCACAGCTTATAGGGCGTCTTAACCAACTATCTCTTTTAATTATATCTTTAAACAATAAGTTCATGATCCATACGGCCTCAAACTTTCAGGTATTTAACACTAAAAAAAGAAGGGGGTTGGCTTCTAAGAAGAAAGTGCTTACTGACACGTTAAATTTTTAATAGATTCTTTTTATAAACCAAGGATTAGCAAATTTTTTTTGAAATGGCCATATTGTGAAATTTTTTAGCTTTAAACATAGAAATTTCTTTTGCATTTGCATCAACATCCAAAAAACGTTGTAGTTACTGTAGTTTGAGTTTAGAAAATATATACGCCGCTTTTTTTGAAAATGAAGACTTTGCAAAGCAGGCTAAAAACAGATGGCAAGCCGGATTTGGCCGGCAAGCTGTAGTTTGCGAGCCCCTGCCCTATACCAAAAAAACACTTTTTAAACTATTGGAATTTTTTGGCGCTGTATTCAAAGTAAAACAATAATTTTGCTTAATTTGGCCAAGACATCAGCAGCTTAGTACGCCCTAAAACAAAACCGCTAAAAAAAAACTCCAAGTTCTTGTACATAACATTTAAAAACGTAACTAATACTACATAGACGCGCAGTTAGGTCAATGTTGACCAACTTTAGTTTGTAAAAGTTCACTGCAGAGTTCCGGCAGTAAACTAAGAGTACAACCAAACATAATAGTGCAACAAAAGCGCTTGACGTGAACAAAAGAATTTTTTTTACCAAACTTGACAAACAATCTGCTACCGGCAACTAAATTGGTACAAAAATCAAAATAAAATTGATTCAAACAGCAACGTTAAAGAACGCCCAAAAACTTTTGAAAGTGCGTGCAACTCCGTACGAGCCGTGATGTAGTTGGGTAAGCAACAAATAAATAAATAAAAAAAAACTTTTAGCATTAACGGTGATACTTGTTTGTACCGTTCAATGATGACTTTGTAAAGATTGAAACTAGTTACGGTTTTTTAAATATATTTGTAATATAGTACATAGTAAATATGTTTTATTTATTTTATAATGAATAGTAACGGTCACCACAATGCAGTAATAGTATTTATTTACAAAAACCTGCTTTATACAATATGCAAAATCATAGCTTAATACACAAAAACATTGACTAAAATTAGCATACACATACACATATACTTACAAAGTAACATTTTTATAATGTATTTCAAATATAGTTTCATTTATGGCTAGAGCGATAGTTTATTTAGGCCTCCGTTTAATACTAAGTCAAAACATTTAAAATTAATAGCTTAAAAAAAATAAACTCATTATAAAATAAATAATTTTGATTTATCCGCTACTATTCTAGTTCACAATCTAATAAATCAACCATTACATAAAAATCAATAGCATATTATTTCATACGAGATTAGATAGGATAGAGGAAGTGTTTACAAAAAACAATGTGATGATCGAATGATTCATACCTAGAAAGTTGTGAAAATGCGTTGTTATTCTATTTTTACAAATAAAATGGTAGTTGGTATATCTATTTTGGTTATTTCCTTTCCCGTCTTGAAATTTGTTAGAGACAAAAGTTTCTTTAGTTAATGTGATTAGTGTGAAATATGGGGGTTGCATTAAATAGAAAAAGTTGCATCTTCTGGGGTGGCCTTAGTCATTAAATCGGAGTTGAATTGTAGCCTACAGGAGGACTGTAATTAATTTATGTACATTTTTTTAATTGTTTAATTTTGAAAAATTGTCTAAGCAACTTTTAAGTTAAACAGATAATGATCTTAAAATGAAAATTTATTTTAAATTATATAAAATTGTTTTGTATCAAAATAAAACAAACCAAAAAACATTTAAATAAATTATAATATTTTGTGGACCTATACACAACTTTTGTTAGCCATATTTATATTCATATAAATTATTTAAAAAAAAAAATGGCGTTTTACACTCTATCAACCTAGCTCAATCTGCTTCAAGCAGACCAAACTCTTTTACAAATATGTAGAGTACAATAATCGATTTCGGGACTTTCTCTATGAAAGCCAAACACGCTAACTACTAGCTTTTTTATGATCTTATTTTACTTTTAAAAATTTAAACGGCAAGTGTCACAATATATGTCCAACTTGGCATTTTTTAAACTTTGCGCTAGCGGCCATCTTGGATTATTTATACCGATCACTCAGTATGCAACATTTAAATTTACCGTCTTAGCGGCCATACTGTATAATAAAATGTCGTAAGTATGCAACCAAACATACGTTGAATGTTTTGTACATGTACGGTACAATGGGTTGCTTACAACCGGGCCATCTAATGGCAACATGCAAAACTATTCGAAAACATAGCTCCCTCACACACAGAATTGACAAACGACCATCTTAAAATATTTGAATTTTACCGCCGACCGCCATTTTGGCAGTCATTTTAAATCTACCATAAATCGGCCATTTTAAATTTATTGATCACCCTATATATAGCTATCTTGACATTTTTGAATTTCCAACCTTTTATTATTTACCCTTTATATAAAAAGTGGAGAGGAAAATACGGAACACGCAGTTGCTAAAAGAGCTAAACATGTTATTAGCATACATTTAGTTTCCATGACCAAGTATCTCAATACTTAATCCAAAGACAACTTGATACCTTATACGTCAAAGTTCTGATTAAATTGGGATTGGTCAAAACCAACCTCAAACAAAGCAAAATAGTAATCTATACTTTTGTGTCAGCTAGAAATAGAAAACAAACCTATAGAGTACCCAAAACCAACAAACCGTCAAAAAACGTAATGGGATTTAGACCAAGACAACAAAATCATCCGTAACTTTAACTTTGACTGGTACTTTATACGACCCTGAGGACAATCCAAACCTTGGAAGTTTAGAGTTTTATTTTAAAAAGTTTGAGGAATAAGAAATTTTAACAAAATACCTCTTACGTCAAAGTTTCAATAAAATTGTACCCAACAGGGGTGATCAAAACTAGACCCAAAAAAGCAAAATAGTAACCTATACTCTTTCGTCAGCTAGAAATAAAAAACAAATTAATAGAATAGCCAAAACCAGTAAGCTATCAAAAAAGTTATAGGATTTAGACCACAACGACCGTAACTTTAACTGATAACAAAAAAACTACAAAAATAAGTGGTACTACAAACAATCCTTAGGATAGTTCAAACCTTAAGAGTTTTATTTTAAAAAGTTTGAAGAATATGATTGGAAGCTTTTGCAAAATACTTCCCACGTCCCAAGTTCTAATCAACAAAGTTTAACAAAAATTGGTTGGAACGTAACCTAAAAAAAATTAATAACTTATACTTTATACAACAACTAAAATTAAAAAACAAAGCAATAGCATACCCAAAACCAGCAAATCGTCAAACAACATCATACTTCATACAACTCTAAAAACGATCCAAACCTTAAAAGTTTAGAGTCTTATTTTAAGTAGTTTGAAGAGTACAAATCTTTAGCAAAATACCTCTTACGCCAAAGTTCTGATGAAATTGTACCTGAAAAGAATTAATCAAAACCAAACCTAAAAAAGCAAAACAGTAACCTATACTCTTCCGTCAGCTAGAAATAAAAAACAAACCAATAGAGTACCCAAAACCAAAAGACCACTGTAACTTTACCTGATAACAAAAACTCTCAAAGCGTATCTTGCTTAGAAAACTACAAGAATAAATGGCACTACATACAATCCTTAGAATAATTCAAATCTTAAAAATGTTATTTTAAAAAGTTGGAAACTTTTGCAAAATACCTCAAACGACATTATACTTCATACAACCTTAAAAACAATCTAAACCTTAAGAGTTTAAAATATTATTTTTAAAAGTTTAAGGAATAAGTAGCTTAAGTAAAATACTTCCTAAGACAAAGTTCTGATCAAATTATACTTGACATGGATTGTTCAAAACTAAACCTAAAAAAAGCAAAATAATAATCTATACTCAAACAAAGAAACCAATGCCCAAAACCAAAAAACTATCAAAGATGTAATAAAATTCAGACCAAAACGACTGTTACTTTAACTGATAACAAAACATTCTCACAGCGTATTTTGCCTAGAAAAGTACAAAAATAATTGGTACTACATAGAATCCTTAAAATGATTCAAACTTGTACTACAATAACCAAGGATAGAAAATAAACCAATAAAGTATCACGAACCAGCAAACCGTCAAACGACATCATACTTCATACGATTCTAGGAACAATCCAAACCTTAAGAGTTTAGAGTTCTATTTTAAAAAGTTTGAGTAATATGATTGAAAACTTTTGCAAAATACCTCCCACGTTAAAATTCCAATCAACAACGTACTCAACAGAAATTGGTTAAAACCCAACTAAAAAGAGTCAAAGTTTACCTTTTACGCAAAAACTTTGATCAACGTTGGTCAAAACTTGACCCAAAAAAAGCAAAATAGGAACCTATACTTTTCCGTCAGCTAGAAATAAAAAAAACAAACTAATAGAGTACCTAAAACTAGCAAGCTGTCAAACGAAGTCATAGGACTTAAACAAAACACTGTGAATAGTAACTTTAACTTAAAAAAAATACTTTTGAAGCGTAATTAGCCTAAAAAACTACAAACAAAAATAGAATTACGCATAACTTTAAAGTTATCTCTAACCTTAAAAACATACAATCCTACCTAAAAAGTTAGAAGAATATGCTTAAATTTTTTTGCAAAAACTCTAATTGACATTAGATTAGTTAAAACCCAACGCGGACTTGGCAACAAAAATCTAGTCAAAGTATACCAGCTGTACTAACCATATGTAAATAACCTAACCTAACCTAACCTAACCTAACCTAACCTAACCATATTCAAATGACAAATTTGCCACTACTGTATAGAAAGTAGCACAAAACCTGCTACACTAGACTCTCTTGTCATTAAAATGCTTTACAAAATTTCACAATTTGGCACTTTTAAGAGAGATGTGCTCAATCTAATAACTTCGATTTAATTTTTCTTATAGTGCCGTAATCGCTACGAGCATAGCCGCTTGTTTCATATGTTTGTGATGTGCCATAATAGTTCTACACAAACATGCGGGACCTACAGTTTAACGTAAAAGCTGCATCCGCATTAAAATATATTTGCAAGTTTAATAATCATGGCAGTAGACCATTGAGCTACGGTAGATTTTGACTTAAACAAGCCAAAAAAGAAAAAAATACGAACTAAATCCGGACTAGCAATAGGCCACCACTAGCATTGACCAACATTGTTCTATCGTTTATAGACGCAGACAGAATAGCACCAAAATGATTCTAACCTGCCCAAAACTGAATGAACCGTTGTTTTCATCACTCTTTAACAACGCAAAATTTAAAATCTAAACCACTTGGCAGAACCACCGCCAGCCACCAGCACGGAAACAGCTTACCACGGTTAAAAAACTCAAACTCAAGCGTCTTATACACAACGCCCGCAATGTTCTTAGGTTAAGTAACCTTAAACCGTAAATAAACTATAGTGAATAACACCTCAACTTTCAAAAGTGACTTATCAGAAGTTTTAGACGCAATTAGCCGTTTTCGGTTGGCTGC
The DNA here is from genome assembly GCA_963932245.1 of Tachinus rufipes. Taxonomy (NCBI): domain Eukaryota; kingdom Metazoa; phylum Arthropoda; class Insecta; order Coleoptera; family Staphylinidae; genus Tachinus; species Tachinus rufipes. Next base: position 74,027,972 of record OZ010750.1, read on the forward strand.
ATATACACGACAAATGCCCATACACTCAACCGACCGGCGGGTGAGCATGCGGACCAATCGAGGCGCGCGGCGCACCGGCCGCGCGCAACCCGATATGGCTTGCGGCACGCCCGGCGGTTTCGGTCAGGCTACACGCCGGACGACGACAAAAAGTATACCGGTTTCCATACCCGACGGAAACTACACTTTTTAGATACAAACTCAACAAAACCTTGCCACAATTGTTGCGTCTAAGATGATATAAAAAATACCCAGAAACATACTCTACCATTGCAAAGTCTATTTGACCGGCGTCTTTTATAAGTCTAAAAAGTCTGCCTTACACTTTTTTGTTCTAGTTTTTAATCAAAACGTCTTCACACTAACATCAAAACCTTATTTAGTTAAACGTTTTAAACCAGTCGTACTAAGCCGCATCGCAAGCACCCACAACCAAGTTGGAATTACTGCTTACTATCAATTGGGCAAAAAATCTGCAAAAACCACCACAAACGCAGTCCAAAGAAAAGTAAAAACTGCTCCTACTGAAGCAAACAAGCAATATTTTACCTAACTCACTCATTTGGCAGATTTTAGGCTTAATAAAGCTTCTTCAAGTCATTGCTAGAATTGATATTATTAGATTAATTTTAAACAATTGCAAAAGTACAGTACCTAAAGTGCAAAATTATGAAATATTAAAATATTGTTAAAAATAGCAAATATTTGTTTAATAACTGTAAAGAAGTGTGAAATTCTGTTAATAAAATGTCAAAAACAGCAAAATCCGGCGTTGATACATAAAAATATTGTCAAAAAGCAGTAAAATTTTGCCATAAGTTATTAAAAAGGCAAAATTCTTTTCTCAAAAAGTCAAAAATAGTAAAATCCGTCATGAAATATCAAAATTATTATTAAAAAAAACAAACTTATTAAAAAGTGCAACATTTTAATATAAAATGTCAAAAATTTGGTCTTAAAACATTAAAATCGTGTTAAAAAGCACCAAAATCTGGCCATAAACTGTTGAAAAGTGGGACAATTTTTATAAAACAGCAAAATCCAACTATGATATAGTAAAATATTGTTTGAAACAGCAAATATCCGGCCAAAAACTGTTAAAAAGTGTAAAATTCTGTTCATAAACTGTCAAAAATAACAAAATCTGGTATTAAAGCATAAAAATATTGTCAAAAAGCAACAAAATTTAGCCTACGCCCACATTAAAATATATTAGACAAATTAGATATTGCCGCTGCTAGGAATCAAACTTAGATTGCTTGTTTAATAATCCTTGCGGTATACCATTGAGCTACGGTATATTTAGATTTAAACAAACAAACAAAATAATTTAAGAACTTAATCCGGGCTAGCAATAGACTACTAGCATTGACCAACATTGTTCTATAGCTTATAGACGCAGACAGAATAGCATCAAAATAACTCTAACCTGCCCAAAGCTAAAAAGCTTACGCTTCCACGTTTTTTGTGCCGAAAATCGTAAAAAAATACAGAACCTTTGTTCTCACTAACTCTTTAACAACGCAAGATTTAAAACTAAAACTACTTGGAAGAACCACCGCTACCAGCACGAGAACAGCTTACCACAGTTCTAAAAAATCAAAATCAAGCGTCTTACACACAACGCCCGCAATACTCTTAGGTTAAGTAACCGTAAACCGTAAATATACTATAGTGAATAACGCCATAACTATCAAAAGTGAATTATCAGAAGTTTTAGACGCAATTAGCCGCTTTCGGTTGGCTGCATATACACGACGAATGCCCATACACTCAACCGATCGGCGGGTGTGCATGCGGACCATTCGGGGCGCGCGGCGCACCGGCCACGCGCAACCCGATATGGCTTACGGCATGCTCGGCGGTCTCGGTCAGGCTACACGACGGACAACGACAAAAAGAAAACCGGCGTGCGTTTGGCGGTTTCCATACCCGACAAAGACTACTCTCTTTAGATACAAACTCAACAAAACCTTGCCACAACTGTTGCGTCGGGGATAATATAAAAAATACCCAGAAACATAATCACTCTACCATTAAAAAGTCTATTTGACCGGTGTTTTTTATAAGTCTAAGAAGTCTGCCTCACACTTACTATTTTTGTTCTAGTTTTTAATCAAGACGTCTTCACTACCATCCAAACCTTATTTAGTTTTAAACCAGTCGTACTGCGCCGCATCGCAAGCATCACAACCAAGTTGTACCTACTGCTTACTATCAATTGGACAAAATTATTATTATTATTATTATTATTAAAAAACGCAGTCCAAAAAATGTAAAAACTGCTTCTACTGAAGCAAACAAGCAATATTTTACCTAACTCACTCATTTGGCAGATTTTAGGCTTAATAAAGCTTCTTCAAGTCACTGCTAGAATTGATATTTTTAGATTAACTTTAAACAATTGCAAAAGTACAGTACCTAAAGTGCAAAATCATGAAATATTAAAATATTGTTAAAAATAAAATAGCAAATATTTGTTTAATAACTGTGAAGAAGTGTGAAATTCTGTTCATAAAATGTCAAAAACAGCAAAATCCGGCATAAAAATATTGTCAAAAAGCAGCAAAATTTGTTCATAAGCTATTAAAAAGGCAAAATTCTTTTCACAAAAAGTCAAAAATAGTAAAATCCGTCATAAAATATCAAAATTATTATTAAAAAAAAACAAAATTATTAAAGAGTGCAATATTTAATATAAAATGTCAAAAATTTGGTCTTAGAACATTAAAATAGTGTTAAAAAGCACCAAAATCTGGCCATAAACAGTTGAAAAGTGTGACAATTTTTATAAAACAACAAAATCCAACTATGAAATAGTAAAATATTGTTTGAAATAGCAAATATCCGGCTAATAACTGTTAAAAAATACAAAATTCTGATTATAAATTGTCAAAAATAACAAACTCCGCATAAAAATATTGTCAAAATGCACCAAAATTTGGCCTACTAGGCAAATATGTTGATAGTTTGCCAATGATTTGCAAAAGAAACGGCCACATTAAAATATATTTGACAAATTAGATATTATCGCTGTTACCAATCAAACTCAGATTGCTTGCTTAATAATCCTTGCAGTAGACCATTGAGCTACGGTAGATTTAGATTTAAACAAACAAAAAAAATAATTTAAGAACTTAATCCGGACTAGCAATAGACTACTAGCATTGACCAACATTGTTCTATTGCTTATAGACGCATACAGAATAGCATCAAAATGACTCTAACCTACCCAAAGCTAAAAAGCTCACGCTTCCACGTTTTCTGAACCAAAAACTGTAAAAAAATACTTTAACCAAACTGAACCTTTGTTTTCAGTAACTCTACTACATCGCAAGATTTAAAACTTAAACCACTTGACAGAACCAACGTTACAAGCACGAGATAAGCCTATCATAGTTCTGCAAAACTTAAATTCAAAAGTTCTATAACAACGCCTGCAATGTTCTTAGGTTAAGTAACCTTAAACCGTAATGATTAAAAATGACTTATCAGAAATATGTTTTGGACGTAATTAGATAATTCTAGTAACTAAAAATGACATTAAAATGCACTTATTAACAAAATAAATAACCTCAAGTAGTTTGACCACAATGATAACGCTAACCCTGATTTGATTATTAATAAATTACTTGATGATTCTACTCTTAAATACATAATTACTAAATAAATGATTTTTTTAATTTTGTTTTGCCGCGTTGGTTTTGGTCGACTGCATATACACGACAAATGCCCATACACACAACCGACCGGCGGGTGTGCATGCAGACCGATCCGGGCGCGCGGCGTACTGTCCGCGCGCAACCCGCTTTGGCTCGCAAGACGCGCGATGTTCTCGGCCGGGCTTGGCTGCTTGGAGAGGTGCCCATACACGACAGACAACGACAAATAGAAAGCCGGTGCGCGTTTGGCGGTTTCCATACCCGACGCAAACTACACTCTTTGGATACTCGGACGGCAACGGCCGCAAAGAAAGCAAAAGATAAAAGCTTTTGCCCCTTAATTCAAGAAAACCTTGCCACAACTGTTGTGTTTTTTATGAGTTCAAGGAGTCTGCTTTACACTTACTATTTTTGTTCAAGTTTTTAATCAAGACGTCCTCACTCTACTATCAAAATCTTACTTAGCACAGACGCAGTCCAAACAAAAGTTAGAATTGCTTCTTCTAGAGTGTGCAAACAATACTTTACCTAACTCACTTATTTGGCAGTTTTTAGGCTTAATAACTTCAAGCAATTACAAAAATACAATACGTAAAGTGCAAAATTTTTAGAAACTATTTATTTTTTTGTTTACAGACAGCAACTACCTAATCAACCCAAAGGCAATCCATTAAAACGGATTTGCAAACAACACAATTTGACTTAAAAATCAGTTATTACCGTGACAATTGAACACAATTCTTAATAGCTTAATAGAAAATATACAAACAAAGATACCAAACCAAGTTTCTAGCTCTTGTAGTAACCATTCTTAATGACTTCCGTCATTGACTTCTTGATGTTATTAGAAAAAATAAAAACACTAGGTTTTTATTTTTATAACGCACTTTTCCAAAAAAAACATTTTTAAAAGCAAATCTTCCAAACTTTAGCTCAAGATTCCTGATTTTTTTTTTTCTCAAAATAACATTCTAACCTCAAAAACCTAATAATAATTGTTATTTTAGAACAATTTTCTCTGTTTATAGCAAAATCACCAATAGTTAGACCACAACAGATAAACTTTCTAGCTTCTTTTGTTATAAAAAGTCATTAGTCTTAAAAGCGCAAAAACTTATTTAAGCTTTAACTGTGTTTACACAAAAAAATCCGCACATTGCAAGTTGTAAAGGTTGTTCATCTTATTGCAAAGTTTTCAACAACAAACTCCTGCTTTACCTCAAAGCACACTCAAATGCCTCAATCTTATAAACAAGCAAAAACACTTTTTAGGTGTCACTCAAATGAGGTTAAGTTAATCGGCGCTTGTAAGAATAAATCTGTTTTTAGATATTCCATATTTAAACTATTTATTTTAATGCTTACCAATTTTAAAAAACTTATTTATTTTTTTTAGAATTAGTATGCATTTTAATACGTTTATGCAAGTCTTAAATTGAATGCGTCGAAGGTGGTAACGCAATGTGTGTGAAGGAGATGCTAGGCACACTGATGATGGGTGCATACTTTGAAACACAAGTGTACGTGTCTCTTACCGGATAAAAAGGCAATTTACATAAATTATATAATTTATTAATTTTATTTGTTTTGGTCATTTGATTCAAATAAAACGCGCCAAAAATGCCGTTGCTTGTCCGTGTAGGATTTAACTGTATTACAGCTCTCCTTCACACACAAACAGTTCAACCTGTCTTCTAGTAGGGGGCATTGCGTTACTACCTTCAACACATTACTAAACATAAACTGTTTATTACTTAATGTGATTTTATGTAAATTGTCTCTTCAACCAGTGAGATGCTAGGCACACCAAAGATAGGTGCATACCCTGAAACACGAATGTATGTGTCTCTTACTGGATGAAAAAGCATTTTACATAAAATACATCATTTTTTAATTTTAAATTTATAAAAAAAAATATTTTGTATTTTGCTATCGTTGTGAGCAATTGTATAACAATTTAAATCAAAAAACTTATTGGTTTCATAATTAAAATCAGTATTAAGATTGTTAAGTTAAATTAAAACACAAATTAGCAAAAATGTTGCTCACAGCATCATTAAAAAAATTGTGTGCAACTATTCTACAGTATCAATTGTGCATACTGCAATGAGGTTTACACGCAATTTTTAATTTAACTTGCAACAAAGTTACACATTTTTTCTTTGTTTTGTACTATTTTATTTTCATATAATTTATGAAACTTTTTTGATTAATAAAGTTATTTATTTAATAATTAATAAGTGTATATTTTTTTAAGTTAAATTTTGTAGACTAAAAAACAAGAGACATTTATGATTATATTATAATTAATTTAGTATTTGATTGAAAATATAGGAATACCAATTCATATGATGTGGTTATAAATATAATTGATATATAATTAATATTGAAAACTGATTTTATGTTGATATTAATTGATGTATATGGTGTCAATATATGGGGCGAATTTAATTTGTGTGGCTTGCTGCATTTAGATATTAATAATATCTGACCAAATATAAAATTTGTTTAGAACACGTGTGCAATGCTGGACGTCTTCCACGCGTTTGTTACCTATGTTTTACAATTCTAATTACATATCTTACATGTCCTGGGACCACCCATGTAACGTCTTTTGATTTTCCTATTGGTTTATTGGTGTGAGCTTGTGGTTTTCCATTGGTTAGTGTCGGCGTCAGGTCGGAAAGGACGCGCATGAGTGAAGGTGAGGGTGGCCGACGCTTTTCGAAATTGTCAGTGCACTTCTGGTCTTTGCTAATTCTCTGTGGCGACGCTCCGAGCTAGCAGCCGTCGGAAATATACGCGCTCCGCACACGAACTTCGCGTATCGCGCGCGCCGCATGACATTGTTAAACACGCTCTTAATAAAATGTTTTATTAAAAAACATTCACAATAATCATGTTTTCCAAGAAACTTATAAAAACTTGTTTAGCCCTTTTTTGGGTAATAAATATCCTGTGTATTGCACACGCTGCTAATTCATCCGGATCATCCAATGGTGAGTACCGTTTAATTATTATTACACCACAACTTTTTTTTAAAAGCGGTCCACTACAAAATTGAATCCTGGCGTAGATGACAAGCTTTGAAAGCTTTTTATGTTCAAATTTACGCAACAATTAAAAAACTTTTTAATCCCAATTAAGTAAATATATTAATAATCTTCATTAAAAATTTTAAATTCCCTCAATAAAATACAATCATTTATAAAACTTTTTTGCAATTTTAGCGCGCTTCATAAATTTTATTAATAAAATATTCAGTTGATTTAGTGCAAATTTATTAAAATCGCGACTGTTATAAAAATAAATCGTGGTAGTTAAATAAAGCTTAAATTAAAATATGACAAATTCAATGGGTCTGCAATATTCATCAGGAAATTTATTGTTCAATTGGTTCAAATTTATGGTGTAGAAAATTAATTTTTAATATCATAAATTTTTGAATAAAAGTGAATCAGTTCTTAGTGTCTGAATTTGTGTCCTCAATATAATAATAGGATTGATAATACTATAATCCAAGACTCAAATCCTGCGGCTTACTAACATAATCCAATTTGGTTTAACACCTGACATTCTAAGAAATACATTTGGATTATTATATTGCATAAAGTAACCAATACAAATATTTCCTGTATAATTAATTAAGTTGTTTTGTTTACTTTTAATGACTGTGATTAAGGTTTAGTTTTGAATTAAAAATTAAATACTAATAAGCTATAATTAAAAAAGAACTGAATAATTTAAAAACTCTTTACATAAAACACCAACTAATCTGTGAAACGCGTAAAATGTTTTTTTCAAACAGAAATCAGTTGTGTTATTACTTTAGCTTTTAATTTTATTTAGTCTATGTTTTTTTTGCATATTTTGAACAAATAAACATTATTTTTAACAAATTTAATAATTTTATTTGCACACAAAATAACAAATTTATATACAATTTCTTAAAACATCTAAAACTAGTAAATGGTTTTAACTGACAATAGGTTAGGTCAGGTCAAAAATTGTCAATCTTTTTTGAATAGTTTTTGAATGTGCATGTTAAATAAACATTTATGAAGCCGAACTAGACTAAATTTTTTCATTTTAATGTTTAATTGTGTTAATGTCATGTTCATTCTTTATAAATAGCTTTATTATGTTTTTACTGGATTATTATTTTATTTTATTATTGTTATATTACCATTTATAAAATTTAATTCTCAATCAAAACAAAATAAGTTAGTATAAAAGTTATTTTATTAAACTAGGCCGGATCGTGATCTCTGTGACGTAGTAGCATGCGCATATGGCTGCGCGTGAGCACAACTTGTTATTTGTATCATAAAACGCTTTATATATGTTTTTTTTTTTAATTACATGTAGACACGTATATAACAAAATTAAAAAACCAGTCTGATTTTTTTTTTAAACTTTTAGAATTAATTGTTCTATAAATGTACCAGAACTGCCAAAAAATGTAACTTATCTTAAAAATTATCAAAAAATGCTGAAATTAATAGAGTTGCATGGTTAACTTAGTTTATATAGTCTTAGTACAGAGCTTTTGAGTAAATAGTTAAAAAGTGGCACTTTTTCTTCATGTCATGTTTTTTCTTTTGTAAAATCATCAAATATTACTGCAGAAAGCTGAAACTAATTTAAAATAATACAAAATTTAATGTAGATTGTTTAGCTTGGTTTATATTAATACAAAATTTCAAGTAAATAGCTAAAAGCTGTCAAAAAATGCATTTTTAATGCAAAATTTTGTTCTTTCTATTGTTAAATCATCAGATAATATCTTAAAAAATTGTAACTAGCTTAAAAATATGCATAATTTAAAATAGATTTAAGTGATTTACTTGGTTTATGTTGACCCAGTACAAAGCTTTAAATTAAATACCTTAAAAACTGTAAAAAAGTGCTACGTTTAATGCAATTTGTGTTTGTTTTTTGTTAAACTTTTAAATAATGCTTTAAAATTACCGTGGAAAAATAAAAAAAAAATTAAAAATGTAAAATTAAATGTAAAAATTACAGAACAGCTGTCAAAAAGTATCACTTTTAATGCAACTGTTATGTCAAAGGTGGTAACGCAAAGCCCCCTATTAGGAGAAACGTTAAACTGCGGGGACATTTTCACTTCATCTCCCTCATTCTTTTATGTTTGTTAGCTGCAGGAACACTAGAGGTGGTAGTAATATGTAATTCCTTGATAATAAATACTTGGGCGGGTGGGCGGGGACACTTTTTTAAACAACCGGCTCAAAATTTATCAACAAAATTGTTGCGTCACCTCTTTCTTCTTACTTAATGACATCTGTTAGTCATTTTGCCATGTTTTTTAGACGCAGAAACACGGGAAGCGGTATTTACATGTAATTCTTTGAAAATAAACATTCTGGCAGGTAGGCGGGAACAGTTTTTTAAACCAACAACCCAGAATTTTTCAACTGTGTCCACGCCCACCCACCCAAGTGTTTGTTATCAAGGAATTAGTTGCGTCACTTCTTTGTCAGCCATTCATACGCCACTGTTGACGTATTAGCCTCATCTCTGATTGTAATGCTGGCAACTTACATTACAAGAGACCTACAGTTTTAAGTGGATTTTGAACCACTGGAGAGAATTCATCACTCCATCAAAAAAGGTTTTAGCCGTAAAACCTCATGCTGGCAAAGCGGCTTGAGGAGTGGGAGAGCGTATAGAAAGTGAAAAGTATATCACGGTATATGGGAATCAAACCTACGATCTTCGGTACAGCGGCCGGATGCCTAGACCACTGCGCCACGTTCTTTCTTGCGTTACCTCTCTCTTCTTATTTAATGACATCTGTTAGTTATTCTGTTATGTTTTTTAGCCGCAGGAACACAGGAGGCGGTTGTAACATGTAATTCTTAGATGACAAACACTTGGGCAGGGACACTTTTTTAAACCACCGGTCCAAAATGTATTAAATGTTGTCAAGGAATTAGTTGCGTCACTTCTCTCTTCTAACTTAATGACATCTGTCAGTTACACTGCCATGTTTTTTTAGCTGCATAAACACTGGAAGTGGAAGTAATATGTAATTCCTTAATGACAAACACTTGAACAAGTGAGCGGAAATACTTTTTTAAACCACTGGTATAAAATTTATTGACATTGAATTAGTTGCGACACCTTCCCCTTCTAACTTAATGACATCTGTTAGTCATTCTGTCATGTTTTTTATCTGCAGGAGCACAGGAGGCGGTAGTAACATGTAATTCCTTAATAACAAACACTAGGGCGGGTAAGCAAAAACACTTTTTTAAACCACCGGCTCAGATTTTATCAACTGTGTCCCCGCCTACCCACCCAAGTGTTAGTTATCAAGAAATTAGATGCGTCACTTTTTTCTTCTAACTTAATGACATCTTATTAGTCATTTTGTCATGTTCTTTAAACGCAAAAACACGAGAAACGGTAGTAACATGTAATTTCTTAATGACAAACACTCAAGCGGGTGAGCGGGGACACTTTTTTAAACCACTAGTTTAGAATTTATCAACTGTGTCTCCGACCACCCACCCAAGTGTTTGTTGTTAAGGAATTAGTTGCGTCATCTCCCTCTTCTTACTTAATGACACCTGTTAGTCGTTCTGTCATGTTTTATAGCCGCAGTAGCATGGGAGGCTGTAGTAACATGTAATTCTTTGATGACAAACACTCGGGCGAGTGAACGGGGAAACTTTTTTAAGCCACCGGCCTAAAATGTATAAATTATGTTCCCGCCCACCCACCCAACTGTTTGTTGTGAAGGAATTAATTGCGTCACTCCTCTCTTCTAACTTAATGACATCTGTCATTCATTCTGTCATGTTTTTTAGTTGCAGAAATACTGAAAGTTGTAATAATATGTAATTTTTTTATGTTAAACACTCGGGCGGGTAGGCGAAGACACTTTTTTTAACCACCGGCCCAAAATTTATCAACTGTGTCTCCGTTTACTCACCCAAGTGTGTGTTATCAAAAAACTTATTACTTCATCTCTTTCTTCTAACTTGTCCCCGCCTACCCTCCCAAGTGTTTGTGGTCAAGGAATTAATTGCGTCACTTCTCTCTTTTAATTTAATGACATCTGTCAGTCACTCTGTCATGTTTTTTAGTTGCAGAAACACTGGAGGTGGTAATAATATGTAATTTTTTAATGTTAACACTTGGGCGGGTGGGCGGGGACACTTTTTCAAATCACCAGCCCAAAATTTATCAACTGTGTCTCCGTCTACTCACCCAAATGTTGGTTATCAAAAAACTTGTTACTTCATCTTCCTCTTCTAACTTAATGACATTTGTCAGTCATTCTGTCATGTTTTTTAGCCTCAGGAACACGAGAGGCGGTAGTAACATGTAATTCCTTAATGAAAAACACTCGGGTTGGTAGATGGAAACATTTTTTTAAACCATTGGCCCAAAATTTATAAACTGTGTCCCCGCCCACCCACCCAAGTGTTTGTTATCAAGGAATTAATTGCGTCACCTCCTTCTTCTTATTGATGATAAATATTAATGATAAACACTCGGGCGGGTCGGCGGGGACACTTTTTTAAACCACCTTCCCAAAATGTATTAATTGTGTCTAAGCCCACCCACCTAAGTGTTTGGAGTCAAGGAATTAGTTGCGTCACTTCTCTCATCTAACTTAATGACATGTCAGTCACTCTGCGCGGTTGAGCAGGGATACTTTTTTAAACCACTGGTCTAAAATTTATTGACTGTGTCCCCGCCCGCCCACCCAAGTGTTTGTTGTCAAGGAATTAGTTGCGACACCTTCCTCTTCTAACTTAATGACATCTGTTAGTCATTTTGTCATGTTTTTTAGCTGCAGGAGCACAGAAAGCGGCAATAACATGTAATTCCTTAATGACAAACACTAGGGCGAGTAGGCGGAAACACTTTTTCAAACCACCAGTTCAGATTTTATTAACTGTGTCCCCGCCCATTCTCCCAAGTATTTGTTATCAAAGAATTAGTTGCGTCAACTTCCTCTTCTAACTTAATAATATTTGTCAGTCATTCTGTTGTGTTTTTTAGCTGCAGAATCACTAGAAGTGGTAGTAATATGTAATTCTTTAATGATAAACACTTGGGTCTTCGCCCTACCCTAGTGTTTGTTATCAAAAAAATTGTTACTTCATCTCCTTCTTCAAATTTAATAACATCTGTAAGTCATTCTCTCATGTTTGTTAGCTGCAAGATCACGGAAAATAGTAGTAACATGCAATTTCTAAATGATAAATACTAGGTGGGCGGGGTCATTTTTTTAAACTAGCGGCCCAAAATTTATCGACTGTGTCCCCGCCCACCCACCCAAGTGTTTGTTATCAAGGAATTAGTTGCGTCACTTCCTTCTTTTAACTTAATGACATTTGTCAGTTATTCTGTTATGTTTTTTAGCTGCAGGAACACTGGAAGTGGTATTTATATGTAATTTTTTAATGATAAACACTTGGGTCCCCACCTGCTTACTCGAGTGTTTGTTATCAAAAAATTGTTTTTTTATCTCCTTCTTTAAATTTAATAACATCTGTAAGTCATTCTCTCATGTTTGTTAGCTGCAAGAACACGGAAAATAGTAGTAATATGTAATTTCTTAATGATAAATAGTAGGGCGGGTGAGCGGGGACACTTTTTTAAACCACCGGCCCAAAATTTATCAACTGTGTTTCTGCCCACCCACCCAAGTTCTTCTTATCAAGGAATTAATTGCGTCAACTCTCTTTTCTTACTTAATGACATCTGATAGTCATTTTGTCATGTTTATTAAGCGCAAGGGAGGCGGTAGTGATATGTAATTTCTTGATAACAAACATTCGGGCGGGTGGGCGGGGACATTTTTTTAAACTACCGGCCCAAAATTTATTAACTGTGCCCCCGCCCACCCACTCAAGTGTTTGTTATCAAGGAATTAGTCGTTTCATATCCTTCTTCTAACTTAATGACATATGTCAGTCATTCTGTCTGTTTTTTAGCCACAGAAGTACGGGAGGCGGTAGTAACATGTAATTTTTTGATAACAAAACTCGGGCGGGTGGGCGGGGACACTTTTTCAAACCACTGGCCCAGAATTTATCAATTGTGTTCACGCCCACCCACCCAAAGGTTTGTTATTAAAGAATTAGTTGTGTCGCCTCCCTCTTCTAACTTAATAATATCTATGAGTCACTCTGTCATGTTTTATAGCCGCAGGAGCACGGGAAGCTGTAGTAATATGTAATTCCTTGATGATAAATATTGAGGCGGGTGGGCAAAGACACTTTGTCAAACCACCGGTTCAAAATTTATTGATTGTGACCCCGCCCACCCACCAAAGTGTTTGTTATCAAGGAATTAGTTGCGTCACCTCCCTCTTCTAACTTAATGACATCTGTCAGTCACTCTATCATGTTTTTTAGACGCAAGAACAAGGGAGGTGGTAGTAATATGTAATTCCTTGAACACTTGGGCGGGTGGGCGTGGACACTTTTTCAAACTACCGGCGCAGAATTTATCAACTGTGTCATCAAATAATACCTTAATAAACTAAAACAAGTTTTAAAAGATGTATAGTTTAATCCAAATTATATATTTTATGTATGAGTAAAGGCAAATTCATTGTTGGACAAAATTTGCTCTGTTTTTTTATTATTTTTGTAAAAAAATCCTATTACGTGCAATTTAAGGAAGACGTTTTTAAATATTTCAACTCACATATTTACACTGAAAAGGAGATTGTCTAATTGAATGTAAAATTTTTAACGATCAGTAATGTTCACTGTGTCTATTGTTGATACATTCTTTTGTAAAACTAGCTTTGTCTGTTCACTGTACATTTGAAATTAAATTTAAATTGTCCAACTATTGGTAAAATAAAATGTGTCTCACTTTATTTCCAATACATTAATTGTTGACTGTAGGATTATTTACTACACATTTTGTAAGAAACATAATTTAGCTCATCTATCCTAAAAGTTGCAGTGAGGCTTTAAATGAATTTCTGACAAAAAATCTACAAATTAAATTTATATCAGCAACACTACTCTAAGCTATTGGCACAATGATGGCTTCATTCCAACAATTAGATACATAAATTAATTGTATTACCCAAATAGAGTATGTCGCACATAATAAAATTAGAGATACACAATTTAAATTCTATTAGAAAGCAAGCAAAATAATTATTCGAATAAATTATTTTAATTTAAGCAAATGTTTATCATTTTTATATGTATTCTAGAACCTGTTGCATCGGATTTAATTTTATATACATATCAACATAATAGTTGGGAATTTAAATTGAATTTAAGTTATATACATCATATTTATTTAACAAAAAAAATATATAAAGATCGACCGTAGTATGTCAGCTATAATTATAATAAATAGTATTTTAGGTTATTTTTGATTATTTAAAGCGTATTTTACAACTAAATTTATACTTGTTTGTCAATTTTCTGACGTGGTGCGCAGTAAACAAGTATTGAATGCAAGTTATTAATTCTTACAAATACATTACTAGTTTTGGCTTGACTAGAGTCATCTACAGATGTAATAACTCAGTTAACGTAAGAATAAACTTGTGATAAAGAAATATAAAAGCTCCAATTTTATATGTCTGTTGTATAATAAATACAAGAACTCCACCTTGTGAATATTATTTTACCAACAATCAGAATATTTCAAAACGCAGATTAAAATAACTTGTTTACAAACAATAATGTAGCACGCTATAGATGTGATTTAATTAATGCGCAATATGTGGTGCTTAACGTTTTCATCAATATCAATACAGACAAAAGCATTTAAAGCATTTTTTAATTTAATTTCTAAACGTGATATGAATTACTTAATAGATCATAATAACCAGAGGCTTAAGGTTAACTGTAGAGACCCTAGACTAACATTGTTTAGGGGAATACCCAATTAACCCAAATTAATTCAAGTTTGGATTAGTTGCGGCATTTCAAAAAACTATTTTTTCAGTAATAAATTTATAGAGAAACAACATTGAAGTACGCTTGTTATGTCATGTCACTAAGTTTTGTATACATTAACATATTGAACAGATCAAAACCATTAAAAAAACACTTTTTGTAATATTTTATAGACCACAGAATATAGAAATCAATAGTATGTAGATCATTCATAATCTCTAGATCAAAATTAAGATAAAAAAACACAAAAAAATTTGCAGATCACAAATAATATGTAAATGGAACATTTAAGTTTACAAATAATAATTTAGAAATTAAGATCAAAATCTAGAACAGATCAAAACCATTAAAAAACTACATTTTGTAATATTTTATAGACCACAAAATATAGAAATCAACAATATGTAGATCATTTATAATTTTCAGATCAAAATGTAGATCAAAGATCACAAAAAAATGTGCAGATCACAAATAATATGTAAATGGAACATTTAAGTTTACAAATAATAATTTAGAAATTAAGATCACAATCTAGAACAGACCAAAACCATTAAAAAACTACATTTTGTAATATTTTATAGACAACAAAGTATAAAAATCAACAATATGTAAATCATTTATAATTTTCAGATCAAAATGTAGATCAAAGATCACAAAAAAACGTGCAGATCACAAATAATATGTAAATGAAACATTTAAAATCTCAAGAAATAATCTAGAAAATAAGATCAAAATCTAGAACAGATCAAAACCATTAAAAAACTACATTTTGTAATATTATATAGACCACAAAATATAGAAATCAACAATATGTAGATCATTCATAATTTTCAGATCAATATTTTGGTCAAAGATCACAAAAAAATGTGCAGATCACAAATAATATGTAAATGAAACATTTAAAATTTCAAGAAATAATCTAGAAAAAAAGATCAAAACTTAGAACAGATCAAAACCATTAAAAAAACATTTTGTAATATTTTATAGATCACAAAATATAGAAATCAATAGTATGTAGATCATTCATAATCTCTAGATCAAAATTAAGATAAAAAAACACAAAAAAATGTGCAGATCACAAATAATATGTAAATGAAACATTTAAAATCTCAGAAATAATCTAGAAAATAAGATCAAGATCTTCAAAAAATCAAAACCATTAAAAAAACATTTTGTAATATTTTATAGACAACAAAATATAGAAATCAATAGTATGTAGATCATTCATAATCTCTAGATCAAAATTAAGATAAAAAAACACAAAAAAATGTGCAGATCACAAATAATATGTAAATGAAACATTTAAAATTTCAAGAAATAATCTAGAAAAGAAGATCAAAATTTAGAACAGATCAAAACCATTAAAAAAACATTTTGTAATATTTTATAGATCACAAAATATAAAAATCAATAGTATGTAGATCATTCATAATCTCTAGATCAAAATTAAGATAAAAAAACACAAAAAAATGTGCAGATCACAAATAATATGTAAATGAAACATTTAAAATCTCAGAAATAATCTAGAAAATAAGATTAAGATCTTGAAAAAATCAAAACCATTAAAAAAACATTTTGTAATATTTTATAGACCACAAAATATAGAAATCAATAGTATGTAGATCATTCATAATCTCCATATCAAAGTTAAGATCAAATAACACAAAAAAATGTGCAGATCACAAATAATATGTAAATGAAACATTTAAAATTTCAAGAAATAATCTAGAAAAGAAGATCAAAATTTAGAACAGATCAAAACCATTAAAAAAACATTTTGTAATATTTTATAGATCACAAAATATAGAAATCAATAGTATGTAGATCATTCATAATCTCTAGATCAAAATTAAGATAAAAAAACACAAAAAAATGTGCAGATCACAAATAATATGTAAATGAAACATTTAAAATCTCAGAAATAATCTAGAAAATAAGATTAAGATCTTGAAAAAATCAAAACCATTAAAAAAACATTTTGTAATATTTTATAGACCACAAAATATAGAAATCAATAGTATGTAGATCATTCATAATCTCCATATCAAAGTTAAGATCAAATAACACAAAAAAATGTGCAGATCACAAATAATATGTAAATGAAACATTTAAAATTTCAAGAAATAATCTAGAAAAGAAGATCAAAATTTAGAACAGATCAAAACCATTAAAAAAACATTTTGTAATATTTTATAGATCACAAAATATAGAAATCAATAGTATGTAGATCATTCATAATCTCTAGATCAAAATTAAGATAAAAAAACACAAAAAAATGTGCAGATCACAAATAATATGTAAATGAAACATTTAAAATTTCAAGAAATAATCTAGAAAAGAAGATCAAAATTTAGAACAGATCAAAACCATTAAAAAAACATTTTGTAATATTTTATAGATCACAAAATATAGAAATCAATAGTATGTAGATCATTCATAATCTCTAGATCAAAATTAAGATAAAAAAACACAAAAAAATGTGCAGATCACAAATAATATGTAAATGAAACATTTAAAATTTCAAGAAATAATCTAGAAAAGAAGATCAAAATTTAGAACAGATCAAAACCATTAAAAAAACATTTTGTAATATTTTATAGATCACAAAATATAGAAATCAATAGTATGTAGATCATTCATAATCTCTAGATCAAAATTAAGATTAAAAAAACACAAAAAAATGTGCAGAGTACAAATAATATGAAAATGAAACATTTAAAATCTCAAGAAATAATCTAGAAAATAAGATCAAGATCTTGAAAAAATCAAAACTATTAAAAAAACATTTTCTAATATTTTATAGATCTCAAAATATAGAAATCATTAATATGAAGATCATTCATAATCTCCAGATCAAAGTTAAGATCAAAAAACACAAAAAAATGTGCAGATCACAAATAATATGTAAATGGAACATTTAAGTTTACAAATAATAATTTAGAAATTAAGATCACAATCTAGAACAGATCAAAACCATAAAAAACTACATTTTGTAATATTTTATAGACCACAAAATATAGAAATCAACAATATGTAGATCATTCATAATTTTCAGATCAAAATGTAGATCAAAGATCACAAAAAAATGTGCAGATCACAAATAATATGTAAATAAAACATTTAAAATCTCAAGAAATAATCTAGAAAAGAAGATCAAAATTTAGAACAGATCAAAACTATTAAAAAAACATTTTGTAATATTTTATAGATCACAAAATATAGAAATCAATAGTATGTAGATCATTCATAATCTCTAGATCAAAATTAAAATAAAAAAACACAAAAAAATGTGCAGAGTACAAATAATATGAAAATGAAACATTTAAAATCTCAGAAATAATCTAGAAAATAAGATCAAGATCTTGAAAAAATCAAAACTATTAAAAAAACATTTTGTAATATTTTATAGATCACAAAATATAGAAATCATTAGTATGTAGATTATTCATAATCTCCAGATCAAAGTTAAGATCAAAAAATACAAAAAAATGTGCAGATCACAAATAATATGTAAATGGAACATTTAAGTTTACAAGTAATAATTTAGAAATTAAGATCACAATCTAGAACAGATCAAAACCATAAAAAACTACATTTTGTAATATTTTATAGACCACAAAATATAGAAATCAACAATATGTAGATCATTCATAATTTTCAGATCAAAATGTAGATCAAAGATCACAAAAAAATGTGCAGATCACAAATAATATGTAAATAAAACATTTAAAATCTCAAGAAATAATCTAGAAAATAAGATCAAAATCTGGAACAGATCAAAACCATTTAAAAACCATATTTTGTAATATTTTATAGACCACAAAATATAAAAATCAGTAGTATGTAGACCAATCATAATCTCCAGATCAAAATTTAGATGAAAAACTACAAAATATTGTGCAGATCACATATAAATTGTAAATGAAACATTTAAGACCACAATAAATAATTTAAAAGTTATGATCAAAATCTAAAACAGATCAAAACCATTAAAAAACCACATTTTTAATATTTTATATATGACAAAATATAGAAATCAATAGTATGTAGATCATTTATAATCTCTAGATCAAAATTGAGATCAAAAACCACAACAAATTCTGCAGATCACATATAAAATGTATATAAAACATTTAAGATCACAAATAATCTACAGATCAACTTGAAACATTACATAAATGTTTTTGATATAAAGTATAGAGATCATGATCAACAATAAAAAAAAAACAAGAAAACCTATGCAATCAATTTATAATTTCCAGATCAATGATGTTCAGATCTTAATCTAAAACCAAAAAATTACAAAACATAATTTACAAATTTACTTGAAACAATAAAGATCACAAAAATTACATAAATGTCTTTGATATAAAGTATGGAGATCATGATCAACAATAAAAGATAATCAAGAAAACTTGTGCAAGTAATTTATAATTTCCAGATCAATGATGTTTAGATCTTAATCTAGAATCAAAAAATTACAAAACATACAGATCAACTTAATACAATAAAGATCACATACGTTATATAAATGTCTTTGATATAAAGTATGAAGATCATGATCAACAATAAAAGAAAATCAAGAAAACTTATGCAAGTAATTTATAATTTCCAGATCAATAATGTTTAGATCATAATCTAGAACCAAAAGATTACAAAACATAATCAACAGATCAACTTGAAACAATAAAGATCACAAAAATTACACAAATGTTTTTAATGTGAAGTGATCATGATCAACAATAAAAGAAGATCAAAAAAATGTTAGCAAGTAATTTATAATTTTTAGATCAATGATGTTTAGACCTTAATCTAGAACCAAAAGATTACAAAACATAATCTACAAATAAACTTAAAACAATAAAGATCACAAAAGTTACATTAATGTTTTTGAGATAAAGTATAAAGATCATGATCAACAATAAAAGAAAATCAAGAAAACTTATGCAAGTAATTTATAATTTCCAGATCAATAATGTTTAGATCATAATCTAGAACCAAAAGATTACAAAACATAATCTACAAATAAACTTAAAACAATAAAGATCACAAAAGTTACATAAATGTCTTTGATATAAAGTATAAAGATCATGATCAACAATAAAAGAAAATCAAGAAAACTTATGCAAGTAATTTATAATTTTTAGATTAGTGATGTTTAGATCGTAATCTAGAACCAAAAGATTACAAAACATAATCTACAGATCAACTTGAAACAATAAAGATCACAAAAATTACATAAAAGTTTTTGATGTGAAGTGATCATGATCAACAATAAAAGAAGATCAAAAAAATGTCAACAAGTAATTTATAATTTTTAGATCAATGATGTTCAGACCTTAATCTAGAACCAAAAGATTACAAAACAACTTAAAACAATAAAGGTCACAAAAATTACATAAATGTCTTTGATAAGAAGTATTGTGTGAACAACAAAAATAGTAAGTTTTTTTGTAAGGTTAATGTTTATAAAATAAAGTTAATTTAATATAATTAAATGTAATTTGTGGAATATTAAATTTGAAATAGTTTGAAGTGTATTATGCACAAACAGAATTGTTAATTGGAAATTAAAATTATATAATGGTCATTGTTTAAATAAGGTTAATGTTTATTAAAAATATATTTAGGTCAATTTAATAATAAATTATAAATTGTAAAGTGCAGTGTAAATTTGAAATAGTGTCAATTATGTGTTATGCAAACTGTAAATTGGATATTTAAGTACAATAATACTTATACAAAAAGAGAATGCTTTTATAGTAAACGGTCATTATTGCAGTGGAACTATTTTTTTTAATATTTACCACACAATGATATCATTCATACTATTTTATAAAAACTTATAATAGAGTTCAAACACGTATCAGCTTCAACAATTCAATATTTAAGTATAATTTTTCCGTTTATTTTTACTTCCATCATTTGAGTTAAACTTTCACCAAACTTATCTACTAAAGCTACAGTTGCAAACCCCTACAATTTTCACAACAATGCAAATTACATGAGAATGACTTGGAATTTTGTATCATAACTGCGATAAAAATGTTATGGTCATTCATACATGTATAACGTATCTGATCTACTAAGCTAATTTAGATTCTGTTGTGCATAAATGAAAAATACAGAAATATTATATAAATGGTTATTTCATTATAAATAAAATACAATAGTAATCAGAAAATGAAATGTATATATGTAACAAATACTCCAAACAAAAATTAATAAAATAAAACACATCAAAACACACATTCCATATGCTATAATAAATTTATATACAAAACAAGATATGAAATTAAAAATTCAATAATATATAAATGCTATAAAAAACAAATGTTAAAATTGAAATGTAATCCAATAGTTAAATACATCCTTTTACAGAGTTATTATATCAATTTAAATAATAATGTTTTTTGTGTATATTTTATAAGATAAATTAGGTTAGAAAATGATTTTTGTTTGTTGAGCTTTGATGTGAGTGGTATAAATTTGTTAATTTTAAACGCTACTTAAATATTTAGGGCTTCAGTACTGTATAAAGTAGTTTTTGGTTATATTTCTATTTATTGTGCGTTTTACAAAAGCTTTCAGAGCAATCATTTGTTGACACCCAGTTCACTCTAGAACCACCACACCGAGCATTTTAATTATTTTGAATAACGTCACAATTTGTATGATTTTACTATCAAGGACACTTCCTTAACACAAAAAAAAGAAAAAGAAACACCTACAACTTTTTTTCACTATCATTTAGAAAATAAGCCCTACCCTTCAAGTTTTTAAAACAACCATGTTTTGAGCCAAGACTCAAACTTGCAAAACTTTATCATTAGAGTTAGTTTGTCAATATAAAAATAAAAGCAGGTTAGGTTAGGTTAGTTTTTCGTGATTTGTAACATTAGTTGTGGCTGTTGCTTAACAATGCATATAGATAAAATTGACGATTGATTTTTGCAATTTTTTGGTAATAAAATTCTTGCTGCACGCTTACGGGCGACCGAGATAATCAGTTTTTTGTGATTTGTTGCGTTAGGTTAGGTTAGGTTAGTTTTTTGTGATTTGTTGCGTTAGTTGTGGCCGTAGCTCAACAAAGCATTTAGATAAAATTGACGGTTGATTTTTTTGAAATTTTTTGGTAAAAAAAATTTTGCCGCATGCTTACGGGCAGCCGAGATAATCAGTTTTTTGTGAATTGTTGAGTTAAATTAGATTAGGTTTGTTTTTTGTAATTTGTCGCGTTAGGTGTGGTCGTAGCTTAACAATGCATAATAAAATTCTTGCTGCACGCTTACGGGCGACCGAGATTATCAGTTTTTTGTGATTTGTTGCGTTAGGTCAGGTTAGTTTTTTGTGATTTGTTGCGTTAGTTGTGGGCGTAGCTCAACAATGCATATAGATAAAATTGACGGTTGATTTTTTTGAAATTTTTTGGTATAAAAATTTTTGCCGCACGTTTACGGGCAACCGAGATAATCAATTTTTTGTGAATTGTTAAGTTAAGTTAGGTTAGGTTCGTTTTTTGTAATTTGTTGCGTTAGGTGTGGCCGTAGCTTAACAATGCATATAGCTGAAATTGACGGTTGAATTTTTTACAATTTTTTTGAAAAAATATTTTGTCGCACGTTTACGGGCGG
Source organism: Tachinus rufipes (assembly GCA_963932245.1). Taxonomy (NCBI): domain Eukaryota; kingdom Metazoa; phylum Arthropoda; class Insecta; order Coleoptera; family Staphylinidae; genus Tachinus; species Tachinus rufipes. The sequence goes on from OZ010750.1 coordinate 74,050,187, forward strand.
CCGAGATTATCACTTTTTTGTGATTTGTTGCGTCAGGTTAAGTTAGGTTAGATAAGTTTTTCGTGATTTGTAGCATTAGTTGTGGCTGTAGCTTAACAATGCATATAGATAAAATTGACGGGTGATTTTTTTGCAATTTTTTGGTAATAAAATTCTTGCTGCACGCTTACGGGCGACCGAGATAATCAGTTTTTTGTGATTTGTTGCGTTAGGTTAGGTTAGTTTTTTGTGATTTGTTGCGTTAGTTGTGGCAGTAGCTCAACAATGCATATAGATGAAATTGACGGTTGATTTTTTTGAAATTTTTTGGTAAAAACAATTTTGCCGCACGCTTTTACGGGCAGCCGAAATATCAGTTTTTTGTGAATTGTTGAGTTAGGTTAGGTTAGGTTCGTTATTTGTAATTTGTCGGCGGCCGAGATTATCAGTTATTTGTGATTTGTTGCGTTAGGTTAGGTTAGGTTCGGATTTTTGCTGCACGCTTACGGGCATCCGAGAAAATCAGTTTTTTGTGATTTGTTGCGTTAGGTTAGGTTAGGTTAGGTTAGGCCGTAGCTTAATAATGCATTTAGATAAAATTAACGGTTGATTTTTTTAAAATTTTTTGGTATAAAACATTTTGCCGCACGTTTACGGGCAGCCGAGATAATCAGTTTTTTGTGAATTGTTGAGTTAGATTAGGTTAGGTTTGTTTTTTGTAATTTGTCGCGTTAGGTGTGGCCGTAGCTTAACAATGCATAATAAAATTCTTGCTGCACGCTTACGGGCGACCGAGATTATCAGTTTTTTGTGATTTTTTGCGTTAGGTCAGGTTAGTTTTTTGTGATTTGTTGCGTTAGTTGTGGCCGTAGCTCAACAATGCATATAGATAAAATTGACGGTTGATTTTTTTGAAATTTTTTGGTATAAAAATTTTTGCCGCACGTTTACGGGCAACCGAGATAATCAGTTTTTTGTGAATTGTTAAGTTAAGTTAGGTTAGGTTCGTTTTTTGTAATTTGTTGCGTTAGGTGTGGCCGTAGCTTAACAATGCATATAGCTGAATTGGACGGTTGAATTTTTTAAAATTTTTTGTGAAAAAATATTTTGCCGCACGTTTACGGGCGGCCGAGATTATCACTTTTTTGTGATTTGTTGCGTCAGGTTAAGTTAGGTTAGATAAGTTTTTCGTGATTTGTAGCATTAGTTGTGGCAGTAGCTTAACAATGCATATAGATAAAATTGACGGGTGATTTTTTTGCAATTTTTTGGTAATAAAATTCTTGCTGCACGCTTACGGGCGACCGAGATAATCAGTTTTTTGTGATTTGTTGCGTTAGGTTAGGTTAGTTTTTTGTGATTTGTTGCGTTAGTTGTGGCAGTAGCTCAACAATGCATACTGATGAAATTGACGGTTGATTTTTTTGAAATTTTTTGGTAAAAACAATTTTGCCGCACGCTTTTACGGGCAGCCGAAATATCAGTTTTTTGTGAATTGTTGAGTTAGGTTAGGTTAGGTTCGTTATTTGTAATTTGTCGGCGGCCGAGATTATCAGTTATTTGTGATTTGTTGCGTTAGGTTAGGTTAGGTTCGGATTTTTGCTGCACGCTTACGGGCATCCGAGAAAATCAGTTTTTTGTGATTTGTTGCGTTAGGTTAGGTTAGGTTAGGTTAGGCCGTAGCTTAATAATGCATATAGATAAAATTAACGGTTGATTTTTTTAAAATTTTTTGGTATAAAACATTTTGCCGCACGTTTACGGGCAGCCGAGATAATCAGTTTTTTGTGAATTGTTGAGTTAGATTAGGTTAGGTTTGTTTTTTGTAATTTGTCGCGTTAGGTGTGGCCGTAGCTTAACAATGCATAATAAAATTCTTGCTGCACGCTTACGGGCGACCGAGATTATCAGTTTTTTGTGATTTTTTGCGTTAGGTCAGGTTAGTTTTTTGTGATTTGTTGCGTTAGTTGTGGCCGTAGCTCAACAATGCATATAGATAAAATTGACGGTTGATTTTTTTGAAATTTTTTGGTATAAAAATTTTTGCCGCACGTTTACGGGCAACCGAGATAATCAGTTTTTTGTGAATTGTTAAGTTAAGTTAGGTTAGGTTCGTTTTTTGTAATTTGTTGCGTTAGGTGTGGCCGTAGCTTAACAATGCATATAGCTGAATTGGACGGTTGAATTTTTTAAAATTTTTTGTGAAAAAATATTTTGCCGCACGTTTACGGGCGGCCGAGATTATCACTTTTTTGTGATTTGTTGCGTCAGGTTAAGTTAGGTTAGATAAGTTTTTCGTGATTTGTAGCATTAGTTGTGGCAGTAGCTTAACAATGCATATAGATAAAATTGACGGGTGATTTTTTTGCAATTTTTTGATAATAAAATTCTTGCTGCACGCTTACGGGCGACCGAGATAATCAGTTTTTTGTGATTTGTTGCGTTAGGTTAGGTTAGTTTTTTGTGATTTGTTGCGTTAGTTGTGGCAGTAGCTCAACAATGCATACTGATGAAATTGACGGTTGATTTTTTTGAAATTTTTTGGTAAAAACAATTTTGCCGCACGCTTTTACGGGCAGCCGAAATATCAGTTTTTTGTGAATTGTTGAGTTAGGTTAGGTTAGGTTCGTTATTTGTAATTTGTCGGCGGCCGAGATTATCAGTTATTTGTGATTTGTTGCGTAAGGTTAGGTTAGGTTAGGTTAGGATTTTTGCTGCACGCTTACGGGCATCCGAGATAATCAGTTTTTTGTGATTTGTTGCGTTAGGTTAGGTTAGGTTAGGTTAGGCCGTAGCTTAACAATGCATATAGATAAAATTGACGGTTGATTTTTTTGAAATTTTTTGGTATAAAACATTTTGCCGCACGTTTACGGGCAGCCGAGATAATCAGTTTTTTGTGAATTGTTGAGTTAGATTAGGTTTGGTTTGTTTTTTGTAATTTGTCGCGTTAGGTGTGGCCGTAGTTTAACAATGCATAATAAAATTCTTGCTGCACGCTTACGGGCGACCGAAATTATCAGTTTTTTGTGATTTGTTGCGTTAGTTGTGGCCGTAGCTCAACAATGCATATAGATAAAATTGACGGTTAATTTTTTTGAAATTTTTTGGTATAAAAATTTTTGCCGCACGTTTACGGGCAACCGAGGTAATCAATTTTTTGTGAATTGTTAAGTTAAGTTAGGTTAGGTTCGTTTTTTGTAATTTGTTGCGTTAGGTGTGGCCGTAGCTTAACAATGCATATAGCTAAAATTGACGGTTGAATTTTTTACAATTTTTTGTTAAGAAATATTTTGTCGCACGTTTACGGGCGGCCGAGATTATCACTTTTTTGTGATTTGTTGCGTTAGGTTAAGTTAGGTTAGAAAAGTTTTTCGTGATTTGTAGCATTAGTTGTGGCTGTTGCTTAACAATGCATATAGATAAAATTGACGATTGATTTTTGCAATTTTTTGGTAATAAAATTCTTGCTGCACGCTTACGGGCGACCGAGATAATCAGTTTTTTATGATTTGTTGCGTTAGGTTAGGTTAGGTTAGGTTAGTTTTTTGTGATTTGTTGCGTTAGTTGTGGCCGTAGCTCAACAATGCATTTAGATAAAATTGACGGTTGATTTTTTTAAAATTTTTTGGTAAAAAAAATTTTGCCGCATGCTTACGGGCAGCCGAGATAATCAGTTTTTTGTGAATTGTTGAGTTAAATTAGGTTAAGTTTGTTTTTTGTAATTTGTGGCGTTAGGTGTGGTCGTAGCTTAACAATGCATATAGATAAAATTGACGGTTGATTTTTTTGAAATTTTTTGGTATAAAAATTTTTGCCGCACGTTTACGGGCAACCGAGATAATCAATTTTTTGTGAATTGTTAAGTTAAGTTAGGTTAGGTTCGTTTTTTGTAATTTGTTGCGTTAGGTGTGGCCGTAGCTTAACAATGCATATAGCTGAAATTGACAATTAAATTTTTTAAAATTTTTTGTGAAAAAATATTTTGTCGCACGTTTACGGGCGGCCGAGATTATCACTTTTTTGTGATTTGTTGCGTCAGGTTAAGTTAGGTTAGATAAGTTTTTCGTGATTTGTAGCATTAGTTGTGGCTGTAGCTTAACAATGCATATAGATTAAATTGACGGGTGTTTTTTTTTGCAATTTTTTGTTAAAAAAAATTTTGCGCACGCTTACGGGCGGCCGAGATAATCAGTTTTTTGTGGTTTGTTGTGTAGGTTAAGTTAGGTTAGGTTAGGTTAGGTTAGGTTAGGTTTATACCACGGGTCTTGGGTTCGTGCCTCAAGTCCCTTATCTGGAAGGTCAGTTTTTTTGGTTAAGAAAAAATGTGTTGTGATGAATACGCCTTCTTTCGGATAAGAAGAGAAAATTTAGTAGGTCCCGTGTAGGTGTGGCCGTAACTTAACAATGCATATAAATGAAATTGACGGTTAATTTTTTTGCAGTTTTTTGGTAAAAAAATGTTTGCCGCACGCTTACGGGTGACTGAGATAATCAGTTTTTTGTGATTTGTCGCCATAGGGTAGGTTAGGTTAGAGTAGTTTTTTGTAATTTGTTGCGTTAGGTGTGGGCGTAGCTTAACATTGCAATAAAATAGAATTTTTGCAATTTTTTGTTAAAAATATTTTTGGCGCACGCTTACAGGCGGCCGAGAAAATTTTCGTGATTTGTGGCGTTAGGTTAAAAAAAAAAAGAACATCCACAGTTTTTTCTCATCACCACCAAAAAGAAAACCCCACTCTGCAAGTTTTCAGTGCAACCTGACCTTATTTTGAGACCCACACCAGACTTTAATTACACTTAGAATACTCTAGCATTTTATTTTTTTCTCATATTAAATGTAATTATGGATAAATGAACACTAATTATATATTAGACTAACGTCCTGAATTATTAAATGCCATAATTTTTTAAAATTTTCTGCTGGAGCTGGGGCTCGAACCTGCAACAAATTATGCGCCAAGATTCGAGTTAAACGCTTTACCAAACTGAGCCACTCTCCGTACGCAGTTTTGCAATTGCGGGAGATTTTAATATCAAATGTTTATTTAACAAGTATGAACCATACAACACACATACTCTCTGGGCGAATTAGGTCACCTGGTAAAATTTGATATCTCTGTATTCAATCCAAATACCATAAGCTTTTGTTCGTGCTATTTCTAACGTTGAAGAGACATCGTTGCGTTTAATTAAGGAAACAATACAACCCACGTTTGCAGCGGGTAATTGCATATTTACGATTGGAAACTGTTTATCTACTATCAATCCCGTTTACTATACATTGACAGAATGCAATTGTTTAATAATTGCTTATATTCCAGAAACCACCACTTTGTACACTATACATAAATAATCCTAATATAATTTGCACAGTATACATTATTAACTAATAAAGTGCCTTTACTGATTATTAGTTCTTTTTTGCATGAAAAAGGTAAGAGTACACATCACATAAGCACACAATTATGTTTCCTCTAGGGCTCCTTCAATTCCCACCACCACTAAATCTTTCTACGCATAGCGAAACTCCATCCCTCTTCGTCACAGTGCACTTGTGCATAATAGACAAACGCCTTTTGTGTGTCGCTCAACATGGAATGCTAATAGCCGACAACAATGTATTAAAGTTTTTAAAAGGTGCCGTGAAATTTCCATGAATAAAATTCATACAATTTTACAAAAAAATAACTCCATTTTAAAACTTATTAATTATCATACTTTAGATGAATTAATAAGAGAAAACATTTGTGTTTTAGTATTCATAAAAATTATTAAACAAAAATCTGCATATACTAATAACTAAAATTTTGGTTTGAATTTACTGTAATTACCGTTCATGGAATTTCACCCAATTGACCACACTAATTTTGAATATTAATGTTCTAATTAAAATTAATCTCTACAAAATTACAATTTGTTTAAATCTTTGTTGATATTTAAGCAATTCAATAAAATTTTGGCGGATTATTTATGTTAACCTGAATACAATGTTGAAATCGTGATAAAGGATTTTTATAGCTCTTATAAACACAAGGCGGCGAATTTTAAATAAATTTTGTAGCAGATCTTAAATCGATAAACAACGTTACAATAAGTCGTGATTTTGTTATATTATATTTTTGCTGTTAAAATAGTTGAATAAATTTGCTCCAATAACTTCCTTTAGTACCATAAAGTGACAAGCTTATCGATAGTTTAGTGTTGGAGATTAGTTGTATATATTGAAATTAATGTAACAGATGCACATCTCGAAAGCATTCAACTATATTGATTTTATATAACACGAGTTTATATTAGATAACAATTTTCCTATCTAATGAATTTATCCAAACTTCTTAGAGCATCAAAGCTCCAAGCTTATATCAGCTTAATTCTTACAACCTGATGATATATAAATATAATTTAGATGATAATTTTATTTCACTTAAAAGCTTTTTTTAATTGATAAACGTCTTCCATATCATAGCAATATTTTTATCGAGTTTAATTTTAATACAATTTTTGTTTGCTTGAAGACATTAATAAAAATTAATCTATCTGAGTAAAGCAATAACATAAATGTAAAAAACTCAAATTTAAAAGTAGAAAATTTTAAATCTAATATAATTATTGAGATTAAAACGCAAAACAATTTTAGCAATGTCCAAAGTTAAAAAAGTTGTATTTTTGTTTTTTTTCATAAATTGAAGTAAAAATAACGTTGGATTTACAAATTGCAATTAGCGGTCAATTTTATGTAGCCAAAAAGGTGTTTTATACAAATTATTTTTTTTTTTTTTATTTTTTTTTAAATTTTTTTTTTAAATTTTTAAATTTTTTTTTAATTTTCTTTTAATTTTATAAAACTGAACTTATTTCTGATTGTCAAAAAAAAACGACTTAACCATTAATTTTTTGCTTTCTTACTTTTTCTTTAAATTAAAAACCTTAGAATTTTTATAATTGTTTTAAGGTCTTCTGCAGGCTTAACAAAAAAATATACAAATTTTTAAATTTCATTAAACATTTCAAACGCTATTAAATTTTTAAAATTCTCTAAACTGCTGATTGTAACTGTAAAAACGTTCTATAATTTTTGCAAAACTTTTTCTAAAATTTGTTAAACTTTTTTGAAGCCTTAGGTAAGCTTCAAAACAGTTCTACATCTATATCTATACCTTTTGCAGTGTCTCCAAAAGTCTACACTTAAGTCTAAAACTATTTCCGTTCTTTAAAAACTTTTTAGTATTTTTTGAAAACTTCTACAATCTTAGCAATTTTTTTTTTTTTTAATTTGTTTTGTTGTAGATTCAGAAGAACATTTTCCTAAAAAACTTGCAAAAGAGTAGTGTTTGAGAAGAACTTGTACCCCGACTATGCATAATTTCAAACTAACCAGCATTTAGTCTAAATTTAAAAATTAATCTAGAAGATTGTGATAAACAACTTGAAATCAGCATTTGCTTGAGACAAGAAAAAGATAAACTAGTTTTTCTTTAATAATTTAGCGTTTTGTGCCTGATTACCTAATGCTTGAGCATAAGATTGCTCCGTGCTCTTGAAAGAAGCTGAAGTTCGCTTTTGAGAGACAGGTGCTTTAGAATAGGACTTAGAAGACATACTTGCCTTTAACTTTAGATAGTTTTGGCATCCTCTGTAACTAGTTGCGCATGTTGCTACATGCCCTGACTCCTTAGTATAATTGCACACGAAAGTGAGATTCCCCTCGGCGCACTTAACGCATACATAAGGGGAATTGCATTGCAAAGTTGTTTGATCATAACGCTGGCAACGGGGGCTTTGCACAATGTCTTTGAAAGTTGCCATCAACCCAGAAAAATTAGATCTTGCACAAAAGCGGGCAACGTGAATCTGCTGACTGGGAAGGGAAAAGGGGAGTTACTGGAGAACTAAAAAAACAAGAAGCTGTGCCCAAAGTGGACGCCTTGGCCTTAAGAGCCGTTTGGGTCTTGGACCTTTCAGTCTTGGTAGTTGAAGACCGTGGCGCTGAAAGGGTTTGACTTGGAAAACCGGCTGATGGCCTAAGTTTTCTTTGTTTTGGAGTAGCTGACTATCTGGTACTTCTCCTCTATGGGCGGGTGCGTCCATGGCATCTCTGATTTTGTCGTCCAGCTAGAGCTCTGTAGCGTGTTTGTCTTATGAAGAGCTGGAATCGACCTGGTTGACGGCAGACCTCTTGGATTGGTGCACTAGGGGTCTTGGTAAACTGTGGAGATCAAGACCAGTGCTACCGGCGCTGGGGCTAACTGGTTGGACTGCTTAGCCATGAGTGCTATAAAGTCAGCGTCTCCACTCTTCTTAATATCCAATGTAATGTCCATCCGGAGAAAGAGACACCCTACTCTCCACCAAAATCAATTTTGTTTTGTTCTGCTTTAGATTGTCAGCAAAGCATTTCCCTCAATTTGTCTGTTCTTTAATCATTTTGAAGACCTTTTTCTCCATGCTCTTGACTTCAGCATTCTTTGCACCTGGATCTTTTTAAACTGAGTTCTTTTGTCTAAAATTAGCTTTGAAGCCTTTCTAAAACTTTAAATCAATGTCTAAAACATTTTTTTTTTAAACCTATTAGTTGTTTATTTTTCAAAGTCTTCCAAAAACTTCTACATGGCATAGCATGCTTATAAGTAATAACAATTATAAAATTTGCCAGTGGCGTAGCTAAGTTTTTTTAAACTTTATTTTGTAACCCCCCATTTTTTTTTTAAATAACGTCAAAAGGCCTCCCTGGGATTATAAGCCCTTCCGCATGGCAGACCTTTGCGTGCAGGTGCTCTAAATAGCCTTATCAAGTTGTAAGTCTAAATGGACTTCAAGAGTCGTCAAATTTTAAAATCTAGCATCAATAGTGAGACCCTTTGCAGATTGTGCTAGCAACCCGCCACTGGTTCATTTGTACAGGTATCCAGTGGCGTAGTTATTAGATAGCTAGCTTCCGTAAAAGGCGGGGACCCCAAATTAAAAATCTACTTTCAAAACAGTTCTGTAATAATTGGCGTCCAACGTTTGGGATAAATTAGAAAGAAAGCAAAAAAAAATAATTTAGGAAAACCATGAGGCTGAGCTTAGCAAAAAATGCAGCAAGGAACGATACGCTGCTTGGCAACTTAAAAAACAAACTGAACTCTAACTTTTGGGAGTTCTGGAGATTGCTGAACAAATTTATTCTGACACCTTTGTCATCAACCTCTAACCACCTAGAAAACCAACACTTAGAATCAAAGAAAGAGCTTCTGGAAAATGTTTGCAAGCCAGTTTTAGAGCTCCTCCATTGCGGAAATCAAGACTGGATACGACGTGGCAAAACTGGCTATAACTAATAGCTACCTTGCAAAGATATCTGCTCGTAGACATTTAGCCAGACGTCAACAAAGCGCTACTAAACGAGGCATTAGCAGGGAATCAGGTTTGTGGAAAATACAATACAGTAGACGCTTACTCCATAATCCGGATAGAAATGATTTATGCTAATTAGTCACAAATTTAAATCAACGACAGTTAGTAAACAAGCCAACAAAATCATTGTTGATGAATAAACATCTTTGAAAGATCACCAATCAGGCCAACACTTATACTGAAGCTACCAGACTTAGAAATGGTCACGAGGAAGTTTTTATTTACTACGGCAAACTTTAGCTAAATTTAGACTACCATTAAGAGAGAGAGAAGAACACTTTACTTTATTTTTCTGTCAGTTTCAGCCAAATTCAAGCTTAAGGAACTTGTTATTTTCTAATATTCTTCTTCGTTAGCTATTTATACTCCACTGATGGCGTTTTAGCCTTTTCTCTGCCTGTAATGTAGGCAACATTACAAGAGACTTACAGTTTTAAGTGGATTCCGAACCACTAGAGAGATTGTTTATTACTCTATCAGAAAAGGTTCTAGGTTGGGGCATGGGAGAGCGTATAAACATGTAAAAAATATATCGCAATATATGGAAATCGAACCCACGATCTTTGGTGCAGAGGTCGGATTCTTAAACCACTGCGCCACGGTCTTCTATAAGTAAAAAATAAATAATCAACTTTTTCAAAAAAAATTCCCAACAAAACCGCAAAAAATGGAGAACGAAAAGTTTGAAAATCTGATCTTTGCACAAAAACGTTTTGCCTGCAAAATTTGTGGCAAAAAATAAGAAAAAAATAGAATAAACAGAATATTTGACAAAATTTTGAGATCGACGGTGAAACCCACAAAACGACAAAAAAGGAAGAAAAGCAGATGTCTGGACTTGCGGAAGGAAACCTAAGAAGAATTGTCCAAACTTAGATCGTGGGCAAAATTTTATTAAAAAAAAACGTTCTAAGCCTTCTAGGTTCAACCATTGATGACTTCTATTCTTTGGAGTACAACATTTTTTTTGGACATTTGACAAACCGGCTGTTACAGTTCTTGGCTGGTAGCAATGCCTGAGGATGGGGTTAATTAATATGTGCAAGACTTCAGGCTTAGTTTCTCTTTAGGATTTAGAGTGAAAACGGAAAATTACTTCCTAGAGATGGGGCAGTAGTTATCCTTCAGGGTACTACAAAGTCTCTGTGGAATAGACTATCTCGGCCGGTAGATGTCTTTTAGTGCTCGGATAGTGCGAGGTTTTGACGGAGGTCGTTGAAGATACCTTTCAGGGAACAGGTGATTTTGGATTGACACGGTCAGTACATTTTTTCCTAGTTTGACAAAAACAGAGTTAATGTTGTTTCTCTGAAGCTGACAACGGAACTGGATGGCAAATTCTCTCGTGTTACCGGCACTGGTAGTGTAGCTGTGAAGACACCCACAATGGGAGGTGTAGGTGTCTCTTGCTAAAAGAGTCCGTTGATAAATCCGCCGTAGGAGGGTGTGCAAACGCCACAGCGTGATTGTTTGGTAGTGTGTTTTGTGGCGGCGTTTTGGTACAATCACGCTGGCTGCTATGCCAAATCTTGTTGTTGAAGAGCTAATCATAGGGTCTGCCAGAGTAGTAGTTTGCAATCGTGGTTGCTGAGTACTATAGCAAACTATTTGTACCAATTATTGATGTCTTTCTTGGCTTTGGACTGGGTTTAGAGTGGTAAAATTTCTGATCCAAATTTTTTTTATATCTTACTAGGCAACGCTCACTGGGCATGGCAGTGTTTTTTTGACTTTGCAGATTATCTGCTAGCCGCCTCTGGTTTATTTCTACAAGTATCCAGTGGCGTAGTTATTTGGGTCTCCAAACTAAAAATCTTAAGTTACGCCACTGTTCAAGTAAAAAACAATGCAGAAGCATTAAACAAGCTCTTACAAGGAGGCAAACGGCGCTTAAATTTTTATTTTCATCAACGAAGACGCAACGCAACCAGGTAAATTGAAAAGGCAACCAAAGGTTTGAGCCACAAGAAATTAATAACAGCGTTTATAAAACAGTGCTACTAACCAATGGGCTTCCAAATAAACAAACATTTTGTCAAAAAGATGAAAATTAAGAAAAAAAAAAAAGAAACCAATTAAAATTTTGTTGAAGATTATTTGATTTATTATCCTTCAGTTTTACAAACAAATTTTGTTAAAAAATAGAGACCTTTACTCCAGAAGTATTGTTACGCTAACACAACCTAAAACATCACAAATCATATTGATGCAGGAGAAGCCTGCCAAAATGAAACTTTCGGTCCAGTGGCGTAGCAGTCGCAAAGCCTTTAAGTGAAAACCCCTAGCTACCTACGCCACTGCCTAAAGCACACCAAACAATATGATTAGGAGGATAACTTATTAGTCGTTTGTAGTATCTTTTGGGGACTTAGCAAAAAATTTTTTTTTTTTTAATTTCTTTGAAATTTCCTTAAAGCCATAGTATCTCTCAAAAACTTTGTCTAAGATCTTTTTTTTTTTAGTTTTTTTAATTTAATATTGTTAACGTTCTTTAAAACTGTATTGCCCGTCTATTGTAATTTTTAAAAAAATTTAACGGCTATTTGGTCGGTCCTAGCGTTGTCTCAATGCCTATCCGGCACGCAAACTCTGGTTGAATCTGAAAATCCCTTAACCGCAATGACAAAATGTGCAAAAACACCAAAAAAATTCATGGCTAGTCTATAGTCAACACGATTGTCAGGGACAGCGTTTTTCCAAAGCTTTTTTAAACCTAAACAATACAAAATAACAAAAAATCTAAGACATTTTTGCCTTTTCCAGTAGAGATCTATTGGTTGAAATTGATGCATCATATTTGTAGTGTATTTTTTTCATTCTCAAACCGTGTTAAGCTTTCTTGAAATTTTTTACGGCATTTTGAAGCATTTCAAAGAACAAAAAAGCAGCTTTGCCAGCTTCCCGTATTTATCGGCAGGTTGCTAAAGGTTTTACCGACCTAAGCCCGTAATGCATCACATTCTAATTTACAATACGAACGGAAGCTTTTCCACACCTAAACAACACAAAATAACAAATAATTAAAAAAGTCTTTGCCCCTTCCAGTAGAGAACATAATTTGTTGAGCAATCTCAAACCGTGTTAAGATTTCTTGAAATTTTATACGGCATTTTCAAGCATTTCAAAAAGCAAGAAAATTTTGTTTGCAGCACGCAAACATTAAAGTGCTGCAAACACTTTTTTGCCCGTGGTGCTTACGACAATTTTTGCCAGTTTTCCATATTTATCGGCGGTTTGCAAAGAGTTTTACCGCCCTAGGTCGGTAATGCATTACTTTCCAATCTACTATACAAGCAATAAAGAGGTTTTTTAGAGTAGACAGGCAAAAAAGCTTTCTTAAACATTCTAAAAATTTTTTTTTCTAAAATTTTTACTTTAAGAGTTTCCCCAAAACTCAAAATCTAAAATAATTAACTTTTAAAACCCTATTAGTCGTCTATTGTAACTTTCAAAAATTGTCAAGATGGTTACTTGGTTGAACCTAGCGCCGTCTCAATGCTTATCCGACTTACAAACTCTGGTTTAATCTAAAAGTTTCTTAATCCTAATGTTAAAGTGTGCTAGAACACCAAGAAAGCACTTACCTAGTTTATGGAGAACACTGTTGTTTCCCCGATAGCGTTTTTCTAAAGCTTTTCCATACTTTTTGCTTTTTTTAGTAAAGATCTATTGATTGGAGTTGATTCATCAATTAATAATCATCTCTGTAGTGTTTCCTACTTAATAAACATAATTTTGTATTTTTTTCCAGCTCTACGTACTTATTGGCAAGTTGCAAAAGGTTTTACCGCACTAGGCCTGTAATGCATCACTTTCCAACTTACTATACAAACGAAAAAGCGGTTTTTCAGAGTGAATTGGTTGGAGTTGGAGATGCATCAATTATTAATCATTTTTGTAGTTTTTCCTACTTAATGACTATTTTGTTGAACGTTCTCAAACCGTGTTAAGCTGCAAATACTTTCTTCTGTTTATTGGCTGGTTGAAAAAGGTTTTACCGCCTTAGGCCCGTAATGCATCACTTGCGGTTTTTTGGAATGAACAAGCAAAAAAGCATTCCTAAACACTCTCTTTTTTCTTAAATTTGCGTTTTAGTGTCTCCTCAAAACTCTAAATCTAAGATTATTAACGTATAAAACCCTATTAGTCGTTTATTGTAATACTCAAAAACTGTCAAGATGGCTACTTGGTTGGACCTAGCGCCGTCTTAATGCGTATCCAACCCGCAAACTCTAGATGAATTTAAAAAAATTCCAATCCCAAAGTGTGCAAAAACATTAAAAACAACCTGTCCGGTCTGCACAGAGATCTATTAGTTGGAGTTAATGCATCAATTCATAATTCTCAAACCGTGTTAAGATTTTTTAAAGTTTTCCATTTTTAAGCATTGTTTGCAGTACGCAAACATTGAAGTGCTGCAAATACTTTCATGTTCGTAGTGCTTACGGCAAATTGCAAAAGGTTTTACCACCCTAGGCCTGTAATGCATCACTTTCCAACCTACAATGCGGAAAAGCGGTTTTTTAGAGTGAACAGACAAATAAGCTTTTTTAAACGTTCTAAAAATTTTTTTTTCTAAAATTTGTATTTAAAATCTTCTCAAAACTCTAAATCTAAGATTATTAACGTTAACCTTATTAGTTGTCTATTGTAACTTTCAAAAATTGTCAAGACTGCTACTTGGTCGGACCTACGCCTACTCAATGCTTTTTCGGCACACAAACTTTGGTTGAATCTAAAAAACCCTTAACTCGAAAGTCAAAGTGTGCATAAACACCTAAAAAACTCCTGTCTAGTTTATGGTAAACACAGTTGTCCCCTCGACAATTTAAGAAATCTCTGCTCCTTTCAGTGGAAATCTAATGGTTCAAATTGATGCATTAATTAATAATCATATCTGTAGTGTTTCCTACTTACATAATTTTGTTGAGCATTCTCAACTCACTTAAAGCTTTCTTAAAGTTTTTTACGGCATTTACAAGCATTTTAAAGAGCAAGAAACATTGTTTGCAGCACGCAGATATTGAAGTGCTGCAAATACTTTCTTGTCCGTGGTGCTTAGTACCATTTTTTGCCAGCTGCTCGTATTTATTAGCTGGTTGGAAAAGTTTTTACCGTCCTAGGCCAGTAATGCATCACTTTCCAATCTATAAGCGTTTTTCATAATAAATAAGCAAACAAATTTTTTTAAACTTTCTAAGTGCAATTGAGACTTTATAAAACTTTTTTTGCTTGCTTCTACTAAAATCCACTGTTTTGGCCCTAAATCCGGGCCTAAATAATATATTAAAGGTTCAGACCAACTAAATTTGACTTAAACTTCCGGCTTGGTAAAACTGCTCATCAAAAGCTAAGCCAAACTAAAAAAAAAACTTAAAAAAGTGCGTTTTACAAAAAAAATTTGATGTTTGTTTAAACTGAAAAATAACTAAATAAATAAATTTTATAATTAACTATCACATAATAACGGCTACTACAATTTAAGTCAAATTTACTTTAAAGAATGCAATAAACTGTTTCTTAATGTTAATCATCAAGTTAGTCATCATTAATTTATTTAAATATGTGCATTTTTTTGCTGTTATATAAATAAATTAAAAATTATGTTGATATATTATAATAAGATCAAACTGAATCAAGCAGTTACAATGTAAATTGAAAGATTGGAAGCACATTTTTTGTGAGTAATATAAAAATTATATTATAGGAAATGCTCACATTGAAAATGGAACAAATGTGGATTTAAAATTTGGGTGTACAATTGAATATAAATTTGAAATGTAAATGGGTGTTGGTAGAATTAAAGAGCTGTAAAATTGTGAAAGTTTGCGGCGGTTGGAAAATGTGATTTTGTGAAATGATGAAGTGTATGGAACGTGGTAAGCGCGCCTATGGGACTCGTTTGGTTTATCCAAACGGAATACGCATAAACCCGATGAAGGGAAAACAGTAATATTTATCCGGCAGTAGGGCTTATTATTTTCCACGATATAACAAGCGGCATCGATCAAACGTCATTTTATTTTTGGATAGCCAAAGACCGAATTTAATAGATTATCGTGAAACGTCTGTTTCAAAAGAGGAATTGCCAATTCCGCACACAAACCGTAATTTAATTAGGAAAAATTTTACACTCTGTTGGATTAAGGAATTTCAGTATTCAAAAGATGCGGTTGGTATAAGGTCACGATTTTGATCACGCATTGTATCTAAAAGAAAAACCAGATAACAAGCTTAACGTATGCGGAAAATGAGTGGAAATTTCATGTACGCATTCTCTCTTCCGATACACACCGTTCCCGTTTGGTTTCGTACTTGTCATTCTGCACGTCGAACACGTTGAAACGTTCGCGGACTCGTAAGAACGTAAAAGGGGGCAACATTCTACGAATTGAATGAATATGTTGAAGAGTTTAACCTCCTCCAGCACGTAGAAACAATCATATATCTGTCACCTGTCATCTCATAAACATATAACGTACTCCACACGTAATTCACATTCAACACCTTAACTTCACTACAAATACTAATATGTCTTAATAATACACATGAATTTTCACTTGCTTTTATTAACCAGCGTTTTAACTTAATTTGCAATTAAATCATTAAAACTAATTTAATATATTTAATGTGTAGAAAACAATTTAATCAATGTCGATGGAGTATGCTTTAATTAATTATGTAGCATACACACGTAGGAGTTTGCTTTTAATACCAGCCAAGGGATGTTTGCAATAAAGAGCAAGTACACTTTATTAACAATAAGTTTTAAGACCAACTCGTACGTGTGTTGTTACATTAAGATACAATATAATAAATATGTGGTTGCTATTTGAAGACTTATATTTCTAAAAGTAATAATTGTAGAGTAATGGATAATACATCAATAGATGTAGACCAATTTATTACACAACAAGTTCAATTTTTAATTGATTTATTTATTTAATGTCTGCAACAAGGCTATAAAAATGTTTTTTTAGGTTTTAAGTACCGGGATCTGTTGTTGGTCTTTGCTTTTGGTCGATGCTGCAAGCTATAACTTATGTTTTATCATAGTCTTTGATTGTCGTTGTTTGTTAGAAAAAGTTATTTTTAAGTTTCTCATTTAAAAAAAAAAAACAATAACAACCGGAAACCAAAAGCAATAAAAATAGACAAACAATGTTTGTCTGTTGCTGTAGCACGTTTTTAATTAAATTGTATTGATTTTTGTTGTACAGGTATTGTTGCTGTTGCCAGTCGCTGTTGCTTGTTGCTGTTGCTAGTCGCTGTCGCTAGTTGGTGTTGCTAGTCGCTGTCGCTAGTAGCTGTCGCTGTTGCTAGTCACTGTTGCTAGTTGCTGTTGCTAGTCGCTATCTGCAATCGCTGTCGCTACTCGCTGTCGCTAGTCGCTAGTCGCTAGTCGCTAGTCGCTAGTCGCTAGTCGCTAGTCGCTAGTCGCTAGTCGCTAGTCGCTAGTCGCTAGTCGCTAGTCGCTAGTCGCTAGTCGCTAGTCGCTAGTCGCTAGTCGCTAGTTGCTGTCGCTAGTCGCTAGTTGCTATCGTTAGTCGCTATTGCTAGTCGCTATTGCTAGTCACTATCGCCAGTCGCTGTCGTCGGTCTCCGTCTTCGGTTGCTACCGCAAACTGTAATTTTGTTGCCGTTGCTTGTTGTAAATGGTTACTTTAAAGTTATTTTGGAGACCAAATCAAGCCTAAAAAAATAAAACAAACAATGCTTTAGATGTATGTTGCTGTTGCACGTTTTCAATTGAGTTGTATTAGCTTCCATTGTACCAGTATTTACTAGTTACTTTTAAATTAACTTATTTTTAAAAAAACAAATCAGACAGGCCATAAAAAACAAGACAAACAATGTTTATGGTGCTTGTTACTGTCGCACGTTTTCAACAAAGTTATTTGGTTTTTGTTGCACCAGTATTGTTGCTGGCGCGTGTTTCTATTGTATGTCTTTGTTAACAGTTGCTGTTGCAAACCGTGATTTGTACTTTATCTTAATTTTTGATTTCCATTGCTTGTTACAAATTTTGTTGGTGTCGCCAGTTGCTTTCGTTAGTTGTTGTCGCTGTCGCTAGTTGGTGTCGCCAGTTGCTGTCGTTAGTTGTTGTCGCTGTCGCCAGTTGCTGTCGTTAGTCACTGTTGCAAATTGCTGTTAATAGCAGCTGTTGCTAGTTGCTGACTCTAGTTGTTGTTGTTAGTTACTGTTGCTAGTCGCGGTTCCTAGTCCCTGTTGCTAGTAGTTGTTGCTAGTTTTTGACGCCGGTTCTCGTCTTTAGTTGTTGCAGCAGATAAATACCTTTAAAACGCAAATAAAAAAACCGTATACAAAACAATCAGAAAAAGGATTATCTCCAGGTTTTTGGTGGTACTGCACACATTCCCACTAAAAAAGCACTTAGATAGATTTCACAAAATAACCCCAGGCTGCAGCTGAAATTTTTTAATCCAGGCCTTCATTAAACAGATTGGTGCACCGCACACTACGGCACCAAAAACAGTCCCAAAGCTTTTCCACATTTACAACTCTTTTCTAGAAAGTTGCTAAACATTTTCAACGGGCAGAACAAAATACAAAAAATACAAAATAGTGATAATTTTTATGCGATTAATGTATTTTCTGAGCGATTTTTGATCAATTTTGTACAACAAACAGATATTCTTTTTAAGTTTTTATGGGTTGTTTGCGTTAAATACGTTTTTGTGAACAAAATTTGATGGTTTTTATGCGATAAAAGTATTTTTTGGGCGTTTTTTGCTAAATTTCTCACAATAAACAAATATTTTTCTCAAGTTTTTATGAACTTTTTGCGTTAAATGCGTTTTTTACAAGTGTCTTTGGCACATTTGTAGTTTACACAATTTTTGATGATTTTTGAGCGGTTTTAGTTAAATTTTGTACAATAAACAAATATTTTTCTTAAGTTTTTATGGATTTCTTGCGTTAAATGCGTTTTTTGCAAAGTTTTTAGCAAATTTGCAGTTTCTATACACATTTTTTGATGGTTTTTTTACCATTTTTTTTATGAATTTTTATGCGTTTTGCATTTTTTACAAGATTTTTGGCAAATTTGCAGTTTCTATTCACAATTTTTAATGATTTTTAAGCGATAAATGTATTTTTTGAGCAATTTTTGCTAAATTTCTTACAATAAACAAAGGTTTTTCTCATGTTTTTAAAGATTTCTTGCATTAAATGCGTTTTTTACGAGATTTTTTGCAAATTTGCAGATACCATATACAATTTTTGGTGATTTTTTTGCGATAAATGTCTTTTTGAGCAATTTTTGCTAAATTTCTTACTATAAACAAATTTTTTCTCAAGTTTTTATGGATTTCTTGCTTTAAATGCACTTTTCACGAGGTTTTTGGTAAGTTTGCAGTTTCTATACACAATTTTTGATGATTTTTATGCGATAAATATACTTTTTGAGCGATTTTTGATGAATTTCTTGCAATAAGCAAATATTTTTCTTAAGTTTTTATGGATATCTTGCGTTAAATGCGTTTTCACGAGATTTTCAGCAAATTTGCAGAAACCATATACAATTTTTGGTGATTTTCTTTGCGATAAATGTATTTTTTAAGCGATTATTGCTAAATTTCTTACATTAAACAAATGTTTTTCTTAATTTTTTATAGATTTTTTGCGTTAAATGCGTTTTTCACTTGATTTTTAGCAGATTTGCAGTTTTTATACAGGATTTTTGATTATTTTTATGCGATAAATGTATTTTTTGAGCTATTTTTGTTAAATTTATTACAATAAGCAAATATTTTTTTCAAGTTTTTATGGATTTCTTGCGTAAATAAGTTTTCTTCAAGTTTTTTGGCAAATTTGCGATTTTTGTGAACAATATTTGATGAATTAGATGCTTTAAATGTATTTTCTGAGCGATTTTTGATAAATTTCTTACAATAAACATTTTTTTTTCTTATGTTTATATAGATATCTTGCGTTAAATGCAGTTTCTACGAGGTTTTTGTAGATTTGTAATGTTTATAGAAAATTAAAGTTTTCTGAGCGATTTTTTACAAATTTCTTACAATAAACAATTATTCTTTTCAAGTTTTTATGGATTTAATGCGTTTTTACGAGGATTTTGGTTTTTTTTTAGAATATTGTTATGTTTTTTATGCGGTAAATGTATTTTTTTAACAATTTTCAATACAGTTTTTGACAGAATTGCAGTTTTTATAGACAATTTTTGATGATTTTCATGCAATAAATGTATTTTCTGAGCGATTTTTAAAACATTTTTTTAAATAAACAGATATTTTTCTCAAGGTTTTGTGAATTTTTTGCGGTAAATGTGTATTCTACAAAGTTTTTTTGCAGACTTGCAGTTTTTATTGACAAGATTTAATGATTTTTATGCGATAAATGTATATTTTGAGCGATTTTTGATAAATTTATTACCATAAACAAATACTTTTTTAAAAGATTTTATGGATTTCTTGCTTCAAAAGCGTTTTCTTTGAAGTTATTGGCAGATTTACAGTTTTTATAGACAAATTTTGGTGATTTGCAGGCGATAAACGTGTTTTCTGAGCGATTTTTAATAGTTTTTTCCACAATATTGGCTTATCGGCCAAATTTGGTGTATTTACAGCACCATATTTAGAATGTTTTCCGTTCAACAGATTATCTCCAGGTCTTGAGAACGGTAACATTTTTTTGCAGCACTTACGTTGACCTCAGATGTCAAAGCAACAACATCCAAATTTTGAACAAGCTACTGCTACGTGCCGTGCCGCACCGCTGCTTTTTACAAGAGCGTCAGATAGTAACAACAAGGAAAGACTGAGAGAAGCAGGAGTTGCTTTTGCGTAGCCTCCAGGCAATCTTTATTACCACAAGATACTAGTTATGAAACTACGTAGTATTGGAGTTAATGGCACCTTATTACTGTGGATTCAATCCTTTTTATCCAACAGATCTCAATTTGTGCGCATTGGTTACTACGTTTCTCGTAATATTGATGTTACGACGGGTGTGCTACAAAGGTCAAGTAATTCTAAAAAGTTTTGTGACTTTTGTACTCTAATTATCCTTTACAACGCTTTAGTACGCCCTCATCTCAAGTATTGTTCAAATGTGTGGTCTCCATACACCGCAGTCAGTAAAGGAAAAATCCAACAAATTTAAAAAATGTTTTTTGGTAACGCTGCAGGCAGCTTCACAAAACTGCACTCTACATTTAACATAACATCATTGACAGTTCTAACTTGCTCAGCTCAATTGGTATTCATGTCCCAGCTCGAGTTTTACGCAATAACTACTTATTTCATATACCGTACAAACGTACAGATTATGCGCAACACTTTACTATTCTATCAATTTTCTTTCAATTTGTCAAAATAGATACTAATAAAATTTTGTGTTGGATAAAAATTAATTTAATTGAATTCAAATTAACATTTTATATGCAAAAAAGTAAATTAATTGAACAAAACTGCAATTTAAAATTGATGGAATATAATTAGTTAAAATTTGAGTTGGTTATGTAAATGTAAAGCCGCTTCAATTTGTTATTGATTGGATGTAGCAGGTGTTAGTAATATTAATAAATTAATTTTCCATGTAAGTTATTTTATGTATGCAGCAGCAGTTTTATTGAGAATTTGCATAAAATATAAATAATAGTTGCATAGGGAAAAGAATAAAAACATAAGTTTTATATCACGTTATAAATTTGAGTAAAAATTATGCCTAAATTAAAGTAGTGACAGACGTAAATCAGTAATGTGGGTATCTCGTTGGGATAAACTGAATGGGTCCCATAGGCGCGCTTACCACGTTTCATGCACTTCATCATTTTACGAAATCACATTTTTACTACACCGCAAACTTTACAACTGTTTAATTTTTCCTCTAGACATTTTTCTTCAATTGCAACAATGTATTATAAAAACGAGACGTGTGAATATTGCGCTTTGTGATTAAACGTGTTTTTATCTGGATTGGATTTAATTGAATGGAAGCGAAGTGGTGCAGAGGTGGGGTAGTTGATTGGTAGCACGGAGACCGGTGGTAATAATGTGTGCAGCAATGAATCTAACTTATCGAAAAGTTAAAAGATGTGAGAATGATCGCAACCTTATAGTGACAAGTGGTAAAGCCAGAAGCTAAGCCAGATACAGATAGTGTGAAAGATTTATTGTTATTTCGGCGGGATTTAGATGGAACCCTAGTGCTAGCTGTGCTGTGATTATGCCATGCACCGGCGAAGAGAGGGATGCTGGGTGGGAGAGAAGGAGGAAAGGGTGATAGAAAGAGAGGAACACACGGGACAAATCCGTTCTGATGGAAGCTATTATCACCAGTTAACCCCGCTTGGGCTCGACACCGCCACCACCGCCACACTATCACTCATGCTCTACTCTAATTATAACGTGCAATTATTCCTATGAATCCTGTACGATAGCTTCAGTCGTTATATAACATATTATTGTCCACAAATTGATGTAGTGTAAATAGATTTATTATAATAAACTCTATAACTATAACATATAACAAATGCCATTTCTAAAAGCAAACCAAATTTACAAGTCTCAACAGGTGACTACCCATTTACTCATATCACGACATAACTATAAAAGTTATGTCGTGGTAATGTTGAACCGCCTATAACCCACATTTCCGGCACCATCATTCCCCTTATATATTACACGGTTTAAAACTTTCAAAATAATATCCGCAACATATCAGATACTTTTATCACAACGCATTTATATTCATTCTGTTTCCGAAACAGGACAATAATAGCTCCTATAAAAAAAACCGCATCTGAAGAATGATCATACTAAACGTTTATGATTTGTCTAACGGAAAGTTATGGACTAACTTCCTCAAATTGATTTTGCATCATTAATGACAATTTAACTATGCAACAAATTGTTATCGGTAATGCAGTTAATTAGTACCATGAGACAGTTTTATGATGCATTATAGGGTTTGCTTTTGTTAAGGGAACGGAAGAGACATTTTAGTTTATTTTTTAATCATAAAAGGTGAACGAAATCCATTAATGACGTTGCTGTTTTGTTTTGATAGTATAGTTGCGAAAAGTAATTAAAATTAATTTTGAAATTGCAATTAGCTGACATAGTTACTAATAACGTTAATACTGATTATCATAATACTGTAGGAATATAATTTATAAATCATATATTTTTATTTTATAAGGCCGGTAACACACGTTTCGGTTTCCCCTGGAACAGCAAGTGTGTTGTTTTGGGTACTTGAGAGTTGTTTTAAGTGCAAACAGCTTTAAGAATCATGCCTATTGCCCAGCTAAGCCTTACTTGTAACTGCTTCCAACTTGTGGAACGCTTTAAAGATAACCACAAAAAACAACACTAAAGCCTTTAACTAGCACCTGCAAGAAGCAACGTTGAAATAAACTACCTATAGGAAACGCCAATGCCACAATTGTTTATTAAACGCAAATGTAGTCTACTAACCAGAAGACCAAAAATTATTCTTATCTACATCAACAATCCAATCTTGGACAAGTTGTACAAAACGCAAAAAACTACTCAAACATAAATATTTTAGATAAAACCATCTACAGGAAACGCCAATATTACAAGCGTTTAACAAACGTACATGTAATCTACTAACTAGAGAACCTACTTCATTTTCATCAACATCCGGTAAAGATCTACATCGACAATATGCAACCTGCGCTACAAGAAATGTACTGTATTGGTCTAAAACGGTACCATCTTGGACTAAACTTTACAAAAAGCCCAAATCACCTTTGTGTACAAACAGTCTCTTTGCTAACACCCAAGTAATTGGTTTGTTTGGCTTTAAATTTTTGTTTGTTTTTTCTTGCAAGCCCGTTTTTGATCAAATTGCTAAAATTTGTTAAATTTTTTTTCTACCTGTTTATTGTCCAAACAGTTTGACTTCCAGGTTTAAGTTAGTTTAATTAAGAGCAGTCTTGCATTGTCAGTTTTATTCTCCGGGTCTTGTTCCACCATGCAATTATCTACAAAGTCATCCAGCAGTTTATAAATAGGTCTCGGTTAGATAGAGGTTTTTCACTTTTTAGCTGGCGTTTTTGGGTTTTTAATTTTTGCTTTGATTCACCAGCTTTGTCTCCAATTCTTAATTGCAATGTTGACTAACCATTTGGATTTTTTGTTCCTGGATGCGTTGTACTTTGCATAAATTAGTATTTACATCTTTTGCAGCTGCAATTAGGTTGCTTAACGTGAGTAGGTTTAACTCTATTGCTTTTTGTGTTGCAGTCGGAGAACATATTAGAGTAATCTTGCAAAGTATATATCTAATAAGATGTGTACTACTCAAAGATAGCAAAAAAGTCATTTTTGGATAGTAAACTTGTTTTAGAGTTGCATGTTTTAGCAAAAATTCCTCAACAACCTTTTGTGGTTTTTGGGCTTGATACACAGTGACTTTTTGTTTGTTTGGAAAGAGTATTCTTTGTTGCGTTCTGGAATGGTAATGTTGCAGTTTTGCTAGAGTTTTGGTTTTAGCCTTCTTTGCAGTTTTTGCCAATTTTGCTAGCGTAAAAAACTGTGTTTTTTTAAGTTTTCTCGTGTGTTTGCTAGCAATAATGATACCATCAAATTTTTGTCCAGTACATATGTGTGTATCATTTGATGACTAAGTAGTCTTCTGCAATTTTGTAAGCCTTTATTTGTTGCAAAAACTTAACTCCAGCTGTCTAGCTTAGTCTAAAATCATAAGTAAAATGTATTCTTAGTTTTCTCGATGTTCTTAACTAAAGTACAAAAATGTTGTACTGAATATGGTTGCTTTTACGTGTGAGTTTTGAGTGAGTGTTGCAAATAACGATAAAGTATAGCTGAGCGCACGGACCGCATACGGAACACAACTCAAAAAACCGTCGTACAATTTTTTTTTAAATCTTGTACCAAAAATTACTGTTTTGACGTCTGGGCTTAGAGTAAATGGCGCGCTTGGCCATGCTGTAACCGTTACAGCATGACCAAGCGCGCGGACCGCATACAAATCGCCACTTGAGAAGATCTCTTGGTGGAGAAACCGTGCTCCAAAAATCTTAATTTTTTTATCCTGGACGCCGTTTCTGTGCAGGTAACATATTTGCAATAACAATAACTTAATAAACTTATTTAATTTTATTAAAAAAAATCAAGATTGTCACTTCTACAACTTGCTTTGTGCAGACCCAAATTCGTACTCACCACTAAGTTTGCAATACAATTTTTTGATAACATTTGGGTGGGTAGGCGGAAACTAAGTTTATGTTTTGTGCGCGTGTAGTTTATATTTGTATTGCCCGCCCACCCGCACAAGTCTTTGTAATCTAATTTCTTAATCACCAACACTTGGGTGGGTGGGCGGGAACTAAATTTAAACTTTATTTGCTTGTACTTTGAATTTGTATTACACGCCCACCCACCCAAGTGTTTGTGATCTATTTTTTTAATCACTAACACTTGGGCGGAACTAAATTTATATATTGTGAGCGTGTAGTTTTAATTGAAGTGCCCCACCCACTCGCCCGAGTGTTTTTGATCTAATTTCTTGAACACAAACATTGGGGTAGGTGGGCAAAAACTAAATTTAATTTTTATACGCGTGTGTTTCAAATTTGTATTGCCCGCCCACCCGCCCGAATGTTTGTTATCGAAGTTTTAAAACTCAAATTTTTAAGTGGGTGGGCGGAAAATAAGTTTAAAATTTGTGAGCGTGTAGTTTGGATTAGAGTCCCCCCCCCTCCCTCCCCTTTCTTGCCTGATTGTTTTTGATCTATTTTTTTAATCACTAACACTTGGCTGGGTGGGCGGGCACTAAGTTAAAACCTTGTGCAATTGTGCTTTATGTTTGTGTTGCCCGCCTACCCGCCTAAATGTTTGTGATTTAATTTTTTGAACATAAACACTTGGGTGGGTGGTTGGGAACTAAATTAAAAATGTGTGCGCTTGTGGTTTAGATTAGAGTTGCCCGACAACCTGCCCGTGTGTTTGAGATCCAATTTCTTGATCACTTAAGTAGGCAGGAGAAAACTAAGTTAAAAGTTTGTCCGCGTGTGGGTTAGATTTGTATTGCCCGCCCACTTGCCCAAGCGTTTGCAATACAGTTTTTGGGTAAGCAAAAACTAAATTTAAACTTTGTGCGAGTGTAGTTTAAATTTGTATTGCCCGCCTACTTGCCCAAGTGATAACTAACACTTGGGTAGGTAGGTGGAAACTAAGTTAAAATGCCCGCTCACCCGCCCAAGCGTTTGCATCACAATTTAAGTTTAAAATTTGTGCGCGTGTAGTTTTGTATTGGCCGCCCACTTGCCCAAGTGTTTGTGTTCCAGTTTCTTTATTACTAACACTTGGGTGGATAAGCGGAAACTAAGTTTAAGCTTTCTGCGCGTGTAGTTTATTTTGTATTGCTTGCTCACCCGCACAAGTGTTTGTGAATACATTTTTTGATAACTAACACGTAGGTGGGTAGGCGGAAACTAAGTTTAATCTTTGTGCGCGTGTGGTTTGAATTTGTATTGCAAGCTCACCCGCTCGAATGTTTGTGATCCAATTTCTTAATCACCAACACTTGGGTGGGCGGACAAAAACTAAAATTAATTTTTGAACTTGTGTGTTTTGGATTTGTATTGCCCGGTCACGTCACCTACTTAAATGTTTGTAATCTAATTCTTTTATTACAAACACTTGGGTGGGCGGAAACTAATTTTTTTTGTGCTTGTGTAGTTTAAATTTGTTTTGCCCGCACACCCTTAAGTGTTTTAACATTAACATTTGGATGGGCGGGCAAAAACTTAATTTAATTTTTATACGCATTTGCTTTGGATTTGTATTGCCCGCCCAGCCACTCAAGTGTATGTGATCTAACTTTTTGATCATTAACATTTGGGTGGGTGGGCGGAAATTAAATTTAAACTTTATTTGCGTGAGTTTTGGATTTGTATTACCCGCCCCAGTGTTTGTGACCTAATCTTTTTACTAACACTTGGGTGAATAAGCAAAAACTAAATTTAAGCTTTGTGGACGTGTGGTTTAGATTGAAATGCCCCACCTACCCGCCCAAGTCTTTTTGATCTGATTTCTTAATCACTAACACTTTAGTGGGTGGGCAGAAACTAAGTTTAGCTTTGTGGGTGTGTTGTTAAATTGAAGTGCCCTTCCTAGCCGTCCAAGTGTTTGTACTTCAATTTCTTAAACACACACACTTAAGTGGGTGGGCAAGATCTAAATTTAGTTTTTATACGCGTGTGTTTTAGATTTTTAATTCTTAATCATTAACACTTGCGTAGGTAGGCGGGCACTAAGTTAGATTTAGATTGGCCTGCTCACTCACCCGACTACTTGAGATCTAATTTATTGATCACTAACACTTGGGTGGGTGGGCAAGAACTAAAATAAAATTTTGTGCGCGTGTGGTTTAGGTTTGTATTGCCCGCTCACCCGCCTAAAAGTTTGTGGTCCAATTTTTTGTTTACTAATATTTAGGTGGGTAGGCAAAAACTAAGCTTAAGCTATTTGCGTGTGTAGTTTATTGTGTATTGCCCGCCCAAGTGTTTGAGATTCAATTTCTTAACCACAAATACTTGGGTGGGTAGGCAAGGTACTAAGTTTTATTTTTATACGCGTATACTTTAAATTTTAATTACAAACACATGGGTAGGCGAGTACTAAGTTTAAGCTTTGTGCGCGTGTGGTTTGAATTTAATTGCCCGCCCACCCGCCCAATTGTTTGTGATCCAATTTATTGAACACAAACACTTGGGTGGGTAGGCGGGAACTAAATTTAAGCTTTGTGCGCGTGTGGTTTAAATTTGTATTGCCCGCCTACCCAAGTGCTTAAAATTGAATTTCTTGATCACTAACATTTGAGTGAGTGAGCAAAAACTAAGTTTAAATTTTGTGCAAGTGTAGTTTAAATTTGTATTGCCCGCCCACCCGCTCAAGCATTTGCAATACAATTTTTTGGTAACTAACACTTGGGTGGGTAGGCGAGAACTAAGTTTAAATTTTGTGCGAGTGTGGTTTATATTTGTATTGCCCGTCCATCCGCCCAAGTGTTTGTGATCTAATTTCTTTATCATTAACACTTGGCTGGATGGGCGGGAACTAAGTTTATACCTTGAGCGCGTGTAGTTTGTATTTGTGTTGCCCACTCACCCGCCCAAGTGTTTGTAATCTAATTTTTTGACCACAAACACTTGGTTGGGTGAGCGGAAACTAAATTTAATTTTAATACAAGTGTGGTTTAAATTTGTATTATCCGCCCAACCGCCCAAATGTTTGTGATCCAATTTTTTAAACACCAACACTTGGGTGGGTGGGCAAAAACTAAGTTTAATTTTTATTGTATTGCCCGCCCACCCACCCAAGTGTTTGTGATCTAATTTCTTGGGTGGGTAGGCGGGAACTAACTGTGTATGCGTCATCTACAGCACTAACCAAGATGACGCCGGTAAGACCATCTAGATAACATGTAAAATAAGAATAGCATCAAATATCACATTTGCATAATTTTAAATTGAATGTTTAAGGTCAGTCAGTGTAATAAATACTCGTTAATATTTTTTTAATGTTTAAAGTATTTCCAAAATATCACGCTTTAAACAAACTAATTACTACAACTTAACTAATAATTCAGTAAATGAAGATCCAACAAGAACTACAGGTGACACCAAGTAAGTCGATATTACTAAACTTACACAAATAGATAACACTTAAAGCAATATATTAATAGCCCGCAGTTAAATAGAATTTATAACAAGCAGAAGCACGACTACACAAACAAAAAGCGTTAAACGTAAAATATCGTTTTTGTTCATTTAGTATTATGCGAACTTAATTACTTCCCCATTATGTGTCGTGTTGACATATAGAGTAACTTTGTCTGATCTAACTCATCATATTCAATCGTTGGTAAAACCACAAACAAACAATTTTCATACCAATTATCACAATTACTTACAAGTTAATTATTATATATTTTTTCTTTGAATACTAATAAACTAAATTAATCAATTCAATTCAGATCACCCTGTACATAACATCAATTCAAACAGTTGTCATTAGGTATTAACTGCAATTGACTATAAATTACAGAGAAACTATTAAGGTAGTTTAAATAGAGAAACTGTTAGATTTAATGCGTTGTAAACATACGAGACATGTCGATATGGAATTTATATTACTATCTTTATGTATAAGTTGCCGCAATAACTTGGAACGGTATTGTTCTAGCTTTTCCCTTCTGTAAACATCTTTATGCATTCTATAAAAAATAAAGGCAGCGACGGAAAGAAAAAAATCATAATAAATCTTACTAAATTAAAAAAGATAGAAGAAGATAATTTAAAATTTTATAGTAAGTTGTAAAATATGTTATTTGCTTCAACTATGTTTTGTTTTGATTGTATATTTTTCTGTTGTGTTAAGATAATAAATATATTTAAGTTGCTGCATCAGCTTTGTTGTTTCAATTTAAAATTATTATTCTTCAGAATTACTTCGATATAAATTCTTTTATTATTTCCGCGCACAAACATTATCCGCGTACATAAAATTAATGAAGAATATAATTAAACTAAATTATCATTTTTTATTGTCTCAATGTAATTAACATAATAAAACTATTGCAGTATATAAAACAAAAAATAATAATTACCAACCGTATACAATAATAAAATATTTTATTCAGTTTTTAATTAGAAGTAAATAAAATTGACTGTTGTTTTGAGTTACCAAAACTGTTCTGAAAAAACTGACTAATTTAGAGATTCAAAACGCAATTGCTGCAAGTATCTTTTGTGAATAAAAAGCATTATAGTTGTTTAAAGTACACGGACCGCAATTAAAACGGTGTGCAAAAGAATTGATGTTACGGTCTAGTTCTGTCAGAAGTGGCAGATTTGGGGCTTATGTTATGTCTAAGAAATATAGAAATTAATAATGTCGGTAGTGCAATTTGAGTTGTTTGTTTGTTTTTGCTAGGAACTGCCGCAGAGGAGGAAACTAGGGTACCCTTTGAGGTACCACGAGGTTTTTTGGCAAAAGATATAGCTGACTATCTCAGTTTGTTGCGCCTATTGTGATACATCTCAGTGGTTGGGGACTGCAAGGTGAGATTTGCAACGGCACTCTTCAGAAAATAAATGGTGCTGGGACAGATGCGTTAGCCCGTCACGACCAATTAATGCAGCTCAACAGTTGTTTTCTTGGTTTGCTAAGTGTTTCTGGGTAGAAGAGTTGTAAGGGTCTCAAATGATGCAATAGAATTGGCAATCAAGGTTTGTCGTAGTAAAATTTTGTTTATTCTGACAACACGCCTATAGCTGACCCCATTCCTGTAACACTAAACTTGACAGATGTGGTGGTTGGAAACGGTTCTAAAGTTGGTGGTAATGCTTGAGAATAGATTTGTCAATAAATGGTATGTACGTGGCTTTGTTTTCTTCTGGGAATTGCCGCAAGAAGTTAAAACGGTTGCAAAAGTAGACGTCTTTTTAGAAAATTGCATCCTAAAAATGAAACAGTGGTTACCCTCTGGGGTACCATCAAGTTTTGGTATTGCGTACCGCTCTCTGGTCCAGCTTCCAAGTGTTCTGTCGTAGTTGAGTTAATGTTGGTTTGGTTTTTGCTAGCAACGTAATTTAGTTTGAAAAACGTAGTTTTCTCCATATGTAGACACAAGTTTTGGGCAAGCCTGGTTTGCCTTATAGGCTTCCAGGTCTAAGTTCTGTAGTAAGAAAATCATGTTAGCCAATGAGTAGCTAACCTCTGCTAGTTTTTGATTTACTTCCCAAGAGCTCTCTTGGGTAGTCTCAGCTAACGTGTTTAGATCGGGCATTTACATATTCGGTGTTAAAGCAAAGGCGTTACTAGTTTTGTTCAAAAAGTTACAATGCATTTGGTGTAGTTAGTTTGTTTTTTTTAACTAAAATTCCCACGTTTAAATTTGTGTCTAACCAATTAAATACAACTTTTCAGTTTGGTGGTTTTTACTTAGTTTTGCTTGAGTTTGATTGGTTTAAGAAGTGTCTAAGTAAAGTATTTTTTAAAAGTCTTTTGTTAATCAGGATTGAAAGTTTGTCCGATGCTCTAAAAAAGCTATTGCAGGTGTCGGAAATTTTTCACATAGTCGGGTCTGTAGGACTTTTACTCTAAATTGCCCAACATTGGAAGCTAATTGTTACTGTCTAAACTTGTCGGAAATAGTGGTTAACAAAGTATCTAAAGTTGGCAATTCCAAATATCTGCCCAAAATTACTATTTTTTGTTAAAGAAAAATCTTTGGCCTTACCAATAGCGTCGGATTCTTGGCGTAAAAAGTACTTAGTACGGATTGCCATTTTTTGCCATTCTTGTGGTGACAATTCCAAATGTACATGCAATAGATTGCTATTTTCTATCAAAACCAAACTTTTGGCCTTAATTAACAATGGAACTAGTTACAATTTTGCCCGGTTTTTCTTGGGTATGCACTCGACAGACTACATTGTCTACCAGACCAACCCCAAAAACCAACTGCACGTCACTGGAAAGGCAAACACCATCATCAAGGTTGGCAACCACAGCAGACCACCACTTTTTCTTACGTTCCGGTTTTGAGCAAAGAGATAATTTTTAGCTACTCTTTGATTGAGAAAAAATATGTCACCCGCGACTACAAGAAATACTGGTTTACTTTAGAAATAAAAAACAATGTATTAGATGCTACTCTAACGCTACCTTTAGACATACTACCTCAAGCTTTTCACTATTGTTTCGAGTTGTACTGATTTGTTTATAAGTTTGCCAACTTTTTGGACAACAAATCATTAAACACTTTGAACACAGAGTCCTACGTCTTACGTTCAATCTGTTTACCAACCGTAAACAATAAAGTTTTCTTTGGTATCTGTTCCTAGATGTGCAAAAACGTCTTCAACTTTGCCAAAATCGTAATTCTTTTTATCAACTTACAATGGAAGAAAGAAATGCCTGTTTTATTGTGATAATTTGGCCAAAAAAGCCTGTTTAGCTTCCTAATCAAAAATTTGTTGAGCCGTTTGTTGATACTAGACCTAAACTCCGCTTTGTCTTACAAACAAACGCCTGTAAAAACAACATAGAAGCGGTACTCTTTCAGAAAGAAAACCAGCGCAAGCGAATCATGAGCTACGCCAGTTTTTGAATTACAAATACCAAAAGTTGAGATCATAGCAACAAACAGGAATGCTACGCAATCGTTTAAGTTATTAAAAATTACAAGGTCTACCTAAAAAACAAAAGATTTTTGTTGCGCACAAACAATAAAATGTTGGTATTGCTATTTATAAAAAAGCTTTTTTGCCTAGCAAAGTTCCAATTTCAAATTAAACCAATTTTAGAGCAAAAAGCTTACCCAACTAACACGCAAAAATCAATTTTACAAAACTGTCACTCGTCCTAGCGGAATAGCAATTTAAAATGAAGAATATTCTGAAAACGGAAAACTATTTGCCCAATTTTTTGTCCCAAAACTCGGGCAAAAACGGAGTTGCAAAAAAGAACTAACAATCTTCTCCTGCCAGAGCGTTGGTCAAGCCCAAATGGCCTATACTACCGTTTTCACAATGACCTAGACATATATTGCACACACGCGGGTTGAGACCAGCTAACGGCACTACCAGACATGCTGGAAGTAATGCGCCATATTACAACAACAACGCCTCTAGCCGTTTTGGGCAAGACAAAGCAGCGCAAACTTTCTTGTAAAGCTATCAGTGACCAGAAACTC
This sequence comes from Tachinus rufipes, assembly GCA_963932245.1. Lineage (NCBI taxonomy): Eukaryota > Metazoa > Arthropoda > Insecta > Coleoptera > Staphylinidae > Tachinus > Tachinus rufipes. Next base: position 74,082,308 of record OZ010750.1, read on the forward strand.
ACAAGGACGTCTAACCCTACGTATGGCAGTGCTTCACAAGGATGAAGACCGTTGGCACTCAAGCTCAAGAAAACGCTGCAGTGCTTGACAGACAGTCACTCTAAATAATCTTAAGACCAGCTTTCACCTACAGCTACTTTTCAACTCAGCCACTGAACCAACGCAGCTATAAAACTTACCATGAGTAAAGCCTTACTGGTGACAAACATGAGTGTAGATCTACAAGAAAGACCGGGTAGTTGATGGCGTAAAGCTAAGATAGACTATTGCCCCAAAAACTTTAAATTATTGTCCAAGAACGCAAACAAGGTTTAGCAGCAAACTGTTAAGACCCAATCGGTTAATTATTACCGTGAGAAAGAATTGTCACTGAGTGAAAAATCACCCGCGTTACTCTCTAGTAAAAATTTAATAACCTGAAACAAAGTCTTTTGCCCAACAGCTCGACCCAACAACTAGATAATCCAGCCTTGCCCATTTAGTGCGCAATACTTTCAGGAGCAACATTGACAAAAACATTTTCCAAAACAGATGCTATTTGCAAGAAACTTTTGGCAAGATTTGCAAACAGTGCAATTTTTTTAGTTAAAGGCTGAACTGTAGTGCGCAAGTTTGTCCAAATTACACGACTTTTTTCGGCAGATAAACCAACAAAATTTGCATTTAGTGTGCAAATTTGTCTAAATCACACAACCCTTTTTTGCAGACGCAAGACAAAACTGCAGGGTTGCCAAACCAACTACAAAACGCTGCTAAAAATATTAGGAAATTGTTGGTCAGTAGGTGCTTGCCCAAAAACAAAACATTTTTGGATTGTTTATGTTTTTTTTATTGCCCGGTGGAGATGTGCTCTAGGTTTTGGGCAACTTTCTGAAAAGGTTTTCCAGGTGTGACCTTAAGGCAAAATTGATTAATTTTTTACTGAACCAACTACAAAACGCTGCCAAAAAATAATAGGAAATTGTTTGTCAATAGGTGTTTGCCCAAAAACAAAACATTTTTTAATTGTTTATGTTTTTTTTATTGATTGGTGTAGATGCGCACCGGGTTTTGGGCAACTTTCTGGAAAGGTTCTTCAGGTGAGACCTTAGGGCAAAATTGTTTAGTTTTTTGATGAACCAACTACAAAACGCTGTCAAAAAATAGTAAGAAATTGTTGATCAATAGGTGTTTGCCCAAAAAAGAAACATTTTTGAGTTGTTTATGTTTTTTTTATTGCTTGGTGTAGATGTGCTTTGAACTTTCGGAAAAGGTTCTCCACATGTGACTTTAGAAGAACATTGTTTAGTTTTTTGCCGGACCAACTACAAAACGCTGCCAAAAAATACTATAAATTTGTTGGTCAATAAGTGTTTGCCCATAAACGGAACATTTTTGAAATGTTTATGTTTTTTTTTATTGCTTGGTGTAGATGTGCTTCGGGTTTTAAGCAACTTTTTAGAAAGATTCTCCAGGTGTGACTTTAGAGCAAAATTGTTTAGTTTTTTGCCGGACCAACTAAAGAAACGCTGTCAAAAAATAGTAAGAAATTGTTGGTCAATAAGTTTTTGCTCAAAAACGAAACATTTTTGAGTTGTTTCTGTTTTTTTTATTGCTTGGTGTAGATGTGCTTCGGGTCTTGGGCAACTTTCTGGAAAGGTTCTTCAGATGTAACCTTAGAGCAAAATTGTTTAGTTTTTTGCCGGACCAACTACAAAACGCTGCCAAAAAATACTAGAAAATTGTTGGTCAATAGGTGTTTGCCCATAAACGAAACATTTTTGAGTTGTTTATGTTTTTTTTATTGCTTGGTATAAATGTGCTTTGGGTCTTGTGCATTTTTCTGAAAAGGTTCACCAGGTATGACCTTAGGGCTGAATTGTTTAGTTTTTTGCTGAACCAACTACAAAACGCTGCCAAAAAATACTATAAAATTGTTGGTCAATAAGTGTTGGCCCAAAAACAGAACATTTTTGGATTGTTTATGATTTTTTTTATTGCTCAGTGTAGATGTGCTCCGGGTCTTGGGCAACTTTCTAGAAAGGTTCTCCAAGTGTGACTTTAAGGCAAATTTGTTTAGTTTTTTGCCGGATCAACTTCGAAACGCTGCCAAAAAATAGTAGAAAATTGTTGATCAATTAGTGTTTGCCCAAAAACGAAACATTTTTTAATTGTTTATGTTTTTTTTTATTGATTGGTGTAGATGCGCTCCGGGTCTTGAGCAACTTTCTAGAAAGGTTGTCCAGATGTGACCTTAGTGCAAAATTGTTTAGTTTTTTGCCAAACTAACTACAAGACGCTGCTAAAAAATACTAGAAAATTGTTGGTCAATAGGTGTTTGCCCAAAAACGGAATATTTTTGAGTTGTTTATGTTTTTTTTTATTGCTCGGTGTAGATGTGCTCCGGGTCTTCAGCAACTTTCTAAAAAGGTTGTCCAGGTGTGATCTTAGTGCAATTTTGTTTAGTTTTTTTGCCAAACCAACTACAAAACGCTGTCAAAAAATAGTAGGAAATTGTTGGTCAATAAATTTTTGCCCAAAAACAAAACATTTTTGAGTTGATTATGATTTTTTTTATTGCTTGGTGTAGATGTGCTCCGGGTCTTGGGCAACTTTCTGGAAAAGTTCTTCAGGTGTGACCTTAGAGCAAAATTGTTTAATTTTTTGCCGGACCAACTACAAAACGCTGCCAAAAATACTAGAAAATTGTTGGTTAATAGGTGTTTGCCCAAAAACGAAACATTTTTAGTTGTTTATTTTTTTTTTATTGTTTGGTGTAGATGAGCTTCGGGTCTTGGGAAACTTTTTAGAAAAGTTTTCCATGTGTAACTTTAGGGCAAAATTGTTTAGTTTTTTGCCGGACAAACTACAAAACGCTGCTAAAAAATATTAGGAATTTGTTGGTGAATAGGTGCTTGCCCAAAAACGAAACATTTTCGGATTGTTTATGTTTTTCTTTAATGCCCGGTGAAAATGTGCTCCGGGTTTTGGGCAACTTTCTAAAAAGGTTGTTCAAGTGTGACTTTACTGCAAATTTGTTTAGTTTTTTGCTGGACCAACTACGAAATACTGCCAAAAAATAGTAGGAAATTGTTGGTCAATAGGTTTTTGCCCAAAAACAAAACATTTTTGAGTTGTTTATGTTTATTTTTATTGCTTGGTATAGATGTGCTTCGGGTCTTAAGCAACTTTATAGAAAGGTGTGACTTTAGGGCAAAATTGTTTAGTTTTTTGCCAGACTAACTACGAAACGCTGTCAAAAAATAATAGGAAATTGTTGGTCAATAGGTTTTTGCCCAAAACCGAAACTTTTTTGAGTTGTTTATGTTATTTTTTATTGTTCCGTGTAGATGTGCTCCGGGTCTTGGGAAACTTTCTGGAAAGGTTCTCCAAGTGTGACTTTAAGGCAAAATTGTATAGTTTATGGTATAGACCTGCTGGTCAAGTTCCCTAGGGCTTGGAGACTTTCAGCCACAACCGACCATGCGGTGTTAGCCGCTTCTTTGGCATGAGAAAGCGGTGTTATTGTCAACCATTTTGTTGCAAATATTGTCGTTTTGAGTTTGTTTGTTGTCCAGGCTATCGGGGTAGTCATGAAGTTGTCATAGTTGGTTTGTGTTGGACATTGTTCTGGTTTCTGTGTTGTTGCGTCGGTGAGATGTCGTGACTAACTGGCTTTTTGCTCAAAAAATTGGTTCTTAAATTACTACGGCTATCCATAAAAATAAAAATTCTTCTCATATGGTATCATCGTTGATTTATTAAGCAAAAATGTTCTATAAGATCCGCAATACCAAAAAAACAGTCACCGGACGGAAAAAATCAGTTCTTGCTCTAATTTGCATTCTCAAATTAAAGCCCAACTCCATTAAATAAAACTATATTAAACTTTAGACGGATTGTTCAAAAACCTTCCAAAACCATCAGTTTTGCCTAAAATTACACCGGCAACTTCAAACACCACCACCAACAAAACTAGTCATGTCCAAGAACTAACCTGTAACATTTTGAACACCACACTCATGCTCACAACAAAGAACGAATCAGAAATAGTTAAGCAGTGACGTAACAAAGATTTTTTGACTTCACCACAAAAATTGAGAAAAGCTTCTTCAGAGACGGCTTTTTGGGTCCTTCTACATTGTAGATTTTTGCTTACAGGTAGTCATGTCACTGTGGTCAAATCAAAACCTGTTTAACAACGACAAATTCTCAAATATTAGGATTTCATTTTTTAAGTCTGCGTTAATATGTGTGTGGCAAATACTTGTTGCGGATTATATCTTGAGCTTGAGAAAAATAGTAAGAGTATTATCTTAAACCACATTTCCAACAGACAAAGAAGACATTATTCATACGCATTTAGCTAGCCTATTGAATAGTAATTAATTGCAAACGTCTTGTATAAAAATCGTTACTAATTTAGAATAATCCATTTCTTATAGGATTGTAAAACTATTCATCTTATATAGAATGAATATTCAGATATTTCATTAATCACGTCTGTGAAATCTGCTACCATGGGATTCCCTGAAAACATTCGATAAAACTACAGAAAAATCGGTTACACAACTGAAGGGGCCTATATTAATGCGGATTTAATGGCAATAAAAAAGGCGCACAAGATGTTCAACACAATGTTTTTTGTGTTGAATATCTTATGGAATATATTTTTTATTTCGAAATAGCGGATGAGCGTGCGATGATTGATCATTTGCTCCAACAAGCGTAACCAGATTAATACGAAGTTGATGGGTTTATGAGGGGGTTCGAGTGGAATCACAAATGGGAAGCGGACTGTCCGGGTCCGGAGACAGGATTCGGGATCCCAGCCACAGACACGTGACTTAAGAAATAACGTGACCAAAGGTCTGCAACACATGCAGGATGATATTAGTGGCCATGGCCACGCGGCTCCTATAAACGATAATAGACAACATATGTACACATCCCTTCTAGTGCTTCCGCTTCAAAACAGTCCGAATCTAAACATATATTTAAGATATTCCTTATTTAAGACACCCGAACCATTCGCATTTATCTGCACCGGGAATATATTGAGTTGGTTCAATGGAATATTTCGCTTGAATACAAAAGTAGAGAACTCGAGTCTGTATTTATGGTAAAATAAAAATACACGATAACAAAGGACTGATTCTTGTTATGAATGAAGGAACATCTACAACTACAGCTACCTCTAACAAGTTTAAACTGAAAATTCAAAGATTTAACACTTCATTGGTTTAAAAATCGAAGTACATGATTTTACCCATTTTCCACATCCATAAACCGCAAAATAAAAACAATTGAATTTCACCGCCGCTATATTTAATATTCCAATAAAATATCAATTCGATTGTTGAAATGGAATCAGTCATGTTACATAGTCTACAGCTTGCATAAAAAAAACGTTTACAAATTACATTTCTCTTATGTGTAAATTTTCGCAGTCGCATATTTTTTTGAAGTCGTCTACTTAAGAAAACTCTGCACTCGGCGAGGATTTATTCGACGCAGCATTAAATATAAATTCAGGATATGTAAAAAGAGCTTAAAAACTTTATTTTTATGTATACTTCTGTATGTAAATTTACATTTTCAGTTATCAACTTTTCTTACGTTTTAATCCAATATATATCTAATTTTAAAATCAATGGAATATATTAACCAAATTCCAATTCAATATAATAGATTGAACGGGGAGTCTACTGATTGCAACTCAGATTGGCTATTGGGGACTAGAAACCCCATGATGAACAGATCACAAAGACATTAATTAAACAAAAATAATTTTTACTAGGTAAATATATTTAAGATTATTCTATTTAGTATGCAATACAGCTCACGCTTTAATTTCTTTTTTAAATTAAAAAAAGTACAATGTTTAATTAAAATTTAATTCCGCCAGTATTAAAATGTGATACACCAAAAAAATGTTTCTGGTATTTCAGAAGTTAAAATGTTTTATGTAAAAATGGAATGTTTGGGAACATTAATTATTGTCGTATTGTACTTACTTTGTCATATATCAAGTGTATTGATTATTTTTCAATATATGTTATTATCTGTAACAACTAGTTGTTTAAATAGAATTTACAAGGATCATTGTACTAAATGCTGGACTAATAAACTGTTATATATTAAAATTTAAATTGTATAATTTATTAATTAGTTACGTTAATAAAGGACATAAACGGAATGATTTACATATTAGGATTCATGTGTTTAAGTAAATCAAGTTTCCTTATGCTTAAAATGTAATCTAATACACACATGACAGTAGAAGTGTGTTGAATGTAAGCTTTCCAATTCAAAGTTGATTGTGGAAGCTTAATTTATATCAATTTTTTTTTTAATCTACTCAAACAAGGTTTTTGTCGTATAGTGAAGCCAACATAACAACGTTTTATGCCCACAAATGACGTCACGCGCTAATTGTGAACATAAGTTTGTAGTAGTTGAACTTTATAAAAACATTAAGTTTGTTTACTATTGTATTATTGAAAAACAAATAAATGTTTACAAGGCGTTTATGAAAGTGTTCAGTTATAAAACCTTTTGTTTGTATCACAAAACTCAGTATTTTTTAATTTAATAAACTAGCAACTTTATACGCTAAGTGTTTTATACAAAATTCATACATTTTTGTAAATAAAAATAAAAATGTGTTTTCAGTTTAATATCAAGTCTATTGCTATATGCACGTTTTTGCCCACAAGTGACGTCACACAAACCAATCATGTTGGCTTTGCCTTGTCAAAAAGCGTATTTATAAGTGGTCTAAAATTGACTGCATGCTTTAGGCTGGCTACTATTTAAAAAAAAATTAAGATAAAAAAATATTTCTACCCAAGAAGAAATCTAAAAGTTCTAAAAAGATGCTTTTATTCAAAAAAGCTTTAATTAGAATTTTTGATTGTTCACCAACCTTAAATTAATTTGATTTTACTGAAAGACCCATTTACTAAAGATTTTTGCTAAAAAAAATAATCTGTATAAAAAAGACTGCCTTTGCCTCAAAAACTATCATCTAACAAAAATTTCTATTAAAAGAAACATTTAAGCAAGGTTTTTTAACAAAAAAAGTTTGCACACAAAAAAGGTTACAAAAAATTGCAACTCCAACTGAAACTGATTAATTGTATACCCAAATAAAGTTTTTACTTATGAATATTTTTCTCAAAAAATACTCAAAAAAGCTGACAGAAAACTGTTAAACCTCAAACTGAATTTGTTAATTTTTCCTTGAAAACAAGATTTTTATTCAAAGAAAACACTTGGAAAGATATCACTTTTTGTGCCCACAACTGACGTCACGAATTAATTGTAGACATATGCCTTATGAGTAAAGTTTTATTTTACAGTTTTTGGTAAACAATAAAATATATAGTATTAGTATACAATAACTAAAAGATTTATTGGCATTTTCGATTATTAGGTATTTACATATACGCCAAATATTTTGCTACGTACGCGTTTTTGTCCACAGCTGACGTCACACGCAGTAATTATGTTGGCTTCACCGTGTTGGCAAAAGGTGTGTCTATAAGTGTGTATGGTCTAAGGTTTGAGCTTCTACTCAAGAGAATTAACTAAAAACTGCTACACTTTAACTACTTTTTTACTATTAAAAAAAAACTTTTATTTATAAAAAGCTTTAAACTTTTTTACCTAAAAAAACTTACATTCTATCAAACACCCAAAAAAGTTTTTTGCTCAAAAAAGCACATAAAAATCTTTTGAGTAAAAGAAAACATACACAGAAAAAATGCTTTTGCCCAAAAAAGCTTAACCCAAAAAAAATTACAAAAAGCTGTTAAATCCCAAACTGAGTTAATTAATTGTTTACCAAAATAACGTTTTTACTCAAAAACCTAGCCATGGAACACGTTTGCTCAAAAAAACTCTAAATAACGCCAGTTTGAGTTTTTGCACAAACAAAGTGACTACACTCCAAATTAAACTGGCTATTTGCATACTTTAAACAGGTTACTAAAAAAAGAAAAAAAGTTTTTATTTAAAAAGGGTTTACATTCAAGCATCTAAAAAAGTTGTCTTCTTAATAAAAACAGGTTATTTTAAACATTTTTCTAATAAAGTTTTCTATATAAAAGAAAACATGCACAGAAAGAATGCTTTTGCCCAAAAAAGCTATCATCCAAAAACAAATTGCTAGACCAAAAAAAAAAAAATTAAACCAAAAAACATCTTTGCTCAAGAAAAGTACAAAAAAGCTATGAGTTAATCTCGTCACTTATAACTAATTCTGTTTAACTCCAATTTGAGCTTTTACCCAAAAAACGTGACAGAAGACTGCTACACTCCAAATTAAATTGGTTAATTGCATACTTTAGACTAGTTCTCCACTACCACTCATGAAAGGTTATTCTTAAAAAAAAAAATTTCCTCAAGATGGTTTTTAACTCAAAAAGGTTTTCACCTAAAAAACTTACATTTAAGCAGTCACCCAAAAAAATCTTTTACAAAAAAGCATAAAGAAAGCATCTTCTAATTGAGATCTTCTATATAAAAAAGACATACGCACCAAAAATACTTTTGCCTAAAAAAGGCTATCACCAAAAAAAGCTTTCAGTCAGCTTTCAGTCAGGTTTCATCTAGAAAAAGTGAAAAAAAGCTGCAAGTTTGAGCTTTTACTCAAAAAAAGTAACTGACTACTATTTACTTTAAGTTGAATTGGATAACTGCATACTTTAGGCAGATTACTATTCAAGAAAAGTTTAGGTCCAAAAAAAGACTTCTACCCAAAAACGGTTTTTAACTAAAAAATGTTTTTACTTAAAAAAGACTTACGTTTAAGACAACACCCAAAAATGTATTCTATTTAAAAACAAAAAAATTCTTTTAAGTAGAAGAAAGATATGATTTTGTTTAAGAAAGACTAACTTCTAGAAAAAGTTTTGTTTTTTTAAGTTTTTTTGCCCAAAAAAAAGTAACAAAAACTGCTAGACCAGACAAATTGAATTGATTAAATGTTTACCCAAACAAGGTTTATAGTCAAGTACTAAAGCAAAAAATACTTTTACTTACACACAACAAAAGCTATTGCTCAAAAGAGGTGATAATGTTGAGTCACTTATAGCTAATTCTAAATAAAGCCAATTTAAGCTATTATCTCAATAAATGACTGATTCAAATTAAGATTAGCTGCATACTTTAAGCAAGCTAGCATTTAAAAACAGCTTATGCCCAAAAAAAGCCTTTACCCAAAAAAAGTTTCTTAACTAAAAAAAACTTACATTTAAGCAAACAACCAAAAAAGTATTTTATTCAAAAAAGTTTATAGAAAAAAACGCTGAGAAAGAAACAAAAGCATTTTGCCCATAAAACACACAGACCAAAAATGCTTTTGCCCAAAGAAGGTTATCACCCAAAACAGTTTCTATTTGAAGAAGCATTAAAGCAAAACTTTTTAATAAAAAAAAGCTTGCATTTAAAAAAAGTGACAAAAACTGCCAGACCAGACAAATTAAATTGATTAATTATTTACCCAAACAAAGTTTATAGTCAAGTACCTAAGCACAAAACACTTTTGCTCAAACACAAGAAAAGCTATTGCTCAAAAGAAGTGCAAATGTTAAGCCACCTATAGCTAATTCTAAATAAAACCAACTTGAGCTATTATCTCAATAAATGACAGTTTCAAATTAAGGTTAGAGGCATACTTTAAGCAAGCTAGCAACTAAAAAAGCCATTATGTTCAATAAAGACTTTTATCCAAAAAAGGTTTTTAACTAAAAAAACTTACATTCAAGCAAAAAAAAAAATCAAAAAAGTCTTCTATCTATATAGCAAATGCTTTTGACCAAAAAAAGCTATCACACAAAACAGTTTCTATTAGAAGAAGCATTAAAGCTAAAGTTGCTAAACTTGAAATTAAATTGATTATGTGTTACCTAAACAATGTTTTTACTCAAAGACCTAATTAAAGAACACTCTTGCTCAAAAAATGACAAGATTGAGTCAACTATAACTAATTATGAACAACGCTACTTTGAACTTTTACCTAAAAAGGTAATATCTAAAGAAAGTTTTTATTAGAAAAAGCATGTAAACAGAACTTTTGCTCAAAAAAACTTGCACTTAAATGAGGTTAGAGGTAAGATTACATTAAATTATTTAATTGTTTACTCAAAACAAAGTTTGAAACCAGCCAAAAAAGAATTTTGCTCAAAAAAATTTCTCAAAAAAGCTATCACTTAAAAGATTGAGTCACTTATGAAAAACTTTAACTTGTGTTGAACTAAAGCCTATTTTGGAAAAGCTACCACTTTAAAAAAACTTTTCAAAAAAGGTTTTAACTCAAAAAAGGTTCTACTGAATGTTTATTCAAAACAAAGTTTTTACATTTAAACAAAAAAAACGTATTTACTCAAAACTTTATAAACGTTTTCTATATACAGGAAGTTTATAAATGAATGGGATTATGTAATCACTTTAAATGTGCCGCTTTTTTTTAATTGTTCACTAAACTATTTGTTTTGACAGTTCAAACGGTTCAACTTTGACAGCTGTCAAGCAAACATATGAAAACATATGTAGTATAGTGGACGATTTTAAAAAGGCGGCATATTTAAAGTGATTACATAATCCCATTCATTTATAAACTCCCTGTAGAAGACAAAGCTAAGAAAAAATGTTTTGCCCAAGAAAGTCTATAACCCAAAATAGTTTCTATTAGAAGAAGCATTAAAGCAAAACTTTCTAATCAAAAAAAGTTTGCACCTAAAGAAGCAACAAAAAGTTGCTAAACTTTAAATTAAATTGATTATGTGTTTACCCAAACAAGGTTTTTACTCAAAGACTCAACTAAGAAACACTTTTGCTCAAAAATATGACAAAATTGAGTCAATTATAGCTAATTATGAACAACGCTAGTTTGATCTTCTACCCAAAAAAGATGGCTAGAGAAGCTATTATTTAAAACAAGTTTTTATTAGAAAAAGCATGTAAACAAAACTTTTGCTCAAAAAAACTCAAAAAATGTAACAAAATGCGGATAAGCCTTAAATTGAATTCATTAATTGTTTACTCAAAACAAGGTTTGAATCCAGCTAAAAAAGAATTTTGTTCAAAAAAACAGTTTCAAAGAAAGCTATCACTTAAAAGATTAAGTCACCTACAGTTAATTGTAAAGAACAGCTTGGGTTGAATTAAGTAATTGCACATTTTAGAAAACTACCTCTCTAAAAAATCTTTTCAAAACAGATTTTCACTAAAAAAAAAGCCAAAGACAGTTTTTACTAAACATTTATCCAAAACAGAGTTTTTAACTAAAAAAAACTTACACTCAAGCAAACACCCAAAAAAGTCTTTTACTCAAAAAAGTTTATAAAAGTCTTCTATATGGAAGAAAACGCCAAGAAATTATGCTTTAGTTCAAAAAACATACACCAAAAAGTTCTTTGCTTAAAAAAGGCTATCACCTAAAACAGTTTCTATTAAAAGAAGCATCTTTTTCTTCTCTTTTGCTAAAAAAAAAAATTGCAAGATTGAGTCAACTATAGCTAATTATGAACAAAGCTAGTTTGAGCTTTTACCTAAAAAAAGTGTCTAAAAAAAGCTGTTACTAAAAAAAAGTTTTTATTAAAAAAAGCATGTAAGTAGGACTTTTGCTCAAAAAAACTCAAAAAGGGAAACAAAATGCAGATAAGCTTTAAATTGAATTGATTAATTGTTTACTCAAAACAAGGTTTTTCAAAAAAAGCTATCACATTAACTTGGGTAGAACTGAATAGTTGCCTATTTTAGAAAAACCAATACAAAACAAGAAAAATTTTTACTCAAAAATAAAACTTTTAGCTAAAAAAAACTTACACCCAAAGACAGCTTCTACTAAACATTGATCCAAAACAAAGTTTTTCTTAACCAAAAAAAAAAACAGCAAAGTTTTACTCTAAAAGAAGCTTTTGCCTTAAAAAAACCAACTACGAAAAGAAACCTTGCACACAAAAACAGCTTTTAATAAACATTTACCCAAAAAAAGGTATCACCTAAAAGAAGTAATAAGATTAAATCATTTACATCTAGTTGTAAATAACGTCAACTTGGGTATCTATCCAAAAAAAATTCTTACTCAAAAACAAAGCTTTTACTTCAAAAAAGCTTTCATCATCTAAAATTTTCATTAAATTAAAAGAAAGCCCAAAGAAATCCACTACTAAACATTTTTCAAAACATAAATTTTTTTTTGAAGAAAGCTATCACTCAAAACTGCTAAGCAAACGCTTTATCACTGACCTATCTCATTGTCATTCTGTTTAACTCCAATTTGAGTTTTTACCTAAAAAACGTGACTGAAGACTGCTACACTTCAAATTAATTTAGTTAATTGCTTACTTTAGACTAGTTCTCTACTAACACTCATGAAAGGTTAATCTTCAAAAAAAATGATTTTACTTTAAGATGGTTTTTAACTCTAAAAGGTTTTCACCTAAAAAACTTACATTTGAGCAATCACCCAAAAAAGTCTTTTACTAAAAAACATAAAAAAGGCATCTTTCTATATAAATAAAACATACACATCAAGAATGCTTTTGTTCAAAAAAGGTTATCACCCAAAAAGCTTTTATTAAATAAAGCATTAAGCAAGACTTTTGCCCTAAGTCAGGTTTCATTTAAAAAAAGTGACAATAAGCTGCTGGTTTGAGCTTTTACTCAAAAAAAGTAACTGAAAACTATATACTTCAAGTTGAATTGGTTAACTGCATACTTTAAGCAAGTTATTATTCAAGAAAGGTTTAGGTCCAAAAAAAGACTTCTTCTACCCAGAAACGGCTTTTAATTAAAAAATGTTTCTACTTAAAAAAAACTTACGTTTAAGCAAAAATGTCTTTTATTTAAAAAAATATCTTTTATGATTTTGTTTAAGAAAGACTACTTTCTAAAAAAAGTTACATTTATAAAAAGTTTTTTTGCCCAAAAAAAAAGCTTGCATCTAAATAAAAGTGACAAAAACTGCCAGACCAGACAAATTAAATTAATTAATTGTTTACCTAAACAAGGTTTATAACAAGTACTCAGGCAAAAAACACCTTTGCTCACCCACAACAAAAGCTATTGCTCAAAAGAAGGGCAAATGTTGAGTCACCTATAGCTAATTCTAAATAAAGCCAATTTAAGCTATTAACTCAATAAATAATTGTTCTAAATTAAGGTTAGCATACTTTAAGCAAGCTAGCATTTAAAAAAGCCATTATGAAAAAAAAATTTTGATTCAAAAAATTTTTTTAACTAAAAAAACTTACATTCAAGCAAAAAAAAATCAAAAAAGTTTGAAAAAGTCTTTTATCTACATATATAGTAAATGCTTTGGACAAAAAAACATTCACACCAAAAATGCTTTTGCCCAAAAAAGGTTATCACCCAAAACAGTTTCAATTAAAAGAAGATTGAGTCAACTATAGCTAATTGTGAACAACGTTAGTTTGAAACCTAACCTAACCTAACCTTAAAAAAGTTTTTATTAAAAAAAGCATGTAAGTAGAACTTTTGCTCAAAAAAACTCAAAAAGGAAACAATACAAGGTTTGAAGCTAGCCAAAAAAAAAATTTGATCAAAAAAGCATTTTTAAAAAAAGCTATCAGTTAAAAGATTGAATCACCTATAGTTAATTATGAAGAACATTAACTTGGGTTGAACTGAATAATTGCCTATTGTAGAAAAGCCATTACTTTAAAAAAACAAAAAAAAAAATATTCAAAAACTTTTAGCTAAAAAAAACTTACACCCAAACACTAAACATTTATTCAAAACAAGGTTTTTCTCAACCAAAAATAAAACAGCAAAGTTTTACTCAAAAAGAAATCTTCTAATAAACTTTTTTCAAAACATCAAATTTTTTTTGAAGAAAGCTATCACCCAAAACTGCAAAGCAAACGCTTTATCACTGACCTATCTCATCGTACAATCATACAAAAAAGAAATGTATACAGAACATGCGTTAAGAAGAGGTTGTTTAGTGAAAGATGGTAGAAAAAAAAAACAAAATAATAGAAAAAAGAAATGTAAATTGACTAATTTTTTGAAAAATTGTAATTAAAAAAAAAAAAGGAAAAAAAAAGAACAAAAAAAAAAGAGTTAATTTATTAAATAATTAATGATTTTTGCTTTATCGTACTTTATCACACTTCTACCATGAACAATAACAAAAAATCAGTATTAAATAAATAATAGTTTAATAAACATTATTAAGATTTCATCCTGAAGGGTAGTTAAAGTGTTTTTTTATGTGTATATTATGTAAGAAAGTCGTTAGTTTAAGAAGCTTAAGAACATATTGCAGTATAAACCAAATAAAGAAATTTCATATTACCTCAGCCTACAGCGGCGGAATATAAGCAGTATTTTATTTTTATTTTCAATCGGGGCCTTGTATATACATGCAATGTGGTTTATTCGACAGTGTAGCATGTTGCCTTAATTTGTGCCATCAGCCGCGTTTTGCATTTACCTTCAGGGATAGATATCAAGGGGTTCAGTAAAGAGGTGCGCTTGAACTATAATGATAAACCGGCTAGCAGACACAAAACGCAACACTAATACGAATTGAAATTACCCAAAACGCGGATAGGTTATCGATTACGTAATAGCGGTTACCTTTCCTATCTAAATCCGCCTCGAGTAATATAAGTGGTATATTAAATCCTGGGACAGACCTGCTGCCTGTAATATTAGAGGCATAACTGAGGTTTGCTCCGCAATATTAGCATTCATAGTCGTAACCGTCTGTAATATAACAATGTTAATTAATTACTACACCAACTATAACGAGGGAGTGATGCATTAGGCATCTGTCTTCTTTATCAATAGGCTATCAGATAACAATAATGCATTAAGTGGGTTACCTCAGATATTGGCATTGCCCGCATATTGGTCGTAACTATAACAGAACAGTTGTAGACGCAACTAAGACCCCAACGCTCCATCGCTAATGCCTACCAACCCTGCCGCGTCCGATATCGTTAACATTACACACCCTTTTACTCGTTGTTCCTTCATCAATTAACGAATTAAATTGATTACTCAACTATTCTTTTACCTTACTTGTCATTAAAATTGGCGCAGGTATCCGACCACCCGATCTAATTAATTAATATTGATAAATGATACCCATAAAGCAAACAAGGGTTCAATACAATTATTGAAATAGAACTTAGATTAACTTACTTTAACATTCAATTTATTAAGTGCATATACGTTAATTTTAATGATAGGGCGCGGTTGATTGGTTGCAAGTGTCCACTGCTAAAATATGAATATTAAAGTTTTATAGTTTACATGGCATTCGAAGGGTTTGATGTAAAAATTGCGACACATGTGTTGAAAATAATGAAAAAAAGATTATTACCGACCATATTTCACATAAAACACCATTCTACATACATTAACAACAAATGCCGGCAATAAAAAGCAATAGTCACGAACTTTATGAATATGTAAATTGCAAATAAATCCGCATTTTTAGGTGCATACTAATCCGTCCTTGGAGGGCAGTCAGATGTCGCGACCGACAATTCTAATATTAGAGGGGTTGTTCAAGTTAAAATCATGAAAATATTTAGTTCTGATTCATCACAATCATCAGTGCAGTGCGTTGGGGTGGCGAAACTCCCCTAATAATAGCAAATATTGCTAAATAATGTAGAATTAGGGATCGCTCTAAGTATAGGTTGTCATGGAAAATATTACTAAAGTGTGAATATGTTCAAACGCGTTATTTACTAACGACCGTTGGGAATAAACACATGCTTCTAATAATAATCATTTTCTATTGTAAATATTTTGAGCCTTGCATCACGTTTTTGGCACTTTTTTGTAAATGTAAATACAATTCGGTCTGAAATCTGATAAGCATGCGGCTTAAAGTCTAGGATAAGTTGATATGTTTTGGGCAAGGAGAATCGTCTCGATTTTCATTCTCACAATAAGGGATCTTTTCGATACGGCGATACAGCAAGATGTGCCGATAAGAATAAATAACGCCCGTTCATTGGGGCTTTATCTCTTTCCCTTTTGCTCAGAATTCATCCATTTACTATGTTAATCCGCACGTTTCATGGACATAGTGTCATTTAATGCCCGTTAATGCTTCTCTCTAAATTAATGGCTTCGTAATCGTCTCTTAACCGTTATTTATTTCATCATACATTTTTTTTTTCTACTAGATTTCTATATTAATAGGTTTAGTTCTTTAATGTATTACTATTATACCTATTCACTAACTTTTTTTTACATTAATTGCTTCAATATCACTCCATTCTAACTTTACATATATAGTCGCTCACTATTGTAATTTAATTCAAAGCATTTCGTTCACGAATCTAGTGGAAAAGTTATAAATACTTTTAGAACTATATTGTATTCATAAACAAAGCGAATCATTGCGGTTCAAATCAAATTATGCGTCTAGCATTTAATTACCTACAAACAATTGGAATCGGTGCAAAAAAATTAAATGAATCTGCAGCTAATTATTAATTAATAAACGCTCAAGGCGTTGCGCTTTTATACTTTTACAGACAATTTCAACAAAATTAAATATTTATAGGTCTTATTGAAGTGGTTTTTTGTTTCTTGATTGCAAGCAATAATCATATTTTTAACATTTGATTCTGCACTGATGATAATTTATTATATTTTTTATGGTAAGCGTGATAAATGTTTTATTATGACTAACAATATAGATATGTATGTATCAATATATGTAAATATAACTCGTTAAATAAAAATAACGAGTTCCAATAATACATAATATATATTTTTTTATTTATTTGATGTAGTGGTGTAACTAAAGAGAAAGTGGGGTGTTAGACACATATGGTTAAATAGGCCCATTTATTGATCAATATTTCAAACGTTAACGATTAGGGCGAGGGCATGTGTGAAGGGAGATATTTATTTGAATTTTGATATCAAGTACAAATCATATATTTGAAAGAATGTAATATTAACTGAACTAATTAAAAAAAAAATTAGTGGGTTGAAAGTTGTTTGGTAAATTAAACTAAAGTTTTTATGGTAGACGTTATTTTTACATAACTCAAAAGTTATTTTATTATGTCTAAATTTTTTAGAACTTTATAGTGAAATTTACTAATCATTTTCTTTAATTATTGCCTAAGATAAATAAAAAAATATCTAATATTTTTTAAATATTTTCTAAATAAATTTTGGGTCTAGAATCATTTTAAACATGGTCTAGACCATACTTAGTCTAAATATTAAAACAACATTTTGGCAATTGCGTTTTAAATTTTCT
Organism: Tachinus rufipes; assembly: GCA_963932245.1. NCBI lineage: Eukaryota > Metazoa > Arthropoda > Insecta > Coleoptera > Staphylinidae > Tachinus > Tachinus rufipes. Next base: position 74,099,565 of record OZ010750.1, read on the forward strand.
GAAACTAAATTTGAGTTTTAGGCCATTTTAGGCAATGTCTAGACCATACTTGGTCTAATTATTAAAATATTTTAACAAGTGTGCAATGAATGATTTCTAAAATACTTGACGATTTTCAAAAAACGTTTTAAATTTTCTAAAATAAATGTTGAGTCTAGAGTCATTTTAAACAATGTTTAGACCATATTTGGTCTTAATATTAAAACATTATTTTAACAATTGTGTCCCCAACGTGATTATATGCACGAGGAGAATAATAAATAAATTATTCAATAATTTTCAAAAAATCCAAAAAATGTTTTAAATTTTTCAAATATAATTTTGAGTCTATAACCATTTTAAACAATGTCTAGGCCATACTTGATCTTATTATTGAAACATTATTTTAACAATTATATCCGGATTTTCAAAAATACAAAAATTGTTTTAAATTTCCCTAAATTAATTTTGAGTCTAGAATCATTTTATGTAATGTCTAGACCATTCTTGGCCTAAATATTAAAACATTATTTTGACAATTGTGCCACCAAAAATTACTTCTAAATTATTTTATAATTAAAAAAAAAATACAAACTAATTTTGAGTTTGAGAAATATTGGGTCTAGAACCAGTTTAAACATGGTCTAGAACATAGTTGGTCTAAATGTTAAAACATTATTTTGGCAATTGTGTCAAGAATGATTTCTAAATTATTCCACAAGTCAAAAATTTAAATGTTCCAGAACTAACTTTGAGCCCAGAATCATTTTAGTCAATGACCAGACTTAGACTAAATATGTAAATATTATTTGGACAATTGTGATTATATGCACAAGAAAGATTTCTAAACTATTGTCTAATTTTCAAAAATTAAAATTTTTTTTAAAAAGTTTTGAGACTAGCAAGCTATCAAAAATAATCACCGAGTATGTCTGGATTTTTGAAAATCTTAAAAAATTATCAAAAACATGCCTGAATTGTACAAAATGTGTCACAGCTGTCAAAACATAACTTAGCTGCCAAAAATATGTCTAAATTAAGTTTCTAAGCTAAAAAAAAATTTCTTAAAAAATTAGATTTTCTAAAACCTATCAAAAGTGTGACAAAATTGTCTATTATGTGTCTCGCTCACAATCTTAACTGTCAAAAATATTCAACAAATTTCATCAATTGTCAAAACTGTCTGATATGTACTCAAGCTGTCAAAAATATTGTTTAAAATATCTAAATTTTCCAAAACCTGGAGAAGGTCAATGGTATGCTTAAATATTTCTCAACTGTCAAAAATATTAATCAATTGTCCAAAATTTGGATCAATTTCAATCAAACACACTTTTAAGTGTCTAAAACGTATCTAAGCTGTCAAAAATTATAGTTGACTGTCAAAAGTTTGTCTAAACTGTCCAACATGTTTTAAAACAAATTTTCAAAACTGTCTAAATTAAAAAAAAATATTAACTGTGAAAGGTGTGCCTAAATATTTCTCTAAGAATGATAATTAACTGACTGTCAAAAATATTAGTTGACTGTCAATAGTTTGTTTAAACTGTGTAATATTTTCCTAAGCTGTTCAAAAATTGCAAACAAAATTTATCATTTTTTTTTTAATACCGGAAAATAATTTTTTCAAATTTTTGAAATAACTACCAAAGTTATTGTAATTTTTTGCTGAAACTTGTTAATCATTTTTTTTTCATTTCTTAATACAAATAAAAAACATTTAGAATTTTTCAAAATTTTAAACAGTTTTTATCAAATTTTTTAATAAAAAAAAAATAATAATTTTGAAATAATTTGCAAAGTTTTTAGAGTTTGATAGTATAACTTGCTAATCATTTTCTCTAATCATTGCTTAATATACATTAAAAATATTCAAAAATTTTCAAAAATTCCAAACAGCTTTTATCTAATTTTTAAAATACTATAAAATATTTTTTTTTAAATTTTGAAAAATTTTCCAGAATTTTTTAATTTAATGATGAAACTTGCTAATAATTTTCTCTAATCATAATCTAATATATTATAAAAATCATTTTGATTTTTTTTAAATTTTCAAACAACTTTTATTAAGTTTTTAAAATACCAAAAAATATTTTTTTTTTATTTTTCAATAATTCCTAGAATTTTTAAAATTTTATGGTAAAATTTGCGAATAATTTTCTGTAATCACTGTTTAATATAAATAAAAAACATTCAAAATTTTTTAAAAACTTTTAATAACTTTTATCAATTTTTTAAACAATCGCAAAATATTTCTTTTTTATTTTTGAAATAATTAGAAAATATTTTTTTTTTTATTTTGAAAAACCTCTTATAGTAATAATTGCTAATTATTTTCTCTAATCATCGCCGAATATATACATAAAAAACATTCTGAATTTTTCAAAAATTTCAAACAACTTTTACCAAATTTTGAAAATACTAAAAAAATATTTTTTCAAAATGTTTATAATTTCTAGAATTTTTGGAATTTTATGTTAAAACTTGCCAAACATTTTCTCTAAATATTACCAAACATTCATAAAAATATTCAGAGTTTTTAAAAAATTCCAAAAAGTTTTTATCAAGTATTTAAAATTTTAAAAAATATTTTTTTCAAAATTTTGAAAAATATCTTAGATTTTTTGAGATTTTATGGTGAAACTTGCCAATAATTTTCTGTAATCATTGTCAATATAAATAAAAAACATTCAGATTTTTTTTTAAATTCTTAGTAATCTTTATCAATTTTTTAAACAATCGCAAAATATTTCTTTTTTAATTTTGAAATAATTGGAAAATATATTTTTTTTAATTTTGAAAAATTTCCCAGAGTTTTTGGAATTTTATAGTAAAAGTTGCTAATTATTTTATCTAACCATCGCCGAATATATATATAAAACATTCCAAATTTTTCAAAAATTTGAAACAATTTATTTTTTCAAAAATTTTAAATAATTTCTACAATTTTTGAAATTTTATGTTAAAACTTGCCAAACATTTTTCCAAGTATTTCCAAACATTCAAAAAAAATTTCAAAAATTCCAAACAGCTTTTATCAAATTTTAAAAATACTGGAAAATATTTATTCCAAATTTTAAAAATCTCAGAAATTTTGAGATTTTATGGTGAAACTTGCCAATATTTTTCTGTAATCATTGCCTAATATAAATAAAAAACATTAAGATTTTTTTTTATTCATAATACCTTTTATCAATTTTTTAAACAATTGCAAAATATTTTTTTTTAATTTTTAAAAATTTCCTAGAGTTTTTGGAATTTTATAGTAAAAGTTGCTAAAATTTCAAACAACTTTTACCAAATTTTTAAAATACCAACAAATTAGTTTTTCAAAATTTTTAAATAATTTCTACAATTTTTGGAATTTTATGTTAAAACTTGCCAAACATTTTCTCCAAGTATTACCAAACATTCAAAAAAAAAATTCAAAAATTCCAAACTGCTTTTATCAAATTTTAAAAATACTGGAAAATAGTTTTTTCAAAATTTTAAAAATCTCTCAGAATTTTTGAGATTTTATGGTGAAACTTGCCAATAATTTTCTGTAATCATTGCCTAATATAAATAAAAAACATGAGATTTCTTTTTAAATTCTTAATAATTTTTATCAATTTTTTAAACAATCGCAAAATATTTCTTTTTTAATTTTGAAATAATTGGAATATTTTTTTTTATTTTGAAAAAATTCCCAAATTTTTGGAATTTTATAGTAAAAGTTGCTAATTAATTTCTTTAATCATCGCTGAATATATATATATATATATATATAAGAACATTCTAAATTTTTCAAAAATTTCAAACAACTTTAGTTTTAAATAATTTCTACAACTTTTGGAATTTTATGTTAAAACTTGCCAAACATTTTCTCTAAATATTACCAAACATTCGTAAAAATATTCAAAGATTTTAAAAAATTCCAAACAGTTTTTATCAAGTTTTAAAAATTTTAAAAAATATTTTTTTCAAAATTTTGAAAAATATCTTAGTTTTTTTGAGATTTTATGGTGAAACTCGCCAATAATTTTCTGTAATCATTGTCTAATATAAATAAAAAACATTCAAAATTTTATTTAAATTCTTAATATTATTTATCAATTTTATAAACAATCGCACAATATATTTTTTTAATTTTGAAATAATTGGAAAATATTTTTTTTTTAATTTTGAAAAATTTTCCAGAGTTTTTGGAATTTTATAGTAAAAGTTGCTAATTATTTTCTGTAATCATCGCCAAATATATATATATATATAAAAAAACATTCTGAATTTTTCAAAAATTTCAAACAACTTTTACCAAATTTTTAAAATACCAACCAATTATTTTTTCAAATTTTTTAAATAATTTCTAGAATTTTTGGAATTTTATGTTAAAACTTGCCAAACATTTTCTCTAAATATTACCAAACATTCATAAAAATAATCAAAGTTTTTTAAAATTTCCAAACAGTTATTATCAAGTTTTTTAAAAAAAAAAAAATTCAAAATTTTGAAATTTTTTTTGACTTTTTGAGATTTTATAGTAAAACTTGCCAACAATTTTTTGTAATCATTGCCTAATATAAATAAAAAACATTTAAAATTTTTCAAAAATTTTTAACAACTTTTATCAATTATTTAAATACGGCAAAATATTTTTTCAAAATTTTGAAATAATTCTCAGTTTTCAGAATTTTATGGTGAAGCTTGCCAATTATTCTTTTAATCATTTTCTAATATATATGTGTAAAAAACATTCAGAATTTTTCAAAAACTTAAAGTTTTTATCAAATTTTTATAATTTCATAAAAAAATTTTTTCAAAATTTTGAAAAATCTTCCAGAATTTTTGAGATTTATGCTGAATATGCCAATCATTTTTTTCTAATTATTTCTTAATATGTATAAAAAAACATTTTCACCAAATATTGCCAAACATTTATAAAAATAAATTGTTTTTCAAAAATTCCAAACATTCATCAATTTTTTGAAAAACCGCAATTTTTTTTTTCAAAATTTTCAAATAACTCTTAGAGTTTTTAGAATTGTATAATCAAACTTGGCAAATTATTTTCTTTAATTATTTTTTAATAAATACAATCTACATTCATTTTTTTTTTAAATTGCAAACATGTTTTATCAAATTTTTTTAAGATCAAAAAAATTTTTATTTAAATTTTTGAAATAACTCCCAAGGTTTTTGGATTTTTTTGGTTAAACTTGCCAATTATTTTTCTAATCATGTCTTAATACAAATAATAAACATTCAGAAATTTTCAAAAATTTCTAAACTGTTTTTATCATTTTTTTCAATAACAAAAAGAATTTTTTTTTAATTTTGAAAAGTTTTTGGAATTTTATGGTGAAATTTCTTAATAATTTTTTCTAATCAAAATATTGCCAAAGTTCATAAAATTATTCAAATTTGTTTAAAAATTTCAAACAGTTTTTATCAAATTTTTAAAACACTGGAAATAATTTTTTTCAAATTTTTGAAAAATATCTTAAATTTTTTGAAATATTATGGTGAAACTTGAGAACAATTTTCTGTTATCATTGCCTAATATGAATAAAAAACAATCAAAACTTTTTAAAAAAATTTAACAATTTTTATAGTATTTTAAAATACCGCAAAATATTTTTTTCAAAATGTTGAAATAATTCCTAGAGTTTCCAGAATTTTATGATAAAATTTGCCATTAGATTTTTAATCATTTTCTAATATATAAGTGTACAAAACATTCAAAAGTTTTCAAAAACTCAAATAATTTTTATCAAGTTTTTATATTTCAAAAAATATTTTTTTCAAATTTATTAAATAATTTCTAGAATTTTTGGAATATTATAGTGAAACTTGCCAAACATTTTTTCCAAATATTACCAAACATTCATAAAAATATTCAGAATTTTTTAAAAATTTCAAACAGCTTTTTTCAAATTTTAAAAATACTGGAAAAAAAGATTTTTCAAAATTTTGAAAACTCTCAGAATTTTTGAGATTTTATGGTAAAACTTGCTAACAATTTTTTGTAATCATTGCCTAATATAAATAAAAAACATTCAACATTTTTCAAAAACTTTTTACAGCTTTTATCATTTTTTTCAAAATTTTGAAATAATTTTCAGAGTTTTCAAAATTTTATGGTAAATCTTGCTAATTAATTTTTTAATCATTTTCTAATATACATATACATATGTGTAAAAAACATTCCGAGTTTTTTAAAAACTCAAACAGTTTTTATCAAATTTTTATTATTTCAAAAAATAAATTTTTCAAAATTTTGAAAAATCTTTCCGAACTTTTGAGATTTTATGCTAAAACTTGCGAATCATTGCCCAATATGTATAAATAAAAACATTTCCTCCAAATATTGCCTAACATTTATAAAAAAAATCAGTTTTTCAAAAATTCCAAACAACTTTTATCAATTTTTAAAAAGCCGCAATTTTTTTTCAAAACTTTCAAATAACTTTTTTTTAGAATTGTATGATGAAACTTAGCAAATTATTTTCTCTAATTAATGTTAAGTAAATACAATAAGCATTCAAATTTTTTCAAAAATTTTAATTAAGTTGATTTAAAAATTGCAAAAAAAGTTATATTTTCACCAAAAAATAAACTTTTAAAATTTTTAAAATAACTCGCAAAGTTTTTAGAGTTTGATAGTAAAACTTGCTAATCATTTTCTCCAATCATTGTTAAATTTACATAAGAAACAATCATAATTTTTCAAAAAATACTAACAGCTTTTATGAAATTTTTAAAATACTAGAAAAAAAAATATTTTTTATTTTAAAAAAATCTCTTTTGGAATTTCATGGTAAAACTTGCTAATCATTTTCTCTAATCATTGCCTAATATATATAAAAAACATTTTTTTATAAAAATTTTTAAAAACCAAAAATTTTTAATTTTTAAATAATTCGTAAAATTTTTGAAATTTTATAGTAAAACTTGCCAAACATTTTTTCCAAATATTACCAAACATTCATAAAAATAATCAAAGTTTTTTGAAAAATCCAAACAACTTATATTAACTTTTAAAAATACTGGAAAATATTTTTTTCAATTTTTTTAAAAATATCTCAAAATTTTTGAGATTTTTTGCCAATAATTTTCTGTAATCATTGCTTAATATAAATAAAAAACATTTAAAATTTTTCAAAAACTTTTTGCAGCTTTCATCATTTTTTTTACACCGCAAAATATTTTTTTCAAAATTTTGAAATAATATCCAAAGTTTTCAAAATTTTATGGTAAATCTTGCCAATTATTTTTTTAATCATTTTCTAATATAGTATATGTATAAAAAACATTCAAAAATTTTCAAAAACAACAACAAAAACAGTTTTATTAAATTTTTATTATTTTGAAAAATAAATTTTTCAAAATTTTGATATAACTCCTAAAGCTTTCAGAATTTTTTGGTGAAATTTGATAATAATTTTTTCTAATCATTGCTTAATATACATATAAATAAAAACAATCAAATTTTTCAAAAAATTCAAAAAAATTTTATAAAATTTTTAAAATATCAGATTTTTTTTTTAAATTTTGAAATAATTCCCAGAGTTTTTGAAATTTTATGGTGAAATTTGCCAATCATTTTTTCCAATCATTGCGTAATGTTCATAATATATAAAAAACATTCTGATTTTTTTTTAAATTCTAAACAGTTTTTTTTTGTGACTTTTGAAATGTTGTAACAGTTTCCAGAAAAAACAAAATAATCATCTAAAAGTTAGTTGCTAGTTTATGCTTTTGGCACAGTCTACAGTTTTGGTCTTTATCTTTGGTTTTTATTCGTGAATTGAAATGTGTTAGCAGTTTGCAGAAAAAAAAAACAAAACAAAAAATATTTTGTGCAATTTTTGAGTATTTTTATAAAATAGTTTAGAAGATATTTTCTAGGCTTAGATTAGACAATAGAAATTTTCTATAAAGTATCTGTATTTTATCAGTATTTTTTGTTAAATTCATAATAAAAATGTTTTATTTAATTCATTCGGGTTAAATCATGTTTCCTAAATGATTTTTGCGACAATTTTGATATAAATTTTAAAATATTACATTGCTAAAATTTTAAGGACAAATCTAATTAAAACGCGCTCTACAAATCATTTTTTTGCTTTATTTTTTATTAAAATAACAAATCAATGTTATAATGAGCTCATTACGATACATTGCGTAATGTAACTTTGTTTGTTAGTAATCTACATTGCAATACATAATAACGTTTCATGATATCTTTATAATAAGATAAAAAACATAATTAAATTCAATTAAAAATTGATTGCAGACAACTTTAATAAATTAATGGAAACAAGATTTAATTATTGCAAAAATTGAATCAATTAATTGCCTCTTCAAATTGGTTATATAAGTTTGCTGATCCTTTTAATTAGATAATTTATTCCTAATAGATTACACCTGAATAATTCCGGATGTCAATCTGTAACGGTTACACATTCATTTAAACTGATTGAATGAGTTTGTTTCCTCTGAAGAGTTCAAAGGGGGAATGTTTAACTAATTATCCATTCGGCATCTTCATTTTATACGGTGAATACAAATTCGCGCGGCATCGTGATTCATACAAAAAAAATCCGATTTGAATATCAGGGAAAATATATAATACGTGGCTTTTCATTTACTCCACAATTCATCCTCTTTATTGCCACTAAAATGAATTGGGCACGTCCAAATAGATCCAATCATCTTTTATCCCTCACTATAATTAATGTTGCATAAGATTGCAACTTCTGAATTACAACGGTTTTCCTTACCCATACCGCAAGTAACAACAGGGAGGGTCGTGTAAAAATGTTGCCATCCCTGCAATTTCTAATAATCTAATGCTGGGGGCTCTCGGATTTAACACGAATCAAGTTCTGCATGATTCACGTGCTACATCTGTCACCCAGAACGTCATTATTGCATTTCATATACAGCTTATATTTGCATTTTAATAATAATATATTAAGTTAATTCCACGATTTAGCTGCCAGAAGATGTGACAAACGTTTCCCCTAGGAATATTATAATTCAAATTGCGCATTAACTCAATACGACTAAATTTGTTTCAATTGCAAAATATTTAGTTCAAAAATTAATTAAAAATTATTTTAAGTATATTGCATGTATATTTTCTAAAAGTTTACTAATGTAATTAAAAAATTATCGTCTCTCTTCGTCAATTCATCTGCTATCTCTTTTCTCATCTAGTTAATTTCTGTATTTGCGGGATACGGTTAGTGTGTATTGCAGGTGTTAATTAATATGTGGGTTTAATTAATAGTGTGATTACAAATTGAGTAACGGGATAAAGGTATGATTAAATTTCTTATTAAGTCCTTGCGCATGCAATAATCGATTATAAACAGCTACATGGAATAGATACTTCCACTATGTATACATTATTATGGGACCATGAAATGAGCTTATATGACCAATATTAATTATAAACAAACAGTTTATGTTGATATAATAATTTTACTTATATTGCCACAAGATTTTCTAAAGAAAATCTATCGATAAAGTTAATAAATCCATTTCTATTCATAATACACAAAACTAGAAAAAGTTTTTAAAATATTTATTTGTATTCGGCGTTTGTTTTGCATATTAAATTATATATTGTTTACAAAGTCAGAGCAAACTGTTCATAAATTTTGGGTGATTTATATATCAATAAGTTTGAGTTATTAATTGGCGTTGAAGTTTTTTTTTTAATTATCTGGATTTCTGCTGTTTTTTTTTGTTATTTCAAATTATTAGTTTCAAAAACACTCAACATGGTACTAATATTTTATTGAAAAAATTAAAAAAAAACTAGTTTAGTTTGCAACATCTAAAAAAAAACTATCGTATGAAATCCAATCAAATTTGCTACAAGTTTAGTACTATAGTAGCACTAAATTTTGCTAAAAATTCAATATAATCCAAAGCATAATTTAAAAAACTTTCAACATATTTCTTCTATTTTATTAAATTTTTTTTTAAAAAAACAAGTATAGTTTGCAACGTTTAAAAAAAAACTAGCGTATGAAATCCATTTAAATTTGCTACAAGTTTAGTGCTATAGTAATACTAACTTTTGCTAAATATTCAATAGAATGCAATGCATAGTTCAAAAAACATTAAACATGATGTTCTATTTTAATAAATATATTCCTAAAAAAACTAGTTTAGTTTGCAACATTTAAAAAAAAACTATCGTATGAAATCCAATCAAATTTGCTACAAGTTTAGTACTATAGTAGCACTAAATTTTGCTGAAAATTCAATATAATCCAATGCATAAGTTAAAAAACTTTCAACATGGTACTACTATTTTATTAAAAAAAATTATAAAAAAAACTAGTTTAGTTTGCAACGTTTAAAAAAAAACTATTGTATGAAATCCATTTAAATTTGCTACAAGTTTAGTGCTATAATAGTACGAATTTTTGCTTAGTATTCAATATAATCCAATGCATAGTTTAAAAAACATTCAACATGATGTTCTATTTTCATAAATATATTCTTAAAAAAACTAGTTTAGTTTGCAACATTTAAAAAAAAACTAACGTATGAAATCTAGTCAAATTTGCTACAAGTTTAGTACTATAATAGCAAAAATTTTTGCTTAAAACTTAAACTAATCCCATGCATAGTTTAAAAAACATTCTACATGATACTAGTATTTTAATAAATATATTCTTAAAAAAAAATAGTTTAGTTTGCAAAATTTAAAAAAAAATTATCGTATGAAATTCATTTAAATTTGCTACAAGTTTAGTACTATACTAGTATTAAATTTTGGCAAAAACTCAAATTAATCTAATGCATAGTTTAAAAGACATTCAACATGATACTAGTATCTTAATAAATATATTTGTAAAAAAACTAGTTTAGTTTGCAACATTTTAGAAAAAAACTATCTTATGAAATCTATTCAAATTTGCTATAAGTTTAGTACTATATTAGTACTAATTTTTGCTAAAAACTCAAATTAATCCAATGCATAGGTTGAAAAACATTTATCATGGTACTAGTATCTTAATAAATATATTTGTAAAAAAAACTAGTTTAGTTTGCAACATTTTAGAAAAAAAACTAACGTATAAAATCTATTCAAATTTGCAACAAGTTTAGTTTTTTAATAATACTAACTTTAGGTAAAAACTCAAATAAATCTAATGCATAGTTTAGAAAACATTCAATAAATATGATACTAAAATCTTAATAAATTTATTCTTAAAAAAATTAATTTAGTTTGCAACATTTATAAAAAAGCTATCGTATAAAATCTATTCAAATTTGCTACAAGTTTAGTACTATAATAGTACTAATTTTTGCCAATAAGTAAAAGTAATCCAATGCATAGTTTAAAAAACATTCAACATGATACAAGTATCATAATAAATATATTTGTAAAAAAACTAGTTTAGTTTGCAACATTTTAGAAAAAAAACTATTGTATGAAATCTATTAAAATTTGCTACAAGTTTTGTACTGTAATAGTTCTGATTTTTGCTAAAATCTCAAACTAATCCAATGCATAGTTTAAAAAACATTCTACATGATACTAGTATTTTAATAAATATATTCTTAAAAAAAATTAGTTTAGTTTGCAAAATTTAAAAAAAAATTATCGTATGAAATCCAATTAAATTTGCTACAAGTTAAGTTCTATATTAGTACTAATTTTTGCTAATAACTCAAAAAAATCCAATGCATAGTTTAAAAAACATTCAACTTAATACTAGTATCTTAATAAATATATTCTCAAAAAAACTAGGTAGTTTGCAACATTTTAGAAAAAAAATATCGTATAAAATCTATTTAAACTTGCTGCAAGTTTAGTACTATAATAGTACTATTTTTTGCTAAAAATTCAAATTAATCCAATGCATAGTTTAAAAAAAATCAACATAATACTCTTATCTTAATAAATATATTTTTAAAAAAACTAGTTTAGTTAGCAACATTTTAGAAAAAAACTATGGTATAAAATCTATTCAAATTTGCTACATATTTAATACTATAATAGTACTACTTTTGTTAAAAACTCAAATTAATTCAATGCATAATTTAAAAAACATTCAACATGATACTAGTATCTTAATAAATTTATTTAAAAAAAAAACTAGTTTAGTTTGCAACATTTAAAAAAAAAATTAACGTATGAAATCTATTCAAATTTGCTACAAGTTTAGTACTATAATAGTACTAATTTCTGCCAAAAATTAAAATCAATCCAATGCATAGTTTAAAAAACATTCAACATGATACTAGTATTTTAATAAATATATTTAAAAAAAACTAGTTTAGTTTGCAACATTTAAAAAAAAACTAACGTATGAAATCTAGTCAAATTTGCTACAAGTTTAGTACTATAATAGCACTCATTTTTGTGAAAAAATTAAATTATTACAATGCATAGTTTAGAAAACATTCAACATGATACAAGAATTTTTATAAATATAGTTAAAAAAAAAACTAGTTTAGTTTGCAATATTAAAAAAAAAACTGTTGTATAAAATTTATTCAAATTTGCTACAAGTTTAGTACTATAATAGTACTATTTTTTTCTAAAAATTCAAATTAATCCAATGCATAGTTTAAAAAACATTCAACATGATACTGGTATGTTAATAAATATATTAAAAAAAAAACTAGTTTAGTTTGCAACATTTTAGAAAAAAACTATTGTAAGAATTTTATTCAAATTTGCTACAAGTTTAGTACTATAATAGTACTATTTTTTTCCAAAAATTCAAATTAATCCAATGCATAGTTTAAAAAACATTCAACATGATACTGGTATCTTAATAAATATATTTAAAAAAAAAACAAGTTTAGTTTACAACACTTTAGAAAAAAACTATCGTATGAAATCTATTTAAATTTGCTACAAGTTAAGTACTATAGTAGTACTAAATTTTGCCAAAAACTCTAAGTGATCTAATGAATAGTTTAAAAAACATTCAACATAATACTAGTATCTTAATAAAAATATCCTTAGAAAAACTAGTTTAGTTTGCAACATTTTAGAAAAAAACTATTGTATAAAATCTATTTTAATTTGCTTAAAGTTAAGTACTATAATAGTAATATTTTTTGCCGAAAACTCAAATTAATCCAATGCATAGTTTAAAAGCATTTAACATGATACAAGTATCTTAATAAATATATTTGTAAAAAAACTGGTTTAGTTTGCAACATTTTAGAAAAATACTATCGTATGAAGTCTATTCAAATTTGCTACAAGTTTAGTACTATATGAGTACTAATTTTTGCCAAAATCTCAAATTAATCTAATTCGTAGCTTAAAAAACATTCAACATGATACTAGTATCCTAATAAATATAATTGTAGCAAATGCAATGAATGAATAGCAATGAAATTTATTCTATTTTTCTACAAGTTTATAACTATATTAGTACTAATTTTTGCCAAAAATTCAAATTATTCTAATGCATAGTTTATAAAACATTCAACATGATACTAGTATCTTAATAATTATTTTCTTAAAAAAACTAGTTTAGTTTGCAACATTTTAGAAATAAACTATCGTATGAAATCTATTGAAATATGCTACAAATTTAGTACAATAATAGTACTAATTTTTGCTAAAAACACAAATTAATCTAATGCATAGTTTAAAAAACATTCAACATGATACTAGTAACTTAATAAATATATTTAAAAAAAAAACTAGTTTAGTTTGCTACATTTAAAAAAAAAACTATTGTATGAAATTTAGGTAAATTTGCTACAAGTTTAGTACTATTTTAGTACTAATTTTTGCCAAAAACTCAAATTAATCCAATGAATAGTTTAAAAAACATTCAACATGATACTAGTATTTTAATAAATATTTTTGTAATAAAACTAGTTTAGTTTGCAACATTTTAGATAAAACTATCAAATAAAATCTATTTAAATTTGCAACAAATTTAGTACTATAATGGTACTAATTTTTACCAAAATCTCAAATTAATTCAATGCATAGTTTAAAAAACATTCAACATGAGGCTAGTATCTTAATAAATATATTAAAAAAAAAACTAGTTTAGTTTGCAACATGTTAGAAAAATGCTAGCGTATAAAATCTATTTAAATTTGCTACAAATTTAGTACTAGAATAGTACTGAATTTTGCCAAAAACTCAAATTAATCCAATGCATAGTTTAAAAAACATGCAACATGATACTAGTATCTTAATAACTATATTTAAAAAAAACTAGTTTAGTTTGCAACATTTAAAAAAAAACTATTGTATGAAATCTATTCAAATTTGCTACAAGTTTAGTACTATAATAGTACTAATTTCTGCCAAAATCTCAAATTAATCCAATGCATAATTTAAAAAACATTTAACATGATACAAGTATCTTAATAAAAATATTTGTAAAAAAACTAGTTTAGGTTGCAACATTAAAAAAAAAACTATCGTATAAAATCTTTTTAAATTTGCTACAAGTTTAGTACTATAATAGTACTAATTTTTGCCAATAAGTAAAAGTAATCCAATGCATAGTTTAAAAAACATTCAACATGATACAAGTATCATAATAAATATATTTGTAAAAAAACTAGTTTAGTTTGCAACATTTTAGAAAAAAACTATGTTATGAAATCTATTTAAATTTGCTACAAGTTTAGTACTATATTACTACTAACTTTTGTTAAAAACTCAAATTAATTTAATGCATAGTTTAAAAAACATTCAACATGATACTAGTTTCTTAATAAATATATTTGTAAAAAAACTGGTTTAGTTTGCAACATATTAGAAAAAAACTATAGTATGAAATTTATTCTATTTTTTTACAAGTTTATAACTATATTAGTACTAATTTTTGCCAAAAATTCAAATTATTCTAATGCATAGTTTATAAAACATTCAACATGATACAAGTAACTTAATAAATTTATTCTTAAAAAAACTAATTTAGTTTGCAACATTTAAAAATAAAAACTATCGTATGAAATCTATTCAAATTTGCTGCAAGTTTAGTACAAAAATAGTACTTATTTCTGCCAAAAAATAGAATTAATCCAATGCATAGTTTAGAAAACATTCAACATGATACTAGTACCTCATAAATATATTTGTAAGAAAACTAGTTTAGTTTGCAATATTTAAAAAAAAACTATCGTATGAAATCTATTCAATTTTTGCTACAAGTTTAGTACTATAATAGTACTAATTTTTGTTATAAATTCAAATCAATCAAATGCATAGTTTAAAAAACATTCAACATGATACAAGTATCTTAATAAATTTATTCTTAAAAAAACTAATTTAGTTTGCAACATTTATAACGAAAGCTATCGTATGAAATCTATTCAAATTTGCTGCAAGTTTAGTACTAAAATAGTACTAATTTTTGCCAAAAATTAGAATTAATCCAATGCATAGTTTAGAAAACATTCACTATGACATTTGTATTTTAATAAATATATTTAAAAAAAACTAGTTTAGTTTGCAATATTAAAAAAAAACTATCGTATGAAATCTATTTAAATTTGCTGCAAGTTTAGTACTAAAATAGTACTAATTTCTGCCAAAAATTAGAGTTAATCCAATGCATAGTTTAGAAAACATTCAACATGATACTAGTACCTCATAAATATATTTGTAAGAAAACTAGTTTAGTTTGCAATATTTAAAAAAAAGCTATCGTATGAAATCTATTTAAATTTGCTACAAATTTTGTACTAAATTAGTACTAATTTTTGATAAAAACTCATATTAATCTAATGCATAGTTTAAATAAAAATCAGCATAATACTAGTATCTTAATAAATATATTCTTAAAAAAAAACTAGTTTAGTTTGCAATATTAAAAAAAAACTATTGCATGAAATTTATTTAAATTTGCTACAAGTTTAGTACTATAATAGTACTAATTTCTGCAAAAACTCAAATTGATCCAATGCATAGTTTAAGAAACATTCATCATGATACTAGTATCTTAATAAATAAATTTAAAAAAAAAACTAGTTTAGCTTGCAACATTTTAGAAAAAAAACTATCGTATGAAATCTGTTAAAATTTGCTACAAATTTAGTACTATATAAGTACTTTATTTTGCTAAAAACTCAAATTAATCTAATGCATAGTTTAAAAAAGATTCAACATGATACTAGTTTCTTAATAAATATATTCTTAAAAAAACTAGTTTAGTTTGCAACATTTCAGAAAAAAACTATTGTATGCAATCTATTCAAATTTTCTACAAGTTAAGTACTATAATAGTTCTAATTTTTGCTAAAAACTCAAACTAATCCAATGAACAGTTTAAAAAACATTCGACATAATACTAATATCTTAATAAATTTTATCTTAAAAAAACTAGTTTAGTTTGCAACATTTAAAAAAAAAATTATCGTATGAAATCTATTCAAATTTGCTACAAGTTTAGTACTATAATAGTACTAATTTTCGCAAAAAACTCAAATTAATCCAATGCATAGTTTATAAAACATTCAACATGATACTAGTATCTTAATAAATATATTCTTCAAAAACTAGTTTAGTTTGCAACATTTTAGAAAAAAACTATCGTATGCAATCTATTCAAATTTGCTACAAGTTTAGTACTATAAAAGTACTAATTTTTGCCAAAAACTCAAATTAATCCAATGCATAGTTTAAGAAACATTCAACATGATACTAGTATCTTAATAAATATATTCTTAAAAACACAAGTTTAGTTTGCATCATTTTAGAAAAAAACTTTTGTATAAAAACTTTTAAAATTTGCTACAAATTTAGTACTATAATAGTACTAAATTCTGCCAAAAACTCAAATTAATCCAATGCATAGTTTAAAAAACATTTAACATGATACAAGTATCTTAATAAATATATTTGTAAAAAAACTAGTTTAGGTTGCAACATTAAAAAAAACTATCGTATGAAATGTATTTAAATTTGCTACAAGTTCAGTACTATAATAGTACAAATTTCTGCCAAAAATTGAAATCAATCCAATGCATAGTTTGAAAAACATTCAAAATGATACTAGTATTTTAATAAATATATTTAAAAAACTAGTTTAGTTTGCAATATTTAAAAAAAAAACCATTGTATGAAATTTAT
Organism: Tachinus rufipes; assembly: GCA_963932245.1. Classification (NCBI taxonomy): domain Eukaryota; kingdom Metazoa; phylum Arthropoda; class Insecta; order Coleoptera; family Staphylinidae; genus Tachinus; species Tachinus rufipes. The sequence continues at coordinate 74,116,618 of OZ010750.1, forward strand.
TCAAATTTGCTTTAAGTTTAGTACTATAATAGTACTAACTTTTGCCAAAAACTAAAATCAATCCAATGCATAATTTAGAAAACATTCAACATGATACTAGTATCTTAATAAATATTTTCTTAAAAAATCTAGTTTAGTTTGCAACATTTTAAAAATAAACTATCGTATGAAATCTATTAAAAATTGCTACAAATTTAGTACAATAATAGTACTAATTTTTGCTAAAAACTCAAATTAATCCAATGCTTAGTTTAAAAAACATTCAGCATAATACTAGTAACTTAATAACTATATTTAAAAAAAAACTAGTTTAGTTTGCAACATTAAAAAAAAAACTATTGTATGAAATCTTTTTAAATTTGCTACATGTTTAGTACTGTAATAGTATTAATTTCTGCCAAAATCTCAAATTAATCCAATGCGTAGTTTATAAAACAATCAACATGATACTAGTATCTTAATAAATATATTCTTAAAAAAACAAGTTTAGTTTGCAACATTTTAGAAAAAAACTATTGTATGAAATCTATTCAAATTTGCTACAAGTTTAGTACTATATGAGTACTAATTTTTGCCAAAATGTCAAATTAATCTAATGCGTTGCTTAAGAAACATTCAACATGATACTAGTATCTTAATAAATATATTCTTAAAAAAATTAGTTAAGTTTGCAACATTTTAGTAAAAAACTATGGTATAAAATCTATTCAAATTTGCTACAAGTTTTGTACTATATTGCTACTAACTTTTGTTAAAAACTCAAATTAATTTAACGCATAGTTTAAAAAACATTTAACATGATACTAGTTTCTTAATAAATATATTCTAAAAAAAACTAGTTTAGTTTGCTACGTTTTAGAAAAAAATTATTGTATGAAATCTATTCAAATTTGTTACAAAGAATAGTACTAAATTTTGCCAAAAACTCAAGTTAATCCAATGCATAGTTTCAAAAACATTCAACACGGTACTAATATCGTAATAAGAAATTCCTAAAAATCTTGATTAGTTTGCAACCTTTCGGAATTTTTGAATTTATTTAAATTTAGTACTATAATATATAGTATATAGTATTCTACCCATACAAATTTAATCTTAAGTTTATTTAGAATAATTTCAATTTTGCTGCTTCCAATTTTTTAATATAAATTCCCTTCAATGGCAGTCTTTTATTGTATAAAATCTTGTGAAATCAATGTTAGTATTAATTATAAATAACTTAAACATAAACAATTTAAGTAAAACTTTGTGATTATAAAGCTTCATAAACGTAATTTTAATAGTGACAGATTACAAATTGTAGCCCTTTTCAAACATTGTTGTTTTGTGCTCATATATTTCAAGTATGGTAAAGTCATGCCGTGTAATATGTTGCTTTCTACAAATATTTATTTAGCAGAAATTGTCGAGTTAATATGTATCAGTAAACGTAAGATATGAGTTTGCATATATATTTTCAAATTAATTTTAAAATAAGTTATTTGTAAGTACAATTGAAAAATTGTTAATTGCAATAAATATATGTATGATGACATTTATACGAGTCAATTGATTGTTTTTAAACAGAACGCATGAAATTGAGTGTGTAGTATAAAAAAATTAAAAGTCTAAAATATGTGTAATCGTTTATTCGGCGTGTTTATGCATGCACAAATTATTCTGCTAATGGCTCCCCAAAAATACATTACACACATTTGTAGTACTGGCGCGCTCTGACAGCCATTATGGATGGTGCATGCATTATTCTGCTAACTGGCAATGCTAACCGTATTTAATTAATGGGTCATATATCGAGGATCACTTTATGACTTGTTTTTAATCTGGTTTTGTTTTAATGCGATTTTATCATTTGTGTAATTATTTTAAAAGGTTTTGTTATATCTTCGTTAGCCGAGTCGTCGCCGGCGTCCAATTGATTTATTGCAATTTTTATATAATTTATGTCTTATATTCCACACATTTTAATTAATATCAATGGTTGCTTTTTAAACTTACTTGATTGAACATTTATCTTACAACAAATTGAAAATTGCATTAGTTGCCATTCATAATTAATTTTATAAATGGCATCTTACATATTAAATAAAATATATAAAGATGTCATATGATACTTGAGATTTAACATGACAGTTTGAGTAGTTAATATTAAAGTTTAATTTAAGCGCTTTATTACTGAGCTATTTTATTGTAAATTTTAAATTTAATTTAAAATCATTGTAAGCAAGAATAAAGCTTTAAGAAACATAACATTTGACTAAAAAAAATGCTTGTTTTCAGTCCCCCGCCAAGCATCAAACTTCAGCGTGTAAGCTAGCGCTTTATCACTGAGCTATCTCACAATAACTTTTAAAATTTAATTTAAAATAATTTGGTTTTGTTGTGAGCAAAGAAAAAACTCTAAAAAGTATAAAATCTTCCAATCAATATCCTACAATCAAACAAAAGTTTTTGGACAAATACTCAATTGCACCACTACCAAAACTACTAAGGCACCAGAGCTCTAAAAAATGTATTTTATATTGAATACAAAAAATGGAAATTATATTATGAAATAATGTCACCAGCTTTATTAAAAAAACTACAAATAAGTAATAATAATTATAATCTAAAATGCTTTAATAGCATTAAATTTTTTTGTAAATATTAAGCATGAAATTAATTGGGCAGTGTTAAGCGCAATATTATAGCCTTTCTGTCAAAGTAAAAAAAAAATGTTCTTTGAAGTGAACTTCTTTAAGAAATTCTGAATATTATTGTATTAAATTTCCTCTGACAAAAATAAAAGGGTGCTAATTGAAACGTCCTTTCTGATTTGGCGGATGGATAAAAAATCGACAGCTGTTGAAATGTTTATTCCGCAATTCCCTCCTCCTGCAAAATTAAAATCGTAAAGCACAATTAAGTTTTTTAATTATACCGCGCTGTATATTTGGCCGGACGATTAATTTTGATTTCACTTAAAACACAAAACATTCGAATGCCATTTATTGGAATTAAACGCTGCCCAAATTTATACAATCGTTATTAATAATTTTTTAAGATATTCCACTAGTAACCTATATTTTTTAAGAAATAATTTTGTTACTGAGCAAATTTAAAAATCTTATTTGCGGTTGCTTGAAAATATATTTGCATAGAGGCAATAATTTCTCCTGGTATTGTATCGATCGCCTTAATTGGTCTTGTTTGTGAGAAATTAAAATCTTAACTGGGATTTCCAGTTGTCATTTAATTACAAGATACGGAAAGCATATTTTCTATGGCCAGGGACGTTCGGCAAATTTAAAAGGAGAGTGTATACAACTTTGTTGTTCACTTCTGAATTTTCTGGCACAATTTTCTTTTCCTTCAAATTAAATTAAGTGACTGCATTACACGCAACACTTATTTTAACGTCTCAGCTAATACTATAGAATCTCGGAATATTACAGCTTCTAATTATCATTTCATTACATATTCCACATTATTGTTCTGATGTAAACACATTTTCAGATTTATTTTATTAATATACTTTCACTAATTAAATTATAATAATAGATTTATTTTGTGGAGATACTTAGCACATCAAAACTCTTAATTTAAAGGTTGCTGCTTTAAATCTCAATATAGTCTCGCGTTGTAATCTCGTAGATGTTCTTTGTCTCAAGGATTTAATGAAGCATTTATACTCAATTGATCTTACCCAACCAGTTTTAACCAAAATTGTAATTTTTGATATAAAAAAAGTATAATGAACTCTTATTTACATAATTGTTTTGTCATATTATAACTCTAACACTTTTGCTCATACATTACTATTTAAATTATTATAATATTTAAACTTTACTAACTAAAAGCGTACTTGTTTTAAAATGCGCTTTCTATTTACCATATCATCAGCGTCGGACTGGATCCCTGAAACCCTGCGGCACTCATGCTTTCCTAACTTTATTTTATTCCTTCGCTTAACAAAAAAAATGTTCGAGTCCTAGAGCCATTTGTCCCTCAGCTTGACAATCGGAAACTGCATCCTTATTCACCCGATCCAATTTTTTAGATTAAATCAATTGGATTAGTTCAATTAATTAAGATGAGATATATTTATTCTACCAAATAAATAATAAAATTTAAAATAATTCTTACCTAAATATAACACATAATTTGTTTTAATATGAAAGGAATTTATAAGTCAGATTGATAAATTCTATTTCCAACTATAAATCTTATAATTATAATTTGTTTTCATTCATTAGTTAATGTTCCACGATGATTAGTTTAAAAAAATGTTTTAGGGTGGCAGAGCTATCTGGTTAAAAGGGTTTGCATAAGTAAGCAGGGCCATGTAGAGCTTAACTATTTTACTTTTGCTCGTTTCAGAGTATTGTTAGGGTATAAATCTCCCAGCCCGTTGTCTGGTAATTAGAAAATGCATCAAGCTGATTCACTGATAATAGGTTAGTCCTGAAGGGTGGGGTATGGATTATATATCCTATATTCTAGTTTCCATATTAATCCTCACTACAATACAGAAAAAGGATTCAAAGAACATGCACTACTTGATTGATAGGTATTCGCGCACAGACAAAAAATATGATTAAAATTCATGCATAAAAGGATGTTCTTCTATGCAAGAGATTAAATTTCCAAGTGGAACAGAAACGAAACATCAAATGTCCATTTCATTCACTGTCTAATCCGCATAGGTTTTATTTATGGGGTGCTTTGCAGATTTATGCCAATAACAATATTTATAGCCGCATCGGATTCATATCAACACATAAACACTAGTAAAACAATAAAGTATGAATTCGATCATTGAAATGGTCTGTATTCTCATCGCATTGACAAACTGATTATTTAGCGGCTATTAAATGAATAATATAAATGTATTAATTGCCTAAAATATTGACGTTTAAAGACCCGTACATAAAGAAGCACTTACATTAACAATTGCCTAATAATATATTTATTACAATTAATTATTAACTGCATTAATCAATCAAATCACTAATTAATAATATTAAACATAATTTTTAAAGCATTTTAATTGGTTTAAAAAGATAAAATTATAAATTAATGATTGAGTGTTTCAAAGTATGCACCTTTTGTTAATGTGTCTAGCATCACACCAGTTAAAAAAAATTGTTATTCTGAGATATTATTATTATTATTAAATATTAAAATTACAAGCAAAAGTACGCAATTTTTGTATTTTTACTTCAATGTTAAGCACAGAAAATGTATACTATTTATATTAGATAATTTAAATAGTATTTAAATTTCAATTTTAATAATAGTTTTTAGTGGATTATTAATTTAAATATAAATATAAATTTTCTAACTGAATTAATGCCATAGATTGGTTTTGCTTTACATCAAAATATAAAAATGAATAATAAAATTATTGTATTTAGTATTTAAATTAATTAATTTTATTTTAAAAATTATAGTTTTGATGTATTTAAATATATTTTAATGTAATTGTGCCTGCTCACCATGCCAAGGTACCAATCCTTGAGCAGGAGAAGGATAAAGGTTTGTAGGTATAGCACAACATTGAATCATAATCACTTTGTTAACAAAAATTAAAAGCACAAGAAAATAATATTGTTCTTTAATTTTTTTTTTCATTTTTACTCTTTTGCTCAATTAGTGTTAATCGATCTAATAAAATTAACCTTAAAAGTTTACTTTTTTATGTTTTTTTGTTGTTTTAAAAAAACTTTTTGGAGATGATCTTCAGGTGTAGCTGGACCCCAAACGTACTTAATTGATTTAATTAATTAATAATTTCCTTTATTTTTTTTTCTTTACCCGGTTTCTACCTTTAGAGTATAAACCTTCCTTAATTTTTTGTAATTGTCTCTGTTCTGGGCCACTTAGTACTAATTAAGTCTTGCCGTACGTTTTATGTCGTTGCTTCACCTCATCTGTCCCGCGCTTCTACTGTTTCTCCATGGTTTCCGTTTAATTATTTTCCCTTTATATTGTAAAATAAATTTTGGAGACAGTTTCCAGGTTTCAGCCCTAAACTTTGTACTTAATCTAATCTAATCAGTTTATAATTAATATTTCCTAATATTTTGGAAAAAGTTTTTGGAAAGGACCTCCAGGTCAACCTTAGTGCCTAACTTATTAACAAGTCTTGGAGATGACCTCTAGGTGTAGCCTAATTTTTGACAATTTTCAGGTTTAGTAGGTCAACCCAAAACTTTGTACTAAATCAGTCTAATTATTTTTTTGTTATTTTGGAAAAAAAATTGTCTTACTCAATTTTTTAATGTTTTTTGCAGTTTTAAAAAAACTCTTTGAAGATGTTCTCCAAGTGTAGCTCAATTCCTAACGTACTTAATTGGTCAACATTTGAAGACTACTTTTAGGTTTTAAACCAACCCTAAACGTTATATTTTTTGGCTTTTTTAATGTTTTTCTGTTGTAAAAAAAACTCTTCGGAGATGATCTCCAGGTATAAGTTAACTGCAAACGTTATTTTACTTAGCTTACTTTATGTTTCTTTGTAATATTAAAAAAAACTTTTTAAAGACGGCTTCTAGTTGTAAGTCAACCCTAAACGTTATTGTTATTTGAATAATTTTTTAGAGACAAGCTCTAGGTGTTGCAATTAGGTATTGTTTTATGTTTTTTCTACTGGCGTTGTACCAAACTTGTTTAAGTTTTACGGTTCATTTATATTTAATTGATCTAATCAGTTTATAATGAGTTTTCCCTCTAGATAAAGTCATTGGAGAAGACGTCCAGGTGTAGGTCCGTTAAAGTCATTGGAGAAGACGTCAAGGTGTAGGTCCGTCAAAGTCATTAAAAACAATCTCCAGGTTAATATCTAAGCGTTATTTTACTCGGCTTTCTAACAAATTTTCTTGTTATTTAAAGACAATTCTTTGAAAATGACCTCCAGGTATTATCAGCCAACCCCACAAGTTAATTTTGTCAATGTTCTTTAAATTTTTTTGTTAGTATAAAAAAAAACCTTTTAGAGATAACTTCTAAGTTTAGGTCAACTCCTGCCCCACCACTTTGGAGGCTAATTGTCACAAACTAGATCTTAAAAAGAGCTTCCAAAATACCAAAAAATGGTTTTTAATCACTTTTTTAATTTAATTTTCCCTTTTCTGACTCACAGGATGGTTTTCTTGTGATAGAACGTAGCTCTGCGCGGGTGTTAACAAATAAAGTAAATCTAATAAAAAAAAATTAAAAATAACTTCCAAGTTTAGTAAGTCAACCCTAAACTTTGTACTTAATTGGTTAAATTAGTTTAATTAGTTTATAATTAGTTTTCTTTGATATTTTGAAAAATTGTTTTACTCATTTTTTTATGTTTTTTGTTGTTTAAAAAAAAATTTTTTGGAGATGATCTCCAAGTGTAACTTAACTCCAAACTTACTTAACTGGTCAACATTTGAAGGCAACTTTCAGGTTTTAAGTCAATTCTAAACGTTATCTTTTTTGGTTTTTTTAATGTTTTTTGTTGTTTAAAAAAAACTTTTTGGAGATGATCTCCAGGTATAAGTCAACTCCAAACACTATTTTACTTGATTTATTTATGTTTTCTTGTTTTTGGAAAATCTTTGAAGACCTCTAGGTCTTAGCGGACCTCAATTGGTTTTATAAAAACTTTTTGAAAACGATCTCCAAGTGTAAATTTTATCTTAATTTGTTTTTGTTTGTTTTTTTTTTAACTTTTTTAAATGTTATCATACTCAATTTTTCTGTATGTTTTCTTGTTTATTGAGAAAACTCTTTGAAGACGACCTCTAGGTGTCAACTGGTTTACAAAGTTATTTTTGTCAACTTTATATTTCCAAGAGTAGGTCAACTCCAAATGTTATTTTACCTGAACTTTTTAATGTTTTTTTGGAAAAACTTTTTGAAGACAATCTTCAGATTTAGAACCTAACCTAACCTAACCTAACCTAACCTCAAACGTTATCTTTTTTGACTTTTTGAAGACTTCTTTTAAATGACGTTTTTTTTTATTAGTTTCATTTGAGTTTTTTTATTGGTTGCCTAAAACTTTGTTAAAAAAAAAACTCTTTGAAAATGTTTTCCAAGTATAGCTCAACTTCCAACTTATTTAATTAATTGACATTTAATGACACTTTAGGTTTTAAGTCAACCCTAAACGTTATCTTGCTTAGCTTCTTTAGTGTTTTTTGTTGTTTAAAAAAAACTCTTCGGAGATGATCTCCAGGTGTAAGTCAATTCTCAACGTTATTTTACTTGGTTTTTCTTTATTTTTTTCTTGTATTATTAAGAAAACTCTTAAAAGACGGTTTTTAGAAGTCAACCCCAAACGTTATTATTATTTTGGATCAGTTTTCAGAGACAAAACCTAGGTGATGTAGTTTTGATTTGTTTTTTTGTTTTTTACCCAAAAGTGTAACTTTTCTGATTCTCACTTAAAAATAGTAGTTTTACAGTCTAAAAATATGACAAAGAAGTAGTTTAACTGCCTCTTACTAAGAGATCAGTTTTCTAGTTTTGTTTCGAGGTCACCATTTGCAATACACTGAAATTGTGCAAAACTTGTTTAAATTTTACGGTTGCATTTGAATTTAACTGATCTAATCAGTTTTTAATTAGTTTTTCTGATTCTCTAGATAAAGTCATTGGAGAAAACATTTATGTGTAGATCCGTCAAAGTCAGTAGTAATGAGTTTCAGGTCAATTCAAAATTTTATTATATTTGGAGTTTCTTCATGTTTTTTTAATGTTTGGAACCCTTCAAGTGTGGTCATCTCTTAACGTTATTTTATTTTTTTTTTACAAACTTCTTTGTTATATAAAGAAAAATCTTTGAAGACGACCTCCAGGTGTCAACCAACCCTTAGTTAGTTTTTTTTTTGGTTTCTTTAATGTTTTTTGTTGTTTAAAAAAACTCTTTGGAGATGATCTCCAGGTATAAGTCAACTCCAAACACTATTTTACTTGATTTTTTATGTTTCTTTGTTTTTGGAAAATTCTTTGAAGACGTTCTCTAGGTTTTAGCGGACCACAATTGGTTTTAGAAAAACTTTTTGGAGACGATCTCCAGGTATAAGTTAGCACCAAATTTGATCTTACTTAGTCTTTTATGTTTTTTTTTTAAAACTTTTTAAAGTCAACTTTCAAGTGTACGTTAACTCCAAATGTTATCATACTCAATTTTTCTGTATATTTTCTTGTTTATTAAAAAAACTCTTTGAAGACGACCTCTAGGTGTCAGCAAACCTTAAAAGTTATTTTTGTCAACTTTATTTAAGTTTTCTTGATAAACTTCCAAGAGTAGGTCAACTCCAAACGTTATTTTACCTAAACTTTTTAATGTTTCTTTGGAAAAACTTTGGAGATGATTTCTAAGTGTAGCTCAACTCTAAACTTACTTAACTGGTCAACATTTAAACACAACTTTTTGGTTTTAAGTCAACCTTAAAAGTTATCTTTCTTAGCTTCTTTAATGTTTTTTTGTTGTTTTAAAAAAATTCTTTGGAGATGATCTCCAGGTATAAGTCAACTCCAAACGCTATTTTTCTATATATTGCCTTGTTTTTGGCAACATTTTTCAAAAACGACCTCTAGTAGATCTTAGCGAACCTAAATTGGTTTTATAAAAACTCTTTGGAGACGATCTCTAGGTGTAAGTTAAGTCATTGGAGAAGACGTTCAGGTGTAGGTACGTCCAAGTCATTAGAGGCAACATCCAAGTCAGTTCTAAACTTTATTATATTAAAAACTTTCCAGAGATAACTTCAAGCGTATATTATTTAGAAAATAAGTTTTGAAGACGACCTCCAGGTGTGAACAAACCCCACAAATAAGTTTTATTAATTTAATTTAACTTTTCTTGTTATTTTTGAAAAAACACTTTGGAGATAAGCCTTAAGTTTAGGTCAACTTCTTTTTTGTGGCACAATTGTCTGCATTGTGCCCTATCACATTGAACGCCAATTGTCACAAACTGGTATCTTAAGAAAAGCTTCCAAAGTACCAAAAAATGGTTTTGTTTTTTAATCATTTTTTTAATTTATTTATTCACTTTTCTGACCAACAAGATGGATTTCTTGTGATAGAACGTAGTCTTTTGCGGAATTGTAGTGGTTCTAATTAAAAAATTTGAAAACAATTTCCAGGTCTAGTAGTAGGTCAACCCTAATCTTTGTACTCAAACATTAGTTTTCTTTGATATTTTGGATAAAAAATTGTCTTAGTCAATTTTTAATGTTTTTTGGTGTTTAAAAAAAAACTCTTTGGAGATGATTTCCAAGTGTAGCTCAATTCCAAACTTACTTAACTGGTCAACATTTAAAAACAACTTTCAGGTTTTAAGTCAATTCTTAACGTTATCTATTTTGGCTTTTTTAATGTTTTTTTGTTGTAAAAAAAAACTCTTTGAAGATGATCTCTAGGTATAAGTTAACCCCAAACACTATTTTACCTAATTTTTCTATATGTTTCTTTGTTTTTGGAAAAATTCTTTGAAAACGACTTCTAGGTCTTAGCAAACTTCAATTGATTTTATAAAAACTCTTTGGAGACGATGTCCAGGTGTAAGTTAGCACCAAATTTTATCTTACTTGGCTTTTTATATGTTTTTTTGAAAAACTTTTTAAAAGCGACTTTCAGGTATAGGTCAACTAGGTGTTAACGGGCCCCAAAAGATATTTTTGTCAACTTTATTTAAGTTTTCTTGATATACTTCCAAGCGTAGATAAACTCCAAATGTTATTTTACCTGAACTTTTTAAAGTTTTTTTAAAAAAACTTTTTTAAGACAATCTTCAGATTTAGAACCTAACCTAACCTAACCTCAAACAATATCTTTTTTGGCTTTTCTTTATGTTTTCTAAATATTTTGTTGTTTAAAAAAAACTCTTTGAAGATGATTTCCAAGTGTGGCTCAACTTTGAACTTACTTCACTGGTCAACATTTAAAGACAACTTTTAAGTTTTAAGCCAACCCTAAAAGTTATCTTTCTTGGCTTCTTTAATGTTTTTTTGTTGTTAAAAAAAAACTCTTTGAAGATGATCTCCAGGTATAAGTTAACACCAAACACTATTTTACTTAATTTTTCTATGTTTCTTTGCTTTTGGCAAAATTCTTTAAAAACGACCTCTACGTCTTAGCGAACCTCAATTGGTTTTATGAAAACTCTTTGGAGACGATGTCCAGGTGTAAGTTACCACCAAATTTTATCTTACTTAGCTTTTTATACATTTTTTTGGAAAAACTTATTCGACTTTTAAGTGTACGTAAACTCTAAACGTTATCTTACTCAATTTATCTGTAAATTTTTTGTTTTTTGAGAAAACTATTTGAAGATGACCTCTAGGTGTCAACAGACCTCAAAAGTTATTTTTGTCAACTTTATTTAAGTTTCCTTGATAAACTTCCAAGCATTGTTCAACTTCAAACTTTATTTTACAAAAAGTTTTTAATGTTTCTTTAGAAAAACTTTTTGGAATCAATCTTTAGAAGTAAATTAGCCTCAAACGTTGTCTTTTTTGGCTCTCCTTTATGTTTTCTTAACATTTTGAAAAAAAATTAAACAATCTGGGGTTTAAAGAAAAACCTCTAAAGTACCAAAAGATAGTCTTGCTCTTGAATCTTTTTCTGTCTTTTTTAATCAAGAAGATGAATTTCTCAAAAACAAAGCCCTGTGCAAATGGTTAAGTAATCCTAGGCTTAATAACACAGAAAACGTAGCAATAAGCTTCAGTTCTGCTGTATAATCAATATTTGGTGTTTCCAAATATTTTGAAAAAAAATCTTTTAAGATGACCTCCAGGTGCAGGTCAACCCCAATTGTAATCTTACTTGGCTTTTCTTTATGTTTTCTTATTGTTTTAGAATTATTACTTTTGGGTGTAAGTCAGCCCTAAACGTGGCTTTTATGTATGGTTTTTTGGTGTTTTAGAAAAAACTCTTTGAAGACGACCTCCAAGTATAAGTCAACCCCAAACGTTATCTTAGTTAGCTTTTTTTTAAATTCTTTTGTTATTTTAAAAAAACTCTTTAAAGACAATCTAAAAGTTGTAGTTATTTTAGTCAACTTTTTGAGCCCTTTTGAAAAAACTTTCCGAAGGTGACTATTTTTGGGTTATCTTGCAACTTGCTTCAACAAGAAATGTTTGGTGTTGATGGAAAATTTACTTCTTTGGTGCAAGCAACAGCTTCTCCTAATGTAATATGATTGCAAAAGTTTAATTAACAAAATAAACTTTAATACAATTTTATCTAAAAAACTATTGTAAAAGTAAAAAAAAAATTATAAAGATTAAAAAAAAAGTAGTTTGACCACTTTAGCTTGGCCGCCATAAAAGACAACGTAATATACACAAAAATATAGTTTGCTGCGTTGCAGTCATATCTTTGTGCATCTTTTTTCTGGCCTTTACATTCCATGGGCCAAACTAACGTGGTTGTACTATATCAATTATTAACCAAAAATACATAAAAATTGCAATTAATTGACACAAAATTATTGAATAACACAAATAATTTTCTAAAGTTTAATTAACCATTAAACTTAGTAAACAACAGATATATGTCGTTAAAAAACCAACCTACAACTCTATTTTTAAGTAAAAATTATTTACTGAAAAGAAACTGATATTAATTTAAAGTCAATTTATGTAGTAATTAAAAACAAATAATGCCAGGTAACAAAGTTTTATATATTTAATATATTGCAAATTTCCAACTAAACTATGCACAAACTTATAATAAGAACACGCATTCATTAATAAATTAGTTTAGTTCAAAAAATAAAATGCAATTACATTTACAAAATTACATTTCTGGCGTAGAGTACTTTTAATCTGCAATACCAGAGCTTTGCTTTTCCAGTCCAAAATCTTAAATATAACACACATCTATTTAACCACATAAGTAAAATTGTATTTACTTTTTTGATACAATTCTACTATAATAATAGGACAAAGATATTATACTCATGCACAAAGAACATTTGTATTACAAAGAAAGTCTCTACGGATGATAATGGGATTAGAGTAACGTGTGGATGTCAGAAATGATATCATCTCTTACTTTTCCATCAGTATATATTTACACATGTCTGTTTAGGTTCATATAAATGTACCCCTACTCCTGGAAATATTTTATTTTAAGATTAATTAATTCTTGAATACTGAAATATTTACTCGTTTTCATGTAGGATGGAAATATTAACATATTAATAATCCCAGTTGTAATTGTACGACAGTAAAATATAACAGCGCGGGCGTGTATACAATCCAATTTAATTCGAGGCTAATACAATTTATTACTGTTGGTTTTTTGCAGTGTAATTGGGCCATTTGATAATGAGATCAAGTCTGATTCTGTTCTTTGGTTTGTTTAGATTAATACTTTAAACCTTTCGCGGTTTGTTGGTCTCTTGTTACAATGAGTTTTATTATTCTCTTCCCGTTGGATGTACAGTATTTATTGTTTATCGTTTCAATTTATACAATTTTATTTGTTTACATAAATTTTACTTGTAAGCACAGTTTTCAAAAGTTACTACTTTTGTGCTCATTTCAAGAGCTTTGCAAACTTTTGTTTATCAATAATAAAATAGTAAATAGCAAATCGTAAAATTTTTGTTTTTGTTAAATAAGATTTAATAAGGCACATTCCTACAATTATGGTATGACGTCATTTGTGGGCAGTTATGTTAGCTCCACCATATAACAAGCGGAAAATAACACTTGGCTATAACGTAAAAAGTGATAGTATCACCAAATTAGAGCAAGCTGTTGTCGTCGGTAGGCGTCAATAGTAGAACAAAAACAGAGAAAATTTTAGTTTATGATGTCTTAGCTAAACCAGTCAACTATTCTACTAAACCCATTTAGTTAAAACTCTGTTTTTGATTAGTGTTGTGCTAGTGTTGTGCTAGTGTTACCGTCACGGCTCAAGGGTTAGTCTAAAGTGTAATAGAGAAGTTTTCTAAGAATTAAAAAGCCCCTGCAAAAATGGTGAATGTTGATCCATAAAGATATTTGGTGGTGTTGAGCCAAAGCTCAAAAAACTGAGAAGCGGCTTTTGTGCAATAACACGGGATTCTGACGTTGCACCAGAAGTCCAAGTCTTGGACCCAAAAAGAAAAAAAAGAAAAAGGAGTGTGCAATAGATAATAGTCCATCAGGTTGAAAGTGTAATGCCGTGATCCCTTAGTCAAAAGATCAAAACAGAATTTTGCTGCAAACGTTGGTGATGATGCGGTTCCAGTCGGGTAGTCAAGGAGCAGCGCAGGAGTTGTCATTGTAGTTTGGTTAATTTGAGAGTTTGCTGGATGTATCATTTTGAAGAAGTTAAGACGGTAATCTTGTCTTTGATTCTTTTTTATCGATGGTCTGGTGTCAGTGTTACCAACATGGCCCAGGGGTTGGTCCGGGATGTTATAGTAAAATTTTCCAAAATTTGTTATGTCTCTGCAAAAATGGTGGATGCCAATCCATAAAGATATTTGGAAATGTTGAGTTGTAATTCAAAAAACAGGATTTCAAAGTTGCACCAGAAGTCTAGGTGTTAGACTCGGAGAAAAAAAAAAGAGATTCTGCTGCTATAAAACGGGGTTTTGCTGCAAGCGTCGGTGATAATGTGGTTTTAGTCGCGTATCCAAGGGCAGTGCAAATGTCATCCTAGTTCGGTTAATTTGGGAGTTTGGTGATGATCTATTTTAAAGAAGTCAGGGGCAGTAATCCTGTTCTTGATCCTTTTTTGTCGGTAGTCTGGTAGTCGCAATACCAAAAAAGTTTGTTTTTGGTATCGTAGGTGGAGAATCTTCTAAACATCTTACAAGTCAGATTTACCTCTAAAAAACCGCCTACTAACTAAACCTCTGTAAATATCTTGGAAGTTCGGCACAGTTAAGTTGTGCATGAACCTTCCGGTAGAGTTTCTTGGAAGAACAAAAAGTTTTTTAAAATTGCCCTAAAGGCTGATAGAGTGTGTAGGGGTTTATCCACGTTTTTTATGCACCAACACGTTGGCGCTTGTGTTATAAAGAGACATCGTCCTTATCTGGTTCAGAAAATCTGCTCATATAAGTTGTTAGTTTTTTGGCAAGATCTTGGCAAATTTCTGTATTGCAAACGTACCACGATGCTTTAGTAAACTAACGCAAAGTTTGACTTTAGAAGGCTTTTAATCTAGCAAGGTATGAGATGGTGGTTGTACCCCATATCAACGACGCAAATTTAGTTGCAAATACTGTTTAGTTGCAGAACCTGGATTAAGCAATTTTTTGCCATCTTAGCTTTAGCTACAACTGATTACACATGCAATTTGAATGTCAGACCTTTATCGAAAGTGACCCCGAAATACCTTGCAAAATCGGAGTGTCGTTGAGAAAAACGTTACCGTACAGTTTGTTGCATTGCCGTGAGAAAAGAACTGCTTTGCTCTTCTTAGAATTTACCTTGACTTGCCAAACTTTCAGCCAGTTTTTTCTTGGCCACTTAAAAAAACGTTGAGCTGTTGATCAGCGCTGTATCATCAGCGTACTGAGTTGTTTTAACTCCTTTTACATCAAAAGGCACATTAGAAAAAGACATACAAGTTGAAAAGTATCGGTGAAAGAATCGATCCTTGTGGAACCACTACAGTTGATCATTTATCTTGATGACTAAGATTTGGTATTTTAGAAAGTAAAAAAAAAATTGTAAAAAAGCCTTTTCAACGTCAAAAAATATGGTCTGTCACTTTTGATTTGATAAACAACTGAGTATTTGCAACAAAATCCGTGTTGATAATCGAGTATCAACTTTTACGTCTTGGTATGGTCTTGAATTATCTCCAAAACGACCCTTCCTACGACTTTACTCAAAGTACTTAGCAAACTGATAAAACGATAGATTTGAGAAAACTGTGTCCTTTTCCAGTTTGGGAACAATAATAACATACAACCTCTTTCAAGATTCTGGAAAATCACCAGTACTAAGAATTACGTTAGTTATGTTGGCGACCGCCATAATCGATATTGGCAAGAATGCTTTAAGAGCTTTATTTGGTATACAATTTTTTTTTTTGCGGCTTGAGAAGAGAATTTTTTAAAAGATTTTGCTAAGTGTTGGATATACCATTACGGGTGCCTACCGACTAAACTTCCCTTTCAGTAATTCTTAGAAATTTGAGAAATTTGCACTTATGTCTGCAACGACCTTCCCAACCTTAGTGAAAAACGTCAAAACAGAAATAAACTTCTTAAAATCAGCATCATTCGCTTAAGACAAGCAAAGGATAAACATCTCATCTTATCTCTGATACTCAAGCGTTTTGATGTAAAAGGAGTTGGAATCCGCCTTTGAGAGGCAGGTGCCTTAGAATAAAACTTAGAAGACATACTTGCCTTCAATTTGAGATAGTTTGAGCATCCTCTGTAACTAGCTGTGTAGGGCCACTTGTAGCCTACATAAGTCTGCCTTTAGCCTTAGTGGTTAAAGACCCTGGCGTTAAAGGCGCTTGCCTTGGAAGACCGGCTGATGGCCCAATAATAGAAGAGTCTTACCCTGCGCTCTCTTCTTCTTCTTTTTTTTTCTTTGTCTTAAAGAAACTGACTACCTAGAACTCCTCTATTAGCTGGGGCTAGCTAGTTAGACTGCTTATCCAAAAGCAAGATAAAGTTTGCGTTTGAGTTGGCCTAATCTTTTCTTTTTTTTTTTTGAAAAGTGGAAAATTTTCAGGCACCGACAGCCTGTGCTGCGCGGTAGTGCCGGGTTTCTACCGGCTAAAACTCTCCTCCCATTAAGATATATTGTTTTTACTCCACCCCAAGATTGCAGTAAAGCATTACTTTAGGGTAGAAAATCCCGGCGGACGGCAGTTAATCTTTTTTGCCGCCCTCTCTTTTTTATTAAATCAGGTTTTTACAAAATATACAAATCACAATATACAATACACATTTTTTACAAAAGATTTTGATTCATACTTTAACAAAATAACCAAACACAAGCTACGAGCCCACCCAAGGTAAAACCCCCACCCCCATTTTTCTACCGGAGCGAGTTCCTTCTCCTCCTCCTCCTCCTTTTTTTGGAGAATAATCCCTATCACACATCATCCCAGCTGGTCTGATACGCCATCATTGTGTCCACCATGTTGTCAGAGTTCACGCTCGCTTTGCACATTTTCACCATTATTCTCTCTCTCACTTCCGTCCAACGCTCGCAACAAAACACGGTGTGCTCAACCGTGTCTCGCTGCCCGCAATACAAACATTCATAGCTCACGCAAACTTTCACCCACTGCAAGTACGCCCGGAAACACCCGTGTCCCGTTAATACTTGCGTGAGGTAGTAGTTTACCTTGCCGTAACCCCTGCCAACCCATTGCTTTACGTTTGCAATAATGCACTCTCATGCACACCTCCCGCACCTGTCCGCCCCATGCCATGTTGCTGGACAGTACAACCCCTAGGTAGTTTAGCTGCTTCTTAGACCTGACGGTGGTCCCCGTGACATTTATTTGAACTTGTGGTACCCTCCTTGAGCACGAAAGTACCACAAGCTCTGTCTTTTCTGGCGCCAGTTTCAGCCCTACCTCGCTCATCTTTGACTCTATTAATTTAACGGCGTGGTTACCAGCCTTCTTCTACCTCAAGCCTAGAGCGCTTTGTTACCACTGCCGCCAGATCGTCCGCGTATGCCACTACCTTTACCCCCTTCGGCATCTCCAGGCTCACCACAGAACGTTCTACAGCGTGGATCTCAGAACCGACCCCTGTGGCACACTCCTCGACAGTTTAACCTCTTCCCTCTGCCCTCCCCTGTCCAGCAACTAAATCCTATCCCACAAGTAACTACTGATTAAATTCAGCAGGTAGCCTGGTACCCCCTTGTTTTCCAGCGCTCCCAAAATGTTGAAGGCGTTCATCACGTCCAAGGTGATCAACACGCATGCCTTTCTGTTCGTGTAGCTAGAACGTTTTGCAGCAACTACCGCCGCTTTCACTTCCGCAAGCGGCTACAGGATTGAAAAGCCCTTCCAAAAGCCGTACTGACGCTCGCAGAGGGCCGCGTTTGAGGATTTTCCCCCTTACGTCTAGGAGACATATTGGACAATACGCTCTAGCCCCCATACACCCGTTCCCCTTATCCAATAAGACCAGGTTTGCCCTCTTCCACATTTCCGGAAAACTTTCTTCGACCAGGCACCAATTGTAGACTCTAAACCAGGCTTCAGAGCACCGTCCAATTAGGGTTTTGACAAGTTCCGTAGGAAACCCGTCAGACCCCGGTGCTTTCCCCGGTCTAATCTTTGTCGTGGTTTCCAAAAGCTCTCTTTCCGTGAAGAGTCGGACGCCCCCAGCTTCTACTGGCCACCTTCTAAAAACCTTCCCCACCTGCGCTGGAAAAAGCTCTTTTACCACCACCTTCTAAACCTCCGTGTTCACCTTCGGCGGTATACTGCCCAATTTCCCCATCACAATTTTAAATCCCCTGCCTCATACGTCAGCATCAACTTCATCGACCAGGAGCTTCCACTTTTCTCTTTTGGCCGACTTGATGAGACCCCCCAGTCTCTTCCTTGACCCCTTATAATCCCCGACTAAAACCCCATTACCCCTCCCCGTGGCGTTGGCTCTAGTAAGCGCTCTATAAACCTTGTTGTAAAGCATCCTTGCTTCCGCGATCTCCTTATTCCACCAGTATTTAGGACGTCTTCCGATTTGACGCCCCTTTCTAATGAGATGAAGTTGACTTAACCTAACCTAACCTAACCTAACTTAATCTAACCTAACCTAATCTAACCTAACCTAATCTAACCTAACCTAACTTAATCTAACCTAACCTAACTACAAATACAAGTGATGTGACGTTGTGTCCAAGTGATGGCAAAAGTTTGGGACACTACCTCAATCATCTCCAACTTCCCAATCTTCAAACAGAAGGTAGATAAACCGTAAGATCTTAAACTTCCAGGAATTTACAGATTGGGTGGGGTTTAACCAGTAAGCGCCGCTGGAAGGGTGAATCTAACACGTCCTGTAAGCGCAAAGTCTTTAAAAAATTCCCCACCCACGCAAAAAAACAAAAATGAAGAACTTTTGTTTTGAGACACGAGTAATTAAAAAATGTTTACTAAAAGTTTGGGTTTTGTGAAATTAAAAATCTGAGCACACACGGCACGGATTGTTTAAAACTTTTTTGTTTAAAATTGCTAGTTTTTAAAGCAAACTTTATTTATTTGTCAAGACGTGTGGATATCTCTTCTTCAAATGAACAAAAATAAAGAGAGTAAAAAGCAAATACCTCCACAGCCAACAATTGCTTGGAAAACCTTTTGCAACAAAAGTTTTCCGAGTGGTTGACTACTATGCTAGCCACAACGCAACACCAATCAAAACCTTAATAAATTTGTTTGATAAGACAAACAAAAAACACACAAAAATCTGTAACAATAGGGAATTAAAAAAAAACAAACAAAATAACAAACGTTAATACCTGTAACACTAACAATAAAACGCCGGTCCGTGTACTTTTAATAACATTTACAGTCTAGCAACCTTAGTTTGTCCGGTTGCTCGTAATTTTTTTTAAACAATTATAACTATCAACCTGATGAAATTATTAAAACGTTTTGTTGCGTTTATCTTATTTGATAAAATCTGTGTTTGCAACGTTCTTATTATATTGTCCAATTTGTTTGATTTTACTAAACTAAGTACAACTATTCGAAGTGACTTTAGTATAAATAAAATACATAAACATCACCTATATACATAAGCTTTTAGTGCTGCATGTAGCTCCGTCTTTTTTTGCCGTTAACGTTAAGCGGGGGCACGCAGAAAGTTTTCTCGTGTTATCCACCATTAACGAAATTATCACGAAATAATTTTTAAGCAAATCTACACATTCTAACTTTTAATGTGGAAAACGGAAATTGTTAAACGTGTTTGCCCGGCGCCTTCACCAGATATTTTATTATGTAAATTGTTCCTAAATCGTGTTTGTTTTTATTAATACCATTAAAAAATGATTTAATTATTTAAAACTCATATTTATGAAGCATAACTACTCGCATCTTTCTACGCAGAATGAAAAATTCAGCTGCTTTTAGTTAGGAACACGAAATGAATGTTACGTAATGCATAACAAGTAGTTAGCTGAAGGGTTAGATGAGATACTCCTCTGGAATTATAAGCTTCCCTTTCTATCGTTATGTGTGTGCACATGTACGCAAAATAGGGGGCCGTTTCTTATAATTCACTTACAATATATGTATATGTGCGCAGCAACTTAAATATGTAAATTCGGTCGAATTGTACTTTTTTAATATTTCAAACATGTGTTAGTCATTTTATATATTTATTAATAAATTTTACGCGTATGTTAACCCTTTAAAGCTAGAATTATAATATAAGCAACGTACAAAATGACCTGATGTAACATTCATTTTACTACGACCAAATTAATATTTTGTTAACGTTGAAAAAAAAAACATGTAAGAAGAGAACGATATCATCAAGACGAAATAGTGTGAGGAAGTATAATACTTCCTTTAAAAGAAGGTAGTAGAGTTCACTTTCCGCAATTTGAAGGAACGTTTGTGTTGGCTGCCAACACCACAGCCGAGAAGAAAACATTTCCTTTCTACGTATTTGAATGGGACGTCAAGTTGTCAAATGTTAGGGCTGCGCGGGTATCACGCACAATATGCTCCCTTAGGGGGTAGAAAAACCAGTTCGAATCCAATCTGCAGCTAGTCCACTTTGTGTGTTTATTATGATACAATCTAATTTAATTGATAAATGTTTTGCAAAATTTAATATAACCGTATATGCGATTCAAATAAAGTTAGAATCTATTAATCAAATAGCGCAGCGCAGACTGAAAAACACGTAAATATGTCAAACATGGCTTGATCAACGGAGTTGTATGTACATACAACACCTCCGCCACAATAACATTTCGCATTACTTCATTCGACTAACGCTTATTAATATTTACCACCAACTTTCACAAACAATTTTAGCTATGTTACGATCTTGTCAAAACTTTCAACGTTGTAATTATAATAATAATGTAAACATAATACTACAACTACTTTAAACCACTTTGTATTACTGTCGCTACAACTTTACTTATACAATTAGAAAATATTAGTAGCACGTAGTAACTTCTCGTACACCATCCGAACAAGAATCCGATCACCAATCTTCCAATATTCAATTAGTAAGGGTGCGAATGCTGTAAATTCACTTAGCTTACCAGGGATATGTTCTGTGATAACGTACACAAAGCCATATTAATAAATTTATTTCAACGATTTTTCAATACCATTACGGGATATAAAATGCGAGTTATAAATATTTCTGTCCCGGTTTTATCTCTATTCAAATATTCTCATTAGCTATTACTTGGCTCAAACAATGTTTTAACTTTTAATTGGTAAAGCGACTAATTATAATGAATGGCAATTTTACTTTTTCCTACTGGATATATTTATAAATAAAATTTCCCGTATGAAGAATGCGATTATGCAATTAGTTACATTTTGCATCAGATTATAAAAGATTTTTGTGTGTGTTATAAATACAACTGATGTAAATGTGCATCACGTTTGTTAAATACTTGTAGTTTTGCGTGGTGTGTACTGAATACATTAAAACTATTACACTTACTGCATTATTAATATATGCATCAGTATGACTATTTCCGAGTCAAGCACCCTGTTAAGTTGTTACTGTCAATTGATGTAGCGATTTATCACGCCGCTTTAAACACATAATGAGGAAGACAGTTACATTATCATAATATAATCAATGGTAAAATGCCATTGTATTTGCTTTTTAACCAGTAGTATTTACAAATGTCTATTTTAGAATACTTTAAAGCGTTCAGTACAGTCATAGCTACACAAATATTAAATTTAGTTTAGTATTAACTTTACACTGAGAATATGTTAGTAAGTTTAAAGGCAAAGTTGATTTTAATCTTTGAAAGTTAATTTTAAACCGTATACACTTATAGACGTGTGCTATTTGTTGCATAGTAAAGCCAACATAACAACTTTACATGTCTACTTAATTGCGAGTAATTACATCAATCCACATTTATGAACTTAATAAAATATAAATTTAGAATTATAAAGTTTTATGCAACATTAAAAAATTAAGTCTCTTGCTATATATGCGGTAATGCCCACTACTTACGTCACAAACACTAATCATATTGACTTTAACGCGTTTAATATGTCTATAAATGTATACGGCTTAAGAACTAATGTATGGTCTCAGAGATCAAACCGTCAAACATTTTATTTTTTTTTTAATTTGTTTAGTTATGCAAATTAAAATTAAATATTATTTTATAAGCATGCGCAATGGCTTATTTATAATACATAGATAATTTTGGAATTGCAGGAAAAAATTAATTTAAAAGATTTTTGATAATGATCAAATTAGTTTTTAAATATTGTATATGTTATAATAAACTTAAAAAAACTTTAAAAATTTGATACATGTCGAAAAAGTAAAAAAAAATACAGGGTTTTTAGAAAAAAAAACAGTTATTTGCTCATGAACCAAAAACAACTTATGTATGTGTAAAATAAAATGCGTTATTGAAGTACTTGGCCACCCCCGTTTGCAAAAAAGAAGGAAACTCCAAAAATTGCCTTTGTTTTTTTTTTGTTCTTAAAATGGAATACAATTTTTCAATTTGTAGAACTTTTCTTGCGCTTATTTTGACGCCCCATTTTTGCCAAAAAAATATAGTTGCTAACAAACCTACTCCTAATTTTATTCAAAAGAAAAGTAATACGCGCAAAATATCCTTTACCAAATTTTTGAATTTATGGCCCTAACCCTACTTACAAATTTTTAAAGTAAATCAATTTATTTTCCGTTTTTTGACGCAACTCAAGTCGCGGTAGAGAAAATAAACGTTTTGAAGTAATTTTGATTTTGGATTTAGATCCGCCGCACCCACTTCTTTTGAGGACCCAAGTTTTGTTACAATCGGGGCTTGTGTTTGCCGTATTTTTGCGTTTAACGGTAGCTGGCGCTAAGGTAAATAAAATAATTTTGAGCTAAAAATAAAGTTGCACAAAAACCTACTCCTCCCACAGTTTTAAAAATAAAAATTTGGTCTCATTTGAAAAAGAACAAAAAAAAAATGCCTTTTATTGATCAATTTATTGCAATTAACATTGAAGTACTTAAAGTTGTTTGAATTACACATTGACCAAAAATGTTTTGAATGTGTGTTTAACAAAGTTTTGAGGTCATTAAACTACTTTACAAGTAGCCAAAATTCTTTTTCTTATAGTGCCGTGTGCTCACTACAAGCATAAGTTCCCCTCTCGTATGTTTGTGGTGTGCGATAATAGTTCTACACAAACATTCGGGATCTACAGTTTAACGTGAAATCCAAACCACACCACTAAAAAGGTTTACTAGACAAATATTTTGCTAGTTTGCTGGTTTGCCAAAGGAGACAATCGCATCAAAATATATTTTACAAATTAGGTATTGCCGCTGCCGGGAATTGAACCCGGGCTGCCTGCTCAACAGAAATAAAACAGTTTCATAAAATGGCAGCTAACAATAGTAAGAAAAAGCGGCATTAGCCGTTAGAGTGATTAACACCTTAACTATTAACATACAACGCTCGGTGTGGTAGTTGAGTAATTAAGCGTTTCTTAAATAAGTTGTTTAAAAAAATATATTTAAATACAGAAACGTAACACACTTAAAAATCTACAATTTTTAGGAACACATAAAACAAAGTAGTTGTTTTACAATATTAAAACATCTAAACAAATAATGTTATGATTTAATACAAAAAATGTATACCTTTGTTTTATTATTATTTGGCACGTACCAGTTTGTGGTATTTTGTCCAATGCAAAGCATTTTAACCACTTCTTTGCACGGACCGCTGTTAAAACGCAGTAAACTTCTTATACTTACGTCAAAAATTGAAGAGATTTGAATCACATTAGACTGACTTGCCTTAGGTTAGGTTAGGTTTTAGAAAAAAAGTGTTAAATTTTTTTTTTCTGATATTTAACTTTATTTATTACATTTTAGCGCGTACCAGTTGTTTGATACACTACCGGTAGTTTGTTGTATTTGGATCAATTTTGCATTCAATTATTGATCACATACTTGCTAATTAAGATAATATTAGGTACAATCTCAATCAAAACATTTAAATCATTTGTTACACGGAACGCTGTTGAAACGTTGTAGAGTTTTTGTACTTGTTTTACAGTCTAGTTTTGTTGGAGGCGGTTCCGGCTGGCTTTTTGCTTTTTGAACATAATTAATAAAAATAGTGCAGTTAATGAAGTGTTTGTTCTCTCTGGGAATGCTAAAGGAAGTAGAACAGTGCTCATGAGCTGTCGGTACAGAAGAATGTCCTGAATGCAGACAGAGTTAACCCTCCAGGTTTCCACAAGGTCTTGGCGGAGGTCAACAGAGTCCTGGTAGATGCGTGACTAGATTACCTCAGTAGATGGTGCTGCTAGGTCTTGGCGAAGATAATTAGGTCACCTTCCAGGTACGAGTAACTGGCCCATTGCAGCCAAATAATGCATCACAGCACTGTTTGTAGATGTTTTTGGTAAGAGCAAAGTTGTTTGTGGCCTCGCCGCTGCAACTCCCATACCCCATCTCGGAGGTATGCCGGTAACAAATGGCACCCAACGTGGAGCGAGAAACGGCATAGTGCTGCCGTCTAAATCTCAACAACCAAAACCTGAGAAGACACAGAAGAAAAAAACTCGACGAGAGAAACGTCGCGAGCAAAAAGAGGAGGAACGGTTGCTGAAAGAAAACCTTGCTGATTTCGAGCTATATGACCTCAAACTACCATCCAGCCAATCAATCACTAAGTTTACTACGATTACTCTAGAACCGCTCGAGCAAGATGTAGAAGCAGCGTTCATGGTATGCGAGATTGCAATCAAATCCACCAGATAATCAAGACCATGATTGCAATTAAACACAATCAACTCTGGCAAATACTATGTAGAAAGACAACTAGCACACAATGCATCCAACCGCCTGTGGAACGCAATTCAGTGGCTAAAATAGAAATTGCAAATCCGGCTTGCAACCGTCGGCGAGATTACTGAACAGTTCAAACATGTCTTGGAACTACATCCGGACACATCTAATCCCCATTACGTAGTCGTCAAAAAAGTGCAATGCAAGCTGGCCCAAACTCTTGTGGCCATACAAGAGAGCCACATTGCCAAAACCGCCCGTACCGAGTACTACAAAGAGGCGACATGCTCGACTTGTTGCCAATGGCGGTCGCTACCATCTGCAACATACCAGCACCAGACACAACCGACAAAAGCCGCTTCATGGCCAACGTCACAACACCGAACGTGACAGAATTAAAGAAGTCGGAAGAAAACTGCTTCACGTTTGATTCCAAAGAGGAGAAGATGAAAGTGCAAAGCAAACATTGTAAAAAAATTTGAACCATCATCTGCTTACTTCAAAAATTACTAAGTTCAATCTTATCATATTTTGTATATATCTCCAGCTATCAACAATCTTTGGCAAAAACTACTGGCATTTACACTGCTTTTAATTAAACTTTAGCAATTTGCTCGGTTCAACCTAGTTGTATTATAAAAAAAAAAAACCTACGGAGAAGTCCCCCAGGTATTGGGTAATTGTCTTAAAATGTATTTTTTTATCTGAATAAAAATTTGGGCTATTTGTTTACTTTAAACTATTTTACCTGGACACACTTCATCATATTTTGTAAAAAAATCCTACGGAGAAGTTTCCCAGGTGTCTAGTATTTTTTTGTAAATAGTTAAACCTAAACTTTTATAAAATTTGGTAAAAAGTTTTTTTTAATGTTTAAGACCTTTCACTGCCTTTTATTAAACTTTGACAATTTGCTCAGTTTAACCTAGTCGTATTTAAAATTAAAAAACCTACGAAGAAGTCCT
Organism: Tachinus rufipes; assembly: GCA_963932245.1. Lineage (NCBI taxonomy): Eukaryota > Metazoa > Arthropoda > Insecta > Coleoptera > Staphylinidae > Tachinus > Tachinus rufipes. The sequence continues at coordinate 74,142,523 of OZ010750.1, forward strand.
CCAGGTGTTGAGTAATTGTCCTAAATTGTACATTCTTATCTGGATAAAACACATTTATGCCATTCGTCTACTCTAAACTATTTTTAACCTAGTCGTATTTAAAATTAAAAAAACCTACGGAGAGGTCCTCCAGGTACTGGGTAATTGTCCTAAATTGTACATTCTTATTTGGATAAAACACATTTATGTTATTTGTCTACTCTAAACTGTTTACCATGACACACTTTATTATGTTTTGTAAATAAAATCCTACGGAGAAGTTCCCCAGGTGTCGAGTATTTTTTTGTAAATAATTAAACCTAGTTTTTTATAAAATTTGATAAAAAGTTTGTTTAATGTTTAAGACCTTTCACTGCTCTTTATTAAACTTTGGCAATTTGCTCGGTTTAACCAAGTCGTATTTAAAATTAAAAAACCTACGAAGAAGTCCTCCAGGTGTTGAGTAATTGTCCTAAATTGTACATTCTTATTTGGATAAATCACATTTATGCTATTCGTCTACTCTAAACTATTTACCATGACACACTTTATCATGTTTTGTAAATAAAATCCTACGGAGAAGATCCCCAGGTGTTGGGTATTTTTTTGTAAACAGTTTCTATAAATATTAGTAAAAAGTTTTTTTAATGTTTAAGACGTTTCACTGCCTTTCATTAAACTTTAGCAGTTTGCTCGGTTCAACCAAGTCGTAATTAAAAAAAACCTACGGAGAGGTCCCCCAAGTATTAAGTAGTTGTCCCAAATTGTATATTTTTATCTGGATTAAACCCAATAGGGCCATTTGTTTACTGTAAACTATTTTACCTGAACATACTTCCTCATATTTTGTAAATAAAATCCTACGAAGAAGTTCTTCAGGTGTTGGGTATTTTTCTATAAATAGTTAAACCTAGATTTCTATAAACTTTGATAAAACGTTTGGTTCTTTAGGTGTCGGGTATTTTTCTGTAGCTTAGGACTGGAAAAAATCTCTCCAATGGGCTTTATTAGTATTGAAAACCATTATCTATTATTTCATTAACTTGTAGAAAACCTACACACACATTTTTCAGTTGCCAGGTATTGTTTTTTGTGATAAATCCATTAGATTTTGATAATTTTTGCTAATAATCTTGTAAAGATTTTCTTATGTAAAACTGCCATAAACTACCCTACACTCTAATATTTCTTAATTCCAAATATGATTTGTAACTAGTTCAGTTAAAAGTTTAGATAATCAAAGCGACAGTAGATAACTAATTAATTGCACTAAAAACACTGTCTCTATTATAAAATAAATTCCCAGAAAGGACAAACATTTTTAAAACAGCTAAGCTACTTACATTTAAAGCCTATTTAGATTAAACTATTGCACCAAGCTTAAATAAAAGTAATTTTATTGCTCTGACTAATAACTTATTTTATTACTGTTATAACGCTTATAAAAATAAGTTTTGAAGTTATTATTAAATAACTATTACAAACTTGTTCATATTACTATATTTAATTTGTATATTTTTTTAATGTTTTATAGTTAGTATCATTTTATTGTGTTTCGTTTTTGTAGAAAATATTAACATTCTTTATCATTGTCGGTAGGATGTGTTGCCTTTTTGTTCGTTGTTGTAGGGGGATGTAGCTGGGTGGTAAAGTAGTAGGGTCGTGTTAGATGATTTTATCTTGGACTGTTCTCTCTATGTTGGAAGAAAATAAAACACAAAAAGAATGCAATACAGTACATCACGTCTAAAAGCAGCATTCATTTAAGACAAAATGTTTAAATAGCATGAAGACAAACGCAGCGTTATAAGTTATGTTTATGTAGAAAACCCTAATAAAATTGTCATATGATCGTAATGTTTTGCTTTCTAACGGTAGAGAATGAAAAAGCTATGCTGACTTAACAATTCCATGCAACTCGGAACCTAATCCCCGAAAGCATCGCTCGCGGTTGAATCTAAACAGGCGAGTTTTTTTAGATTTTCCACCACATACCTTTCGACTTTAGATTGATAAGTTTATTAGCTATGGGATTTCAGTAATTCCACTAATCATCTCTCCCTAAAACTGGAGCGAGATAAAAAGCTTGCTAACTTTGCAATCCTTAATCTTAACGTCCAATTCGTCAGGTAAAGCCAGCGAAAATGTCCAACTGGATTATCAAATATGTTTAATGCAATGCTTTCTGATTGATAACTAAAAACATTATTATTCTGGCTTGGCATAATATAAAATATTAATTAAATTGTTTGTGTTTATTTAATTGGTACTATTAATGCCATGCGATGAATAGTATTGTGTGAATAAACCCTTTACTCACCCCACGCAATATGAGATTTGAAACACAAACCCTCTCTGATGTAATCAATTTGCCAAACTATAAAAATTTGTAGTAATTAACAAAATAACTGGCACTGTTGAGAATATTGAATTTCTCTTAACTATGTTGTTTGGCTTAATTGTGGCAAATTTCAACATTCAAAGTGCAAATTGTAGTTAGTGTAATAAGATATTTGTTTAGTTTTAGTTAAGATATTTCAATTGTTTGTTTCAATTAACCAAATTCTATTAATTAAATTCTAATATAAAATGTTTGTTGATATAAATTACATTAATAGATACTTGATTAAAGTTATTAATACATTATACATTTCTCATCAAACTTTTTTTAATATATTTTTATGTTTTTCTATACTGTAATGGTCTTGCCCGTTCTGGCAACCTGCGCTTTAAATGCAAAATATGTCACTTCTGGGTAATTAGAGAAATTTGAAAATCAAATTTAGGGTTTTTATTACGTTTTAGTAATAGTATGCTAAGTCTTTAGTATCTTTAAAATTAATTTTGTCAGTTTTTGCATTGATCTAAGTGCATAAAATGCCGCTTATAGCCACGTGCCATGCTTTGTCCGTCTGTTCGTTAATGCATTTCACAACAAATCTTATGAGCCTGTTTTGCTGTAAATTATTTGTAGAATTGTAACATAACATAATTATTTCAGCAACAAACATTGATTATTTTGCTTAATTTTAATCTTCACATTAGAAAAAATTTGAGCCCAGCTTTATTTCAATATTATTTAGTCTATAAAATGTAATTTTTATTAAAAATATAATTTTATTAGTTTTAAATCTGTAACTTAGATATTCTAGGTCTTAAGTATCTTTATCAACAATTTTGTCTGCTTTTGCATTGATCTATGTAGATAAACTGCCGACTATAGTCACGTGCCACGTTTTGTCCGTCTGCTCGTTAATGTATTTTACAACTAATCTTATGACTACTAATTTAATATAAAAAATGGTACATTTTTCCTCAAACTTAAACTTTTTTCTATGTATTTTTACGTTTCTGTATACTGTAATGGTCTCGCCTGTGTTCTGGCAACCTGTACTTTAAATGCAAAAAATATGTCACTTCTGGGTAATTAGAAAAAAATTGGGAATCAAATTCAAGATTTTTATTAAATTTTAGTAGTTGAAGTTTTCTAGGTTTCAAGTATCTCTACCATTAATTTTGTCGGCTTTTGCATTGATCTAAATGCATAAAGTGCCGCTTATAGCCACGCGCCATGTTTAGTCCGTCTGTTCGTTAATGTATTTTACACCTCTTCTTATGGCTACTAATTTGTTTAAAAATTGTACATTTCTTATTTAACTTAAACTTTTTCTTATATATTATTACGATTCTATATACTGTATTACTGTAAAATATGTCACTTCTGGGTAATTAGACAAAAACTGAGGAATTTTCAGAATCAAATTTAGGATTTTCATTACGTTTTAGTAGTAGTCTGCTAAGTCTCAAGTATTTTAACCATTAGTTTTGTCAGCTTTTGCATTAATCTAAGTGCATAAAGTGCCAATTATAGTCAAGTGCCATACTTTGTCCGTCTGTTCGTTAATGTAATTTACAACTGATCTTATGACTACTTATTTGTTATAAAAAAACGTACATTTTTCATTAAACTTAAACTTTCTTTTATAAATTTTTACGTCTTTCTATACTGTAATGGTTTTGCCCGTTCTGGCAACCTGCGCTTTAAATGCAAAATATGTCACTTCTGGGTAATAAGAGAAATTTGAGAGAATCAAATTTAGGGTTTTTATTACGTTTTAGTAATAGTCTGCTAAGTCTCACGTATCTTTAAAATTAAATTTGTGAACTTTTAAATTGATCTAAGTGCATAAAGTGCCGCTTATAGTCACGTGCCATGCTTTGTCCGTCTGTTCGTTAATGCATTTCACAACTAACCTTATGAACCTGTCTACAGTAAACTATTTGTAGATTTGTTTATCGCAGTAGCCGCCTTGTAGCATTAATTATTTCAGCAACAAACATTTATTATTTTGCTTAATTTTAATCCTCACATTTAAAAAAATCTGAGCCCAGTTTTATTTCAATATTATATAGTCTATAAAATGTAATTTTTATTAAATATATAATTTTATTAGTTTTAAATCTGTAACTAAAATATTCTAAGTCTTAAGTATCTCTATCAACAATTTTGTCTGCTTTTTTTGTATCTAAATAGATAAACTGCCGCCTAAAGTCACGTGCCATGTTTTGTCCGTCTGCTCGTTAATATATTTTACAACTGATCTTATGACTACTAATTTAATTAAAAAATGGTACATTTACAACTTAAACTTTTTTTTATATATTTTTACGTTTCTGTATACTGTAATGGTCTCGTCTGTGTTCTGGCAAACCTGTACTTTAAATGCAAAAAGTAAGTCACGTCAGGGTAATTAGAAAAAAATTGGGAATCAAATTCAAGATTTTTATTAGGTTTTAGTAGTGTTTCAAGTTTCTCTACCATTAATTTTGTTGGCATTTGCATTGATCTAAATGCATAAAGTGCCGCTTATAGCCACGCGCCATGTTTAGTCCGTCTGTTCGTTAATGTATTTTACAACTCTTCTTATGACTACTAATTTGTTTTAAAAATAATACATTTTTCATTAAACTTAAACTTTTTCTTATATATTATTACGTTTTTATACACTGCAATGGTCTCGCCCGTTCTGAAAACTTTTAAATACAAAATATGTCACTTCGGGGTCATTAGAAAAAAAATCAAATTTAGAAATCAAATTAAGAGTTTTTATTACGTTTTAGTAGTAGTCTGCTAGGTTTCAAGTATCTTTACCATTAATTTTGTCAGCTTTTGCATTGATTTAAGTGCATAAAGTGCCGATTATAGTCACGTGTCATGCTTAGTCCGTCTGTTCGTTAATGTATTTTACAACTGATCTTATGGCTACTAATTTGTTTTCAAAAATGATCATTTTTCATAAAACTTAAATTTTCTTTCATATATTTTTACGTTTCTTTATACTGTAATGGTCTTGCCCGTGTTCTGGCAATTTGTACTTTAAATGCAAAATGAGTCACTTCTGGGTAATTTGAAAAAAATAGAATTTTGGGAATCAAGATTAGGATTTTTATTACGTTTTAGTAGTAGTCTGCTAGGTCTCAAGTATTTTGACCATAAATTTTGTAAGCTTTTGCATTAATCGAAGTGCATAAAATTCCAATTATAGTCATGCTTTGTCCGTCTGTTTGTTTATGTATTTTATAACTGATCTTATGACTACTAATTTGTTATGAAAAAATGGTCCATTTCTCATCAAACTTAAATTTTCTTTTATTTATTTTTACGTTTTTGTATACTGTGATGATCATGCCCGTTTTGGCAACCTGCACTTTAGATGCAAAATATGTCACTTCTGGGTAATTAGAGAAAAATTAGGAATTTTGAGAATCAAATTTAGGATTTTTAGTTTTAGTAGTAGTTTTTTAGGTCTCAAGTATCTTTATTATTAATTTTGTCAGCTTTTGTATTGATCTAAGTGCATAAATTGCTGATCATAGTCACGTGCCATGCTTTGTCCGTCTGTTCGTTAATGTATTTTACAACTGATCTTATGACTACTAATTTGTTATGAAAAATGGTACATTTCTCATCAAACTTAAACTTTTTTTTATATATTTTTACGTTTTTGTATACTGTAATGGTCTCGTCTGTTCTGGCAATCTTTTAAATGCAAAATTCATTTCTGGGTAATTTGAAAAAAATGGGAATTTTTATTACATTTTAGTAGTAGTCTGATAAGTCTCAAGTATCTTTACCATTAATTATGTCAGCTTTTGCATTAATCTAAGTGCATAAAATGCCGATTGTAGTCACGTGCCATGCTTTGTCCGTCTGCTCGTTAATGTATTTTACAATTGATTTTATGACTATTAATTTGTTATAAAAAATGGTACATTTCTCATCAAACTTAAATTTTTACGTTTCTGTAATAGTTTCGCCCGTTCTGGCAACCTTTTAAATGCAAAATAAGTCATTTCTGGATAATTTGAAAAAAAGATTTTGATTAAATGTTTAAAAAATTTGCTAATAATCTCAGAGAGAGTTTACTAGAGAGCTTAAAGGTATTATGTATTGTAAAAACAATTAAATTTATCTTTCTTGAAATAAATAATCGTTGCCAAATTTTGCAAAAAAAAAATTTAACATTTAATTTTTTAATTATTATTTTTTAAAGCGGTTGATTACCAGGCCGGAGTCTGTTCCGCCGTAAATTAGTTGTGGATTTGTTTACCGCAGTAGCCGCCTTGTGCCATTCATTATTTCAGTAACAAACATTGATTATTTTGCTTAATTGTACTCCTCACATTTGAAAAGATTTGTGCCCAGCTTTATTTTAATATTATTTAGTCTATAAAATGTAATATTTAATATTATTAATTTTAAATCTGTAACTTAGCAAGCAACTAATTTGATTACATTATAATTATCTTTAAATTAATTCCCAAATTTATACAAATACGTAATCTGAATTTCTGATTAAGCTGCATCGGGTAATTGTTTTAGTTGGCAAACGTGGCATTTGATTGGCATATCTCTGAGGCTAATTAAACCATTAACACCGGTGTTCATTAGCAGAAAAGTAAATAGGATAATAATGATTCGCTCATACATGATACGCGTAATCATTTTAAACATGACATAGAATAGAATTATTATAAATAAAATACGTAATTGAAATGTAACGTAATTTTATGATTCAATTAGCGAATATCAATTTGTATCGAATAGTAATAAAAATATCAAAGTAACATTTTCGTGTAAACGTTACGCAAACAAGCAATTTATTTACTATTTATAATTGATGGTTGTTTGTATTTATTTTACATGAACGCAAATGTAGATCGATGGATTTTTTTTCTGATCCAGTTTTTCACCTTGATATAACAATTGTGTTTAGTTTCTTTAGATATGTGTAAATCCTTTTATATTGGAGTGTAGTCGTACCATCTGCCAAAGGATTTGCAGAATACATAATGCAAACTCTGCTAAGTCATACCACGATGAAATGGAAGTGTGAAGATCTCGGATTGTAGACCTCGTAAGTCTGGGTTTGAATGCATAACAAATAACTAAGTGGATATAGTAGCTGTATTGATGCTGACTACCACTCAAGATGCGGCCTGATTTACATTATGTCACTCCCCACATTGTCACTCGAGATCAATTCTGAATAACTATATTACACCTTTTTTTTTTACAGACAATCGAATATATCAAATCATATTAGTTTAGTATTAAAACCGCACGTGCTGCTATATATCTAGTAATATTAATATTTCGTTGAATATTTATTGAGTTCTGATAGGTGAAGAATAAGATATTTTATATATCGCCTTCAAAACGGGGTGCGAGATGTGACACTATAAATAATTTCGTTCCGAAAAATGAATAAAACTAGTTCGCTTTGCGAATAAGCGAATAAGCTCGTGTTTTCAGTTTCGTATGCACATGTAGTAGAATATAAGGCGATGTGACGGCTCGCATATAGCATTTTAAAAACGGCCTCTAGTGACACATACATCATGAGTATAGCGGCCATACCATGACCATTGCCATGTTAAATATGAGAATCTTTTGATAAATGATATCGCCAAATATGTATGTATATATATATAAAATACATTTAAATGTTATATTTGTAGGTATCGCGCTTTATTACTTTATCATTCTTACATATTTTATTTCAAGCTTGACTATTTTGATAATTTTTTATTATTAAAATATATTTATTACATTAAAAGCAATTTACTAACATTTATTTTCAAATAGCTATTCTTGCAAATTCTTTTTACTAATTAAACTACCTATACTTTACTCTATAAATACGCGTGTTTTATATTTAGCATATTGTGGGAGATATATTTGAGTGTTGTTGACGTTTTTCTCATACCGCAAGTATTGACGTAAGTTTTTTTATTAACATACTTGTTTAAAATAAATATTTCATGTAAATATGTTATGTGCAAATGGCTCTTTAACAAATTTTATTGCATTTTTAAGATAAATCGATTATAAAATGCGGCTTATAGTCAAGTGCCATGCTTTGTCCGTCTGTTCGTTAATGTATTTTGTAACTGTTTTTATGGCTATTAATTTGTATTAAAAAATGGTACATTTTTCATCAAACTTAAACTTTCTTTTACATATTTTGACGTCTTTGTATACTGCAATAGTCTTTCCCGTTCTGGCAATCTTTTAAATGCAAAATGTTTGAGTAAAATGTTCAAAAAAATGGGGATTTTGATTAAGTTTTAATAGATTTTGCTAATATCTCAGAGAAATTTTATTATTATTTAAAAAAAAAACTTAAAGGTATTATGTATTATAAAAACAAATAAATAAATTGTTCTTGAAATAAATAAACGTTTTCCAAAATTTGCAAAAAAAATTTAAAAAAATTTATTTAACTAAAAAAAAATTTGGGGCAATTGCTACTCCATCATTGCACTAAATAGTCCTCAAATGAAAAGTTAAGCAATAAAGTACAAAAGATACCAGAACAAATTGATCTATTTCTAGAGAAAACTAGCAATAAAGGTGTAGTGCGGGTACTCTACTATTGAAACGGAAGTAGTTATGGTCTTTGCAAAAAATTCATCTTTAGATTTGCTGATTAGTGAGCAAAGGACAAAACCGGAAAACAAGATGCATGTTAAGGCAGCAGCAACAAAGTATCGACAAAAGAAAAGTCAGAACTCAAAAATGTATGCATGGGTAGATGGAAACCACGTATTTAGTTCCAGAAATTGACGCATGGGTGGATCAAAACCACGTATCTGGTTCCAAAAATTCACTGATTGGTGGATCAAGAACATTGTAAACTTTTTTATGATTACCGCAACCTCTAACTTAGCAGAAGTGCCTAAAAAATTAACTTTAGAAATTCTAATTATTACGTTTAGATACGTGCAAAAACTGTTGATTTTGTTACCACTGAGTAGCGTAGTTAGAACATACTAAACAATGCCCACTACAATATATCTCAAATAAAAAATGTGGCCAGCTAGATGTAGTAAAACATCATTTGCCAGTCAAACTTTTTAGCGTAGGCTAGCAGTGCGCAAGGCAAAAGAACTTTGGCGCATGCGCAGAACGTGTACGCTTTTAAGCTTTGGCGTAACCTTTTGACGCAACATCTATTGCGGCATTTAATAAACTTACGAGTCTAAGATTTTTGGTGTTTCAAGAAGTAGTTAAAGATAATGTTTTTTATGTCAACGGTTCTGTTGTTAATGGTCTTGTCAGTAATTTTGTTTTTTTTTTAAATTTTATTATTCATTTGTTTTCTGACATTTCATTATAAGTTTTGACAGGTTAATTCTGTTTGTTGACAGCTAATTATAGGTTCCGACAGCTAATTTTAAATTTTTGTATTTAATTTAATAATTTCATAAGTAAGTGTGTGTTTATTGTTGATTTTGACAGTTAATTTTGTTTTTTGAATTACCATTATAAGTTTTGACAGTTAATCCTGTTTGTTGACAGTTAATTACAGGTTCTGACAGCTAATTTCAGGTTTTTGTACTAAATTTTGTGATTTTATAATTAATTTAGTGTTATTTTTTTGGTTTGAAAGTTAATTTTGTTTTTTAAAAATGTATTAGAAGTTTTGACAGTTAATTCTGTTTGTTGACAGTTAATTATAAGTCCTAAAAGCTAATTTCATGTTTTCATAGTAAATTTTGTGATTTTACAATTAATTTAGTGGTATTTTTTTGGTTTGACAGTTAATTTTGTTTTTTAAAAATTCAATATAAGTTTTGACAGTTAATTCTGTTTGTTGACAGTTAGTTATAAGTTCTGGCAGCTAATTTTAAATTTTTGTATTCAATTTTGTGATTTTACAATTAATTTTGTGTTATTTTTTGGTTTTGACAGTTAATTTTGTTTTTTGATATTTCATTAGAAGTTGTGACAGTTAATTATGTTTGTTAACTGTTAATTATAGGTTCTGACAGCTAATTTTAAAATTTTGTATTTAACTTTGTGATTTTACAATTAATTTTGTGTTATTTGTTGATTTTGGCAGTTAATTTTGTTTTTTGAAATACCTTCATAAGTTTTGACAGTTAATTATAGGTTCTGACAACTAATTATAAAATTTTGTATTCAATTTTGTGATTTTACAATTAATTTTATGTTATTTGTTAATTTTGGCAGTTAGTTTTGTTTTTTGAAATACCATCATAAATTTTGACTGTCAACAAGACAGTTAATTATAGGTTTTAACAGCTAATTTCAGGTTTTCACACTAAATTTTGTAATTTTAGAATTAATTTTGTGACATTTTTATATTGTTTTGACAGATAATTTTGTTTTTTTAAATTTCTTTAAAAATTTTGACAGTTAATTCTGTTTGTTGACAGTTAATTATAAGTTCTGACAGTTAATTTTAAGTTTTTATACTAAATTTTGTAATTTTACAATTAATTTTCTGTTATTTTTTTGGTTTTGACAGTTAATTTTGTTTTTTGAAATACCATTATAAATTTTGACAGTTAATTTTGTTTGTTAACAGTTAATTATAAGTTCTGACAGCTAATTTTAAATTTTTGTATTTAATTTTATGATTTTATAAATAATTTTGTGTTAGTTGTTGGTTTTGGCAGTTAAGTTTGTTTTTTTAAGTTTCATTATAAGTTTTGACAGTTAATTCTGTTTGTTGACAGTTAAATATAGGTTCTGACAGCTTATTTTAAATTTTTGTATTCAGTTTTGTGATTTTACAATTAATTTTGTGTTATTTGTTGGTTTGACAGTTGATTTTGTTTTTTTAAATTTCATTATAAGTTAATTTTGTTTGTTGACAGTTAATTATAGGTTGTTACAGTTAATTTTAAAAATTTGTATTCAATTTTGTGATTTTACAATTAATTTTAAGTTATTTGTTAGTTTTGGCAGTTAATTTTGTTTTTTTAAATTTCTTTATAAGTTTTGACAGTTAATTCTGTTTGTTGATTTGTTGACAGTTAATTATAGATTCTGAAAACTAATTTTAAATTTTTATACTAAATTTTGTAATTTTACAATTAGTTTTGTGTTACTTTTTTGATTTGAAAGTTAATTTTGTTTTTAAATTTTTTTTATAAGTTCTGACAGTTAATTCTGTTTGTTGACAGTTAATTATAGGTTTTGACAGCTAATTTTAAATTTTTGTATTCAATTTTGTAATTTTACAATTGATTTGGTGTTATTTGATGGTTTTGACAGTTAATGTTGTTTATAAAATACCATTATAAGTTTTGACAGTTAATTCTGTTTGTTGACAGTTAATTATAGGTTCTGACAGCTAATTTTAGGTTTACACACTAAATTTTGTAACTTTACAATTAATTTTGTGTTATTTTTTTTGGTTTGACAGTTAATTTTGTTTTTTAAAATTTCATTTTAGTTTTTAACAGTTAATTCTGTTTGTTAACAGATAATTATAAGTTCTGACAGTTAATTTTAAATTTTTGTATTTAATTTTATGATTTTATAAACAATTTTGTGTTATTTGTTGGTCTTAACAGTAAATTTTGTTTTTTGAAATACTATTATTAATTTTGTTAATTAATTCTATTTGTTGACAGTTAATTTTAGGTTCTGACAGCTAATTTTAAATTTTTGTATTCAATTTTGTGATATTACAATTAATTTTGTGTTATTTGTTGATTTTGGCAGTTAATTTTGTTTTTTGAAATACCATCATAAGTTTTGACTGTTAATTCTGTTTGTTGACAGTTAATTATAGGTTCCGACAGCTAATTTTAAATTTTTCTTTGTAAATTTACAATTAATTTTGTGTTATTTGTTGGTTTTGACAGTTAATTTTGTTTTTTAAAATACCATTATAAGTTTTGACGGTTAATTCTGTTTGTTGACAGTTAATTATGAGTTTTGACATCTAATTTTAAATTTTTGTATTCAATTTTGTGGTTTTACAATTAATTTTGTGTTATTTGTTCGTTTTAACAGTTAATTTTGTTTTTGAAATACCATTATAAGTTTTGACAGTTAATCCTATTTGTTGACAGTTATTTATAGGTTTTAACAGCTAATTTCAGGTTTTCACTCTAAATTTTGTAATTTTACAATTAATTTTGTGTTATTTTTTTGGTTTGACAGTTAATTTTGTTTTTTAAAATTTCATTATAAGTTTTGACAGTTAAATATAGGTTCTGACAGCTAATTTCAGGTTTTTATACTAAATCTTGTAATTTTACAATTAATATTGTGTTTTTTTGGGTTTGACAGTTAGTTTTGTTTTTTAAAATACCATTAAAAGTTTTGACAGTTAATTCTGTTTGTTGACAGTTAATTATAGGTTCCGACAGCTAATTTTAAAATTTTCTATTAAATTTTGTCATTTTACAAATAATTTTGTGTTATTTGTTGGTTTTGACAGTTAGTTTTGTTTTTTAAAATTTCATTATAAGTTTTGACAGTTAATTCTGTTTGTTGACAGTTATTTATGGGTTCTGACAGCTAATTTTAAATTTTTGTATTCAATTTTGTAATTTTACAATTAATTTTGTTTTATTTGTTGGTTTTGACAGTTAATTTTGTTTTCTGACATTTCATTATAAGTTTTGACAGTTAAATCTGTTTGTTGACAGTTAAATATAGGTTTTGACAGCTAATTTCAAGTTTTTTTACTAACTTTTGTAATTTTACAATTAATTTTGTCTTATTTTTTTTGGTTTTGATAGTTAATTTTGTTTTCTGATATTTCATTACAAATTTTGACAGTTAATTCTGTTTGTGGACAATTAATTACAGGTTTTGAGAGCAAGTTTCAAATTTTAACAAGCAATTTGAAGTCAATATCTTAAAAGTTGTAGCCTCAGTTGAAATTTAAACAGTTCAAGACCATATTTGGTCTTGAACTGTAAAAAATTTATAGAAATTGATCTTAAACTGTCAAAACATAGTGTCAACTGTCATAAAGCAATAGTAGGAAATTGTAAATGTAGTCTTAAAACTGTCAAAAAATAGTATAAACTGTCATAAAACAAAAATCTGAAATTATAAATTATAAAATTTAGTCTTGAACTGTCAAAAAATAAACAAAAAAATCAACTGTTTGGGAGCTAAAACTGCCAAAATTTGTTAAAAACGGTCTACATGTCAAAAATTAAAAGTACCAGTTCTCAAAAAAACAGACTTGAACAAAGTCATACCAAAAATGTCAAATTTATTTAAAAAAAAAACTTTACCTTCCAGATGTTAAAAATTGAATCTGTCAAAAATTAAATCTGATTTTTGTCAAAATTCATCTCTAACCTAACCTAAAACTGTCAAAATAATGACTACCAACTTCTAAATCTGAAAATTTAACAAATGACATCTGTCAAACAGTAATGTCAACTATCAAACTATAAATATACATATCTATCAAATGTTAATGGTAACTGTAGTTGAAGTACGTTACTTTTATGTAACCTATTTTTGACACATTTTCTGTTTTGTGTTGGTTTTGTCAATATTCCAAAACTTTTTGTTTTCTTCTGTAATTATGTTGAAGGTCACACACCTTTTTCTATATTGCACTTTTAATCACTTAAATTGTCCACCAGATATTTTATTGAAACTTGCAATTGTAGTTGAGATTAGTAATTATTGCCATCAAAATTTGTAACCTAGCCATGTAACAACAAATCCATGAGGAAGTTGAGATGTTTTGTTATGTCTTTGAACGTTATCGTTTGGTTAAGTGATGCTACAAGATGGTTGTGCAGTTGAGTATATAGTCAGTTCTTTCTGGTTGGCTACTTGATGGCTTTTCTGCTTCTTTTTTTTCTGTCTTGCGGTGTTTGTTAGTTTCGGGTTGCACATATTTGTCAAACTTTTCTAATCAGGTTTGCGGTTTGTTCGGTAATTATTGGTGTAAGAAAAAAAAACGTAGCGCAGTAGTATAGGCATCCGACTGCTGCACCAAAAATTCTTGGTTCAAATCTCACAATTTTTTTTTTCAAACGTTTACACGCTCTCCCATTCTTCAACACGCCTTGTCAGTGTAGGATTAGTAATCTCTCAAGCGGTTCAAAATCTACTTAAAACTAGTCTAGGCATCCGACAGCTGCACCAAAAATTGTGAGTTCAAATCTCACAACAAAAACTTTTTCGAACGTTTACACGCTCTCCCACTCCCCAACCCGTTTTCTCAGCGTGGTTCAGAATTCACTTAACCAATTGTTATTGGTGATTATTGATGTAAGAAAAAGCGCAGTAGTCTAGGCATCCGACTGCTGAACCAAAGGTTGTGGGTTCAAATTTTACAACAAAAACTTTTCAAAACGTTTATACACTTTCCCACTCCGCAACCTGCCTTGTTAGCGTAGAATTAATAAACTCTCCAGTAGTTTAAAATCCACTTAAAATTGTAGGTTCACCTATAAGTTGCCAGCATTACGAGCAAAAAAATGTTGATAATAATAAATGATGTAAAATTGACTGGAGTCACAGTCAAAGCACCTTAAAATTGTTGCATTTGCAAACCAAATTATTATTACCAACGTAACCAATTATTATTGGTAATTATTGATGTAAGAAAAAGGAAGCGTGGCGCAGTAGTCTAAGCATCCGACTGCTGCACTAAATTCAAATCTCACAACAAAAACTTTTTCAAACGTTTATACGCTCTTTCACATCTCAAACCGCATTGTTAGCGTATGATTAATAATCTCTCTATTGGTTCAAATCATTACAAGCAGAGCAGAAGCAAATGCGCCTGCAATGGCGTAAAAAAGGGCCGATGATGATTATTGATGTAAAGCTGACTGATGTCATAGTTGAAGCGCCTCAAAATTGCTACTTTTGCAAACCAAATTCTTGTTACCAACGTAACCAATTATTATTGGTAATTATTGATTTAATAAAAAAGAAGGGTGGTGCAGTAGTCTAGGCATCCGATTGCTGCACCAAAAGTTGTGGGTTTAAATTTTACAACAAACACTTTTTCATACGTCTTGATTAGAAAAAAAAAATTGTTTTTTTTAAATTTTAGTTTGTAAAATGCTAGGCACACTAATAAAGAATGCATACCCTGAAATACTGGTGTATGTGTTTTACACTGGATGAAATAACAAATTACATATAATACCTCATTTATTAAACTTTAATTAAATTTTGTTATTATTATTTAAAATAAGACTAATTGCTATTGGTTTATAAAAATTCTTATCGCGTTTCTAATAATAAAGGTATTATATTGATTGTTTCTTGTGTTAAGAGGTGTCAATTAGTCTTATCCTAGTGGCACTGAATTCATAGAGGGTTCTGAAAATGAATTATTTTCTTATATTTCTAAAAAAGTTATCGTGTTGACCAGTACGTCGTTAAATATATTGTGTAGAAATTAATTAGTATTGTTCGACAAACTTTTTCCAACTGCACTTATTTCGCCGTTCATCTAGATCTGTCCAGATCCTTTATCTCTATTTATTAATTAGAGTTTTTTCCCATAGAGCCATTCGCTGTAATGCCAGGATAAAATTGTATAACGATATCCATCTATATAAAAAGTCAAGTGGGACGTAATTCGTTTTCCGGCAGCATCTTTTAGATTCGCGCAGAAGTAAGTCATAAATATCCGGTTTTAAGAGTGGCGAGCAATTTAATCTATGCTATAAATTGTAAATTTTGTAGAGTTGTTTAAAAAAATTGGAGTAGAAAGGTGATTTTGAAATGTCGACTTTAATATTGATTAATAAATCTGAAAGACATGAACGACTGCGAGTGTAACTAGTTGGATGTTATCAGCATGTAATAAATCAAGCGGAGTTTTCTGCAAGAGTATTTCCAGATAAAACCTTTAGCCGCCGCCTCCAACACCTTGGGCAATTCGCGCGTATCGTCCTAACCGTACAATTTTATTTATGCCCCTCACATTTTTCGAATTGTGTATGCGGTGATATTTGCTCGTTAAATTAAGCCGCAGCTATACCGCACTCGTCACGGAATCAGAATCTACCCTTCAATTCATTTCTTCTTCGCTCCTAAACTAAATATGATTTATTTTCAGCGCGATTTCTTTTTTCTCCAATCAACTCGTTTAATGCATAATTTCATTTGTTTTCAAGATTTATTCTCTGGCATTTATTAAAACGCAACTTTTTTTTAATCTAAGCAATACAAATCAAAGAATTTGACAACAAACTTGTTTAATTTAGTTGCATTAGGGGTGGTTTTATTATTTTAGAGGTAGCGAGTTCACAGGTGCAAAGATCCAAAGACGCAACAAATATTTGTTGAACAGAGTTTATTCGAAGTCACGTTCGTAGTTTTGCTTGGCTTCATCTTACGCGCTCTGAATGTTGGCTGAGGTGGTTGCTGTTTTAGCTTTGTGTACTTTGTACCGCTAAGGTCGAAGATTGGGATAAAGCAGATGAGAGAAAACTTGCCGTGTTCTATCTTCCAAACTCGCAATTATCAACGAAATATTCGGCACGTACTAAACGCCAATGGAATCGGGAAAACGAATAGTCGAAGCTTACTGCACGCTATCCATGCTTTCCGTTCCGGGCTTGTGTTTGAACATAATTACCTATTCTATCTAAAAGCTGCTGCGGACGACGATTCCACTATAGCAAGCTTATTTAGCTTTATATTATATTAACTTTATTTATACAGCAATAAAAATGAGTCGCTATTAACAGAGGCCGAACAAATTACATAGCGCTCATTATTCTCCTTCGGTAAATATTAAATATCGCGCAATTTTAACAAAACTGAATTCCGGTCGAGACGGCCCGGGGACGTTAAGGGTTATACGCTTTGCGGTAATTCCTAGCTGGCGGTTAGTTACCTCCGTTCTGAGGAGCAATGAGTGCCCGTGATGTTACGAAATAAGCCACAACGCGAAGACAAGTCCCTTGGCTCATTGTTCCCACGAACAGCCATTTTATCACCACCCCGGCGTTCCTCCTCGAGCCAATAAACCTGCCAAGCGGCTCGTTCATTTGATTCATTGCATATTCCAGCCTGGTCTGCAATTTACATGTTATCGATATTTTTATCCTCGTTATAAAATCGTTTTACAATCAGCCATCTTTAGTTCTGCAGCTCATAATAATGGGGTATGCGAGCTTTGTTCCTTAACACCAGTATTACCTGCTGGGATTTGACGCTCTTAACGGCGTTGATTTCCATCTTGCCTTCCGCTCGGCTTCCTCGTTTACGTGCAATAATAACAAGACGCGTCTGTTGACTTTAAGAGCTGCTTGGCTAATTATATAGATAGATACATAATCATCGCAGAACTCCCAACTAACCGCTGAACAAACCGCAACGCGCCGCAGCTTCTTGACGGACCGACGAGCTTTAACCCGCCGCCGACTTTACCAACCACTCACTGTTGATGTTTAGACAGCTGCTTGAGAATATTTTCATATTTACACTTCACGACACACCTTTCAACAATAAACTTCACTTCCATTCCATACTTATCATTCTCCTTATGTAACACACGTAACACACGTAACACACGCATTTCACACAAACATTCCCTATTTATTATGGATCAATCCAAACTTTTATTTAATCGCGATCTCAACAATGACTTTAAATACTTTAAACAGTTTATTTGATTTGTAGGCTCCATATATAGTCATTTAAACTGTCGTATATTTTTCTTGCGGGTTTCAAGTGTTTGGCATTTATTTGCCGCGCGTGATTTAAGGTCACATTTTCGGGGTTGCTGGATAAGGGAACAAGATCACTACCCACTATTTATGGGTAAGAGTTTAGGTAAACAAACAAATAAATGTCATCAATGTGACATTCTCTTATTCATAACAATGTTATATATGCGCTACGTTTATTAACAACAAAATCACTTTGCGTTATTAATTATTTGGTAATAAAAACATAAACAAATCTCTCAATTTTAGATTACAGATTGCTTTACTAAATTTTAAGCACTCACTATTAAAAAAAGTTTAGTTTGCAAGCCTTCAAAAACTAAATAAAACAATTTAAGTTTTTAGAAATTTTTTCACAAATTCCACAAAAAATAATTGCTAAAAAAAACCTTGCTCCGCGGGCGTTCACTTTGACAAACTATCTACCAAAAGTGACATATTTTGCATGTAAAGCGCACGTAGGCACAACATTTTTTTAAAGTAAATTAGTAAACACAAAAACAGTTGTAAAATACTTAATGAACAGACGGACAAGGCGTGGCACGTAAGGTCTGACTCTAGGCAACACTTCATGCACTTAAAATAATGCAAAGATTGACAGAATTAATAGTAAAAATAATGCAAATGAGTTAAAGATTTTTAACTTATTTCATTTGTAGAAAGCTCTAATAAAGCCAAAACTAGTCATGTATTCGTAAGAATAAATTTATGATAAAAAATTGCTTTATTATTTCATAATAATGCAAATAATTTTTGACTTTCCCAGCAGTGATATTTTGCATTTAAATTGCATAAAAACGCGTCCAATGCAATAAACCAAAAAAATGCAAAAACATACAACAAAAAGTTTAAGTTAGATAACAAATTAAAGGATATAAATATTTGTAGAAATTAAAATCAAAATTTCAAGAAAGTTTATATAGCACTCAACTCAACCATGCAACGGCATTTATGGCGCGTTTTATTTGTCCGTGTAAGATTTAACTGTATTAACACACAAACAGTTCAACGTTTCTCTTAATAGAGGGCATTGCCTTAAAACCTTTGACACATTACTAAACTCAAACTAATAGTTACTGTGATTTTATGTAAATTGTCTCTTTAGCCAGTGAGATGCTAGGCACACTGTTAATAGTTGCATACCCTGAAACACAAGTGTACGTGTCTCTTACATCATTTATTAATTTTAAATAGATGCCAAATGTTGTACTGTTTTTTTAAAGCAAACTAGTAGCCATATAAACTGTTGTAAAATATATTAACAAACAGACGGACAAGACGTGACACCTAACATCTGCCTCTAGGCAACACTTTATACAATTAGATCAATTAAAAAACTAACGGGATTATTGCTAATAATCTCTAACTTACTTAGAAGTGATGTAGGGCGTAGCAATGCATTAAACAAAAAAAACGCAAAAATAAGTTGACAAATATCAATGAAATCTGACAACTTTGGTGCTTAAAATATTTCACTCAAAAACAAACGCTCACGACAAAAACCTAGTCATTATAATTATTTTAAAAAGTCTTAAAGCAAGATTGCATCAAATAGAATCTACAAAATCACAGTCAACAAAAGAAAAGAAAAAAGTCTCTACAGCCAAACAAACCAATGCTCTTAATCAATTTGCCGTGTTCAGAATATTACTGGTATTTAAAGCTATGAAGTTGTGTCAACACTACATTTGGTATTGAAGTATGCTCTCAATGGTTGTTAATGCAATAGCCATTAAGAGCATGCTGTGCACTGGCATTTAAAGCTTAAAGGTTAACAACAACTGCAAAAGATTGTCAAGTACAAGCCAGTTCAGCATTAACCTTTGTATATAGAAAAATTTAATAGTAATAACCTCATTAATTTGCAAAAAAAATTAATAACTGTAGCAATAATCAAATTTTAGTTCAAAAAACTATTTATTGCAAAAAGTAAATAACAAAACTATAAAGAAAAAACAAGCAAAATCTTAAATTTGCCCATAGATGCCAGCTGTTAGTAAAATAAAAAGACATTAAAAATGTATTTTGGTTTCTCAAAATATTCAAACGTGACTAAAATTGTCATAATCAACAACGCCCTGACAGGAATACAAAAACTTCAAACTCAACAAAATTGAAGAGTTGCTAAGACATCTCTAACTACTGCTTTGGCAAAAAAATATTACAGAAATCTGCCAACTTTGATTCTTGAAATATTTCACCCAAAAACAAATGCTTGCGGCAAAAACCTGGTTTTTATAATTATTTTAGAAAATCTTTATGCAAGACTGCATCAAATGGCATCTACAAAGTCACAATCAACAAAAAAAAAATTGGTCTATTAAACTTGACAAACAAGTCTCTACAGCCAAACAATCCTAATCAATTTGACAAATCTAACACTTCATTTGGTATTGAGGGTTGCTCACAATGATTGTTAGTGCAACAACCATTAAGAGCATGCTGTGCACTGGCATTTAAAGCTTTAAGAATTGATCTTTGTATATAGAAAATATTACACTAATAATGACTTCAGTAGTTTTCAAAAAAAGAAACTCAGTAGCGTTGTAATTATATTTTAGTTTAGTCATATGCCGTAATTTTTTTAAAATTTTAGTAGCAATGAAATCAATTTTTAGTTCAGTGTTTTATTGTACATTTTTAACATTTTAGTAGCGTTGTAATCATATTTAATTCAGTTATATACACTGCATTTGGTATTAAATTATGCTCTCAATTATTGTTAATGCAACAGCCATTAAGAGCATGCTGTGCACTGGCATTTAAAGCTTTAAACAACTGCAACAGATTGATAAGCATAAGTCGATTCAGCATTCACCTTTGTATATAAAAAAAGATTACATTAATAATGACTTTAGTAATTTGCAAAAAAAATCAGTAGCGCTGTAATCATATTTAAAATTAGTCATTTGTCGTAATTTCTTCAAAATTTTAGTAGCGCTGTAATCAATATTTAGTTCAATGTTTTGCCGTAAATTTTTAATATTTTAGTAGCGTTGTAATCATTTTTAATTCAATTATATACACTGCATTTGGTATTAAAGTATGCTTTCAATGATTGTTAATGCAACAACAATTAAGAGCATGCTGTGCACTGGCATTTGAAGCTTTAAGGTTACACAACAACTGCAAAAAATTATTAAACACAAGCCGGTTCAGCATTGACTTTTGTATATAGAAAAGATTACATTAGTAAAAACATCAGCAATTTGCAAAAAAAAAATTTAGTAGAGTTGTAATCATATTTTAGTTTTGTCATTTGCCGCAATTTCTAATCAATTTGACGGATCCAACACTGCATTTGGTTTTGAAGTATGCTCTTAATGATTGTTAGTGCAACAACCATTAAGAGCATGCTGTGCACTGGCATTTAAAGCTTTAAGATTACAACTGCAACAGATTGACAAGCACAAGTCGGTTTAGCATTTGAAAATAGAAAAGATTGCACTAATGATGACTTTAGTAATTTGTAAAAAAAAATCAGTAGCGCTATAATTATATTTTAGTTTAGTCAATTGCCGTAATTTCTTTAAAATTTTAGTAGCGCTGTAATTAATTTTTAGTTTAATGTTTTGCTGTGAATTTTTAATATTTAAGTAGCGTCGTAATCATTTTTAATTCAGTTATATTCACTGCATTTGGTACTGAGGTATGCTTTCAATGATTGTTAATTAATGCAACAACAATTAAGAGCATGCTGTGCACTGGCATTTAAAATTTTAAAATTACACAACAACTGCAAAAAATTATCAAGCACAAGCCGGTTTAGCATTGACTTTTGTGTATAAAAAAGATTAATGACTTCAATACTTTGTTCAAAAAAATCAATAGCGCTGTAATCATATTTTAGTGGGTTACTCCATTGCAAACTATTGGTTTCTTCTTATGCTATAAAGTGTCCCACTCACCCGCTCAAGTCAATAAATTAAATGTTTGATTGAAATTACTTTATCACTAAAGAAGGTTGTGATCTAATCTCTTAAAGACAAACACTTGGGTAGCTGGGTGGGTCACTCCAATCCAAATTTTTGATTTGTTGATATGTTATGGAATGTCCTATTCACCCGCCCAAGTGCTTATCATCAAGAGATTAAATGTTTGACCTCTCTGCAAACATTAGAAGTTACTTTATCACTTGAAAAGGTTGTAATCAAATCTCTTGAAGACAAACACTTGGGTGGGTGGGTGGGTCACTCCAACCCAAATTATTGATTTGTTGTTATGTTATGGAGTGTTTTACTCACTCACCCAAGTCTTTGTCATCAAGAGATTAGATGATTGACTTTTCTGCAAACGTTAGAAACAACGTTATCACTAGAGAAGGTCGTAATCTAATTTCTTAAAGACAAATACTTAAGTGGGTGGGTGGGCCACTCCAAGCCAAACTACTAACTTGTTATCATGCTATGAAGTAGCCCACCCATCCGTCAATGATATTGATAGTTTGGCCTCTCTACGGACGTCAAAAGTCACTTTATCACTAGAGAAAATTGTGATCAAACTCCTTAATACCACTTGGGTGGGTGAGTGGGCCATTTCAATCAAACTTACTGATTTGTTATCATGCTACGAAGTGGCCCACTTACCCACCCAAGTGGTCGTGTTTAAAAAATAATTTGACCTCTTTGCGGACGTCAGATGTCATTTTGTCACAAGAAAAAATTGAAATCTATTTCAATCCAAACTACTAGTTTGTTATTATGCTATGAAGTGACCAACTCATCCAAATTTATAGTTTGACTTCTCTGCGGACGGCAAAAGTTTGTTACTAGAGAAGGTCGTCATCTAATATCTTGAAAACGAACACTTAAAAGGAGAGTGGGCCACTTCAATCCAACTTACTGACTTGTTATCACGCTATCGAATGGCCCACCTACTCACCCAAGTGGCCGTGTTCAAGAAATTAATAATTTGACTTTTTTGCGGACGTCAGAAGTCACTTTATCACAAGATAAAGTCGTAATCTAACCTTTTAAAAACAAACACTTGGGTGAGCGGGTGGACCACTCCAACCCAAACTACTGACTTGTTATCATGTTATAAAGTGGCACACCCACCCACCAAAATAGTCGCTTTTTTTTAATTGTTAGTTTGGCCTCTCTGCGGATGTCAGAAGTCACTTTATCACTAGAAAAAATTGTGATCCAATTTTTTGAGTGGGTGGGTGTTTTACTCTATTCCAAACTCCTGATATATTTTGGTATCATCTTTTTTGAGCAATTTTGTATTTTTTTAAATTGTTAATAAATTTTATGCGTCAATTTGAAGAAGTCTTATGTAATAAACATGATTTCTCAGCTAATTTTATGCTAAAAATGAGTTTTTTGACTTTATTACAAAAGTTTTTCTGTGTAATTCGATTTTTTTATACAATTTTAAAAAAGTTTCATGTTGTAAATAACAATAAATAGGTTTTATGCGTCAATTTTAATAAACTTTATAATGTAAACATGATTTATGAGCAAATTTAATGCTAAAAATGAGTTTTCTGGGTTATTTTTATGTTACAAATGTGTATTTCTGTGTATTTTTGATGTTTTCTAAGTAACTTTTATAATATAAATAAAGTTTCTGTTCCTGTTTTTTCTGTTAAACGTAATTTCTAACAATTTTATGCAAGGAATGATTTTTAATATTATAAATTTTTATTCTGTGCAATTTTACTATACTTTAAAACGGTTATTGTCGTTTGTTGCTGCAGAAAAAAAACTCTTTTTTTTTTTAATTTGCGACGCTTTGACTTGTTTCACCATGCTTTACTGCTTTCCGTTTGAGTCGGCCCGGTAAATCTCGTTTTCTTGCATTTATTCAATCAGTGATTATTATAAACAATTTTTTTTCTTTAAATACTGTACACAACCACAATTCAAAATATTAGATACCTATATTAGTATTTTACAGCTATTTTTTTTAGCGCTTTCTTTGTTATGTCTCAAATTATTTAAAAAAAGCACAAAACAGGCAATTTTTTAAAATTTATTATTAAATTAAAATATGTCAATTTTATTTATTTATAGCAATTTAATGCAAAATTAATTTGTGAAATGGTATTCAAAGATGTTTTTTTGCTTGTTAGGTGAGGTTGAATAATAAACAACAATAAGCACGTCCATTTCTAGCACTGAAAATATTTGCAAAACTTCTTAGAATTGAAAATGTATAAACATATATATCGCGATATAAATATTATTGTTTGCAAATGTTTTTCGGTCTAACTTACCACTCAACAATATTTTTCACTTTTAAAAAGTTTATGCGATTTATCATTCGCATACATAAATCGATAACTACACGTTAGCGACATTTATTAAAGTAGAAAAGTTTGATGTTTTATTGTATTTATTTGGTTGCATCTTGAGTATAATTCTCGCGGTTAACAAGAGAAATACATGAAGATAATAAAGAATTTTACAAATTCCACACATAAGCGTAATAAATACATCAGCAGATATATTTGCTGAAGGAATGCCGAAGGCATTTCGTTGATTTAACCCAAGGAATGTCGTCCAGTTGCTAGGACACGTGCTTAATTGACATGCAGTTGTGGTTGTCCTGTAATATTTGGACAATATTCCTAGTTTTAGTTCTAATGTGGAATTTGCAGAACGACTGCGAGAGGATTCAAGTTTTCCCGTTAAACTATATATGAAGAGGAAGAGGCTATGGTTTTAGTCGCTCTTACATTATACAAACTACTTCTCAACGCTGCGACATATATACACTAAATTGAGCATCAAATAAAGCAATTATTAAAGTTATTTTACTGCTATCTAACTGAGGCATCAAGACCAGACGCCGCCTAACGCCAACTTATGTCATTATGCCGTCTTTTAGAATCCCTATCGGTTTCAAAACTTGTAAAGAATCGTATAGATTTTATTGTATGTAAACATTTCCATGCTGCAATGTAATATTACCAATATTACCAATATTTACACCAACAACATGGTTTATTGCTCTTTAATTATTGGAGCAAGACTAATATACCTTGACATTACAATAATATTCATCTCGTGGCTGCTCGCTTGCTTGTCAGTATCCTGTATCCCTTTATATGCAGAAAACATACAAACAAACCAGTACAGCTTTGCTGATCAGCATTAGCCGGTGGTAAATTATTCGACCACGTTTGTTATTGATTGTGGCCAGTTCTAATCTGCATTGTGTATTACTGAACAAACAACAACAGAGTGTAGTATATATGTGTGCTAGGTGCATCGAGATTGTTTCGATAATGAGAAGATTATGATGAATACGTGTGCCGATGATTGAACACGTGAACTAAATACCTAATATTCACAACGCTAATGTTTATTTGCTGCAATCTCACACCTTATCATTATAATAATAATTACATTGTATTACACAGACCGACTCGCAAAACACATTCCATTCAAAATTACCAACGCGAATTAATCCTACAATTTTCTTCACATAAATCGCCAGAAAAGAATTCGCGATAAAACTGTAATGTAATTCCTAAGAATTGTAATTACATACCTCACCACAATCGCATCGTATAACCGGTTATATACGTCCAGGAAACGTTTATGGAAAAACTTTATCTCTCTTAAAAATTGCATTTTTTTAATATCATAAAATAGTGCAAACCATATTTTGTAGCAAAGTTTATGCTCGACAACACTGTTAAGTTTTAAGGCATCCCCACACATTCTCATAAACAACTTAATTGATTTAATCAACGTTAAATTTTTAGTATATGATTTGAAATGTTTATATTATCAAACATATTTGTCAATTGTCAAATTTCATTTTGTAGCACTGCATTGGGCATACAAAAAATGTACTCTTTTTTTTTAAGTTATGCCATTCATTTGATCGCATTTTTTGTTTGAATCTGATTTCCTGGTTTGTAAAGCTATTTCTACTATTTACTGCAATGTGTTATTGCTACAAAAAAAGTATGGAATTTTTACGGTTTATTACGCACGTTTATTGCGGGCAAAAAGTCCGCACCTGTCAAATTTAATAAAAAAATATTAATAATAAACAAAGTTTCCATAAATTGATAATTTTTCGTTTATTTATTGTAGTTGCTGAAAAAGTTTAGCGTAATGTGTGCTTGGTGTGGTTTTGTGTTGATGTTGCGGTTGCGGTTGCGGTTTCAACATCTGCAACATTAGATGTCAACAAATATCCCCCAGGGTTCGGTGCTTCCCCATGTGTTGACATGGGGGTATGTGAATATGAGGTGGGGCAGAATAAGGAGCAATTTTAAAAGACCCGCCAATTGCGTCGTATCATTGGGGGGTAGTAGAGGCGCTATCGGCAATGTTTCCTGCATATTAGCATTTAGTAATAATGGACCAGTTGACCCCTCAGCAGCGCGCGTACGCTGTGAAAGCGTTTTAAAATTGGGTTAGAAACTTTGAGGAGACTTTGTCAACAAAAAGAAAGAAGCCTAGAAGATCAAAATCAGTACACACTCCCGAGAATATTGAGCGTGTAAGAATTGCTATTCAAACAGAACTGTCAGACGGATTTTGCACAGGGACTCCATCCATACAAAATCCAATTAGTACAGTCTTTTAAAAAAACCGATTATGTGACTCAACAACAATTCTGAACAATTTTTAGATTTAATTAATCAAGATGAGAACATTGTAAACCATTTATGGATAAGTGGCAAAACTAAATTCATCAGGAACCCCTTTACTCCATAAAAATTACTGTGTGGTACAATGCTGCGAAACGTAATGAATAATTTCAGATCACAATTGAAAAAATGTGTAGGCCTAAGCTTAAAATAAAATCATTAATGCTTTTTTATATTTGCTCCTTATTCGGCCCCAACCTGTATCTACCAAAATTTGGAACTTCTCCATGGGTTGACATAGAGGCATATTGTGAATGAGCACCGTACCGTGTCGGTATCAATCTAACATGGCGATAGAAAACCGGGAGCAAAGCTAGTGCTTCTGACGGGGGTCGTCATCGTGCAGTATCCGTGAAGAGCAAACGTAGTATCGAAAGAGTAGTCATAAGTTGTAGCGTAAGTTGACATTGTCTCTATAGAAAGTCCGTAGGGCATAGCAGGGGTTGTCGTTGGAGTTTCAAAAAAGTATCGAAGAGTCGTAGCAAAGGTTGGCATAAAGTAATTATTATATAGCGGCTTGTTGGAGTAAAGTCTCATATCTAGGCTTCCAGTTACACTAACGCACGTTCCCAAATGGGCGTCCGTTCAGCAAGTGGCGCCACCTGTTAGTTAGTTTAGATTTTTGGCGTATCAGCCAAATAAGACTATTAACGCCGATGGCGCCACCTGGTAGCCGTAGCAGTTTTATCCTATTTTCTCTACAAAGACGTCTTTAAGAGTTGTTACTTAATAGTTTGTCTCTTGTGGAAGCAATGTGCAGTCTGCAGGGTGGTCGGTATCGCAAACCTTCTATCCAATAACAGTGACCGCCTGCAGCTGTTATTAACTTAGGTTCTAGCCATTTGTTTGCAAATCCTCGTGCTTTACCTCTGACTATTACAATATTTCCTGGTTAATAAATTCTGGCAGCGTTGTCACGTCATGGGTAGCGTTGTCGCCGGTAGGGAGCTCGGCGCTGTCTTGCTCTTTGTAGCCTTCTCTCTGGGTCATACTTGTGTTTACCCTTGTCGGAGTTTTAGAGTCTGTTCTAGCAACATATGACTTGGACTTTGTCCAGTGGCGGTGTAGTTTTGCCGAATATTGTTGAAACGGCCAGGGTAATAACTTTGTCTTAATGTTTGTACTGTTTCTGTTCTTGCAACGCTTTTTTTAAAATTCGGCGTGTCTTTGTTCAAGAGAGTTAGCTTGCAAGTGATACGTAGCCGTTGATTGGTTGGGTTCCGTTGTCCAATAAAATAACTTTGATATAAAATATTTTTTCTTTGAGCAGTTTTGTCGTAGCTAGCTAGTTGCGGCCAACACTGGTATTGCCTCTACTCAGCGGCTGCTTATGTTCATGACAGTAAACGCAAGTTCCGACCTAGTGGCGTCGAATGAGCCAATATAGTCTATTGGTATTTTATCCCAAAGTGCAATTGGTGGATGCAACAAGTATGGCCTGTTTTGGTTTGGACACACACTGCACAACTCCGAATAAAGGTGCGTACGGTCTTGTCAGACGCGTAGCCATTGATACGCCGCTAGTATAGATGCCAAAGTTTTGTTTCTTCAACACCTCCTGTTGGGCAGCGGGTGGTACTACTAGCTAGTTATGTCCTGCTAAAATCCGTAAAAGCTTTTCCGCTTTGCCAAATTTGTACTTTACGTCAATCCCGTCTGGAATTTTGGGGTCATCTAACGTCACTCAAAATTGTCGCGTTATTTTCTGCGTTTGAAAACAACTTGGCTTGTGTTTTTTGCACTAGAGCAGCCAGGGTTTCTTTACGTACGACATAACTTTGATTCTTGATGACCTAGTACTGTATAAATGATGTAGGCTTTTGGTTGGCTTGTCTTCCTTGATTTCTGAGGGCAGCAACCGTTCGTTATCCTCGATGCCGTCGTACACTATCTCTGAAGAGCACGCATTCTTAAAAATGCATCGGAAAAGTGGTTGATAGACCCAAGGGTGTTTCTATTTTGAACAAAAATTCTTATAACAGTAACGACCGCCAGGTCAACTTAGCGTTAACATCCGTCGACTTGTCTAGCCATACTATCGGTTTATTGTCGGTCTTCAGAGCGAAAAGGACATCCTTTTTGACTGCCTAGTATATAACTATACGTTCCAGCTCATTTGAGAAAAATTTTGTCTGGCGTTTAGTATACCAAGCGCTGTTGTAAGAAATTATGTGTCTTGTTTCACCTTCTTTTGTAACCCAAATAGCAGATCAGGTCTTGGACAAACAAATCTCATCGGCCGGTTAAGTAGCTTTTTTACTTCCTTTGTCGGTGTTTTTGGTATAGCGGTAGAGTTTTTTTGCTCTCGTAGGTCTATGAGTAGTCCAACAATTTTCAAAAAATTTGGCACATATTTGCAAAGCCATGTGCAAATTTCCAAAAAACTTTGCAGCTGTTTCCTGGTTTTAGAAGTTTCAAAGTTTTTAATGAGCGCCAATTAAAGCTGCAATGGTATATTTCTATCAGCCGTAACCTGGTGTCCAAGGTATTTAATGGATTCTCTACTAAACTTGCACTTGGACAAGTTGCACTTAAGCTCGTGCTTTTAAAGTTTTTCTAATACGCGCCGTAGATGGTCTAAGACAGTCTTTGTGATTGTCCAAATACACCAAAATGTTATCAAAATATACTAAAACAAACCAACCTAATAATCCGGCTAATGCAAATGCTTTGCAACTTTAGTTTCTGAAATGCGGCAGGGGCATTCTTAAGCCCAAACGACATCACGCAAAACAGATACGTGCCTTTGTCAAGAACCGTAAACGTGGTGTAGTACTTATGTGCTTTTTAGATAAGAATCTACCAATATCTCGGTTAGAAATCCATCTTTGTAAACTCTTGCGCGGCGCCAAAGTCTTTCAGTGTTCATGAATTTTTGGAAATGGCCTTATCTTTGGTTGCCGTGTTAAGTTTTTGGTAGTCTAAGCAAGTGACCCATTCTTCTTTTTTACTAGTACTACTGGGGCACAGTACTCACTTCACAATTTTGTTTATAAATAGTAAATTTCTTAGTTGCGTTGTACAAATAACGCGGAAATTGCGCTAAAGTAAAGTCTATCAGTTCAATTTTATAGTTATTGTGTGCGTAGTGGTCAAAACTATGGTGAGAAGTCCGCACTAAGTTTGTTTAACAGCTGTTTTAGTCGGAACGGTTTTGGAAACGCTTGACATGAAATTGTCTTCCGTTGCGCGGTTTGCTCATTGTTCATTTGCAACCAGTACGCGGTAGTACGGTGGCGTCTTCCAAAGTGCAAGCAATTAATAATATAATTCATGCTCACGTCGTTGTTTGTAAGCCAAGAATTTCTAAATATCACTTCTTCTGCCAGATGAGGTGCCACCAGAAAGTACACTTCCTGCGTTGTCTCCTTAATATCATCGATTGCGGTGAATTTGCCGTCAATTTTCAAGGTTGCACTGGAGACTGTCTGGCTGATTTTAGAGGTTTCGGGTTCAGAGCTCAGCAACTTTAACCGGGTAAAGGTTTGACTGTCTTCGCTGTCAATTAGGGTTTGTTTTTGTGTTTCTCCAACACGTATTTTCAACCTCGGAAAAAAGTCATGGTTTACTGTAACCCCTACGCTGTCCAAAATGGTTTTTCTTTGAGCGTTGCGGGCGGAGACGGAATTTACTTCTTCTTCCATTCTCCGGCCCTATTGGCGTTTTCTGGGCGACTATTTGTTTGGCGGGCTGTTGGGGTTGGAAAAACTCCTTTACAAATTTTTTCCGGTTTATATTGTGTTCCAGTCTGGTCGCCCTGTTAATTAACTCTTCCAATGTATTGTATTCTTAGAGTTCCAGCAACTGTTTGAAGTTTTGGCTTCACCATAGTGGTCAAGCTGTCTGCTATGCGTTGTTCGGAATGTGCCGAGTAAACTTTTTAGTTCAATGTCACCTGTCTGCGTAGGAATTTCTCTACTAGCTGTAGCAAGTTGTACATTGTCATCACGAGCATTCCTGCCAGCTGTATTACGTGACCAAAAACCCCGTACATCCACAACAATCTTCTCATTAATTGTTCGTAATTGTTCGGGTGGTTTCCGTGGAATTGGTCTTTGTACGCTTTTGCATCGTTCTTCAGCCTTTTACGCAGCGTGGGATAGTGCAATCTTGTTGGTAGTCGGCGTTTGTCAGGGTCTTCATGAAGTAGCCCCAAAAATTTGGAAACCTCCTCGTCTATTGTAGTGATTTACTGCTGTTCCCATCTCCGGTTCTATTGTTTGTGGTCTATGCTCTACAAAGAAAGCTGGTGCTTGACCCACATACTGATAGTTGAACTTTAGTTGACGTTCAAAGCCAACCATATTGTAGAGTGGTCGTTTTGCCAAGTTTTCCCTTGATGCCTTGTCAAAATTTGGTTTAGTTCTGTAATTGGCCAAATATGACGTCTGCAGCTGTTCCCAGTCCCTACTGTACCAAACACGTACTGCAAGTGCATTGATTGCTGTCTACTACCAACACTAAACCTGAGTTTCTGGACACCGTCGTAACATGAAATGAGTCAAAAGTGGCAGTTGCATTACGACAATGCTCTTTTTTCCTCCACTTTCTTGGCAAAACATAGAGTTCTAGTTGTTTTCCAACCTTTCTACTCTCCAGACATGGCTCCTTGCCAATTCTGATTGATTCCAAAATTGACGATGCCTTTAAAAGAATCCCGTTTTTAAAGTAGAGGAAAAATAAAGCAAAAGGGCTTTTTCATCTAGTAAGAAAGAAATTATCTCTTTGACCAGGGAGATGCTAGGCACACTGCTGATGGATGCATACCCTGAAACACGAGTGGTTTAACCGTATTACAGTCTCCTTCACTGACAAACAGTTCAACGTTTCTCCTAAAGGAGGGCATTGCGTTAACACCTTCAATACGTTTGTAAACATAAATTGCTCAATAGTTACTGTGATTTTTTGTAAATTGTCGCTTCAACCAGTGAGATGCTAGGCACACTGATGATGGGTGCATACCCTAAAACCCGAGTGTATGTGTCTCTTATTAGGCAAAAAGGCAATTTAAATAAAATACATAATTTATTAGTTTTAAATAAATAACAACTTTTTAAACAGACCTCGTATTTTCTTACAAAAAAAAACATTTAAGATTTTTAATCAAATTTTGTAGTAATTTATGCAAACTAAAAAATATTTAATAATATAAAAGTGAGCGGAAAAAAAATTGAATGGTATTCATTATAAATTAAATAAAACACATTTACTGTATACTATATTATAATATATTTCAAAAACCGTTACTAGTTTCAACCTAAACTAGGTCATCATTGGACGGTTGTTTGTATTACCGTCCAATGATGACTTAGTAAAAGTTAAAACTAGTAACGGTTTAGTACATAGTAAATGTGTTTTATTTATGTTTAAATTATTGATATCAAACTCTTAAAATTGTAATCAAAAGACAAGTTTACATTGGGCAATTGAAGAAGCAACACCTTTTTAAAATTAGTTGTCTTTTATACTTTTTCACCTATTGAGGTCGGTGTCTTGTCTCACAATTGTTTCCTCTGCTTCACTTAAAAGTGGATTATTTTGAATAAATTTGATAAAACAAAATTTCTAATTAAAATTCAATTTTTCCCCAACCAATTATTTTCACTTTATCATATATATTTTATATTTTTATATTACATTTTCTCATTATTAAAACTAGATGTAAATAAATAAATAAAATAAAGTAAACTGAAATTATTCTGAAAAGTATAAAGCAATAATTATAATATAAAAAAAAAAACTGTATTATTGGTTTTATATAAAAGGAAACCTTAATTAATAATGATAAAAGCGTATTATTTTAGCTCACCATTATTGATTTTGTATGAACAAATTAGCAAACATTTCCATTCTTAAATTTATATTACTTTATCCAATAACAAATTAAAACTGTAGATGAAATTTTTGAAAATTACAGAAACAATATAATTCGTGACTGATTTTAAAATTGCATCGTATATAAAGTATGTACACGTGTGAAATTATGGAACTATCATCGTTCTGTTCTGAATTTCAATTCGCGCTCATGATAAATATTAGGAGTGACAGGATTTAAATTTAATATGTATTACGTTCTACTCCGTTCGCTTATCAACGATAGAACAGGCTACATCAGTCGGATTTATATATGTGACTGTGACATTTACATTACATGGCGAATAAGAAAGCCTACAATCTGCACATAAATACAACGGAGACCAGTTCGCTACTATATATTTATACACATCTGAGAGATTAACAGGGCACCATTATGCGGATGTCAGAAAGAAAGCGCGCCGTCCGAATTCTAATAGAAAGTATGTGATATTAGTTTAAAGGTATAAAACACAGAAGGGACGGGGACATACTGTGATTCGTATTAACATAATTGTAATGGGACTAAGCGGGTTAATCGGGAATGGTATGCAGGGAAGTTGAGGATGACCGCGGGAGCTGTTTGTGGATGGTTTAAACGTTTAAAGGGAACAGAATAAGTAGCAGCTGGTAAGGAGTAAACGGCATTAAAATATGCCGCCGGTAATTCTAACCACTTAACCGAATTCAGTTGAATCGGGATGTCCTTGCTATTGAGCAACGGCCTGAGAGAAGGAATCGAAATAGACAGGCGACGTCAGTGTTGGAATATAGGCGTCGGCATCAGCTTCGTCAGTCGACTATTGCCATTCTTCATTCCATATGCATAGAAACTTAATGGCATTTCGAAACCCGATGTAACTCTACACAGCAGCAAAATGTTGTTATCCATATCATCTGGCATGCAAATCACATGCAAAATTATACACCTTATTGCCATGGTGGAACGAGCAAAGCGGAGTTCGGCTAGTTTCTATGAAAATACACGCCTTTTGCAATGTTTACAGAACCCCGCTTTCTGCTTAGATTAAGTTCAAGTCGCGATGATAATTACAAAACCATAAAACAAGTTACTTTTCATATACCTACCCTTCCATTCAAATTGAAAGTCCCCCCTTGTTCACAAATGTGTGTTCAGTAAACAATCGACAAGGATTTATATGTAGTAAATCCTTGGCTTACCGCATAAAGTCAAAATATGCTTAATAATATTAACTTTTTAGTATAAAAGCCGCATGTTATAAGCTGAATGTTGAACTCATTAATCCACAGTGGCAAATCGCATGGAGACTGAGACATAGACAAGTTTCACGAGTGCACGTGATTCATATACCGTTCTCCCTAAAGGGAAAGACACCAAAGGAACGGTGCGGAACGGTGCAATTGGTGATATAAATCCGTTATGTTATATCGCGATATTCAAGGAGTCGACTGTAGAGCGAAAGGCGCTGGATCTTAGGAGCAGTGCATTTGCATAATTGAAGAAGTACACCAAAGTACCGCCTCCTTACAGACCTCGTTCGCTTATTCTTATTTCGTTGCCGTGTTATTTTCAACTTCATCCGACGTTTATTTAACTTCGTTTAAAGTTCTAGGTTCCTAAACAAGTACCTATTACATATACTACAATTTTTCTGTGGTAGCCAAAGGCACTTTTCTTCTCATATAAATAACTCACCTAACCAACAAAAAAATATTCAAACGCAATTCAGTGGATTTACATTTACTTTCCATTTTTTACACTACTACTTTTCTAACTTCATTTTATTTGCATATTGTTATCTTCATTATATTTATTAAATAAATTATATATGTTTTTACACTTGCTGGAATAATTATGCACACTTTCAAATGAGTGGCGTAAATTACTGCATAAACACATCAGACGCCAATGATCGATAGTCTAGACTGTTTTCTATTTGCGCCGACTAACCCCCTTTCACAAAATTTTAAATAACAGATATTTGCTACACAACAAAAAAGGGTTTAACCCAAATTCTTAAAAAAATATTCAAATCATTCAAGCATTTTGTGTTTTAAATTAAAATGTATAATTTTACTACATTAATTCACAGTAAAAAAGTCGATTTATTTTAAACTTCTACTTTTCAGCCAAATTTGCAAGCAGTTTAATTAGTATTTATGTCTCTGCTTGAGTTTTACAAAATAAATTTTTATTTTATATACCGTGTCAACGTACAGATTATGCGTAACACTGCTTGTACACGTATTTTACGCTATGTCAACTAGGTTAAATTAGATTTTTTAATAGTTTGTTACGCAAACGTATTTAATTGTTTTAGTTTTATATTCAATTATTATATTTTGTCAATTATATACAGGGTGAGTCAAAAAGTATAGTGTAAACTTAAAGGTGTGCTGTAGGATGCTGCAACTAAAAATGTTAATAACCAATGTCTTATTTTAAATACTTATACTTTAGGTCTTTAGGTTAGGTTAGGTTAGGTTAGGTTAGGTTGGGTAAGGTAAGGTTAGGTTTCTAACTAAAAAACTTGCCAATATTTTCGTCAATTTCAAATTGATTTGAAATTTTTACACAATCTTAAATGACACATTTTGAGTATATAAATATACCTTTATCAAAAGCTCGATTACGGTTACCACCCTCAAAATGATTAAAAAAAATAAATTTTGAAAAAACTGTAACTTTTTTAATTGTGTGTCCGAAACGTCTGCTACGTGATTTTTGTTGACCAAATGATAAAATAAATCATTTTTAAAAAATATAAATTGTCTATATAATCCATCCCTAGTGGAAAACTTTTTCCCAATTATCAAACAAAAGACAATCAAATTAACTGCTGTAACTTTTTTGTTTTATTAAAGCAGATTTATGGTTTCAAGAACGTTAGACATTTTGAATTGTATGAGTATTTTCTCAAAAATAATTTTTATCTTTGTACTTTATGACAAATTATTAAAAAATGCAAAACTTTATTTAAAAATAACAAAGTCAATAAAGTATTAAAATATTTTTAGAAAAAAATAAAATTTGGCCAAAATCGGTAAAAAGTGTAAAATTCTTTTTATAAAAAATAAAAAATAATCAAATCTGGCCTTAAAACATTAAAATATTGTCAAAAACTACAAAAATTCAGTCATAAACTGTTAAATAGTAAACAAATTTGAAAGAAATCCCAAAAATGGCTATAAAATATCAAAATATTGATATAAAGCACCAAAATTTGGCTATAAAATGTCAAAAACAGCAAAATCCTGCCATAAATCATCAAAACAATGTTACAAAACTGTCAAAAATATAAAATTTTATTCATAAATGTTAAAAATATCAAAATCCAATTTTATAACATCAAACAATTGTTAAAAAGCAGTAAAATTTGTTAAAAAACTTAAAAAACTGTTAAAAAGCACTAAATTCCGGTCATAAAATTAGTAAAAAAATTAAAATTCTATTAAAAATAGCCAAATTTGGCCATGAAATATTAACATATTGTTAAAAAAAACAAAATCCGGCAATAAACTGTTAAAAAGTGCAAAATTTATTTAATAAAATAACAAAAATTGCAAAATCAAACTATAAAATATTAACAAATTGTTAAAAACAAACCAAATCTGGCCATAAACACTTAAAAAGTGCATAGTTTTATTCACAAAATGTCAAAACTAGCACAATCCGGCCTTGAAACATTAGAATAATTTAAGAAAATACATAAATCCAGCCATAAACTGTTAAAAATTGTAAACCAAATCATAAAAACCTAAAATCCAACTTTAAACTGTTAAAAAATGCATAATTCTTTTAAGAAAATTATAAAAATTGCAAAATTAAGACATGAAATATCAATATATTGTTACAAAAAATGCTAAGGTTAGTTTATAGAATGACAAAAATAGCCGAATCCAGCCTTGAATCATCAAAATAATGCAAAAAACATTAAAATTTTACACATAAACTAATAGAAAAAGTAAAATTGTTTATAAAATTTCAAATACAAGAAAACTCGGATATAAAATATAGCACCAAGCTCTAATCATTAACTGTTAAAATTTTAATTATAAAACGTCAAAAATAGCAAAATCCGGCCATGTTTATAACAACATATTGTAGAATGAAATCAAAATCCAGCTATAATATTAAAAAATTGCAAAATAAACTAAAATCCGGCCATAAATTGATTTTTTTTTTATGAAATGCAAAAAATAACAAAATCCGGCTTTGAAACATTAAAATATTGCTTAAAAACACCAAAATCCGGCCGCCAACTTATTAGTTTATTGCCGGATTTAAAAATGTAAATTTATAAAATCACAAAAACAACAAAATTCGTCTTTAAAGAATTGAAAAGTTATTGGAAGTAGCAACACTTTGGTAGTAACTGTTGAAAAATGCAAAATTCTATTCATAAAAAGTGAAAAACTGCAAAATCCGGCCATGAAGTATTAACATATAGTTAAAAAAACAAAATCTTACCATAAACTGTCAAAAAATACAAAATTTTATTCATGGATTGTCAAAAATAGCAGCATCTGGCTTTAACATCAAAATATTGCCAAAGAGCACCAAAACTTGGCTATAAACAGTTAAAAAATGTAATACATATTATAAAACACCAAAAATAGCAAAGTTTGATGAAAATTACCAAAATCTGACCATTAACTATTAAAAACTACAAAATTCTATTTATAAAATGTCAAAATTAACAAAATCCGGCTTTAAAACATTAAAATAAAGTATAACCAATTCCAAAAATCTTAAAAATAGCTAAATCCAGTTTTAAAATACTAAAATATAGTTAAACATAGCAATATTTTGTTAATAACTGTTAAAAAGTGCAAAATTCTACTCATGAACTGTCAAAAACCGCAGCATCTGGCTTTAAAACATCAAAATATTGCAAAAAATGTAAAAAGTATCATAAAATCCCAAAAATAACAAAATTTTGTTTTGATACATTAAATAATTGTTAGAAAACACTAAAATCCAGTCATAAACTATTAAAAAATGCAAAATTGCACAATCAAGCTATAAAATATCAAAATATTGCTAAAAATAACCAAAATCTGACTATAAATTGTCAAATACTGCATAATTTTAATCATAAAATGTCAAAAATAGCAAAATCCGGCTTTAAAACATAATAATATTATTGAAAAGCACCAAATTCCGACTACAAAGCAATGAAAAAATCAGAAAATCTAAAAAATTAGCAAAATATTAAAATATTGTTCAAAATAGCAAAATTTTGATAATAACTGTTAAAATGTGCAAAATTCTAAATAAAAAAAGTAAAATAATTGTTATAAAATATTAAAATATTAATAAAAATAGCAAAATTTGGCCAAAATCTGTCAAAAATAATAAAATTTAACCATAAAATATGAAAATCCGGCCATAAACTGTTGAAAAGTGCCATTTTTTAATAAAAAGACAAAAATTGAAACAAAAAGGCTATAAAATATTAAGATATTGTTGAAAAATACTAAAATCTAACAAAAAATTGTCAAAAAGTGCAAAATTCTATTTATAAAATGTCAAAGTAGCAAAATCCGGCCTTGAAACATTAAAATTTTGCTATAAAGCACCAAATATTAGCCATAATTTGTTAAAAAAGCAAAAACATTATAAAATTTAGTAAAAATAACCAAAATCTGACCATAAACTATCAAAAACTGCAAAATTCTAATTATAAACTATCAAAAATAGCAAAATCCGGCTTTAAAACATCATAATATTGCTAGAAAGCACCAACATCCGTTTACAAAGCAATAAAAATTCATAAAATTCTAAAAATTGCAAAATCCAGTTAGAAAATATTAAAAAATTGATAGAAATAGCAATATTTTGGTAGTACCTGTTAAAAAGTGAAAGATTCTATTAATAAAATATTGTAAAAAAATTAATTCCTCTATAAACTGTAAAAAGGTACAAAATTCTATTCATGAACTGTCAAAAACCATAGCATCCGGCTTTAAAACATCAAATATCTGCCTAAAAAAATGAAAAAAGTATCATAAAGCGTAGAAACAGCAAAAATCGGTTTTAAAATATCAAAATATTGTTAGAAAACACTAAAATCCGGCCATTAACTGATAAAAAATGCAAAGAAAAAATATTCAAATAAAACAATATTGTTGATAATATCCAAAATCTAACCATAAACTGTCAAAAAGTGCAAAATTTTTATCATACAACGATAAAAATAGCAAAAACCAATCTTAAAACATCAAAATATTGTCAGAAAACACTAAATTTTAGCCATAATGTTAATAAATTGCAAAATAAACTAAAATCTGGCCATAAACTGTTACTTCATCTTATGAAATGCAAAAAATAACAAAATCCGTCTTTAAAATATCAAAATATTGCCAGAAAGCACTAAAATTCGGCCGCAAACTTAATAGTTAATGGCCAAATTTAAAAATGTAACAACAAATTCCGGCTTTAAAATATTGAAATATTTTTGAAAGTAGCAACATATGCAAAATTCTATTAATAAAAAGTAAAAAACTGCAAAATTTGGTCATAAAATATTAACATATTGTTAAAAAAAACAAAATCTTGCCATAAGCAGCATCCGGCTTTGAAACATCAAAATATTGCCAGAAAGTATCAAACTTAGCCATAAACTGTTAAAAAAGTATCATAAATACAACATTATACAATAAACTATTAAAAACTGCAAATTTCTGTTTATGAAATGTCAAAAATAGCAAAATCCGGCCTTAAAACATTAAAATATTGCAAAAAAGCACCAACATCGAGCTACAAATCAATAAAAAATTTAAAAATAGTTCATACAATCCAAAAAAATTGGAAAATATGTTTTTAAAATTATAAAATATTGTTAAAAATAGCAATAACATTTTGGTAATAACTGTTAAAAAGTGCAAAATTCTAATTATAAAAAGTAAAAAAAATGCAAAATTCAGTTAGGAAATGTTAAAATGTTGTTAGTTTTGGTAGTAACTGTTAAAAAGTGCAAAATTCTATAAATAAAAAGTAAAAAACTGCAAAATCCAAAAATTGAAAAAAAAAAAACAAAAAAACGCAGCTTTCGGCTTTGAAACATCAAAATATTGCCAAAAAAATGTAAAAAGTATCATAAAGAAGCAAAATTTGGTTTTGATACATCAAATCGCAAAAATTCTTTTATTTAAATTAAAAAAAATGCAAAATCAAGCCAAAAAATATTAAGATATTGTTGAAAATAACCAAAATATGATTATAAACTGTCAAAAAGTGCAAAGTTATATTTAAGGAATGTCAAACTAGCAAACTCTGGCCTTGAAACATCAAAATACTGCTAAAAAAACACCAAATTCCGGCCATAAACTGTTAAAAGAAACTACAAAAATTGCAAAATCAGGCCATAAATATCAATACAATGTTAAGAAAACTAAAATCCGGCCACTTATCAAAAGGTACAAAATTCTATTTATGAACTATCAAAAACAGCAGCATTCGGCTTTAAAACATCAAAATATAGCCAGAAAACACCATATTTTAGCCTTAATTTGTTAAAAAATGTAAATAAATATCATAAAACCCCAAAAATGACTAAATATTGTTAAAAAACACTAAAATCCGGCCATAAACTTAAAAAAAATGCAAAATTCTTTTATTGAAATAAAAAAAATTGCAAAATCAATCTATGAAATATCAAGATATTGTTGAACATATCTAGAATCTGACTATAAACTGTCAAAAAGTGAAAAATTCTTATAAAATGTCAAAAATAGCAAAAACTTGCCTTAAAACATCAAAATATTGTTAAAAATCACCAAACTCCGGCTACAAAACAATAAAAAGAGTTAAAAAAATAATAAAATCCCAAAAATAGCAAAATATTAAAATATTGTTAAAAATAGCAATATTTTGAAAATAAATGTTAAAATGTTCAAAAATAGCAAAATCTGGCCATAAAATATCAACATACCAAAATCCGGTCATAAAATGATAAAAAGTGCAAAATCATTTTATTAAATTGACAATAAATTGTCAAAAAATACAAAATTTTATTTATAAACTGTCAAAAATAGCTGCATCTAGCTTTAAAACATCAAAATATTGCCAGAAAACACCAAAATTTTTTCATAATTTGTTAAAAAATGTAAAAAATAATAAAACCCTACAAACTATTAAAAAATGCAAAATTCTTTTATTGAAATATAATAATATTGCAAAATCAGAGCATAAAATATCAAAATATTGTTGAAAATAACCAAAATCTGACCATAAACTGTCAAAAAACGCAAAATTTAAATCATAAAATGTCAAAAATAGCAGAAACTGGCTTTGAAACATCAAAATATTGATAGAAAGCACTAACATTAGGCAACAAAGCAATAAAAAATGTAAAAAAAACTGACAAAATCTCAAAAATCCGTTTTTAAAATATTAAATAAGTGTTAGAAATAGCAACAGTTTAATAATAAGTGTTAAAATGTTCAAAACTAATCATAAAAATTCAGTTGTAAAATATAAAAATATTGATAGAAATAGTAAAATTTGGCCAAAATCTGTAAAAAATTGCAAAATCTCGCCATAAAATATTATTATTTGGTTAAAAAAACAAAAATCCGACCATAAACTGTTAAAAAACGCAAAATTCTTTTAATAAAATGACGAGAAATTATCAAAAAGTACAAAATTTTATTCATAAACTGTCAAAAACAGCAGGATCCGGCTTAAAAACATCAAAACATTGCTAGAAAGCCCAAAATTTTTGCTATAGTTTGTTAAAAAAGGTAAAAAATATGATAAAACCTTAAATACTGTTGAAAAATGCAAAATTATTTTATTAAAATTAAAACATGCAAAATCAGGCCATAAAATATCAAGATATTATTTAAAATAACCAAAATCTGACCATAAACTGTGAAAAAGTGCAAAAACAGCAAAATCCGGTTTTAAAATATTAAAATAT
Source organism: Tachinus rufipes (assembly GCA_963932245.1). Classification (NCBI taxonomy): domain Eukaryota; kingdom Metazoa; phylum Arthropoda; class Insecta; order Coleoptera; family Staphylinidae; genus Tachinus; species Tachinus rufipes. The sequence goes on from OZ010750.1 coordinate 74,183,884, forward strand.
TGTTAGAAATAGCAATATTTTGATAACAATCAACAACCTTCAATAAACTGTCAAAAAATACAAAATTCTATTCATGAACTGTCAAAACCTGCTTTAAACCATCAAAATATACTCAAAAACAATATAGAAAGTATCAAAAATAGGAAAATTCGGTTTTGTTACATCAAAATATTGTTAGAAAGCAATCAAATCCAGCTATAAACTGTTAAATAATGCAAAAAAAGTATCATAAAACTCTAAAAATAGCAAAATTTGATAAAAATTAGCAGAATCTGACCATAAATGATCAAAAAGTGCAAACTTTTAATAATAAAATATCAAAAATACCAAAGCTGGCTTTAAAACATCAAAATATTACTAGAAACCACTAAAATCCAACTACAAAGCAATAAAAAATGTAAAAAAATCATAAAATCCCAAAAATAGCAAAATTTGGTTTTAAAATTGATAGAAATAGCAACATTTTGATAATAACTGTTTAAAAGTGTAAAATTCTAATCATAAAAAGTAAAAAATGCAAAATCCAATTATAAAACATTAAAATATTAATAGAAATAATATAATTCGGCCAAAATCTGTCAAAAATAGCAAAATTCGGTTAAAAAACTGGTAAAAAGTGTCAATTTTTTAATAAAAAGATAAAAATTGAACAAAAAATGCTATAAAATCAAAGAAATTGTTAAAAAATAACAAAATTTAACACTAAACTGTAAAAAAGGGCAAAATTTTACATATGGAATGTCAAAAATAGCAAAATCCGGCCTTATAACTTTAAAATATTGCTAGAAAGTACCAACATCCGTCTACAAAACAATAAAAAATGTAAACCAATTTATAAAATCTTAAAAATAACAAAACCCAGTCCTAAAAAATTGTTAAATTAATAAAATTTTGGTAAGAACTGTTAAAAAATACAAAATTCTATTCATAAAAAGTAAAAAAACGCAAAATCCCGTTAGAAAATTTTAAAATATTTTTAGAAATAGCAATATTTTAGTAGGTTATTGTTAAAAAGTGCAAGATTCTATTCATAAAAAGTAAAAAACTACAAAATCCGACCATTGAATATTAACATATTGTAAAAAAAACTATCCTATCCTAAAACATCAAATAACTGCCTAATAAAATGTAAAAAAAGCATAAAACCCCAAAAATAGCAAAATTCGGTTTTGATACATCATCAAGATATTGTTAGAAAAACTAGAATCCGGCCATAAATTTTTGAAAAATGCAAAAATCTTTTATAAACAAAATAATTGCACAATCAAGCTAAGAAATATCAAAATAGTGTTAAAAATAACCAAAACTGTCAAAAAACGCAAAATTTTAATCTTTAAATGTCAAAAATATTAAAAACCAAATTGAAACATTAAAATATTGCAAGAAATCACTGAATTCTGGCTACAATGCAATAAAAAATTGTAAAAAAAATAAATTGTCAAAAAATTTGGCCAAAAACTGTCAAAAATGGCAAAATCTGGCTAGAAAATATCATCATTTAGTTAAAAAAAACTAAAATCACGATTCTAAACTATTGAAAAGTGTTATTTTCTTTAATAAAAAAACAAAAATTGATAAGAAAATGCTATAAAATACCAAGATATTGTTAAAAAGACCAAAATCTAACAATAAACTGTCAAAAAGTGCAAAATTCTACTTATGGAATATCAAAATAGCAAAACCCAACTTAGAAATATAAAAATATTGCCAGAAAGCACCAAATATTGGCCATAATTTGTTTAAAACATCATAAAATCTAACCATAAACTACCAAAAACTGCAAAATTCTATTTATAAATGTCAAAAATAGCAAAATCCGGCATTGATACATTAAAATATTGCTTGAAAGTATCATCATCCTTCTACAAATTAATAAAAAATCTAAAAACAACAAATAAAATCCTAAAAATAACAAAACCCAGTTTTAAAATATTGTTAAAATAGCAATATTTTGATAATAACTGTTAAAAATGCAAAATTTTAATCATAAAAAGTAAAAAAAATGCAAAATCCTGTAATGAAACATTAAAATATTGATAGAAATAGAAATATATGGTCAAAAACTGTCAAAAATAGCAAAATCTGGCCATAAAATATCAAAATTTGGTCAAAAGAACCAACATCCGACTATAAACAGTTAAAAAGTGCAAAATCCTTTTATTATAATGCCAAAAATATAACAAAAAGTACAAAATTCTATTCATAAACTGTCAAAAACAGCAGCATTTGGCTTTAAAACATCAAAATATTGCCAGAAAACACAAAAATTTGGCCATAATTTGTTAAAAAATGTAAAAATATTATAAAACCCTAAAAACTGTTGAAAAATGCATTATTCTTTTATTGAAATGAAAAAATATTGCAAAATCGGGCATGAAATACCAAGATATTGTTGAAAATAAAAAAAAATCTGACCATAAACTGTCAAAAAACGCAAAATTCTAATAATGAAATGTCAAAAATAGCAAAAACTGGCGTTGAAACATCAAAATAATGCTATAAAGCACCAAAATCCGGCTACAATGCAATAAAAAAACGTAAAACAAGTATTATAAAATTCCAAAAATAGCAAAATCCGGTTTTAAAATATTAAAATATTGTTAGAAAATAGCAAAATTCGGACATAACCTGCCAAAAAGTGCAAAATTTTAATTATAAATTGTCAAATATAGCAAAATCTCACCATTTTATAGTCAACATTTGGTTAAAAAAACAAAAAAATTGCCCAAAAGTGACATTTTTTTAATAAAATTACAAAAAATGCAATAAACTGTCAAAAACTTCATAAAATGCCAAAATTAAGTAATAAAATTTTAGACATTTGTTATAAAGCACCAAAACCCGCTTATAAAACTGATAAAAATAATCTCAAAACTAGCAAAACCCAGCTTTGAAATATCAAAGCATATTTAATATGCTGGCTCAATTTATGATTAACTAGACTCAATCTACACTATAAAGATCACAAGTACTCCAACCCTGCACTGTCTCAATTATTGTAAACTTAACTTTTATATTTATATTGTACCTTTTACTAGAAAACACTTGACAGAGATTATAAATACTGTCTCAACTTATAACACAATAATTAACTAGACATCATCAAGTACTTCAACCCTGCACTGTCCAGCTATTAAAATCCCACTAACTTTTATATTATTTTACTCCCTTTGTCCAACAAAAAACACTATCACTAAAAGTTAATTTGAAGTTGTTTATTTATTTATTTCTTTGTTATAAATAGCAATAATATTATTTTAAAATACTTTATTAAATGTACGTATTTTTGCGTTTTAATTTTGCTTAATTTTGCAATAAAATTGATAAAACAACATATGTATAAGAATCTATTGTTATTATCATTATTAGCATTATTGGTTTTGTCTTTAGGATTATTCCCTTTCTGAAATGTCTGCAATAACTGTAAATCACCCTTTAGAGACTATTACATTAACCCTGAGGCCGGATCTAACTCAATTTATTTAATGTTTTGAAACTAAATTTTATATTTCCTTGATTAATTCTAGAGTCTTGAAACTTTATGAGAAGCATTTAAATAATGTTCAGATTTTTTACTGAAAATTATATTAAATAAATAATACTTTAAAAATAAGTTTGATAACTGTGCTTCAAAGTTTTCTATAGAAAATGATCTTAATGATGATCCTTTCGACCTAAGTAATAAATGGAAAAGTGCCTCAACTCCCACAGGATTAGTTCAGCTTGTTGATGACAGCATAGGTGTCCGCAACCGACCAACGGGGCAAGCACTAAATATATATATTATATTTTTTGTGGCTTTTAGATGACTATGCATGTCTAAATATAACTGTATATATTTTTAAAATTGCTAAATCTAAAATAAATTAAAATAATCGAATTAAATTATTTTATTTAATAAAAATATTAAAAGGTTTTAAAGTCTATCGATCTAACGAAATTACTGTAAGTAAGTTGGAAGGCCTTCCGAGTGCGAAATGAGATGCAAATGAAAATATTGATTTCTATGCGGGTTTCGAACTCTAAAACTTAGTTTCTCAATCGTTTACTTGATATGCAAAAGCGGTGTAAATAAAACATTTTTAATAAATAGATTCAAAAATATTATCGTAATATTATTTCATTTTGAATTTAGATTAATTGACTAATAATCTTTTTGTTTCAGGTAAGCAAATTCAAAATATATTTTATTCCTGAAGTAATTGGTGAGTATATTAATATTTTTGAAGACTTTGTTAACTAACTAGGCTTCAAAATTATTTTCAGAAAATACAATTTCTTGTGATTTGGTTATTTATATTTAAAAAAAAATTAATTTCATAAATATTCAACCAGAATTAAAATATATTAAAAACAATTTTGTATAAAATACTTCAATTCAATAATATCAAGCGTGTTATTAGTGTATTGAGCTTTAAAATGAGCAAGTGTACAGCGTGGCGTCTTGTCAGCTTGAAATATTTGCTCCAAGTTCTTTTAGGTTCACGTTTGATCAGTATAGACGTGCATGTCTTATCCATTTGCTGTTTAGTTTCACTGTTTCCATACATTCGCGCCGATGTTTTCCCCTTTATTTCGTTACGCCTCATACTAAAAAGTTTTTGTAGAAATCATCACTTTAGTTTTTTTCTCATTTCTTCGTTCGATTTCGACACATTTACAGTGCATTGTGTTACTGTAGTACATTCTTTTTTATATTATCGAATTTAAAGAAATCTTTTTTTTTTTCAATTCAATGCATGTCAGGTGTATGATTTTGAATAAAATTGTGATAAATTGATAATATAATTATAAACAATTTTGCATACAAAATTTTAGTGCGGTCCATTCATTTGCTTACACACTAATTACACTAGTTTGCTTTTGAACTATTTAATTTCATTCAACACATTTGCTTTTCTTCTTCACTCATACATTCTTTGCAATTAATTCTAGAGCACTATTTTTGTATGTTTTAAAGGTCGATATTTGTGTTCACATGCAACTCGCCTTTGAATTTGTTTCTGTAAATTAATTACAAAATATATGCCGTAAATTAATAAATTAAAAGATACTGACAAAGCCTAGTATATTTCATTTTCTTATTTGTCCACCTACACACTTACATTAAATATTATATGTAATTATAGACGTTAGTAGAGCAATTTCCTTTTACATTCAACATATTTAAGCTTTTATATGTTTTCACTTACTAGCCATCAAATCTTGGAGTTCTTCTTTCTTTGCTGTTTACTATATTATTTTAGATGTCCAGTTCAGTAAGTTTTGACAAGATTATTAATTTCAAAAATTATTTTTTAAAAATGCTTTCAAAAAAAGTATTTTTAAATCTATTGAGCAAATTTAGATAAATTTGAGTAAAAAATATTAGAAGTGTAAAGGTTTTACTATCAAGTTAATTTGTAAATAATTTTAAGCATTTTTCAAAAAATAGTAAAAAATATTAAAAATAAATTTTGAAAAATGCTTTTAACGAAGTATTTTTTAAATCTATATAGAGTGCTTTTGGATACATTTGTGCAAGAATTATTAAAAAAGCAAATGCTTTACTTAAAGTTAATTTATAATTAATTTTTAAAAAATTAAAAATTTTTTTTTTTCAAAAATGCTTTTATACCAAGTATTTCTAAATCTATATAAAATGCTTTAAGCAAGTTTACATTCATTTGAGTAAAAATTATTAAAAAAGCAATGGTTTTACTATCAAGTTGATTTGTAAATAATTTTAAACAATTTTCAAAAAATTCAAAAAAATTTTAAAAAATTATTTTTAAAAAAATGCTTTTAACCAAATAACTTTAATATAATATAAAGTGCATTGAGCAAATTTGAATCAATTTTGGTAAGATTTATTACAAGTGCAAAGGTTTTATTAAAAAATTTCAAAAAATACAATAAATATAAAATAATTAAATTTTCAAAAATGCTTTTAATCTAGTATTTTTGAATCTAGGTATATAAAGTGCTTTGAGCAAGTTTTGTTAAATTTAAACACTAACGATTAGAAGATAATTTGTAAATATTTATAAATAATTTAAAAAAAAAATTTTCAAAAATGTTTTAACCTAAATTTTTTTGAAACTATATAAAATATTTTGAGCAAGTTTCGTTCAATTGGGGCTATAATTTTTAGTACTGAAACGGTTTTACTATCAAGTTGATTTGAAATTAATTTTAAGCATTTTTTAAAAAATTGTAAAAAATATTAAAAAAATAAATTATCAAAAATGCTTTAATCTAACTATTTTAAAGTTTATATAGAGTGTTTTGAGCAAGTTTGGTTCAATTGGGGCTACAATTGTTAGTACTGAAACAGTTTTATTATCAAGTTGATTTATAATTAATTTTAAGCATTTTTTAAAAAATCATAAAAAAGTTTAAAAAATGAAATTATCAAAAATGTTGTTAAACAAGTAATGTTGAATCTGTAGAAAATGTTTTGTACATGTTTGAATAAAGCACTAATAATATTAGAAGTGTAAAAGTTTTACTACCAGGTTGATATGTAATTAATTTTAAGCATTTATCAAATAATTATAAAAAATATTAAAAAACTAAATGCTTTTAAGTAAGTATTTTTTAATATATTTAGAGTGTTTTGAGCAAGTTCCTAGTTTTCCTATCAAGTTTTATAATTAATTTTAAGCAATTTTAAAAAAAGTGTAAAAAAATTAAAAAAACAAATTTTTAAAAATGCTTCAACAGAAGTATTTTTAAATTTATATAAATTGTTTTGAGCAAGTTTGGTTCAATTGGGGCTATAACTGTTAGTATTGAAACGGTTTTGCTATCAATTTGATTTGTAATTAATTTTTTTTAAAAACTTTAAAAAACATTAAAAATATAAATAAATAAATAAATAATTGTAAAATTGTTAAAAATATTAAAAAAATATAATATCAAAAATGCTTTTAACCAAATAGTGCTAAATCTCTATAGAGTATTTTAAGCAAATTTGGTGTATTTGTAATTAAAGTTTAAAAAATTTAAAAAATCAAAATGCTTTTAAACAAGTATTTTGAGCAAACTTGGTTAAATTTGAGCATTAATTATTAAAAGTACAAATATTTTACTATCAAGTTAATTTGTAATTAATTTTAAGCAATTTAAAAAAAATTGTAAAAATATTGAAAAAAAATATTTCAAAATGCTTTAACCTAATTATTTTTGAATTTATATAGAATGTTTTCAGCAAGTTTAAGCATTAATTATTGTAAATGCAAAAATTTTACACACAAGTATATTTGTAATTAAATTTAAACATTTAAAAAAAAAATGTAAAAAATAAAAAAAAAATTTAAATAATTTTAAGTATTTTTTAATATATTTCAAATTTAACCAAACTAGCTCAAAACAGTTTGGTTAAATTTGAGAACTAATAATAAAACTACAAATGTTTTGCTATCAAGTTAATTTGTAATTAATTTTAAACAATTTTAAAAAAACTGTGAAAAATAAAAAAAAATTTTTTTTCAAAAATGCTTTAATCTAAGTATTTTTCAATTGTAACTATAATTGTAAGTACTAAAACAGTTTTACTATCAAGTTGATTTGTAATAAATTTTAAGCATTTATCAGAAAATTGTAAAAATAATAAAAAAACTAAATTAAATATAAGCACTTTTCAAAAAATTGTAAAAAATATTTAAAAAATAATTTTTTTAAATGCTTAACCAAATATTTTTGATTTTATGTAGAGTGTTTTGAGCAAGTTTGAATAAATTTGAACAAAAATTATTAAATGTTTAAAAGTTTTACAATCAAATTGATTTGTAAACAATTTAAAACATTTTTCAAAAAACTGTAAACGTTTTAAAAAGTCTAAAATGCTTTTAACCAAGTATATCTGAGTTTATACAAAGTGTTTTGAGCAAGTTTAGATAAATTTTAGTGCTAATTATTAGAAGTGCAAAGGTTTTATTATAAAGTTGATTTAAAACTAATTTTAAACATTTCTCAAAAAATTGAAAAAAAATAATTTAAAAATGCTTTTATAAAAATATTTCTAAATTTATATAAAGTGTCTTGAGCAAGTTTAAATTAAATTGAGCACTTATTATTAGAAATGCAAAAATTTTACTATCAAGTTGATTTGTAATTAAATTAGCATTTTTAAAAAATTGTAAAATATTAAAAACAATAATTTTCAAAAATGCTTTTAGCCAAGTATTGTTGAATCTATATAGAGTGTTTTGAGCAAGTTTGGTTAAAATTGATCAGTAATTAATAGAAGTGCAAAAGCTTTTACCAAGTTGGTTTGTGATTAAATTTAATTAATTTTCAAAAAATTGTAAATAAATGTTAAAAAATGTTTTATTTAAGTTTTTTTTTTAAATAGAGTACTTTGAGCAAATTCAATTTAATTAAACTACTAATTATTAGAAGTGCAAAGGTTTTACTGTGAAGTTAGTTTGTAAACATTTTTAGCATTTTTTAAAAATTGTAAAAAATAAAAAAATGTTTTTAAACAAGTATTGTTGAAGTGTTTTGAGCAAGTTTAGTTAAATTTTAGTTCTAATTATTAGAAATGCAAAGGTTATACTATCAAGTTAATTTGAAAATAATTTAAAGCATTTTTCAAAAAATTGTAAAAAATTATTATTAAAAATGCTTTGCTGAATCTATATAAAATGTTTTGAGCAAGTTTGAAACAATTTGAGTTCTAATTATTAGAACTACAAAGGTTTTACTATCAAATTGATTCTTAAATAATTTTAAACATTTAAAAAAAAATGTAAAAATATATAATCCTTAAAAAGACTCTGATTTTAGTTTAATTTAAAATCCAAAACTAAAAAAATTTTATGGTAAATTAGCTTCTACTATGTTTTTTATCACTAGTTTGTTCTTACAAACACATTACTAGTTTTGCTTCAACTAGAACCGTCTACAATTATTAACAGCTAGAGCTTGCCAAAACTAGTAACGTATTTGTAAGAATAAATTTGTTGATAAATTTTGATCTAAATTTATATAAATAAACATAATAATGTACGCAGTATAATGTTGTGTATTGTAACTAGTTTTAGCTACTTTGTAACCATTGCCAGACCCTACATTATAAATATTATAATCATTACTTACATAGATATTATTACATGTAAACAACGACATAACATGTAATACTTATGTAAATTTCTGAATAACTATCTTATACGTGTGAGTCTGACAATAGCCAAACTTTGTCTCAATAAAAATCATTAAAACAGTATACTGCGTGTGATATAAACATTTATATATTATATATTATATTTATTGTAATTAATTAAAAAATGTTTGATTAAAATGAGTAAACAAAGATAAAATACTAAATTATTTTATTTAAGTAATAAAACCTTTCTACACATTAAATATATAGTAAATTAATAGAATTTTAAAATAAATTGAGTAGATTAAATGCCAGACAGAAAATAAATCATTTGTAACGTTATAAATAGTTTAATGATTGTGAAAATTGTCTAACAGGATATTTAGCCATACTGAAACGCGCTTGTAGTTAAAGTATAGTTTGGCGTAAGTGTGGTGTCATTTGTTTAAGAATGTAAAGGGAGGCGACGATGTGTAAGAAGCGATTTGGAAGTCCTTTTTATATGTAGTGCAAAGAGAAATGCAGGGTAAGTTGAAGCGATCGCTTGTAATCCATAAAGCCAAGTATCTTTGCGAATGGTTGCGAACCGGAGTTTCGCGACACCGTTTCGGAAATCCGGCTGAGGAAAAGGATGTCGGCAATAAGTGTATTAAAGAGCGTCGACAATTCTGATGTAATATAATTCTATCCAAAAATGATATCTTTATCGATGACATTTAATTGGTGTTTTATAGAATGTAGCGCGGTCTTTATAAGAGGATTAAATATAGGTTCGTTATCACGAGGAGTTAGTGCCAGCAAGAAACGCGACAAGAGGCAAGCGGCTGCATGCTGTTTGCAACAGCGGCAACAGGTCGCTTGCTTTACGCTTGTCTTTTAGCTTTGGTTGCTGTAGCCCGCTTTCGTGTTCTCATTGCTCCCACTTCTCCCACTCTACTCACTCGACTGGGAGACATTCATTATTTCAATACAATGAACTGCACCATTTAGCAATTTTACACTAAGATTACACACGTTAATACGGACCTTTTAAACTCATATATTATCTCATGGAAATTTCATTTACTCGAGCAGCTACCCCTTTTACACTCGGTCATAAATTATGATTTATTACAAAGCATAAAAAAATATCCTTAACCGTAAATACATTTACAAAAAATAACATTGAAATTTAATCGTCCAATATTTTATAGCTATATTTCTAAATGGCAACTCAAACTCATGCGCCCTTAAAAATCATGGCAGGAAACTATTCATGAATAGGGCGATAACACAATCGATCCATACAAAGTACGAGCCATCAATTTCTAATTTGTTTTTCTTCAAGGAAAACATTGATTTTTTTACTAAAAATTTCTTAACAATATTTGTTGGCCAAATTACCATTTCATTTAAATGTACAACAATGAATCAAGAAGGAAAATTTTAAAACACGGAGCGCAGAAATGGACAAGTTTACGACTATCAACTAATGGAGCACGAGTAAACTTTTCATCATAAAACACAGAAAACTTTTGTTTACTACTTTCCCCCCTTTTTCTGATTATTGTAATATGTTTTATAGTTCAAAACATTGTTTTTTTTTCTACTACTTCTTCTCCCGCGTCATCAAATAAATTTACTGAAACATCACATAACTTAATTTTATTTTTTACTAAGAAATTATACAATGCATGGTTGTTTTGGAAGAACATTTATTACATCAGGTAAATATTGAAAAGTTTTATTTTGTTTTGCCATTATATCCGGCGAGTAGAGTTTCTCGAACAAATACACATGTGGCAATTGTCGGGGTTTCAAACGTTGTTGAAAGTTATAACTGTGAATGATTGATGAATCTATAATTTACTGTTGTTGTTAAATGAACTATGAACTATAATTTGATTTACATATGTGAATAGTTGATGGTACTTTTACAATTGCTATACTAGCTGAAAGAACCCTTTTATATTTCATGTACTCATAAACTTTAGTTTTAAATCAATGTTTGTTTTAATGTAAACAGTAATCAGTTTTTATCTTAAAAAACTTTATATATATAAAATCATTTTTGAAGATTAAATTATTTAATATTTTTTACAGTTTTTTGAAAATTGCTTCAAATTAATTACAAATAAATTTATTAGTAAAAAACCTTTGCATTTGCACACATTTAATAAAACTTGCTCAAAACACTATTTAGACTCAGAAATATTTATTTAAAAGCTTTTTTTTTAATTAATTGTTTTTTTTTTAAATTGATATAAACTAATTAAAAATTAACTTGTTAGTTAAACCTTTGCACTATAAATAATATGTGCTAAAATTTAATCAAACTTGCTCAAAACACTTTATTAAATCAGAAATAATTGTTTAAAACCAGATTAAGTTTTTTAAAAAATGCTTCAAACTAATAAACAAATAATTTTTTTAGTTAAATTAAACTTTTGCACAACTAATATTAAGTGCTCAAATTTATTCAAACTTGCTCAAAACTCATTATTAGATTTAGAAATAATTGTTTATAATAAGATTAAGTTTTTTAAAAAATGCTTCACACTAATAAACAAATTGACTTGTTAGTTAAACCTTTGCACTTTAAATATTAAGTACTCAAATTTAATCAAACTTGCTCAAAACTCTTTATTAGATTTAGAAATAATTGTTTATAATAAGATTGAGTTTTTTGAAAAATGCTTTGAACTAATAAACAAATTGACTTGATTGTAAAACCTTTGCACTTTAAATATTAAGTGGTCAAATTTAATTAAACTTGCTCAAAACTCTTTATTAGATTTAGCAATATTTGTTTAAAATAAGATTGAGTTTTTTAAAAAATGCTTCGAACTAATAATCAAATTGACTTGTTAGTTAAACCTTTGCACTTTAAATATTACGTACTCAAATTTAATCAAACTTGCTCAAAACTCTTTATTAGATTTAGAAATAATTGTTTAAAATAAGATTAATTTTTTTGCAAAACTCTTTATTAGATTTAGAAATAATTGTTTAAAATAAGATTAAGTTTTTTGAAAAATGCTTCGAACTAATAAACAAATTGACTTGTTTGTAAAACATTTGCACTTTAAATATTAAGTGCTCAAATTTAATCAAACTTGCTCAAAACTCTTTATTAGATTTAGAAATAATTGTTTAAAATAAGATTAAGTTTTTTGAAAAATGCTTCAAACTAATAAACAAATTGACATGTTGTTTAAACCTTTGCACTTTAAATATTAAGAACACAAATTGAATCAAACTTGATCAAAACTCTTTATTAGATTTAGAAATAATTGTTTAAAATAAGATTGAGTTTTTTAAAAAATGCTTCAAACTAATAATCAAATTGACTTGTTAGTTAAACCTTTGCACTTTAAATATTAATTACTCAAATTTAATCAAACTTGCTCAGAACTCTTTATTAGATTTAGAAATAATTGTTTAAAATAAGATTAAATTTTTAGCAAAACTCTTTATTAGATTTAGAAATAATTGTTTAAAATAAGATTAATTTTTTTGCAAAACTCTTTATTAGATTTAGAAATAATTGTTTAAAATAAGATTGAGTATTTTAAATAATGCCTCGAACTAATAATCAAATTGACTTGTTAGTTAAACCTTTGCACTTTAAATATTAAGTACTCAAATTTAATCAAACTTGCTCAAAACTCATTATTAGATTTAGAAATAATTGTTTAAAATAAGATTGAGTTTTTTAAAAAATGCTTCGAACTAATAAACAAATTGACTTGTTAGTTAAACCTTTGCACTTTAAATATTAAGTACTCAAATTTAATCAAACTTGCTCAAAACTCATTATTAGATTTAGAAATAAATGTTTATAATAAGATTAAGTTTTTTGAAAAATGCTTCGAACTAATAAACAAATTGACTTGTTAGTTAAACCTTTGCACTTTAAATATTATGTGCTCAAATTTAAAAAACTTGCTCAAAACTCTTTATTAGATTTAGAAATAAATGTTTATAATAAGATTAAGTTTTTTGAAAAATGCTTCGAACTAATAAACAAATTGACTTGTTAGTTAAACCTTTGCACTTTAAATATTATGTGCTCAAATTTAAAAAACTTGCTCAAAACTCTTTATTAGATTTAGAAATATTTGTTAAAAATAAGATTGAGTTTTTTAAAAAATGCTTCGAACTAATAATCAAATTGACTTGTTTGTAAAACCTTTGCACTTTAAATATTAAGTGCTCAAATTAAATCAAACTTGCTCAAAACTCTTGATTAGATTTAGAAATAATTGTTTAAAATAAGATTGAGTTTTTTAAAAAATGCTTCGAACTAATAATCAAATTGACTTGTTAGTTAAACCTTTGCACTTTAAATATTAAGTACTCAAATTTAATCATACTTACTCAAAACTCATTATTAGATTTAGAAATAATTGTTTATAATAAGATTAAGTTTTTTGAAAAATGCTTCGAACTAATAAACAAATTGACTTGTTAGTTAAACCTTTGCACTTTAAATATTAATTGCTCAAATTTAAAAAAACTTGCTCAAAACTCTTTATTAGATTCAGAAATGTTTGCTTAAAATCAGATTAAGTTTTTTGAAAAATGTTTCAAACTAATAAACAAATTGACTTGTTAAATAAACCTATGCACTTTAAATATTAAGTGCTCAAATTTAATCAAACTTGCTCAAAACTCATTATTAGATTTAGAAATAATTGTTTAAAATAAGATTGAGTTTTTTAAAAAATGCTTCGAACTAATAAACAAATTGACTTGTTAGTTAAACCTTTGCACTTTAAATATTAAGTACTCAAATTTAATCAAACTTGCTCAAAACTCATTATTAGATTTAGAAATATTTGTTTATAATAAGATTAAGTTTTTTGAAAAATGCTTCGAACTAATAAACAAATTGACTTGTTAGTTAAACCTTTGCACTTTAAATATTATGTGCTCAAATTTAAAAAACTTGCTCAAAACTCTTTATTAGATTTAGAAATATTTGTTTAAAATAAGATTGAGTTTTTTAAAAAATGCTTCGAACTAATAATCAAATTGACTTGTTTGTAAAACCTTTGCACTTTAAATATTAAGTGCTCAAATTTATTCAAACTTGCTCAAAACTCTTTATTAGATTCAGAAATATTTGCTTAAAATCAGATTAAGTTTTTTGAAAAATGCTTCAAACTAATAAACAAATTAACTAGTTAGATAAACCTTTGCATATCTAATATTAAATGCTCAAATTTAATTAAACTTGCTCAAAATACTTAACTACATTCAAAAATATTTGCTTAAAATTAGATTAAGTTTTTTGAAAAATGCTTCAAATTAATAAACAAATTGACTTGTTAGTTAAACCTTTGCACTTTAAATATTAAGTGCTCAAATTTAATCAAATTTGCTCAAAACTCTTTATTAGATTTAGAAATAATTGTTTAAAATAAGATTAAATTTTTTGAAAAATGCTTCAAACTAATAAACAAACTAACTTGTTAGTTAAACTTTTGCACTTTAAATATTAAGTGCTTAAATTTAATCAAACTTGCTCAAAACACTATATTAGATTCAAAAATATTGCTTAAAATTAGATTAAAATTTTTGAAAAATGCTTTAAACTAATAAACAAATTAACTTGTTAGTTAAACCTTTGCACTATAAATTTTAAGTGCTCAAATTTAATCAAACTTGCTCAAAACTCTTTATTAGATTTAGAAATAATTGTTTATAATAAGATTAAGTTTATTGAAAAATGCTTCAAACTAATAAACAAATTGATTTGTTTGTAAAACCTTTGCACATTAAATATTAAGTGCTCAAATTTAATCAAACTTGCTCAAAACTCTTGATAAATTTAGAAATAATTGTTTATAATAAGATTAAGTTTTTTAAAAAATGCTTCGAACTAATAATCAAATTGACTTGTTAGTTAAACCTTTGCACTTTAAATATTAAGTACTCAAATTTAATCAAACTTGCTCAAAACTCATTATTAGATTTAGAAATAATTGTTTATAATAAGATTAAATTTTTTGAAAAATGCTTCGAACTAATAAACAAACTGACTTGTTAGTAAAACCTTTGCACTTTAAATATTAAGTGCTCAAATTTAAAAAAACTTGCTCAAAACTCTTTATTAGATTTAGAAATAATTGTTTATAATAAGATTAAGTTTTTTGAAAAATGCTTCGAACTAATAATCAAATTGACTTGTTAGTTAAACCTTTGCACTTTAAATATTAAGTACTCAATTTTTTGAAAAATGCTTCAAACTAATAAACAAATTGACTTGTTAGTTGAACCATTGCACTTTAAATATTAAGTACTTAAATTTATTCAAACTTGCTCAAAACTCTTTATTAGATTTAGAAATAATTGTATATAATAAGATTAAGTTTTTTGAAAAATACTTCAAACTAATAAACAAATTGACTTGTTTGTAAAACCTTAGCACTTTAAATATTAAGTGCTAAAATTTAATCAAACTTGCTCAAAACTCTTTATTAGATTTAGAAATAATTGTTTATAATAAGATTAAGTTTTTTAAAAAATGCTTTAAACTAATAAACAAATTGACTTGTTAGTTAAACCATTGCACATTAAATATTAAGTACTCAAATTTAATCAAACTTGCTCAAAAATCTTTATTAGATTTAGAAATAATTGTTTATAATAAAATTAAGTTTTTTGAAAAATACTTCAAACTAATAAACAAATTGACTTGTTTGTAAAACCTTAGCACTTTAAATATTAAGTGCTAAAATTTAATCAAACTTGCTCAAAACTCTTTATTAGATTTAGAAATAATTGTTTATAATAAGATTAAGTTTTTTAAAAAATGCTTTAAACTAATAAACAAATTGACTTGTTAGTTAAACCATTGCACATTAAATATTAAGTACTCAAATTTAATCAAACTTGCTCAAAAATCTTTATTAGATTTAGAAATAATTGTTTATAATAAAATTAAGTTTTTTGAAAAATGCTTCGAACTAATAAACAAATTGACTTGTTTGTAAAACCGTTGCACTTTAAATATTAAGTGCTCAAATTTAATCAAACTTGCTCAAAACTCTTTATTAGATTTAGAAATAATTGTTTATAATATGATTAAGTTTTTTGAAAAATGCTTCAAACTAATAAACAAATTGACTTGTTAGTTAAACCTTTGCACATTAAATATTAAGTACTCAAATTTAATCAAACTTGCTCAAAACTCTTTATTAGATTTAGAAATAATTGTTTATAATAAAATTAAGTTTTTTGAAAAATGCTTCGAACTAATAAACAAATTGACTTGTTTGTAAAACCGTTGCACTTTAAATATTAAGTGCTCAAATTTAATCAAACTTGCTCAAAACTCTTTATAGAATTAAAAATAATTGTTTATAATAAGATTAAGTTTTTTGAAAAATGCTTCGAACTAATAAACAAATTAACTTGTTAGTTAACCCTTTGCACTTTTAATAATAAGTGCTCAAATTTAATCAAACTTGCTCAAAACACTTTATTAGATTTAGAAATAATTGTTTAAAATCAAATATTTTTTTTGAAAAATGCTTTGAAGTAATAAACAAATTGACTTGTTAGTAAAACCTTTGCACTTTAAATATTAAGTGCTCAAATTTAATCAAACTTGATCAAAACACTTTATTAAATTCAGAAAGATTTGCTTATAATTAGATTAAATTTTTTGAAAAATGCTTCAAACTAATAAACAAATTAATTTGTTAGTTAACCCTTTGCACTTTTAATAATAAATGCTCAAACTTAATCAAACTTGCTCAAAATCTTTTATTAGATTCAGAGATATTTGCTTAAAATCAGATTAAGTTTTTTTAAAAATGCTTCAAACTAATAAACAATTTAACTTTTTAGTTAAACCTTTGCACTTCTAATATTAAATGCTCAAATTTAATCAAACTTGCTCAAAACACTTTATTAGATTCAGAAATATTTGCCTAAAATCAGATTTAGTTTCTTAAAAAATGCTTCAAACTAATAAACAAATTAACTTGTTAGTTAAACCTATGCATTTCTAATATTAAGTGTTCAAATTTAATCAAACTTGCTCAAAATATTTGATTAGATTCAGAGATATTTGCTTAAAATCAGATTGATTAAGTTTTTTGAAAAATGCTTTAAACTAATAAAGAAATTAATTTTTTAGTTAATATAAACCTTTGCACATCAAATATTAAGTGCTCAAATTTATTCAAACTTGCTCAAAATCTTTTATTAAATTCAGAAATTATTGCTTAAATTCAACTTATTCTTTTTTTGAAAAATGCTTCAAACTAATAAACATATTAACTTGTTAGTTAAACCTTTGCACTTCTAATATTAAGTGATCAAATTTAATCAAACTTTCTCAAAACACTTAATTAGATTCTGAAATAATTGTTTAAAATCAGATTAAGTTTTTTTTTTAAATGCTTTAAACTAATAAACAAATTAACTTGTTAGTTAAATCTTTGCACTTTAAATATGAAATGCTCACATTTAATCAAACTTGCTCAAAACATTCTATATAGACTCAGAAATACTTACTCAAAATTATTTTTGAAGATTAATTTTTTAAATATTTTTTACAGTTTTATGAAAATTATTTCAAACTAATTTAAAATTAATTTGTTGGTTAAACCTTTGCACTTCTAATATTAAGTGCTCAAATTTAATCAAACTTTTATATATCTTTTAAGTTTACTATAAATTAGCACTGATTACGTAATTTAGAACTTTACAGTATATTATTAAAAATATTTGATTGAATGCTAATAGTCGCAAAATTTCATATGTAAAAACAAAAATGAAACTCTATTATTTTTCTTAAAATGTTTGTTAGAATTAATTGTTTTTTGCATGTATAATATATGCAAAGCTATCCACATTGGTGCTTTGCTATCAACTTCTGATACAGAATGCATAATAAAATATTTAAAGAAATCGTGACCTGAATTGGGTTCCAAATCCTACAAAGCAACGCATAAAACCGCATTTTTGAATTCCCTTTGACTATGAGTTAAACTTTATAAGAAGATAAATGTTTCTTTTATGGTGTATTAATCTGCGCAGGTTGTTTAAATATTTTATAAACAGACATAGTGAGAGAGGAAGTATAATCGAGTTGTATGTTTAAGAATCTCTTTGAAAATTAAACATCAAAAATAACATGGCGTTTTAGGCAAATATACAATGCAAACCTCTTTATAATCGAGACTGTTTTACCATTTATACTCTATTTAGAAGAGAATTTATCGTGTCTCCTGTATAAAACGTAGAGGAAATACAATGTATACACAAAGACCTTTGTGTGCGTCGCATTAAAATTTACTGCACTATCGTTCAAGTGAATTTGCAGTTAAATAGGTTGCCTTTACTCAAATTCCAGATACCATTTATTATTTATTACTTTATGTTATATCAACTTTATTACACTTGCTTTAATTGGGTGTTAAGCTTCGCCGCCGCGTTTATCCTCACGGGTATTAATCATTTAACATCACATATTTTACGCATCGCACATTCATTATTCAACTAAGATAACATCTATGAAACATTACCGTTCCAACAGATTCTACATATTAAAATTATCTATTAATTAATATTATTACATTACATATTACCTGCTACAAATAATTGAAATGATCATTAATTATATTTCCTACAAATTTAGATTATATCAAATTCCTTTCTTTGTTATCAAAGGTTTTGCTTTCTATATCATTTCCTCCCTTAATTTTCTCTAACTATATTTCTGTTTCTTACATTATGCACCCTCTTGTGCATTAATATTTAGTAAGCTGCAGTAGCGTATTGCGTTTATAACTGGGGGAAAGCAAGGATGTAAACATTCTCTCCTCATCTCATAATATTTGAAATCGACTGCAGTTAGTATGAATCATTTTTATTATTTTTTTAATAAATAAGCTAATTGTAGAAATACAGTTTGTAATTTAATATCATAGGTTTTATCAACGCCCACGGATCCCTTAAAAGAGCACTGAAAAATTGAGCTGATCCAAGTTTGGTCGTGAGGGTGGCATTTTTCTAATGTTTTGTTCTATTTAATAGACGTAGTCTGTACCGTAGCTAACAGAATGTTTTTTCTAAATATTTTTTTCTAAAATGACAAGGTTTAGTTATTTGTTTGCAAAGTAAGCGTCAGTGCTCTAACTTTTGAAGTTGATTCTAAATAAATAATAAAAATCTCTCAGGTATGGTGTCGGTTGAGCCAGGGAACCAATTTTCAAAATACAAAGCTTATATGTTGCTTCACGCTAGCAAAAAGTTTGTATTCAAAATGTGCAATTTTTTGGAAAGTTTGCTTTCTAAGTTTTTAGTTCTTCAAAATACTTTTTTTCTGGGTGGTAATTTTTTTCTCCCGTGCTTTGCTTTATTAAGCAATATGTTTGATAACTTTAATAAACTAGTAGCTTCATCTTTATTGGCCAGTTAAAACTACTGACTTGCAATCAATAAAGTCAGTTCCCAGCATACTCATCAAACTGAGAAATTGGATCATAAACAAATGGGCAAAAACTTTAATTACTGTTTTGCACTTAATGAATGAGTTCCCCAATTATCCACCCAAGTGTTTGTGATCAAAAACTAGATGGCAAACACTTGGGCGGCAACTTAAATTAAAACTACTGTCTTGCAATTAATAAACTAAGTGCTCCGTCCACTCACTCAACTGTTTGTGATCAAACAATTGGACCGCAAACAAGTGGCCAGAAACTTTAGTTAAAACTACTGTCTAGCACTCAATGTATGAGTGCCCCAATTCCCTACTTAAGTATTTGTGATCAAGAAATTTGATCACAAACACTTGGGCGGGTGGGCGGCAATTCAAGTTAAAACTAAAATCAATAAACTAAGTGCTCTGCCCACTCACTTAAGTGATTGTAATTAAGAAATTGGACCACAAACAAGTGGCCGAAAACTCCAGTTAAAACCTAGCACTCGATGAATGAGTGCCCCAATTACCTACCAAAACCTACGGGAACTCAAGTTAAAACTACTATCCTGCAATCAATAAACTGAGTGTCTTTTCCACTTATCTCAATGTTTGTGATTAAAAAAATTGAATCACAAACAAGTGGGCAAAAACTTCAGTTAAAACTACTGTCTTGCACTCAATAAACTTTGTGATAAAAAAATTGGACCACAAACAAATGACCAAAAATTCCAATTAAAACTACTGTCTAGCACTCAATAAATAAGTGCCCCAATCAAAAAATTGGTTCACAAACACTAAGACGGGTGAGCAAAAACTTAAGTTAAAACTACTGTCTTGCAATCAATAAACTGAGAGTCCCATCCACTCACCCCAGTGTTTGTGATCAAAAAATTAGACCACAAACATGTGGGCAAATTTTTTTAGTTAAAACTACTGTATAGCACTCAATGGATGAGTGCCCAAATCACCCACACAAGTGTTTGTGATCAAAAAATTAGATTACAAACACTTGAGTAAGTAGGCGAAAACTCCAATTAAAACTACGTTCTAACACTCAATGAATGAGGCCACCTACCCATGTGTTTATGATCAAGAATTTGATTCACAAACACTTAGTCGGGTTGGCGGAAACTCAAATTTGTAGTAATTTCCGCCCCTAAAAGTAGGTAAATTTTCATAAAAAAATTTCAGGTATTGCGCACAAGTAGTTTTCCAGACTGGTAAACACTGAGGGTAGCCCGGCAGTCTTAAGTAGACCAAAAGAGTTTTTGGTTTAACCTTGAATAGTAGCGAGCAAACTCTACAGTAACTTTTTAGGCAAAAACATTGTTTCCACTAAAACTAACATCAACCAATAAGGTACAAAAAACATCTACCGACTGCGATTAGCCAGGATCAAATTCCATCGTTATATTTAAGGTCATAATACTTCCTCCGCATTCACTTAAACTGAGATAAACTAAAAAAATGTGTCTAAAAGACATCTCTACCGTCCGCAATAGAACAAGTCATCTAATTCAGCATGTCCCATATCTTGAAAGGTGATTTCTTTAACCTCCGCCACTGACCTGCATCTATCGGCCGCAATAGTTTAGGCGTACCAACCGGAAAAACATTTCCAACCACTTCCGCCAAGACTTTGTGGTACTCTAGAAGGTAACCACTACCACCATCGTCAAAACACAATGGCCTGAAAAGACAGTCCCAAGAAGCTCCGTTTGTCCGTTTTTGTACGCCGACAAACGCCCAAGTGATTTAACAAAACAAAAAGTATTGCAAACTGTCAAAAAAGTGTTACAAACTATAAACTTTAAAAAAAGAACAAAAATTACAAGAAAAACAAGCAAAATTGTCAAAAAAATGTTAACTGTCAAAAATGTGTCAAAAAAATGCTACAAACTGTAAAATTGAAGGAAATTGATGATATTTATCCAAACTGTGAAAATAATGCTCCAAACTGCAAAAACAGTTAAATAAATTAATTTAAATAAGGTTTTAACTAAAAAACAAAGTAACTTTAGCGCAAAACTGTAATAAAACAAAAACTAATTGAGCGAGATTAATCAAATTTGCTCATAATTAGAAGAAGTAATATACAAACATTTTGAATTTAAAAAAATTGTTATATTTTTACGTCAAAATAATTTTTTTACGGTTTTTTAACTTAAAAACGAGAAAATAGTCTGATGTAAAACAAAAACTAATCAAACGAGTTTAATAAAACTTGCTGATTATCAGTAGAACATACAAACAAAATTTTTAAAGTATTATAAATTGTGAAATTTTCACGTTAACATAATTTTTTTGAGGTTTTTTACTAAAAAAAACGGAAAAATATAGTATAACTGGAATAAAACAAAAACTTATTGGGCAATTTCGATTAAATTTGCTGATTGTTAGAAAAAGGTATTGCAAAATCTTTTAAATCATTAAAAATTGCCGCCAAAATTATTTTTTTAAGGTTTTTTTACTGAAAAACGAAAAAAATGTTACATAAATTGCAGTAAAACAAAAATTAGTAAGGCAATTTTTATAAAACTTGCTCGTTATCACTAGAAGATATAGCTAAACATTTTAAATCAATAAAAATAGTTAAATTTTTACGTTAACATAATTTTTTTGAGGATTCTTACTGAAAAACGGAAAAATACGGCCTAAAACTGCTGTAAAACAAAAACTTATTGGACAATTTTAATCAAATTTGCTGACTATGATTAGAAAATATAAACAAACATTTTGAATTAAAAAAAATTGTCAAAATTTTACGCCAAAATAAATTTTTACGGTTTATTACTACAAAAACAAAAAAAATGTGGCGTAAAACTGCCGTAAATCAAAAACTAATTGAGCGATTTTAATCAAATTTGCTCATTATTAGAAGAAGTAATAATCAAACATTTTGAATTGAAAAAAATTGTTATGTTTTTACGTCAAATTAATTTTTTACGGTTTTTTAACCTAAAAACGGAAAAATAGTTCCGTAAAACTCTTGAAAAATAAAAACTAACCAAACGATTTTAATCAAACTTGCCGATTATCAATATAATATATAGACAAACATTTAAAAAAAAATTATTTTTACGTTAACATAATTTTTTGAGATTTTTTACTAAAAAACGGAGAAATATGGCGTATAACTAAAATAAAACAAAAACTATTTGGGCGATATTAATTAAACTTGCTGATTATTAGTATAAGGTAAAGCAAAATGTTTCAAATCAACAAAAACGCCGTATTTTTAAGTCAAAATAATTTTTTTACGGTTTTTTAACCCAGAAACGGAAATATGTTGCGTAAAACTGATGTAAAACAAAAACTAACCAAACGATTTTAATCAAACTTACTGATTATCAGTAGAATATATAGACAAACATTTTAAAATATTATAAATTGTGAAATTTTTACGTTAACATAATTTTTTTTTAATCTTTTACTAGAAAACGGAGAAATATGGCGTATAACCAAAATAAAACAAAAACTATTTGGGTAATTTTAATTAAACTTGCTGCTTATTAGTAGAAGATATAGTAAAATCTTTTAAATCAAAAAAAACGCCGTATTTTTACGCTAAAATTATTTTTTTCAAGTTTTTTCACTAAAAAACGAGAAAAATGTTACATAAATTGCAGTAAAACAAAAATTAGTCGGTCAATTTTCATAAAACTTGCTTGTTATTAGTAGAAGATATAGTTAAACGTTTTAAATTAATAAAATTGTTAAATTTTTACGTCAACATAATTTTTTTGAAGTTTTTTACTGAAAAAACGGAGAAATATGGTGTATAACTAGAATAAAACAAAAATTATTCAAGCAATTTTAATTAAACTTGCTGATTATTAGTATAAGGTATAACAAAATCTTTTAATCGACAAAAATGGCGTATTTTCATGCCAAAATAATTTTGTTTAAGTTCTTTAACTGAAAAACGGAAAAAATGTTACATAAATTGCAATAAAACAAAAATTAGTCGGGCAATTTTTATAAAACTTGCTTGTTATTTCTAGAAGATATAGTTAAACATTTTAAAATAATAACAATTGTTAAATTTTTACGTCAACATAATTTTTTTTAAGTTTTTTACTAAAAAATTGAGAAATATGGCGTAAAACTGCTGTAAAACAAAAACTAATAAGACAACTTTGATCAAATTTGCTGATTGTTATTAGAAGATGCAGACAAACATTTTGAATTAAAAAAATATCAACAGTTTACGCCAAAATAAATTTGTACGGTTTATCACTACAATAACAAGAAAATTGTAGCGTAAAACTGCCGTAAATAAAAAATTAATTGAGCAATTTTAATCAAATTTGCTCATTATTATTTGAAGTAATGAACAAACATTTTAAATTAAGAAAAATTGTTATATTTTTACATCAAAATGATTTTTTACGGTTTTTTAACCTAAAAACGGGAAAAAAGTTGCGTAAAACTAAAGTAAAACAAAAACTAACCAAACGATTTTAATCAAACTTGCTGATTATTAGTAGAATATATAGACAAACATTTTAAAAAATTATAAATTCTAAAAATTTTACGTTAACATAATTTTTTTGAGGTTTTTTTTTAAAAAACAGAAAAATATGGCGTATAACTAGAATAAAACAAAAACTATTTGAGCAATTTTAATTAAACTTGCTGATTATTAGTAGAAGATATAGTAAAACTTTTTAAATCAAGAAAAACGCCGAATTTTTACGCCAAAATTATTTTTTTCAAGTTTTTTCACTAAAAAACGAGAAAAATGTTACATAAATTGCAGTAAAACAAAAATTAGTCGGTCAATTTTTATAAAACTTGCTTGTTATTAGTAGAAGATATAGTTAAACGTTTTAAATTAGAAAAATTGTTAAATTTTTACGTCAACTTAATTTTTTTGTGGTTTTTTTACTGAAAAAACAGAGAAATATGGCGTATAACTGAAATAAAACAAAAACTATTCAAGTAATTTTAATTAAATTTGCTGATTATTAGTATAAGGTATAACAAAATCTTTTAAATCAACAAAAATGCCGTATTTTCACGCCAAAATTATTTAAGTTCTTTAACTGAAAAACGGAAAAAATGTTACATAAATTGCAATAAAACAAAAATTAGTAAAGCAATTTTTATAAAACTTGCTTGTTATCCCTAGAAGATATAGTTAAACATTTTAAATTAATCCTTTAATATTTAAATAATTTTAAAATAATCATTTATAATTACCCATAAACAAAAATTTTTTAAAAATAATAAAAATCAAAAATCCCTAAATTATTTAAACTCAATTAAACTAAATCTCCAATATAATAATTTTTTTTTTTTAAATCGATTTATAGAAAATAAAAAAAATAATTTTTACAATTGTTAAATTTTTACGTAACATAATTTTTTTTAAGTTTTTTACTAAAAAATTGAGAAATATAGCGTAAAACTGCTGTAAAACAAAAACTAATTGGACAACTTTAATCAAATTTGCTTATTATTATTAGAAGATACAGACAAACATTTTGAATTAAAAAAATGTCAACAGCTTACGCCAAAATAATTTTTTACGGTTTATTACTACAAAAACAAAAAAATTGTAGCGTAAAACTGCCGTAAATAAAAAATTAATTGAGCAATTTTAATCAAATTTGCTCATTATTATTAGAAGTAATGAACAAACATTTTAAATTAAGAAAAATTGTTATATTTTTACATCAAAATGATTTTTTACGGTTTTTTAACCTAAAAACGGAAAAAAAGTTGCGTAAAACTAAAGTAAAACAAAAACTAACCAAACGATTTTAATCAAACTTGCTGATTATCAGTAGAATATATAGACAAACATTTTAAAATATTATAAATTCTAAAATTTTGAGGTTTATTCTAAAAAACAGAAAAATATGGTGTAAAACTGGAATAAAACAAAAACTATTTAGGCACATTTAATTAAACTTGCTGATTGTTAATACAAAGTACAGCAAAATCTTTTAAATCAACAAAAAGACCGTATTTTTACGCTAAAATTATTTTTTTACTGAAAAACGGGAAAAATGTTACATAAATTGCAGTAAAACAAAAGTTACTCGGGCAGTTTTTTTAAAACTTGCTCGTTATCACTAAAAGATATAGTTAAGGATTTTAAATTAATAAAAATTGTTACAGTTTATTACTACAAAGAAAATTTTGGCTGCCGTAAATGCCGTAAATCAAAAACTAATTAATCGATTTCAATTAAATTTGTTGATTTTTAGTTGAAGATTAAGAAAAACGTTTTGAATTGACAAAAGTCATATTTCTAGCATAAAAAATCTATTAGTTTATTCAAATTTTGCAGTAACAACAACAGATTCTGTAAAATTATGTTTTTGGCAATATTTGGCGCTGAATTCATAGCAAAAGAATATTTGCAACTTATTAAAATTTTACGACTTCATAGATTTGATCATAGAACACTAGATTTTAATTTATTATTTTTTGGCAACATTTGGCGCTGTATTCATATCAAACATATATTAACAATTTATTAAAATTTTACTACTTAATAAATTAGATCAAACACACTATATTATTATGCTTTAAGCAATACTTGGCGCTGTATTTATAGCAAACGTATATTTGTAGTTTAGTTTAAACAACAATAAATACCTTTGGCAATGTTTGGCGCTGTATTCACAGCAAAAGCAATACCAAAACAATAAAATTTAAAAAAAAAACATAATAATAAATAAGCAATTATTAGTATAAATCCCACAATAAATTGAACGTTAGTTAGATTCTAAAGTTTTCATAATTTTAAAATAAATATAAAAAAAATAAAAATTGAAAAAATGTAATCAATAAATTCTATGAAGAATATTCTTAATAATATTTTTATATGCAGTAGTTGAGTTCTAAGCATTGAAATCTCAATACTTCAATTTTTTTACATTTTCTGGTTCAGATTGTATGCTACTACAATCATAAAACGAATTGAAGACGAATCAATATTGCAATACAGTTTTTTTTTATTAATTTAAAATATAAATATTGATTTAAGAAGACCTATTTTATATAAAAATTGTTAAAGTTAATTTGGGTATATTTACTTTAATATAATTTAAAATTTGCGCTCCGGTATTAAACTAATTTCTTATTTAATTTAAATCCAATCAAGAGTATATTTTAAATATGTAAATCCGTAAGCGTGATAAATAAAAAAGTAATTTAGGTTAAAATTGTCGTGAAGTTGCGCACAAGCTAATGATGTAAAATAGCATAACGTACATTCTGAAGAGGCAATTTGAATACAATGCGTGCAATTTGATGTCGTCGGCGACTAAATAAATGTACACGAATGCACCTGCCTTGACAATACATAGCATGAACTATTCAAAACTCTATACTTTTTCTCTTTGAGCAAAAAGAATTTAGTAATTTAAGAATGGAAATAATGAATAAAATAGTAGTAGTATGATTATGTATGATATACACATGGCCATATTTTTTGATGCTACAAATGATGTAGTATTGTAAAGGAAATGGATATAAACTTGCTCTACTGGATATAGATGTAGCGGAGACGACGCCGTAGGATGCTGCTGTAGGTTAACAACAGGAGAGTAGTAGGAACTGTGCCACAACGGGATTCACCGATCTCGCATATGTGATGATAAAAGTTTGTTGTAATAAACGTCACCAGTTGTTTACTTCGTTCATATTACAAGTTCAAAACGTTTTGATCTTTATTGTTGTAACCTCCGTCGCAAAGTGAACACAATGAAATAAAACTAATACAAACAGAAAATATTTTTCCTTTGAGATACTAAAAATAGATGCGATAGAACATGTCAGCTTGTACCACAATATGTATCAAATCAATTTTACAATTTTATTAATATGTAATGATGTGAGAAATATATAATACATGAAGTATGCACTTAATTTGCGGCATTTCTGGCAAACTGTCGTTGTGAAGCAACCAATATTTCAGAACTATTCCTTGATCTCGCACCAGTGGTAGTGAAATGCCGAAGTAATTATATATTGATAAATTGAAGTGGAGCTCTCAAAAGGATCCTGTGCTGCTGGCAACAGAAAACTGACTGCGGAGTTTTGAATTGCATTACTCAAGTTCGAGAGCTCGCGCTCCCTCCCTTCTTGCCGTCAGTCAAAATATTACCTTCTGATAATTGTAAGGGAGGGAGCAAACTATATTTATTAAGGGTCGCCAATTAATCGCGGTACTTTTTATTGCGCAGTCAATTCAAATCAAAGCTGTATAATTTTATTTAGCTTCATTTACATAGAACTGGGGAAGACAATTAAGCAAATTGTTTAAGCAACGCGTTCTTATATTTTGTCGCGATCGATAAATCGGCAAATTGAACATGTGTTGTGTGCCGGGGGGCGAACAGCGAATCAGCCACTTTTATTAGATTAACGTTTAACTGTTTTATATAGGTAATTGTCTGTGCACGGGTTATTAAGCTAAATGGTGGCGTGCTAGACTTCATAAAGTTCACACTCGTAGCGTGTCAGTGTCACTTAGAATCAATGTAACGGCATGTCGAAACGGAATGAATTGCCGCGATCGAATAGGACGGATTTGGACTACAACCTACTGCCCAAATCGAGATCGTCTTCTTCAAACTGATGACTGCCGACTGCTGAGACTCGATACGTCTCTAAACGACCCTTGCGCTACGAGGAAACTGTCTCGACTGCATCTTACGAGAACTCTCGTCCAGGGGCCAATTTATCATCTCTTTTCTTTTGCGGAACCACCGATGACATAAAGCACAGAAAAAGATTACAATTTCATTAAAGCAGGTAGGAGGGCGTTTGTTAAATGAAGCCTCTGCAATCGGAATTAATCCTGAGTGCAAACTCGTAGCTCTCTGAGATAATGCAGCTGGGATTTGATTGTAGGATGTTAAGATGTAGTCGTTCGCACCGTCTGCCAACCTTACTCTATATTATGTCAACAAAGTCGAAGCAAATAATTTCAAGTTGCATGCACTATTATATTATCAACATACCTAACCATTACAATACAGTAACAACTATCCCGCAGCGGAACGGCCGCTGCACCGCCACTGGAAGTAACGGCCCTTTATTACAACCGCCCATACGCGGTTTGCATACGACACGCTACGTGAATATGTTTGCGATGTAATTGTAAGTTTACATAGCCGCTTAAATTATTCGCCTTCTTGTCGGTTGTAACCGAGTTTTGTTCTGGATTACACTGGTATAAAACATTCAATCCTAGATTTACCTTGCTCCCAAACAATTGTTGTTATATTCCCAGGACACACTACAGGCCGGTCGCTACTATTACTACTACTAACTAAAATCCAACGTTCTCTCAACGCTTAACACCGCACTGCAGCATCTTACCGATTATTCCATAATGCATGCGTGCGAGAAGAGCTTGGCTCATTACAAAATTATCTCAAGTCTCGTGTATCTATAGATGTTCAAAATAGAATTTCATCACGTCGTTCGGGGCAAAATTGTTAAGGTTAGTTAGCGATGTACAGCTTCTCTCATTGCGCAGTGTAAATTATACCGTTTCAACGGATGATTTCATTAAGCATCCTGCAAAAACGTATGAATAGACCGGCTTATGTCTACATAACGTTATTAAATTATGTCCGCGCTATCTAAATTCTTCAACATCACACGATGTCATTCATTACATGTCGATGTCCAATGAAATATATCAAAGCTATTACTGTAAATATGTTCTTCGGTTACGGGGACATACACCCTCGAAAATCCTAATCATGACTAATACTTTTTCAGTTCATACGCCTCATTTGATCAAACTGTGATGATGGATCTTTTCTAACATATATGAAAGAAATAACGTTTGGGATACGACAATATGTCATCTTAAGCTAGTATGTTATGAATCTCTCCTACAAAAGATAAATTGTTCAATCAATAATCACTTATTTATCAATTAAATTATATATTTGAACAAAATTCTAAATATATTTAATGCAATTCAAAACTTTTCATCGTTTCATCAATATGCATTAAAAATATAAAATTTTATGCAAATTATCTTTCCAATTGATGAGATGCTAGATACACTGATGAGGGGTGCTTACCCTAAAATACTGATGGAAAATATAATTTGAATAAATATTTAAAAAATGTTGATATAATATATTATTTATTTCAACGAATAATTTCATAAGAGGTGTTGAATTGTTAAATACCTACATGAGTACGCTGCTTTGCATATCGCCGCTAATCCATAAAGTACGTGAAAATATGAGGTAATTACTTAACAATATAATACCGTTTAACTTAATTTGACATTTATGTGTCCTGGTGAATAATATATGTCGGATTTTTAGGTAATAAAACTTTGTGGGTTTTAGTTAACATTAAATTACATAAACTAGTAATATAAAAAAAGTTTTATAAAATAAAAATTGTATGCTTTTCACAAATTATAATGAGATATAACATATTTTTATATATTTTTTTAACAAACTAAAATAACGAAAATTTGCGGTGGTTTGATTGTGGCTTTGACTGAACTAGATTATTATTTTATTGCATGGCTACACAAAAATGTTGGGGGGAGAATTGTTAAAAATATCAGATTGTGATCAAAGGTCTCTAATTTAAACCAGAAATTTAAAAAAATACATTCAAACTTAATGAATAATTTTATGTCAACTGCCTCTTCACCCAGTGTAAGAAACATACATTAGTGTTTCACGGAATTGAACAAAGATGGTGGACGAGACAGACGTTATCAAAGAAAGTGCCAATAAAAATCTATGCAAATGTGGCGCAACCGCGATAACTGGACCTAAATGTGTAAATTGTGGAACAACCTATCATCAGTCGTGTTCCAAAAAGTACAAAGATATCAAATTAATTGATGAAGATAATATTCAATGTTGTGAAAATAATGTCATCGAAATATCAAAGGAAAATTTTTTAATGGAGAACCAACTGCTTAAAAAGCTTATCAAGGAAATGGAAGAAAGGTATACACTTAGCAAAGAAATTAATATATTACTTAAATTTAAAATAACTACTTTGGAAGAAAGGTTAAGTAAACATAAACAATCAAACAGCAATAGCGACATCTCTGGTCCGATAACAAAACCTGCTAAGTCGCAAATAACAGAAAATAAAAATCAGAAAAGCGTAAATGTTTCTGACTTACCAACTAACACAAAACAAACTTATGCAAACATTACAATAGATGGCAATACTTTAACTGAATTAATAAATAAAACAAAAAATATAATACACAATACTCAAGAAACTAATAAAATTTAAAATGATGAATTTAAAACAATCACATACAAACCAAATAAATATATTATAATTGGAAAAGCAATTAATACCGAAACTATTAAAGCATCTGAAAAGATAGGACTGCATGTAGATAAACAGAAAATAACATAATGGAATATTTAAAAACAAATGTAAAAAAATAACATCGAAATGGCCAGATGAATATTCTTTATTCCATTTGACGTTCCAAATAAATAATCTAGATAGCATTAAAAATCCTGAAATACGGCCAGTAGGTGTAAAGATAAATCGTTTTTTCTTTAACAAAAGGCAACAAAACCGAAAACAAAATTAAAATATTACATCAAAACATAGGTTGCTTAACAAATAAAATAAACTTTTTACAAAGTATAGCAAACCTGTTAAACCTAAATATAATTGCCGTAAGTGAACATTGGTTACGAAAAGAAAATGAACATCTATATCAAGATTTTAACTTAGTAAGCTGTTTTAGTAGAAAAAAATATATTCGTGGAGGTGTATGTATATATGTTAAAAAAGACATTAATGCAATAACAATAAAACAACTAAACGATTGAAAAAATATGTGAGATTGCTGATATATTTATTGATAAATTAAACTTAATTGTTTTATGCACTTATAGAACACCATCTACTAATATAGATGAATACCTTCTAGTCCTAGACGCTGCGCTAACGTATATAGAGCAACATTACAAAGCCGACATAAACATTATATTAGCTGGCGATACTAACGTAGATCTAAATAAATTATCAAACAATCAAAAAAATTTATCTAATCTACTAAAGGAGCACGGCCTGAAAAGAACAATATATGAACCAACAAGATTTGACAAAAAATCTAGTTCTTGTATAGATAATATATTCACAAATTTAATATCTTATCAATCATATAATTATAGAAGCGTAATATCTGATCATGAAGCACAAGTAATTGAATTTTCTGCATCAATCTCTAATTCCAAAGACAGTTGTAAGCGAGTCAGACATTTTACAACAGAAAATAAAGCTCAATTCATAGAATATCTAAATCAAGAGAAATGGAATAATTTACAATACATAAAACAATCAGATGATCAATTTACTTTCTTTCACAACACATTGCTGATGTACTACAATGCTTCATTTTCACATAAATATAAATAAGCAATTAAAAAGAAACCTATGAATGAATCTCTACATCTACGTGAATGCAGACTTACGCTAGAGTTAATATATAGTGCCTATGTAGATAGAAATATTATACAACTAAAACAAACATATTTAAGTTATAAAAAGTATTATATAAAATTAGTAGAAGAAGAACATCGACAGCTAAATTTAAATAAAATTATTCAATCAGAAAATAAAACTAAAACTCTTTGGAAAATTGTAAAAGAAGAAACTGGAAAAACTAAAAAGCAGATTTTTCCATCTAACGCTCCAAGCAGCAAAAAATTTAATAGTTATTTCTGTAATGTTGCTCAGAATCTCTATAAGGAACTTCCACATTCATGTATAACTGCTACAGATTATATTAACTCCAACATAAATTTAAACTTTTTCATTCAACCAACGGATAAATTTAAAATTGAAAGAATTTCTAAATCAATCAAAACAAAACAAACTAAAGATATTTACGATTTTGATACAGCAATCATGAAAACCATAATACCATCTTTTTCAACAATATTATCAGATATTTTTAATTACTGCATCAAAGAAGGAAAATTTCCTGATGTTTTAAAACTAGCCAGAGTTGTTCCTATATATAAAACAGGCAATGAGAGTGAAATAAATAACTATAAACCAATATCCATTTTGCCAGCTTTCTCAAAAAAATTTGAAAAACATATATATGTCAGAATATTAGTTTCTAGAAAAACAAAATATTTTAACATTGATATATTAGTAGAACATATATCTATTGCCTTGGAAAATAGGAAAAAATGTGCCTGTACTTTTTTTTCGATTTAACAAAAGCATTCGACTGTATGAAACATGACATACTTTGGATAAACTTTCTTTCTATGGTATAAAAGGACTACCGTTAAATTTAATAAAAAGTTATTTATCAAACAGGCGTCAAATAGTAACTTTTAACAATCTTTAAAGCAACACAAAATCAATCAGCGATGGTGTACCACTGGGATCAATTTTGGGTCCATACTTTTCTTGTTGTATATAAATGATTTGCCAACCTCTATAGAAACTACGTCTATTCTCTTTGCCGATGATACAACCTTTTTCCAAGGATCCGACAAACTACTGGACTTATTAGAAAAAAGTTTAAAATCAAAAGAAGATATGAAGAACTGGTGCGTTGCAAATAAACTTACACTTAACGAGTTTACAACAATGACACTACAATTCCAATGTTCCGGTGGTTTGAAAACTAAGAAAACTGCAAAATTTTAGGCCTGACACTTGATAGTATGGTATCTTGGCGTGATCATCTGGGCTGCTTAGAAACCAAATTATCAAAATCCATTTATTTAATAAGAAGATTGCGACAAACAATAGGACACCATGCAGCTAAAATTGCTTATTTCACTCAGTTTCATTCAGTTATGGTATATGCTATCGAAGTATGGGGAAATGCTGCAAAAATACATATCAACAAATTATTATTATTGCAAAAACAAGCTGTATTGAAGGTTTGAGATACGATGTGCACTGCATAGCCACTTTTCAAAAAACATGGATTCCTAACCGTCATCTCGGCATTTATATTTGCACAAGTTTTATATATATTATACCTTTTATGTATAATAACAAGCATTTATCAAAGTTTGCAACACAAGAATTTAGTTTGAGCTTGCAACACAAGCAAAAAAGTTTTTTTTTGTTTTTCTAAGGAAAACAACTTGAGTTACGAGTTTTTGTTTAGGCAGAGCATTTGCTGTTAACAGCTATAATATATAGCCAACAAATGCTTTTTCGCCATCCTAAACGGCTTTAAAATTATTTTTAGATGTTTTATTATTAAACTGAAGTATAAAATGTTAAAACAATTAGTTTCAGACACCTTAAATTGTAACTAAGAGTCAATTTTACGTTAGAAATTTTACACTCTATGGCTACTCAAACTAATCAAAAACTTGGTTTTTTAATTTTTTGGATTTGTAATCAGATAAACAATTTACGTTAAAAACTAAACTTGTAATCAGAAGTTAATTTAGCGTTAGAAAGTACAAAAAACAAATTTTAAAAAATCAATACCAAAAATAAAGTTTAGTTTTAATAAATTTAGGGACTTTTAATAAAAATTTAACTTTCTTTTGATTGGCAAAAAAACTTTTTAATTTACAAACTCTTGCTTTGGCATGCCAACTACCACTGTTGGTAGCTTACTACACAAGAACCTGTCTTCTCTCTAGACGTAAGTAGTTTCAAACTATATAGCCACAAAAATTAATAAAAATTTTGTTTTTTATTTTTTTTTTAAATAAACAAAAAATATTAAAAGTATTAAAAAATCAATACCGGAATCATAATTATTAAATCAATTTTAATTTAGTTTTTATTATTTTTTTTTAAAACCAAAAAAATTACAAGAATTAGTCCAAAGTCGTTCTTTGTTTGGCAAAGAAAAAGAAAAAGGATGCACGGACAAAATTCCGTGCAAAATATTGTTATAAAATACCATTTGGCAACATACAAACCTAAAATGTCAAAAATTGGTCATAGACTGTTGCTAAGTGCAAAATTCTATTTATAAAAAGTCAAAATAGCTATAATAAGGCAATTCCACATCAAGTGAGCAGTCCATTTCACGCAACCCTCTCCGATTTAGCTCAAATGTACACTTATTTGATTAAAAAATGGTTTTGTGCGTTCAAGAAGCTCTAGAGCGAAAACTACCACTAGTGTAAGAAAATTTGTTTAAGCATCTTAAAGTACATACTTTTAGCTTTAGCCTTTGCTCAAACTTTGAAGTCTTAATCGGTGGCAACTTTTGAGAAATGAATTTTTGAAAAAAAAAACTGAGCACTGCATTTGATTCCTTGGAAAATTTCCCATCGGTTATAACTATTCTAAAATTTTTCCAGGCTAAAATGCAATTAAGATAAATAAAGTTAAAAGTTGAACTTAAAAACTGCCGTAAAATTCAATTGGCTCTACAAAGCAAACTATGTGACTAAAAGTCTGAAATTTGCCATGAAGTCATATTTTGGGTACTCAAATAAGTGTACAAAATTTGAGCTAAATCGGAGAAAGTCGCGTAAAATAGACTGCTCACTTGACGTGGAATTGCCCTATATCAGATTATAAAATATTGACAGTTAAAAAGTGCAAAATTTTATTTAAAAAATGTCAAAAATAACAAAAATAAGAAATAATCAAAATACAGTCAAAAATATATAAAAAATGCAAAAATCGATTTTAAAAAATAAATAAAAATAGTAAAATGCCATGAAACATCAAAGTAAAGTCTTTTAGACAAAAATCCGCTCTCAAAAGTAGCAAAATTCTATTTATAGAATGTCAAAAATAGCAAAATTTGGTTATTAGGTATAAAAATGTTGTAAAAAATCATCAAAATTTGTTCATAAACTGTTAAAATCAAAATTCTATTTCAAAAATATAAAAAAAAATATTTTTTTTTAACTAAAAAATAAATTTAAAAAAAATTGATTAATTCTAGACTTTTTGGCTGGCAAACCAAAGTACAAATCTACTTAAAGCCCGCAACCCTACGTGTTTTGTTTTGCAGTATATTATATTATTTTAACTTTATTTATAAAAAGTCAAAAATAACAAAATTCGGTCATAAAACATTAAAATATTTTCATTAATTCTGACTAAAAACGGCAAAAAATGCAAAAATTTATTTAAAAATTACAAAGTCTAGCATCAAAACATTAAAATATTGTCAGAAAGCACCAGATCCAGCCATAAAAAAAGGTTTAAAAGTGTAAAAAAAGTTCATGAAATTTCAAAAACAGCAAAATTCGGTCATAAAATATCCAAAAAAATATTTAAAAAATACCAAAATTTGGCCATAAACTGTTAAAAAAATTAAAATTATGTTTATAAAATATCAAAAATAATAAAATCCGGTCATAAAATAACAAAATATTGCAAAAATGTACCATAACCTGGCAGAAAAATGTAAAACTCTACTCAGAAAATGTCAAAATCCGGATTAAAACATCAAAAAACTGTTAAAAAACACTAAAATCCGATCATAAACTGTTAAAATGTGTTAAATTCTATTTATTTGAGATTAATCTATAAAGAAAGTAGCAAAATTTGGTCTTTGAACATCAAAATATTATCAAAAAACACCAAAATTTAGTCTTAAACTGTTAAAAATTTAAATGTCTATTCACAAAAAAATAACTAAACTTGGTCATGAAACATTAAAATATTTTTAGATAAAATCAAAATCTGGAAGTTAAAAAGTGCAAAATTTTATTTATAAAACGTCAAAAATGAAAAAAATCAGTTTTAAGACATTAAAATATTGTCAGAAAGCACTAAATCCAACTATTTATAAACAGTAAAAAAGTTTAAAAAATTCATCAAATGTCAAAAACAGCATAAAATATCAAATTATTGTTGAAAAAAACTAAAATCTGTCCATAAACAGTTTCAAAAAAAATTTATAACACATCAAAAATAGAAAAATTTAGTCATAACATTTAAATATTCTCAGAAAATACCTAAATCAAGGTGCCATAAAATGTTAAAAAAACCATAACATGTCAAAAATTCTAAATTCCCGGCTTAAAACATCAAAATAATACAAAACTGTACCAAAATCTGGTAGAAAAATGTAAAATTGTACTCATAAAATGTCAAAATTCAGATTAAAATATCAAAAAATTGTTAGAAAGCACTAAAATCCGGTCATAACTGATAAAAGTTTTACTTATTTGCGATTAGAATAGCAAAATACGGTCTTTAAACATCAAAATATTGTCAAAAACACCAAAAGTTGGTCTTAAACTGTTAAAAATGCAAATGTCTATTTATAAAAAGACAATAATAACGAAATCTGAAAAGTTTATTCATAAAATGTCAAAAATGACAAAATCCAGCCTTAAAACATTAAAATATTGCCAGAAAATACTACATCTAGTCATAAGCTGTTAAAAAGTGTAAAAAACACATAAAATTTCAAAAACAGCAAACTTCGGTCATGAAATATCAAAATATTATTGAAAAAAACAAAATTTGGCCATAAACTGTTAGGAAGATTAAAATTATATTTATAAAACAAAAAATTTGGTTATATAATTTAAATATTCTCAAAAAACAAAAAAAAAGTCTAAAAAAAATTCATAAAATATCAAAAATAGTCAAATTCGGTCATAAAATATCAAAAAAACGCCAAAATGTACCAAAATCCAGCAGAAAAATTTTAAAATTCTACTCATAACATATCAAAATCTAAATTAAAACATAAAAAAATTGTTAGAAAAAACTAAAAACCGATCCAATCTGTTAAACAGTGTAAAGTTCTATTTATTTGAGATTAACTACTTTAGAAATAGAATAGTTAAATCTGGTCTTTGAACATCAAAATATTGTCAAAAAAGACAAAAATGTGATCTTAAACTGTTAAAAATTCAAATCTCTATTTATAAAAAGAAACAAAATTAACTGAATCTGGTCATAAAACATTAAAATATTTTCAAGTAGAATTAAAATCTGGCGATCAAAAAATGCAAAATTTTATTTATAAAATGACAAAAATAACAAAACTTAACATTAAAACATTGTCATAAAACACCAAAAAAGTGTAAAATAGTTTATGAAAACTATTATTAAAAAAAAACAAAATCTGGCCATAAACTGCTAAAAAAAATAAAATTTTATTTATAAAACGTCAAGATAAGAAAAATTTGGTCATCAAATTTAATTATTCTCAGAAAACACTTAAATATGGTATATACCAACTGTTAAAAATTCAAAAATTGTAAAATCCCGTCATAAAATATCAAAATATTGCAAAAATGTACTAATACCCGGCAGAAAAATGTAATATTTTACTTATAAAATGTCAAAATCTGGATTAAAACATTGATTAATTGTTAGAAAACACTAAAATTCAGTCATAAACTGTTGAATAGTGTAAAGTTCTACTTATTTAAAAGTAGAATAGCAAAATCCGGTCTTTAAACATCAAAATATTGTCAAAAAGCACCAAAATTTGGTCTTAATCTGTCAAAAAAAAAAAATCTAGTATTAGAAAAACAAAATATTGTTATAAAGTACCAATATTTAGTAAGGTACAAACATAAAATATCAAAATTTGGTCATAGACTGGTGATAAGTTCAAAATTCTATTTATAAAAAGTCAAAAATAGCAATATCAGATTGTAAAATCTTATATTGTAAGAAAAAAACAAAATCAAGCTATTGACTGTTAAAAAATGCAAAATTCTAATTAAAAAATGTCAAAAATAAACAAAAATAAGTTATAAAATGTTAAAATTTTTATAGAAAGAATCAAAATAAGTCAAAAATAAGTGAAAAATGCAAAAATCTACTTTAAAAAAAAATTAGTAAAATTGAGCCATGAAACATCAAAGTAAAGTCAAAAAGTATCAAAATCCGCCCATAAACTGTTGAAAAATATAAAAAATAAGAATGAAATCTCAAAAGTAGCAATCTGGCTATGAAATATCAACATATTGTTAGAAAAAACCATAATCTGCTAAAAAGTGCAAAATTCTATTTATAGAATGTCAAAAATAGCAAAATTTGGTTATTAGGTATAAAAATGTTGTAAGAAATCATCAAAATTTGTTCATAAACTGTTAAAATGCAAAATTCTACTTCAAAAATATAAGAAAATATATTTTTTTTTAACTAAAAAATAAATTAAAAAAAAATTGATTAATTCTGGACCTTTTGGCTGGCAACCCAAAGTACAAATATACTTAAAACCTGCAACCCTACTTGTTTTGTTCTGCAGTATATTATATTATTTTAACTTATATATAACAAAATAAAACATTAAAATATTATCATTAAATTCTGGCCAAAAACGGTCAAAAAGTGCAAAAATTTATATAAAAATAACAAAATCTAGCATCAAAACAATAAAATATTGCCAGAAAGCACCAAATCCAGTCATAAACTGTTAGAAAGTGTAAAAAAAAATATAAAATCTCAAAAACAAGAATATTCGGTCATAAAATATTATTAAAAAAATACCAAACTTTGGCCATAAACTGTTAAAAAGTTTAAAATTATGTTTATAAAATGTCAAAAATAATAAAATTCGGTCATAAAATATCAAAATATTGCAAAAATGTACCATAATCTGGCAGAAAAATATAAAACTCTACTCAGAAAATGTCAAAATCCGGATTAAAACATCAAAAAACTGTTAAAAAACACTAAAATCCGATCATAAACTGTTAAAAAGTGTTTAATTCTATTTATTAGAGATTAATTTATAAAAAAATAGCAAAATTCGGTCTTTGAACATCAAAATATTATCAAAAAACACCAAAATTTGGTCTTAAACTGTTAAAAATTTAAATGTCTATTCACAAAAAAATAACTAAACTTGGTCATGAAACATTAAAATATTTTTAGATAGAATCAAAATCTAGAAGTGCAAAACTTTATTTATAAAACGTCAAAAATAAGAAAATCCAGCTTTAAGACATTAAAATATTGTCAAAAAGCATTAAATCTAGCTATTTATAAAAATTCATCAAATGTCAAAAACAGCTCAACTTAGTCATAAAGTATCAACTTATTGTTGAAAAAAACTAAAATCTGTCCATTACCAGTTTAAAAAAAAATTTATAACACATCAAAAATAGAAAAATTTAGTCATAACATTTAAATATTCTCAGAAAATACCTAAATCATGTCAAAAATACTAAAACATCAGAATAATACAAAAGTGTACCAAAATTAGGTAGAAAAATGTAAAATTGTACTCAAAAATGTCAAAATTCAGATTAAAACATCAAAAAATTGTTAGAAAGCACTAAAATCCGGTCATAACTAATGAAAAGTTCTACTTATTGGAGATTAGAATAGCAAAATCCGATCTTTAAACATCAAAATATTGCCAAAAAACACCAAAAGTTGGTCTTAAACTGTTAAAAATGCAAGTGTCTATTTATAAAAAGATAATAATAACAAAATCTAAAAATTTTATTCAAAAAATGTCAAAAATGACAAAATTCAGCCTTAAAATATTAAAATATTGCCAGAAAAGTCCAGTCATAAGCTGTTGAAAAGTGTAAAAAACATTACAAAATCTCAAAAACAGCAAAATTTGGTCATGAAATATCAAAATATTATTGAAAAAACCAAAATTTCGCCATAAACTGTTAAAAAGTTTAAAATTCTGCTCAAGAATAGAAAATTTATGTCATATAAATTTAAATATTCTCAAAAAACAAACTAAAAAGTTAAAAAAAAAATCATAAAATGTCAAAAATAGTAAAATCCGGTTATAAAATATCAAAATAACGCCAAAATGTACCAAACTACAGCAGAAAAATGTAAAATTCTACTCATAACATAGCAAAATCTAAATTAAAACATTAAAAAATTGTTAGAAAGCACTAAAATTCGATCATAAACTGTTAAAAAGTGTAAAATTCTATTTATTTGAAATAAATTTTTTGAACATCAAAAAATTGTCAAAAAAGACAAAAATTTGATCTTAAACTGTTAAAAATTCAAATGTCTATTTATAAAAAGAAGAAAATTAACTGAATCTGGTCATAAAAAATATTTTCAGGTAGAATTAAATTCTGGCAGTCAAAAAGTGCAAAAATTTATTTATAAAATGTCATTAAAACATTGTCAAAAAACCAAAAAAGTGTAAAACATTTTATGAAATCTCAAAAACAGCAAAGTTTCATGATTTATCAAACTATTATTTAAAAAAAAAAACAAAATCTGGCCATAAACTGCTAAAAAGTTTAAAATTCTATTTATAAAACGTCAAGATGAGAAATTTGGACATAAATCTTAATTATTCTCAGAAAACACTTAAACATCAAAAAATTGTCAAAAAGCACCAAAATTTGGTCTTAAACGGTCATAAAAACAAAATCTGGTATTAGAACAACAAAATATTGTTAAAAATTACCAATATTTAGCAATAAACAAACATAAAATATCAAAACTTGGCCATAGACTGTTGATAAGTGCAAAATTCTATTTATAAAAGTCAAAATAGCTATATCAGATTAAAAAATATTACAATATGATAAAAAAAAACAAAATCTGGCTATTGACTGTTAAAAAGTGCAAAATTCTAATTAAAAAATGTCAAAAATAACAAAAATAAGTTATAAAATGTTAAAACTTTTACAGAAAAAATGAAAATACAGTCAAAAATAAATAAAAAATGCAAAAATCTATTTAAAAATAAAATAAAATTGAGCCATGAAACATTAAAGTAAAATCAAAAAGTACCAAAATCCGCCCATAATCTGTTGAAAAATGTAAAAAAAATATGAAATCCCAAAAGTAGCAGCATCTGGCTATGAAATATCAACTTATTGTTAGAAAAAACCATAACCTGCCAGAAAATGCAAAATTCTATTTATAGAATGTCAAAAATAGCTAAATTTGATTATTAGGTATAAAAATGTTGTAAGAAATCATCAAAATTTGTTCATAAACTGTTAAAATGCAAAATTCTATTTCTAAAGCATTATATATTTTAGAAATAGAATAAGAAAAATATTTCTTTTAGTTTTTTTAAGTGAAAAATAAATTTTAAATCTATTAATTTTGACCTTCTGGCCTTTTGGCTGGCAACCCAAAGTACAAATATACTTAAAGCCCGCAACCCTACCTGTTTTGTTCTGCAGTATATTAAATAATTTTAACTTTATTTATAAAAAGTCAAAATTAACAAAATCCGGTCATAAAACATTAAAATATTTTCATTAAATTCTGGCCAAAAACGGTCAAAAAGTGCAAAAATTTATATAAAAATAACAAAATCTAGCATCAAAACATTCAAATATTGTCAGAAAGCACCAAATCCAGCCATAAACTGTTAAAAAATGTAAAAAAATTATAAAATCTCAAAAACAGCAAAATTCGGTCATAAAATATGAAAATATTATTGAAAAATTACCAAACTTTGGCCATAAACTGTTAAAAAATTTAAAAATATGTTTATAAAATATCAAAAATAATAAAATCCCGTCATAAAATAACTAAATATTGCAAAAATGTATCATAATCTGGCAGAAAAATGTAAAACTCTACTCAGAAAATGTCAAAATTCGGATTAAAACATCAAAAAATTGTTAAAAAGCATTAAAAATCCGATCACAAACTGTTAAAAAGTGTTAAATTCTTTTTATTTGAGATTAATTTATAAAAAAAATAGCAAAATTCGGTCTTTGAACATCAAAATATTATCAAAAAACACCAAAATTTGGTCATAAAATATCAAAATAATGCCAAAATGTACCAAAACCCAGCAGAAAAATGTAAAATTCTACTCATAACATGTCAAAATCTAAATTAAAACATTCAAAATTTGTTAAAAAGCATTCAAATCCGATCATAAACTGTTAAAAAGTGTAAAATTCAATTTATTTGAGCTGAATTTCTTTAGAAATAGAATAGCTAAATCTGGTCTTTGAACATTAAAATATTGTCAAATATTGTAAGACAAAAATGTGATCTTAAACTGTTAAAATTTCAAATGTCTATTCATAAAAAGACAAAAATAACCAAATCTGGTCAAAAACATTAAATTTTTTTCAGATAGAGTCAAAATCTGGCGGTCAAAAACTGCAAAACCACAAAATCCAGTCTCAAAACATTAAAATATTGTCAGAAAAACAGACAAAAATCCAGCCATAAACTGTAAAAAAAATCATAAAACCTCAAAAACATCTAAATTTGCTCATAAAATATTGTTGAAAAAAACCAAAACCTGGTTATTAACTGTAAAAAAGTTTAAAATTCTAATTATAAACCGTCAAAAATTTTAAAAAAAATGGTAATATTCTCATAAAACATCTAAACTGAGTGAGCCATAAACTGTCAAAAAGTCCAAAAAAAAACATAAATTGTCAAAAATAGTAAATTCATAAACTGTTGAAAAATGTAAAATTCTATTTATTTGAGATTTGAAAAGAGAATAGAAAAACCCAATCTTTGAACATCAAAATATTGTCAAAAAGGACCAAAATTTGGTCTTAAATTGTCAAAAAATCAATTGTCTCATAACTAAATCTTAACATAATAATAATATAATAAAATATTTTCAGATAAAATCAAACTCCGGCCACAAAAACGGTGCAAAATTTCATTCGTAAATGTAAACAGTTGCAAAATTCGGTATTTAAACAGCAAAATATTGTTATAAAGTACTAACATTTTGCAATAAACAAACATAAAAAATCAAAATATTGTTAAAAATAGCAAAATTTAGTCAAAAATCAAAATCCGGCCAAAAATAGTTGAAAAGTGCAAAATTCTATTAAAAAAAAAAAAAAAAACAAAAATAGCAAAATCGAACCTCAAAACATTAAAACAATGTCAGAAAGCACCAAAAACTGTTGAAAAATGTAAAAAAAACATAAAATATTGTTAGTAACATCAAAATATTTTTAAAAACATCAAAATTTAATCTAAAACTGTTAAAAAATCAAATGTTTATACATCAAAACAATGTCAGTAAGCACCAAAATCCGGTTATAAGCTGTTGAATGTAATAAAAATAAAAAATCCTAAAAATAGAAAAATCTTTTAAAAACTAAAAAATAAATATTAAAAATATAATAAGTTAAACTTTCATTTGTTTGCCGACGTTCATGAGTATGAAAGTTGTGTTTTTTTGTTTGTCAATTTAAGCTAGTCAAAACAAACAAAATTGCTTTTTATATTGCAAAAATGTACCAAAATCCGGCAGCAAATTCACTCATAATTTGTCAAAATCCAGATTTAAACATCAAAAAATGATTAGAAAGCACTTAAATCCGGTCATAAACTGTTCAAAAGTTCTATTTAGTTAAGATTAATTACTTTAAAAGTAAAATAGTAAAATCTGGTCATCAAAATATTGTCAAAAAACACCAAAATTTAGCCATAAACTGGTAAAAATGTAAATGTTTATTTATAAAAAATCAAAAATAACTAAATCTGATCATAAAACATTAAAATATTTTCAGATAGAATCAAAGTCTGGCAGTCAAAAAGTGCAAATTTTTTTTATAAAATGTCATAAATGACAAAATCTAGCATTAAGACATTAAAATATTGTCAGAAAGCACCAAATCCAGCCTAAACTGTTAAAAAGTGTAAAAATCTACCTGAAATCTCAAAAACAGCAAAATTCGGTCAAAAAATATCAAAATATTGTTGAAAAAAACTAAAATATGTCCATAAACTGTTAAAATATTTAAAATTCTATTTATAAAATGTCAAAAATAGAAAAATTTTGTTATAAAATTTAAATATTCTCATTTCAGAAAACACCGAAATCAAAGTGCCATAAACTGTTAAAAAATTTATAAAATGTCAAATACACTAAATTCCCAGCATAAAATATCAAAGTAATACAAAATTGTACCAAAATCCAGTAGAAACATGTACAGTTGTACTCATAAAATGTCAAAATCTAGATTAAAACATCAAGATTGTCAGAAAACACCAAAATGTGGTCTTAAACTGTTTAAAACTCAAATGTATATTTATAAAAAGACAAAAATAACTAAATCTGGTCATAAAACATTAGTATATTTTCAGAAAAAAGCAAAATCCAGCTAAAAACGGTGCAACATTTTATTTATAAAATGTAAAAAAATCAAAACCCAGTCTTTGAGCAAGTAGTACCAACATTTAGCAAT
The DNA here is from genome assembly GCA_963932245.1 of Tachinus rufipes. Taxonomy (NCBI): domain Eukaryota; kingdom Metazoa; phylum Arthropoda; class Insecta; order Coleoptera; family Staphylinidae; genus Tachinus; species Tachinus rufipes. Next base: position 74,228,447 of record OZ010750.1, read on the forward strand.
TAACTGTTAAAAAATATTTAAAAAAACTAACATAATCTTAACTAAACCAAAATATAGTTAAAAAAACGGCCAAAAATAGTTGAAAACGCAAAATTTTATTTAAAAAAAAATTAGCAAAATTGGGCATTAAAACATTAAAATAATATTAAAAAGCAAAAAATTCAGCCATAAACTGTTAAAAAGTGTAATAAAATTAATGAAATTTCAAAAACAGCAAAATCTGGCAATAAACTGTTTAAAATTTATAAAACGTCAATAAAAAATGTAGTCAAAAAATTTAAATATTTCATAATGCACCTTAATCGGGCGTGCCATAAACTGTTAAAACTTTTTTTTTTAAATTATAAAATGTCAAAAATAGTAAAATTTAATCATAAAATATAAAAATATTGTAAAAATGTATCAAAATCTAGCAGAAAAATGTAAAATTCTACTTATAAAGTGTCAAAACTAGCCAAATCCGGATTAAAACATCAAAAAATTGTTAGAAAGCACTCAAATTTGGTCATAAACTGTTAAAAAGTGTAAAGTTTGATTTATTAATTACTTTGGAAGTAGAATAGCAAAATCCCATTTTTAAACATCAAAATATTGTCAAAAAGCACCAAAATTTAATCTTAAACTGTTGAAAATACAATAATCTATTCATAAAAAGACAAAAATAACTAAATTAAAACCCGACCAAAAACGATGCAAATTAAAAAAAAAAAAAACAAAATCCGGTCTTTGAACACTAAAATATTGTTATAAACCATCAACATTTGGCAATAAACTGTTGAAAAATGTAAAAACTAACAAAATCCGAACATAAAATACCAAAATTCTGTTAAAAATACTGTTAAACTGTTAAAGCCAAAAATAAATGAAAAGTGCAAAATTCTACTTTAAAAAAAATTAAAATAAGCAAAATCGGGCCTTAAAACATCAAAATCACTTAAATCCAGCCACAAACTGTTGAAAAATGTAAAAAATCACAAAATTAATATCAAAATATTGTTAAAAATGGGAGAAATTGTTAAAAGTTGCAAAATTCTATTATTATTGAATGTCAAAAATAGCAAAATTTGGTTATCAAGTATAAACATGTTTTAATAAATCATCAAAATGTGTTCATAAATTGTTAAAATGCAAAATTCTATTTATAAAATATGTTTAAAAAAAGTTTTTTTTACAAATATTTTTGTGTTATATTTTTACATAGATTAACATTGCTTTTTTTAAGCATCAAGTATTTATTCATAGTTTTGATATTGATTTTGAAATATTTATAAACATTATTTATTTTTTGTTTCAATCATTTCAGTTCAGTAAATGTAATATAATGATTTTTAAATTCAAACAACAATGGTTATGAATTAAATTATATACTCAAATAATGCATATTTATTATTGCACACAAAATGTCACCTGCAATAAAGAAATGCACAGGTAACTTGACATTGCAATGAATATTAATGTAAAATACCAGTAGAAGACAATTGCTCTGAGAATAAATCACTAGACAACTTAAAATATCCTTCCAAGTGAATAACAATGGCATGATATTTGGGCAGAGAAATGGACCACTTTAGAAAAGAAATAGAAGCCATTTAATAAAAATGCAGCAATGAGAATATCTACTCAATCTTCAACAGTTAATTCAATTAGCCAATACCAATAATAATCATAAATAATTTAATTAAGTAAATTGATTCTAAAGTTTCAATATAATTTCTGGCCAATTATTTGAACAAAAAATTAGTAAAAGTTATCTATTGCCAAGGAGACGGAGTCAACAACTTTTTTTTTTATTTATTGAACGTCACACAAGATGCCATTCCACCTATTATGCACCGTGTTGCGTGCCCCTTGCACTACAGGCAGTTGAACTCGAGGTTACGTTCCTGAAAAACACGATAGACGTTTACTGTATTTCGGAAAGTAAATATGGATTTATTTTTCAAAACATTTCAATAAATATTTATAATGTTAGTAAATATCAGTATTGCTAAATAAAAACTTGTTTTTAATGTTGATATAAACTAGTAATTTCAAATTTAATTACTTTAGAGACTTTTGCATCAAAACGATTTCTCTATGAAAGTAATTTCATATTAGAACCGGCAATTACCGCTAGTGCCGCAATTAAAAATACAAGCGTAGAGGTAAATACACGGGCTGTAGCTTCCTCTTAAACGCTTTTGGTTCAAATTTGCAGAACGCTGCAAACATTTGCTAAATATATCATCAGTGCAAATTCTAGGCAAACTGCAAAGATGGGCGACGAGCCGTATCTCACAAAAAAATACTCTTTACAAAGGTTAACATAACGATGATATGGTTATTGAGGTATATCCGTATCTGATCCAGAAGTAAGAGACGTCGTTATAGGAAACCCGAAACGAATGCAATCAAATGTTGAAATTTGTCACGTGAAATTGTTACATTTTTCAGATAACTATTTGTTGCGACTAGCATAAATGTTACAATATCGCATTAATCGCTCGCTGGGAATTATGGCTTATGAAAGCTAATGGGATATTGATTTAGTCGATATATATATGTATGCAGCTACTAGACCACATAGGCCCATTCAATGCCTTGCGTTAAGGCTAATAATTGCTGCAGATATAGCATATCTAACTTGGTGCATCGCATGAGGACCGTCGTTCTCACGATGAACTAATAATTTACAATTACATTAATTCACATTCATTTCAAGTCAAATAAAACGATGTAAATTATACAGTTTAACTTAAAATTATAATAATTTATAGACTGAATCAAATTAATTTGTTATTTTATAATTATAATTGTTACAATCTCAAATACGCAGTGATGCTTTTCTTAAAGATGACTTTTAATCGTCGACAGTAAATAGTGCCGAGCGCTATAAAAAGTATTATTATTGTAATTGCTAAAAAATAAATGTGTGGGTGACACGCAATAATAAAAACTTTCTTAAAATTAAAACTATTGTTTAGACTCTAGGGTAATAAATAAAACAAATAAATATTGTAATTAATACTTTTAAAAATTAATGCATTTATAACAAAGTGCAGAGAATATTATTTTTTGCCTGCATTTCTGCTTTGTACTATACACAAGCAAAACAAACAAAAATTAAATATGTAAATAAATCTATTTACTTACTTTCAAATTTAATATTGCGTAGATATGTAAATGTAACTTTTTGAAATTGAATTTAACGTATGCATATTAATTGATAAAATGTTATCTAGTTAATACAGAAATAATATGTGATAATGCTTTGTTGTTTCAGTAGTGGTGGAGGAGCCGGAGTTCACTGACGTTATCGAGAATATTACAGTTGCTGCAGGCCGAAACGTTAAGTTTGCTTGCTCTGTGAAGAACCTGGGGACCTACAAGGTAAGCAAACACTCTTCCACTCATGACATACTCCGTCTTTTCCTGCCAAATCACAGAAGATAAATAGACATACTAGACAGAGATAGTATTTACACAACGGAATCACTCATATTCCACTCAGGTTCCTAACGAAATTGCCATTTCAATAGCAATAAGTCCGAACGTTCATATTCAATTAACTTTCATTTTATTGCAGTTTCAAAATCAATATATTTTTTTTTAATTTAAATTCAGGAAAGAATTTTAATTAACTTCTGATTCAGTGCGAAATATCGATCATACAAACCGCATCAAAAATATCACATATTCGCCACTCGGTGTAATTTTAAATTTGAAATTGTTATATTGTTACATTACAAATTATTTAACATTGCAATAAAAAATAATTACATCCACAATACTGTTTCATTTCTTATACCTAACATCCGTATACTTAAAATGTTTAAATCAAGAGAAACTCACTAATTGATTATTAGTCCGTTGAAGCTTGGGTATATCTTTATTACCCAATCTGCTTGAGACTCAATTAGAAATTATACTCAAATCGCTGAATTGCTGTTTTAAATTTACTAATTACTTATATATTTCAATAATTATTTGCTTATTACCCTGTCAATTCCTACAAACCAATACCTCCCTACCTCACACCACACGTGCTATTGTAAAAATGTTATGTAGCATGGTTCTTGTCCGAAATTGAATACAGTGCCAGACAGGAAAAGTATAAACATGTAGTAATGTTGTAGTTGGTAGCCAGTTGAATGTGCATATGATAATAAAATTATGCATACGGTAATCTCTACTGCTATACATGTTTGCAGAAAAAGTAATTAAAACAATTCTGAGTGTAGGACAAATTATAGTAGCAGCACACAACAATCAAAATTTGTCCTAGCAGAAAACGGAAAATTGTTGGAACCATTTAAGCAAAATAAACGGTGAATTCAAAATGTGTTTTTTGTTGTCAAATTTACTGATAAACGAAGTACAGATTTAAAAGATTTAGTATTAATAATCAAGCTTGGGTTTTCTAATTTAAGCAAAACGATCATCAATCAAATCACAAGTTTAAATCCTATCTTAGATTATTTTTATAAATTGTTTATGTTTTATTTGATTGCAGTTAGTTGAAACTAACAGAAATTTTGCAGTTAAAGTGAAAGCATTTGTTGGTGAAGTTGTATATGCAAAAGACTTTTTTGTGACCAAAATTTGATTTTGTTGTAGTCAAAGATTTGCAAAGTGTTTTTGCAATATGTACTTTTATAGTAATTGTTGTTGTTTTCAAAATGAAGGTGTTAAGAATGTGTACGGCATTTTTTCAACACTCACTTAAGTAGTTATTTTGTTGCCAAAAACTGTGTGCACAGCAGTTTGTGTTGTTTGCGGTTTGATAGGTGTGATCAAGATGTACAAGTATGTCCAGTGTGATGCTCTCAGAAAAAAACAATGTACCCGGTTATGAGCCTTACGGCCGCCAGGGGCGTTAACCATTTATAATACAAGTTTAGTTTACAAACCGCTTAACACAACACAAATCCTACTCTTAACATCTGCCTACTAACATCTTAAAGAAAGAAAGCTAAGTGATCTGCGACTAAAACTTCATCTGATAGTCGCTTTCTATTTTAACCAACAAAAGAATTTAGAAACGCTAACCACCGGAAAAAAATCATCATCTGCACGCAAACTTACTTTTATACTCTTTGGCTTTGCACACCTTGCCGAAGTAAACACTCAGTATGGCTACTATAGTTAGGTTAGGTTAAGTTAGGTTATAACCAGGTTTCTTGAGAGCCAGCACTCCGGGTGAGCGTGTACGCGGTAATGACACTCTGGTTTAGTACATATAGATATAATTTTTATTAGTTAAAAAAAAACATCAGAACATTTCACCGAAAGCTACTCAACTGCTCTCTCGACTACCTTTACCTCACTAAACAAAACAAAATAAAAGTGTTTCTAAAATTAATGCATAAGATTTTATGGCGACTGTGGCAAAAATAAATAAGAATGTAGGCAAAAACTTCAAAAGATGTTTAATGTTTACAGTTCCTGTTTAGAATGTGTTGATTGTAGTGCATAAGATGGGTTTTGAAAACGTATTATGCTTGAAGTTGCGCCGGTGTTATCTTTTCATGATTCTTTATTGGCTTTGTTTTCTAATTGTTGTTGAACGAGTTTCTTTTTCTTGTCTATGTTTTACTAGGAATGAATTCTAGTTTTTTTATCAGTATTCTGGCCTCACTTGTAGTAAACAAAACTATTTTAATTTTTAATTTTTGTTTTGATTTGTTTATTGCAAAAGATGTGGATAAGGTGTTATGATCACTTTGACGTCTGATTGTCTGTTTTTATTTTGAATTTTGTTTGTTTTTTTGTTTTGTTTATTTTAATTTTTTTGGCTTTGCTGTTTTTTTGTTTTTTGATTGTTATCTTTTGTTTTTGCTTTTTTTGTTTTTGGTTCTTTTTTTTTGTTTTCTTTTTGTTTCTATTTTTTCCATCTTCTTGTTTCTTAGTTCTTGTCTTTCCTTTTTTGTGTTTTTTTTCCTTCTGTTTTTTTCTATTTTGTCTTCAGTTATTCTACTATTTCTTGTATTTCTTTGTCATCTTTTTTTTATTTATTTATTTTTTTTTTTCTGTTTTTTTTTGTCTTTGCTTTTCTTTCTTCTTGTTTTTTTAGCTAAGGAGTTTTTGGTTTATCTACTTTTTCTTATTTTTGTTTCTTGTCTTAATTTTTTTATGTTCTTTTTTGTTTTTTGTTTTAATTTTTCTTGTCAATTTCTGTTTTATAGTTTTTTTTTTCTTGTTTTTTTTTTTGTTTTTTACTTAATTGCTGCAATCTTCTTGGTTTTATCTAGCTCATTTCAAATATTTTTTTTTTAATTTATTAATTTTTATAATTTAATTTTTTTGTCTGTTCAGTTTTGTATTGTTTTTTTTTTATTTTTTTTGTTTTTCTTTTATTTTTTTTTTTTTTTTTCTTGTTTTGTTTTTTGGTTCTATTTGTGTTTTTTTCTTGTCTTTTTTGATTTATATTTTTTTTAATTGTTTTTATTTTTAAGTTTCTTTGTTTTTCTTTTTTTTTTTCATTTTTCTTGCTCATTTTTGTTTTTTGTTTGTCTTCAACTTTTTGTTTTTTGTTTTTTTTTTGTAAATTTTTGTCTTTTACTTTTGTTTTTTTAGTTAGTTTTAGTTTTGTTTTTTGTTTTTCTTTATTTTTTGTCTTCTTTTTATGTTTTTTTCTTTTACTTATTATTATTTTTAGTCTTTTTGTTGCTTTGCTTTGTTTTTATTATTTTTTTCTGTTGCAACCTTTGTGGAATGATCTAGTGCAAAGTTGCGCAGGCAGTCTGGGTTTGATTCCCATCAGTAGCAATATCTAATTTGTCAAATTTATTTTGATGCGATCATCTTCTTCGCAAGCAATGGCCAAAATAGAAGTTGCTTGTTTGTGTAATCTTTAAGTATTCTTGCTAAACGAAAATTGATTAGGACGGCTAGTTTTGTTGTTAAAACTAACAAAAACAAAACAAAATTCTAAAGCTTTATTGTAGTTGCAATTTAGTTTGGACTGTTCGGCAAAGTTTTGACCGGCAAACAATTTTTTGAAAGTACACGGATTGCCGTCAAAACGCTTAGGAACTCCAAGTATAGTAGGCTTTGATATGATAGAAGCGACATTCTTAACGGTGATCAACAACCGTTAAGAATGTTTAAAAGAAATTTTTTTTTTTTATAACAACCAGTTTTAGTGTGTGTAGTTAAATCTAACAAAAAACAAAAAATTCTTTAAACTGCTGTAGTTGCAATTTAATTTGCACACATTTGGACTTGGCGTATGCAAATTATTTTTTATTCCTAGTTATTGTTACTGAAATACACGGACCGGCGTCAAAACGCTAGAATAACTGAAGTTGTGGTAGACTTTGAGATGATAAAAGTAATGTTAAATGATATTGATCTTCAGTAATTCATACTGAAAGTAGACGGACCGCCGTTAAAACGTTTTGTTGACTTTGACTACAGTATAGTAAAAGGACTCTGTGAGTCAGCGTTGGGCAAATTTTTTAATAATTTTGTTTAATAATTTTGTGTTTTCTTTTTGTCTTAATGTATCTTCATTCTCAATACATTTAATGATGTAATGATACTAGTTTTGATCTTAATAGAACTAAAAAAAAACAAAAAAAATTTCAAACTTCGCTGTAGTTGCAATTAAATTTGCATACTGTTAAGCTTAGATTTGATTTTCCAAAACTTTTAAAAAATTTTCAAAAGACTGGTAAAGTCTAAAAAACCGTTTGAATTGTCTTTGAAAATTCGCGTCTTTCACATGCCTTTCTTTGTTAAGAAAGAGTAGAAAGAAGGAGAGTGAGTAGCTTTTTAAATTGGAGTGGAAATCTAATTTAGAAAAGTATTTTTTGGCCAAAGCCTAAAAATGCTATCTCAACGCTAAAATGCCTACAAATTTCTTCATTTCTAACGTACTAAAGGGCTCCGACTATCCGACGCAGACTTTGAAACGCCTTGAGACGATCGAAGTGGTTGTTTGCAGGTGTCCCCCAGATTGGAGATCCAAAAGTAATTTAAGACCTGATCCTATAAGCTTGTTTCGGATCAACAACCCGCTGTTCGGGCGTAGCATCAAGACTAGAAAGTTTTTGCCATCTTGGCTTTGTTTAGAGTGGTTTGGACGTGTAGCTTATACGTCAGTCTCTTATCAAAAGTGATGCCCAGATATTTTACAGAATTTGACTATGAAATTCGAATTTTGTCAAAATGTATGTTCCCGTGAGATAGTTTGCGTTGCCTGGTGAAAAGGACAGCTTTACTCCTGCCACACTTGCAGATTGCTGGTAGCTTTTTGGAATTAAATGGTGACCACCTTCGGTAACCTAGACCTATACATAAGTGCCGTATTATCAACATATTGGGCCATTTTTACCCCGTGCTTCCAGCTCAAAAGCATGTCAGCGACAAAAAGGTTAAACAGCATAGGCCAAAGAAAAGAGCCTTGTGGTACTACAGCCTTAATCCGCTGTGAGGTGGAGACATAGTTTTGGAGTTTAATTGAAAATGTTCTGCATTTTAGGTATGATGCTAACAGTTTTAGTAGACGCAGTAGAAACATTTGTCTATGCAGTTTAAGTAGCAAACCTTTGTGCTAAACCTTATCAAAGGCTTTTTTGACGTCAAAAAGACCACCCCTGTGGTTTTACTCAGTCGTAAACTTTCGATAATGTAATCTTTCACGCAATTTAGATGGTGAACAACAGAGTTAGCCTCAGCATGCTCTTAGATGATGTCCAGAATAACTTTTTTATGACTTTGCTCAAAGAGCATAGGAGACTTGTTGGCCGATAGTTTTAGGATTTTTTTTCTGGTTTTGAAATGTTGGTTACGTGCATTTTTTCCCAAACAGTTGGAAAGGGTCATGTACGTTGAATAGCAATAGCAATATTGGTCGTGGCCATTGTTGATTTATGTAAAAAGTTTTCAGCGCGTTCAAGACACAGTCAAGTCCTGGCGCGGATTGAAACTCAAGATTCGATGCGCTCCAGATCAGTGTCTCTATCAAAGAAGGGGGAGCATTAGAGTTCTAAGCTGTTGGCAAATGCTTCGGCCTTTCTATAGATAGAAGATTGGAGCCCATTCTCACTATAAATGACTGGTATTGGAACTTTCCTGTTTTCCAAAACTTTGAAAAACTTTCACATTAGATTTTCATTCTCTGTGGTGGATTCCAAGGTTTGTTGCCAGCACTGATTCTTGTGTGGACCTAACTTCCTAGTTGGGTTTGATGAGGATTTCACAATATATTGGGTTGCAATGCCTTTGCCATTGATTCTTCAAAATCAACCCAAACCTAAAAGTTGCCAAAGTTTGTTAGTTTCAGTAACTGTTGCTGAAAGTACACGGACCGCTATCAAAACGCTCTGTATAACTTTGAACCACTGTGTGGGTCACCTTTGGGACTTTTAAAGCAGTTTTTTTGGTTTATTTTTTAATCATTTGTCCGTTTTTTAATATTTATTTCTTATTACATTCAAAAAATATTAAAAACAAAGCCAAATATGAATTGTTTTAGGCGGCTAATTTAAACCAAAGAGTTCTTCAACTGTTGAATATGGACTTAGCTTGCAATAAAATTTTTATTTCTTGTATTGTTACTGAAGTACACGGACCGCCGTCAAAACGCTCTTATATATAGTTATCTTTAGTTAAGAGCTTAATTAATGGAAAAAAATAGTTAAAATTTAAATTTAATTTAAATAATCAATTTCTTTTAAATATAACTTGCGTTGAGTGTCCCGCCCACTCAAGTGTTAGTCATTAAGAGATTAGATATCACTCTCTCCTCTTTGGATATAAAGATTTATAACGCCTATAAAGAAGACAAACTCCAAATTTTTTATAACAAACAATTGGGCGGGTGGATGGGCACTCCAGTTTAAACTACTTGAAGGTAATCATGATTTAGAGTATGTATTACTTAAATTTGATCAATATCAATTTTTTAATGACAGACAAATTGTTAATGGTCGAGTTACTACAATATAAACTATGTACTTGCTTGTAACGAACATTTTTTGCTCATTCGAGCTGGTTTAAACTATTTGTCGTTTATAATAAATTAAATTTGCCTTCTTTTCTAAAAAGTGTTAGTTATTAATTGAATTGAACTGACAATTGCCGAAACAAAAAATATCCAATTCTTTGATATCATTATCCCTAGTGACTACTGACGTTTGCAGAGACTGGATTCTGAGTTTGAGTAAGAGGGTGAAACTATTTTCACTGCGCTTATGCCTCATTAGGCTTTTTGTACTTTTAAACTTTGCTTTTCCGTCCGAACACACATGGTTGATATATGTTATGTATGACATTATTTAGAGGTGTTTTTTTTATGCTGGCCATGGCAAATTAATAATTCCTGAACATGAATTCTTTTGAGCAAAAAGAAAGCGACAGGGAAAAAACACGCTGCGCTTGGGTTGGTTCAATCTATTTTGTCTTCTCGCATCAGCGCGTCATTGCTACGATTTGTTATAGTTTTTGCGCATTTTTCTATAAACTGAACCTGCACACAATTACTGATATATTCTGTAAAATTAGCAAACATAAAATTTATCTAGAGCATAAAACCTAATAAGTTGTAATACCAAAGTTCCTATTATATATTATTGTGTAATCTCAAGGTTTCAAATGCCAGTGCACAACATGCTTTATTGGACGTTACTGTCAGATATAGTGTTATTACACTACCCCAATGCTTTAACTGCCAGTGTGTAAATAACAATCTTTTACAACTTTTCAAGCATGATTCAGCTATCAGTACTTCGATGACCTCATTGCTAATGTAGTTTGTATTACACACATTTAAGATTAATACTAGTGTGTTTATAATTGCTTCTTATTAATGTAATTAATGTGCTCTGTATACAACCTAAAGGCCCAACTAGTTTGTGTAAGCTTGACAATCTTTTGCCGTTATTGGCAATTCCAAGGTTTTAAATGCCAGTGCACAACATGCTTTTTTGGATGTTACGTATAAGGCGTTACTGCCAAATACAGTGTTATTGCACTATCTTAATGCCTTAACTGCCAGTGTGTGAATAACAATCTTTTACAGACTTTCAAGCGTGCTACAGCTATCAGTACTTCGATGACTTTATTGCATATTCAACACATTTACTTTATAAATTAGTTTTAGATTTAAATATTTAAAATTTTAGTAATAATATGAATATTTATTACACATAAAAATTTAAAGCAATCTAATTAGAAATATTTAATTTAAGCAAATTGTTCTAATGATTGAATTTTATTTGACTATAGGTTAGATTTATTGTGCAAATGTAATGCAATACGCTAATTAATACAATGAAAATATTTATTCTATAATGTAAAGCGCTTTTTTATGAATTAAAATTTAATTAAAGCCAATAATATATATTTGCAATTAAATTCTTTTTTAATTAAAGCTCTACTTACGAAGGAAATTAGAAGTAAGATTGTGGTAATTTTGATGTAATTTAATAAAGGCTGAAAGCGGTTAAATGATATCAGTTAAACGTGTCTTGGCTGCGACGGTATTATAAAAAAGTATCAAACAAACGTGGTTTGCTTTTTATACAAGTTTAGTGAGTTGAGGCGTCAATAAAGTTGTGAAGTAGACCTCGGGGACGGCTGTCGTTGGAATAAATCCACACCATAAAGCCATGACTATTCCAAAGGAATGTACGCTACGGTGAAGACAATTTTAACAGATTTCTGTAATACGCGTATTAAATTAAAAATAAATGTAGTGATTTTTTTGAAATTTTATAGTAAATAAATGTTGCGCATTGTTCCGTGATTGCAATTGTATTCGGTATGCAGGTCGGGTTAGGTTATTTAGATTGTTGTATGTAAAGATCGGGAATGGATTCAGAAAAGATATAACCTTCTCAAGCATAAAAAGTCGGAAGTCGATTGCCTTTGCTGCGCTCTCATGAATAATGTTTCCGCGAAGATGAGCTATTAAATCGGCATAAGCGTGGTTTTGGCAAATGAAACGATAAATTTAATTACGGCATATTATTTGACTAAAGTAAATCACTTGGATCATATTTTTTACACTATTTCTTCTTGAACCGGATTGCGGGAGATGTAATTTAGTCTGGCCAGATAGCAGCGATACGGCGCATGATTGATTTGTTCATGGATATCAGATTTGAATCAGTTCGATTTCATGCAGATAGGAAAGTCAATGTCGTTTCTCGAAACTTTTTCACCACTCAATTTTCTTAGGCATGTCGGTTCTGGTCTGACATTACTTTTTTAATACATCAGACGTTGTCTTTGTGCGCAAAGAAATGGGACACTGTTTTTACTCGAAAGGTTTTACTGATATCTTTCGATTGAAGACACTTTTTCTTTCCCTTTACAAGTAATAGCTGTCCGAATATTTTAAGAATAAAAGACGTTTCATTTTAATTTCAACATCTTTCTTTTTTATGCACAATCGCTCTCGAAAATAATTGTCACTTTACTATTGCCAGTACATTACAATCTCCATTTACAATTCAATGCGTTTCAATCAACTACTAATTAAGTTTATCAATTACGTTACAAACATATTATTAGCGCAAAGATTTCATTAAATATTTATTCTAGCATTGTTCCTTCTGTACTGCACATTCTTAATTAATGGATCAGCTACAAAAAGCTTTATTACTCGTTCAAATTCAAAGATATTTTTATGTAATTTCTTAGTAGCAGTACTTAAAACCAACTTGGGTAATATCGAATATCATTTATTCACGAATAACTATGTTGCATAGATATATGTAGTTGCAAATCTGATTCAAATTGTGTTAATCAACTGGCAACCATATCAGTTACATGTTGTGTTGATATATTTCATTAGTTTAGTGAATTACTGGGATAATTACAGGAATATGAAATGTGAGAGGAATTCAAGATTTACATATTCTCAAAAGATGTGTGATAACGTATTAAATTTGATTTATTTTTATATTTAATCATGTTATTTTAAATAATAAATCACTGCCCACAAACGTAATTGTTAATTAAAATACGCTTATAATAATATTTAACATGACGCAACAATAATGGTTCGTTAAGAGTTTTATATAAACGTGTAAATCGTGTGACGAATATTGATACGAAACTTTTTTATATTTTATAAAATACGGAAGTATAAATTTAAAAACAAAGTTGGGAAGTTCCGTGTGATTGAGTAATTCGCCGTGTGAGATTATAAGTTTAAATTTGTGTTGTTTTCATATTTCACAAGTTAAGGAATAAGGATTACAAGATAAGTAGCTGGCCGTTGTAGATTCATAGTTGATGTTGATGTAACATAAAAGTGTGTGAAGTACTTACTGGAAGTGGGGGTTAGTTTACTATGTGGATATGGAAGCAAAAGGTGCCGGGAAATCGTTCGCAGTTCAGGAGATAGGGTACACGTTTTAGGGCTTAGGCGGGCTTTACGCCAGTCGGGGAAAAGTGAAGTTGCGTTTACTGCTTCTACCTTTAACGCGTTAACGGCCAGTTAAACGGGTTCAATATCAGCTTGATATGTTTATTGTTGGTAAACTGACCGCGATTCCTGGCAAACCACACCACTGAAGGAAAGAGATTATCTAATTTCCGTTTCCTTCTTTCAACTTAAATGCTAAAGTGCTGAATCCCCAGTGTCATGATGATGTTCCTTAATTGTTAGACTATTACTGCGAAACATTACAGGTGGTAAAGTTACGAGTAAATTCTCGTAAACATCTTGAACACTTCCGCCGTACAAATTATCATTAATTACATTGTTGCTTCGTATACATTAAGTATTTAAGAATCAAGATTTATAGAAGCTCGAAAATAATGACATATGAATAATACAATGTGCGTTTGAACTAAAATGGGACAAACAATACAGATTGCATCAGCTTACACAGCTTAAGCATCAAACTATTAATTAATACTTCATTTAAAATTAGATTTGTATTTTATATTTTTACAGACACAACAAAAATTCAGCATTCAGTACTTTACTTTGAATTTAAAATGTAATCTTTTTATTTGATTGGCCAAGTTTCACGTCTTTAGCCTCGTCAAACTTTTGTTGCAATAAAAGCGTTACTGTAAGGAAGCTATATCAGTTTACAAATGATTTTACACTTACTACCTACTTCACAAAATGCATTTTAGTCATAAGACTCACAAAAGCAAATACCACAAAAGTGGTTTTAATGTCACAATATGGCAATGTTGGTAGAAAATTGACATTTTTTCAATAAAATTTATATAAAATCAAGTCAACTAGATCCAAATTTTTAAAATGCATTCAAAAATTCCAATAGGTTTCTTTAAAAAATGCAATTTAGTCACAAAACTGTTAAACAGCAAATACCACAAAAGTGATTTTAATGCTATATTTCTCCCGGATTAGTAAAAACTTGAAATTGATTTAATAAAAATAGTATAAAATTAAGTCACTGGAATCAACATTTTTATTCTGCATACAAAATTTCTTCACAAAATGCAATTTAGTCATAAAACTCACTAAAAACAAATTTTGTATTTTTGACGGGAGGAGGTTGCGGATGGAACAAAATTGTTTAGAATATAACGGAAATAATTTTCTTTACCAACAGTATCAAAATATTCCAGTGGCGTTACCAAAATTTTTGACTTTAAACTCGAAATTTGTCTTTTTTTTTTAATGCAAAATGAGGCAAAGCATAAGTACCTCTAGTTTTTATTTTACAACAAAAATTTATAAAAAACAATCGAAAGCTCGCTTTTTTTTGCAGAGACTAGGCTAAACACATTTTTGAGTTAGGTCTTTAATTTTGAGCAGCGGCGTGCCAAAAATAACGTGTAAAAGACGTTTTTGAAAGTGCGCCACTGATTAACCCAGTTACCAAAAAAATTTGTGCATAGTCTTGAATGAAACATCCATTCTTTATCTACAAATTGTTTCCAGTAGTTTTTTTTTTCCATCTGTACAAATAAAGCAGTGACGGTTCGTCAAAGTTTCAAAAAACGCGATTTTTGACAAAAAGAAATTTTGCGCCAAACCTATCTCCTCCTTCATTTTTTTGGATAAACAATCGGGCACAGTCTCATTCGAAAGAGAGAAAAAATGCGCAAAATCTTTAGAAAAGAGTTTTTGATTTTTTCTCTTAAATCCGATTTGGGGTCTACCAAAGTTGACCAATTATTTTATGCATAAAAAAAATTTAAACGTCAGATTTGTGTATCTAACTTCAAAGTCGGTAAACCAATTTTTATCAAAATTGGTCAAGGTCAAAAGTGTCATCCCTATTGCCGCTCAAATTTTTTTTACAATTTCAAGACAATTTACACTAAAAAATCTTAACTCGAAAATGGCAAGTGATAGACACCAGACATATTTCATCATTTTTACAAGGACGAAATCTAACTGATTAGGTAGTTAAATGTTTTTAAAAAAAATTTAAACATTTCTTTTTACCAAAAAAACTAAAATTTACATTATTGGCTGTCAATTCTAAACGATTCAGCTTTTTTCAAGAGCCGGACTTGTATTTTTTGGACCACTTTTCAAGACTTTTTTGTATTTTTGACAAGAGAAGGTTGCGGTTTAAACCAGATTGTTTAGAATACAACAAACATTATTTCGTTTTTACTTTAAACTCGAAATTTATCTTTTTTCTAAATTGCAAAATGGGGCAAGGCAAGGCATAAGTACCTAGAATATTTATTTTACTACCAAAATTTATAAAAAACAATCGAAAGCTCGCATTTTTTTGCAGAGATTAGGTTAAACACATTTTTGAGTTACGTCTTTAATTTTGAGCAGCGGCGTTTAAAAGCACTTTTTGAGAGTGCGCCACTGGTTAACTCGATCACAAAAAAAATGAATTTTATTTTAACTGAAAGCTCTATTCTTTGTCTAGAAATTATTTTCAGTAAATTTTTCTTCCATCTGTACAAATAAACCAGTGACGGCTCAACAAAGTTGCAAAAAACGCGATTTTAGGCAAAAAGTAGTGTCGCGCCAAACCTATCTCCTCCTACATTTATTCAGATAAATAATCGGGCATAGTCTCATTCGAAAGAGAGAAAAATTGCGCAAAATCTCTAGGAAACAGTTTTTTGATTTTTTACCCTAAACCCGATTTGGAACTCTCCAAAGTTGACCAATTTTTTTATGCAAAAAAACAAATAAAAATTTTTTTTTTAATCATTTTAAACGTCAGATTCCTGTTTTAGACATCAAAATTAAAATAAAATTAATTAAAATAAATTAAAATTCACATTATTGGCTGTCATTTCTGAACGGTTTGACTTTTTTTGTTGGATAGGGTTTTTCGATAGCTTTCCATCCAATTATAACAAGTTATTTTTAGCACCCAAAAAAAAATGTTTAACTTTTTTTATCAATTTTTACAAAATAAAATCCAAACTGCATTTAAAAATTCCAATAGGTTTTTCCAAAAAATGCAATTTAGTCACAAGACTATTAAACAGCAAATACCACAAAAGTGGTTTTAATATCACATTGTGGCAATGTTGGTAAAAAATTAACATTTTTTCTATAAGATTTATATAAAATCAAAGTCAGCTAGATCTAAATTTTCTAACTGCATTCAAAAATTCCAAAAGGTTTCTTCAAAAAATGCAATTTAGTCACAAGACTATTAAACAGCAAATACCACAAAAGTAATTTTAATGTCACATTGTGACAATGTTGTTGAAAAATGGACATTTTTTCAATGAAATTTATATAAAATCAAATCAACTAGATCCAAATTTTTAAACTGCATTCAAAAATTCCAATAGGTTTCTTCAAAAAATGCAATTTAGTCACAAGACTATTAAACAGCAAATACCACAAAAGTGGTTTTAATATCACATTGTGACAATGTTGGTGAAAAATTAATATTTTTTCTATAAGAATTATATAAAATGAAGCCAACTAGATCCAAATTTTTAAACTGCATTCAAAAATTCCAATAAGTTTCTTCAAAAAATGCAATTTAGTCACAAGACTATTAAACAGCAAATACCACAAAAGTGATTTTAATGTCACATTGTGCCAATGTTGGTAAAAATTAACAATTTTTTAATGAGATTTATATAAAATTAAGTTAACTAGATCCAAATTTTCAAACTGCATTCAAAAATTTCAATAGGTTTCTGCAAAAAATGCAATTTAGTCACAAAACTGTTAAACAGCAAATACCATAAAATGCTATATTTCTCCCGGATTAGTAAAAAATTATAGCTGTTTTAATAAAAATAGTATAAAATTAAGTCACTGAAATCAAAATTTTTAGTTTGCATACAAAATTTCAAAGAGGTATCTTCACAAAATGCAATTTAGTCATAAGACTCACAAAAGACAAATTTTGTATTTATGACGGGAGGAGGTTGCGGATTGAACAAAATTGTTTAGAATATAACAGAAATTATTTTCTTTACCAATTGTATGAAAATGTTCCAGTGGCGTCACCAAAAGTTTTTATTTTAAACTCGATTTTTTTTATGCATAATGGGGCAAGGCGTAAGTACCTCCAATTTTTATTTTACGACAAAAAATAATTGAAAACAATTGAAAGCTCGCATTTTTTGCAAAGACTAGGCTAAACAAATTTTTGTGTTACGTCTTTAATTTTGAACAGCGGCGTGCCAAAAATTACGTTTAAAAGCAGTTTTTAAGAGTGCGCCACTGATTAATCCAGGTACCAAATAAATTGTGTCTAGTCTTCAATGAAAAATCCATTCTTTATCTACAAATTATTTTTTGTTGTTTTTTCTTCCATCTGTACAAATAAACCAGTGACGGTTCGTCAAACCTATCTCCTCCTACATTTTTTCAGACAAACAATCGGGCATAATTTCATTTGAAAGAGAGAAAAAATGCGCAAAATCTCTAGAAAACAGTTTTTGATTTTTTGTCTTAAATCCGATTTGGGGCCTACCAAAGATGACCAATATTCTTATGCATAAAAAAAATTTAAACGTCAGATTTGTGTTTCTGACTTCAAAATTAATCGGTAAACCAATTTTTATCAAAATTGGTCAAGGTCAAAAGTACCATCCCTATTGCCGCTAAATTTTTTTTACAATTTCAAGACAATTCACACTAAAAAAATCTTAACTCGAAAATGGCAAGTGATAGAAACACCAGACAAATTTCATCTTTTTTACAAGGACAAAATCTAACTGATTAGGCGGTTAAATATTTTTAAAAAAAATTTAAACATTTTTTTTACTAAAAAACTAAAATTTACATTATTGGCTGTCAATTCTAAACGATTCAGCTTTTTTCAAGAGCCGGACTTGTATTTTTTGGACCACTTTTCAAGACATTTTATGTATTTTCGACAAGAAAAAGTTGCGGTTTAAACCAGATTGTTTAGAATACAACAAACATTATTTTGTTTTTACTTTAAACTCGAAATTTGTCTTTTTTCTAAATTGCAAAATGGGGCAAGGCATAAGTACCTACAATCCAAATTTTTAAACTGCATTCAAAAATTCCAATAGGTTCTTCAAAAAATGCAATTTAGTGATAAGACTATTAAACACCAAATACCACAAAAGTGATTTTAATGTCACATTGTGACAATGTTGGTGAAAAATTAACATTTTTTTTTTAAGATTTCTATAAAATCAAGTCAACTAGATCCAAATTTTTAAACTGCATTCAAAAATTTCAATAAGTTTCTTTAAAAAATTCAATTTAGTCACAAGACTATTAAACAGCAAATACCACAAAAGTGATTTTAATGTCACATTGTGGCAATGTTGATAAAAAAATAACTTTTTTTATTGAGATTTATACAAAATCGAGTCAACTAAATACAAATTTTTAAACTGCATTCAAAAATTCCAATAGGTTTCTTCAAAAAATGCAATTTAGTCACAAAACTATTAAACAGCAAATATCCCATAAGTAATTTTAATGCTATATTTATCTCGGATTATCAAAAAATTAGAGTTGTTTCAATAAAAATAGTATAAAATTAAGTCACTGAAATAAAAAATTTTATTCTGCATACAAAATTTCAAAGCGGTATCTTCACAAAATGCAATTTAATCATAAGACTCACAAAAGACAAATTTTGTATTTATGACGGGAGGAGGTTGCAAATTCAACAAAATTGTTTAGAATATAACAGAAATCATATTATTTTCCGACAATATCAAAACATTCTAGTGGCGTCACCAAATTTTTTTTTTAAACTCGAAATTTGTCTTTTTTAAAAAATGCAAAATGGGAGAAGGCATAAGTACCTCCAATTTTTATTTTACGACAAAAGTTAATAAGAAACAATCTAAAGCTCGCATTTGTTTGCAGAGACTAGGCTAAACACATTTTTGAGTTAGGTCTTTAATTTTGAGCAGCGGCGTGCCAAAAATGACGTTTAAAAGCACTTTTTAAAAGATCCATTCTTTATCTACAAATTATTTTTAGTAGATTTTTCTGCCATCTGTACAAATAAACCAGTGACGGTTCGTCAAACTTGCAAAAAAAGCATTTTTGGCAAAAAGTAGTGTCGCGCCAAACCTATCTCCTCCTACATTTTTTTAGATATACAATCGAGCATAGTCTCATTCGAAAGAGGAAAAAAATGCGCAAAATATCTAGGATACAGTTTTTTGATTTTTTGCCATAAACCCGATTGTTGAAAGTTGACCAATTTTTTTATGCAAAAACAAATTTTAAAATTAAAAAAAAAATTTAAACGTCAGATTCGTGTTTCTTACAACACAGTTTGATACAATTTAGATTAGTTAAAGTTAATTTGGATTATTTTAGATCACTTTGGATAACTTCTACACATTATTTTGGATCATATATAGTTTTGGATCAGTTCTGTTTACTTTTGATCATTTTTACTTCAACAGTTAGTACAAACACGTTGAATCAATTCGTGTTAATATTTTGCCAAAACTGTCTCCTCCTACATTTTTTTAGATAAACAATTGGGCATAGTCTTATTCAAAAGACAAAAAAAAGGCGCAAAATCTCTAGGAAACAGTTTTTTTTAATTTTTGCTTTAAACCCAATTTGAGGCCCTCCAAAATTGACCAATTTTTTTTTACATTAAAAAAATTTCTACGGTTGGTTTCGGAGGTTTAAACATTTTCAGCAATTAAATTTTTTGCAATTTTTCTAAAATAGTAAACGCCCGTAACTATTTTAACAACGTGTCAAATTAAACCAGACACGCACCTATGCCGACAAACTTACAACTACTTTTTACTCTCAACAAAAGAAATTTTTCTTATGTCTACATTTTAAACCAGTGGAGTAGAAATTTATTTTCTCAAAAAACGGCAAAATGCAAAACGATCCTCTACAGTTGTTTTTTAGACAATTTTTTTTTTTTTTTTAATAATCCTATCGTGTCCTGCTAGCTATGCATTTTTTTCCCAAAATCGGCCTGTAAACAAGGTCGCTGTAAATTTAAAACGGTATTTTTTTACCATTTTTCATTAATTCATATTTCTTGACACAAGGGTCGCAACTACTTGCGGTTTTTACCATTCACTTTAAAAAACTTGCTTTTTAATTACGCTTTTTTGAAAAATAAAAAAACAAACCTTGTAGTTACCAGGGCCGGAGTTGTATTTTTTGGACCACTTTTTAAAGTAAATTTGGTATTTTTTTCGGGAAAAGGTTGCGGATTGAACCAAATTGTTTAAAATACAACAAAAATCATTTTCTTTCCCAACAGTATAAGAATATTCCAGTGGCGTCACCAACATTTTTAACTTTAAACTCGAAATTTGTCTTTTTTAAAAAATGCAAAATGGGGGAAGGCATAAGTACCTCCAATTTTCATTTTACGACAAAAGTTAATTAAAACAAACAAAAGCTTGCATTTTTTTGCAATTTGCAGAGACTAAGCTAAACACATTTTTGATTAAGGTCATGAATTTTGAACAGCGGCGTGCCAAAAATGACGTTTAAAAGCACTTTTTGAGAGTTTGCCACTGGTTAACCCAGATATCAAATAAATAGTCCTTAGTCTTAAATGAAAAATCCCATCATTATCTACAAATTATTTCTAGTAGATTTTTCTTCCATCTGTACAAATAAACCAGTGACGGTTCGTCAAAGTTGCAAAAAACGCATTTTTTGGCAAAAAGTAGTGTCGCGTCAAACCTATCTCCTCGTACATTTTTTTAGATAAACAATCGGGCATAGTCTCATTCGAAAGAGAGAAAAAATGCGCAAAATATCTAGGAAACAGTTTTTTGATTTTTTGCCCTGAACCCGATTTGGGGCCTTCTAAAATTGACCAATTTTTTTATGCAAAAACAAATTTAAAAATAAAAAAAAAATTAAACGTCAGATTTGTGTTTCTGACAACATAGTTTGATACAATTTAAATCAGTTAAAATTAGTTTGGATTATTTTAGATTACTTTGGATAACTTCTACACATTATTTTGGATCATATATCGTTTTTTGCTTTAACAGTCAGTACAAACACGTTGAATCAATTCAAATCAGTGTTAATATTTTGGATTACTTAAGAGCAGTATAAAACTGTTTGGATTACTAAGGATTATTTCAAATTACTTTGGTTGGATTATTTTAGCAAATTGTTTTAGAATATTTTGGACAAGTTTAGATTATTTTAAAATTGCTCAGTTTTGTTTGGATTTGTTTGGATTTGTTTGGATTTGTTTAGATTACTTTAGATTACTTTTTATTACTTTGGATTACTTTGAATCAGTTTGGTAATTAGTTTAGATTATTAGAATTTGTTTGGATTATTATAAATCCAGTTTGCATTAGTTTGTATCAATCCGGATTACTTAGTAGATTATTAAGCTGCTAGCTCATTTTTCCAAACTTTAAAAGCTAAATCTTTCTCTAATGGCTCCACCTGCTTTGCAGTTTTGCAACATTAGTCCTGTAATAGATTGTATTACCTTCATCTTCAACGTTTTGGCTTTCTGTTAGGTTTTAAATTGGTATAGGGCGCACATCCACTTTGTTTTCTACTTTTGCACTCTGTCCGCTTTTATTTGTTGCGCCAGATAGTGTTCCTCAGGCAACCTGCTACCTATGTTGCCTTTGTTGCTTGCTCTTTTGGCTCTTTATTTCAAATTTTGGGGAGGATTTATAAAATTATTAAACAGTATAAAAATGGCATTAATGATTGGCTGATTCTTTTCTTTGCAATGTTTTTTTTTTATCAAAACAGTTTCATAAAAATTACAGTAGAGCTCAGACATAAAAAACGGCAATTGATTTAATTCAATTCAACTACAAGCGTTTTTACATTGTCTACATAGAGCTCAATAAAAGAAATAATGTTTTTATTGGTAAAGGATTTGCTCTAGTGTACAATAACCTTAAATGTTCTATAACGTAAATAAAAATTAATTGTATTATTTTAATATTAAAATTAAGTATTTTTTGTAGATTATATTAAAACTGAAGTATTCTAAAAATGTTGATTGTTATAAAACAACAAAAATAAAATCACGCGCACCCTATACTGCGTTCCAAACGATGTGTAGCAGATGTTTTTTGTGTATTTGAAGTATTAATATTTTATTTATTGATATATTTTTGTTGACAATTCCTAAAGTTGGCTGCCCATTTATTATTTATATAAATATAATAAAATATTTATGTAATTATTTTATATTTTGATCAATATGAACAATGTGAAAATTCAATCTATATAAATTTGTCGCATCAAAACAATAGTATAGATAGAAGGTTTATCAGAAACGTGTACTAACAGGAAATACACGGGAGGGTGCGCTTCAGTTAGAATCTAGAGATCGGGACCCGAAACGGGAGATCGTGGCGAACGAGGTCTGGCTAACGGACCTTACTCGGGGCTTATAATCTAATAATATCAACGTTGTAATCAAGGAATCCCTCTATTTCAGCCCTTCGAATCGCTACTGGATTACATATTGTCTGCAGCTGTAAAAATACTGCAGTCCAATGGGCACGACTCGCTTAGTTACTAAGTTCTGAAGTTTGCTGTCATCACACATTCCAGGGCGGAATGAAACTCCGTGAGGAAGACAATACAATTAAAATTTGTGACGAGAAAAACAATTTTGAAAATTGCATTATAGAATTTCGTAACCAGCGAACTTTTACTAAGAGCTTCTCGGCGTGACGTTAAAAGTACAGTAAAATAAAATAGTCATATCTAATTATACTCCAATTTCTTTTACATTCGCGCTTAGTTAGAAACATTCGTAAGTAGGTTTCAATCAAATCAAAATTAATGATTTTTTTTCAATGCATAGAACAACCACGAAGGGAGGTGAAAGCAAAACAAAAACCCTTGTATCTGACAGAGTTTCAGATAATTGCATTGCCCGTTAATAGAGTTACAGATTCTAGTATATAAACTTCTGGCACCCTGTAATGAGATTTCAACTTATCTCTGGCCAACGCTGAGATTTCAAAATCTCAAATAATTAATAACAATTTTATAAAATACGCGTTAATGACCATTAAGTATAATGCTTTTAATTTACCTATAAAAAAATAAGCTGTGTTATTAAGAGGCACATTTGTCGAATAATGATATTAATTAAAAAGTTTTACTTTTTATTAAAGAAATCGTTAAAGTGAAGAGATAAAACATATAGTAAAAAAAGGGAAATATTTTATGAGGTGCGATGAGTGAAAGGCAATTGCTGTAAAAGAGTTTATAATGCAAACTCAAACCCTTCAGTTTCCGGTGGTAATGGGAGTTGTGTGGATCTAAATACAAGTGGCCAGCGCACCGACAACTATGACTGTAGAGAAAGAGGGGGAATGCTGAGATGGGACACAAAATCAACGGTCGAGAAAATGAGGTTGAGATGCTGTGGAGCGAATAATAGAAGATGTGCGTCCCTCAGATGACGGTCGCCGTTCTGCCCATTGTTATCCATACATGCAGGGATACGTGTCTCCTTCACCAACAATCTAATAAGACAGTTACCTCCCAACACACCCTAATCACTATTTCCCATGATTAGCCACATGTAGCATATCAACACAAATTTACATAACACATTAACTAGTTAGTGCTTGAAAGTAATGCGCAACCACAACAACCGCTTTACCCTACCCTTTTTATAATAAATTATGAATATAATTCGCTCACATTTACTGTATATAAGTAGCGATAAAGCCCCAAAATTAACTACATCAAAGGTGTCCGAATGCCCTTAGAATTTAATAATCCTCACCCAGACCCACATAAATCTCAAGTACGTGTAAAAAAGTGTAATAATTATTATTATGATGCCGGGCATAAACAGCTACATAAATTCTCCAATAACCCGAAAGAGTTGAATTAGGAATAATAGTAAAATTAAAGAACCCCGCTCCAATTAATAAACATTTCCAAAACGGTTATCTTATGGCTAGCAGCAATTACGGCACCACCACACAACCGTAGTTTAATAGCCATAGCTAGATAGATAATATCTTGACTTTAGCGGCTTTCTCTGTTCTGGACTCCCCATTCTAAAGCCAGCTGTTCGGTTTGGCGGCCCAATCGACTACTGGGATCTATATTCTGTTTACACAAACAGTGTTTACTACTAGCTGTTTAACTGTTTAATTATACATCAATAAAAAACACCAATTTACATAAATAAAAGATTTAATTTATATTTGAATAATTATTTTAAAACAAGTATAAATCTATTCCATTCTATTAAATGTGTTGCTTTTATTCTATCGATCTTATTCAGTCCGAAATGAATTAAATGTTTCAAGATGAATAATGTATGTGAAGTTGTTTAAATTTAACCATGATGCCATTAGGCGGTTTAAAGTAAAGTGTGAATAATTTCACTTGTGCGGCTGTGGTATTTTAATGCTTCAAATCAATTCGCTAAGCCAACAATTAAATGCGTAAATAACCGTTGCAGCAAAATAAACAATATACTCTATCGATCTACAAATAAAATATGCTTGATTAATAAAAAGTAAAAACACTCTACATGTTTGCATGTTATTTTTTATAAAGTAACAAATTTTCCATTATTTTTTGTAACTATTATTAGTAAAATATATCAATTACAATATTTTTGGCGGTACTACTACTTGCAAACCATCAAACCCGAATAAAAGTTGCCACAACTATAATGTAGCTTTACCTACAATACATTTTTTTTAGCCATAAAATCAAACGCGAGAAACGCTGGTTAGGTATTATAAACGTTACATTTCTTTTTTGTTAGTTTTAAATTTGTTAATTTAAGCACAATCGGAGTAACTGCACGCGGTTTCACCATTTGGCGTAAAACCCAATTTTGTGTGCTTGAGCTCGCAAGTCCACATTGTGACTGCAACTTTTTGTTTTTTTTTATCCTGAATGAGGAGATATCTTCAAAAGACTTCCACATTCTGTGAGGAGTGTTGGATTAATCTAACTCTTGCCAGGTGCTTACTGACTAAAACTCCTCCTCCCACGAATCACTCTGGTTAACTGGGTTTTTGGTTTTTTACGTTTGATTTTGTTCATTCTCTTTTTCTTGAGCTCTCTTGTCCTTTTCTTTTTTGACATAATTTTGTTTACAATGTTGTTTATTTGTTTTTGCTTTCCAACATTGTCTCCATAATATTATCAACTTTGAGTTCAATTTAAAGTGCGGTTTCAGTCTCCCTTCTTTCTCTATCCTACCTGGTGCAGTCCAGTAGCGTGTGTCTTGCAGTATCGAGTTTGTCGCAGTAGGTACGGTCTTCTTTGTCGATCTTCTTGATCTTGACCAAGTACCTTTTGGCCCATCTCCTTATGTCTGGAAGGAGTTTGTGAATCTATTGTTCTTTTCTATCTTACAACTACATCTCCAGCTATTTCTCTAAAGTTTTTTTTCTAACCAGTTTTTTTTTTCTGCTTTTCTTTGCCTATTACTCTGCTCCTCTCGTTAGCCAGCAGCGTGTAAGGAACCATGCGCGCTAGCACCATAGCACTCATTGTTTGGAATTGTGCTGTACGCTGTTTAGTATGCCTGCGTACTTTTTAAATTTTAGTGCGTTTTTTCTATATTGGGGCTGCGTACAAAACCACCGATGCAAGGATTCATTTTTTTCCTTTGCTATTCCAACGCACCTAAGCATCATCCTTGCAACTGTCGCAGCTTGCTTCTTTGTCTTTGTTGCCGTTGCCTTAACGTGCTTATCAAAAGTCAGGTTTTTATCAATGGTTACTCCCAGGTTTTTTTTCCTTAAGCTCTACAACCTTAAGTGGGTTTTGGCTTTCTTTGCAATTTTGTTTCATCACTTCTGGTTTAGAGCAACTTTCCTCCAGTTGTTAATGTCCATCTTTTTGAGGTCTTCTTCTACTGCAGAATTCCATTTTCTGCAAGGCCTCTTTCTAGGTCTCACCTCCATTAGTCTCCATTCTGTTATTACTATGGCGCTTTGTCCTTCATCCATTCTGATGACGTGTCCTAACCAACAAATCCTTTGGCTTTTAATAAACTTAACTATATCTGCTTCGTTGATTAGATGTGCCAACTTGTAACTTGATTTTATGCGCCAGCTTCCATATTTGTTCTGCGTTGGCCCAAAAATATTCTTTTTCTTTCAAAGATTCCGAGGGTTAGTTTAGATTTTTGGCATATTAGCCTGAGAAAACAATTAATGTCAAAGATCCTGAGGGAAGGTAACTTTCAGATACTGAATCTTTTTTTTTTGACAGTATGGTGTCTCTTCCCAGCTTAAAGTTAACTTCTCGGAATTTCTTTTTGCCTATAATCATGAATGCTTTGTTTTTTTCCGACTCCAGTTCTAACTTGCACTCGGCCATCCAGTTGTTAATTATTTCAAGAGTATCGTTTGCCGTTACTTTAATATCATCCGCTGTTTTTTTTACAACAACCACAGCAAGATCGTCGGCGTAAGCCAAGAGAGTCACTTGGTTGGGTGTGTCTAATCTAAGTAGGTTATCGTAAAGCACGTTCCATAAGTGAGAACTCAGCACCGACCCCTACGGCACCCCACTCATGACTTCGTGCTTCTCTCCTTTTTCAACAATTATCACCAAGTCGGTAAATTAGCTTTTTATTATCTCTACCAGGTGATCTGATATTTTCTGTTCCTAAAAAACGTTAACCGCCTTGTTCCATGCTGCCGTGTTAAAGGCGTTTTTGACATCTATAGTAATAAGAACGCAATGTCCTCTGGTCTTCAATATTTTTAACTATCTTGATCGGTCCTTTTTTGAAGCCAAACTGAGCGTTAAAAAGTCTTCTTCTTCCAGCTCTGTTTTTAGACTTGCCACTATGATTTTCTCATAAAGTTTGCCCATGGTATTATTGAGGCAGATAGGGCGATATGCTTTTAGGCTCTCGTCGTTTTTATTCGATTTTTAGTTTAAAAATTGCTTTTTCTCACGGTATCAAAAATTCCCTTTTTTCCAACGCCGAGTTTAGCACTCCGAGGATCATTTCTGCTATTTTCTCCACCGTCATTTTTTTTTTTTGGAACTCATTAATACACCGCTGGCAGCTTCTACAAACCAAATCCCACTAGTTACAACTCTAACAGTTTGCAGTCGTCCATTGTCATTATCAAGGCAATAAGTTAACTTTTGATATAAGCTTTTGATGCCTATCTATTTTTTAAGTTCTATTTCATAAGTTAACTAAATTTTGGTTCCCAGGCTCAATCGCCTCCAAATTAAAAAAATATAATATATTAAAATTAGATTAATATGCCAATTTTAGATCTAATAGACTAAGATGGTAAGTTAACATTTAGTTTTTGTCACTAGCAGGCATATTGGAGTTTTCAGAAATAAATCTTTATTGTAATTTTTCAACGTAGTCAAATTTGTGTTAAGAAGTTTAATTCAATTTAAGCTTGTCGTTATTATTAAGACAATAGTTAGCTTCTGATAGAAGCTTTTAATGACTATTTATTTTTGAAGTTCTATTTTAAAAGTTAACTAAATTTTGGTTCCCAGGCTCAATTGCCTTCATATAAAAAAATTCAATAATGTAACCAAAATTAAAATTATATGCCAATTTTGGATCTAATTAGTAAAAATAGTAAGTTAGCATTTAGTTTTTGTCACTAACAAGCAGAGTGCAGTTTGCAAAAATAAATTGTACAAAATTATTAAAAGACAATACTAAAACTTGGTTAAACCTGCTTGGAGTTTTGCAAAAATTGCACGCACTTTTCCATAAACTTTTTTTTGTTTGTTAAAAAAAACACAAATCTGACGTTTAATTTTTTTTAATTCCTTTATTTGTGTTTCGCATAAAAAAATTGGTCAACTTTGGAAGGCCCCAAATCGGATTTAGGGCAAAAAATCAAAAAACTGTTTCCTAAAGATTTTGCGCATTTTCTCTCTCTTTCGAATGAGACTATGCCCGATTGTTTATCTGAAAAACTGTAAGAGGAGATAAGTTTGGCGCGACACTACGTTTTGCAACTTTGACGAATCGTCACTAGTTTATTTGTACAGATGAAAATATTAAGTTTTTTTAAAATATTTACCAGCCTAATCAGATAGATTTTGTCTTTATAAAAATGATGATATTTGTCCGGTGTCTCCAATACTTGCCGTTTTCAAGTTAAAAAATTTTTAGTGCAAAAAGTCTTAAAATTGTGAAAAAATTTAAGCGGCAATAGGTATGGTATTTTTAACCTTGACCGATTTTGATGAAAATTGGTTTACCGACTAATTTTGATGTCAGAAACACAAATATGACGTTTAAATTTTTTTTTATTTCTTCATTTGTTTTTTGCATAAAAAATTCGATCAACTTTGAAAGGCCCCAAATAGGATTTAAGACAAAAAATCAAAAAACTGTTTACTAGAGATTTTGCGCATTTTTTCTCTCTTTCGAATAAGACTAAGCACGACTGTTTATCTAAAAAAATGTAGGAGGAGATAGGTTTGGCGCAACAATACTTTTTGCCAAACATCGCGTTTTTTGCAACTTTGACAAGCCGTCACTGGTTTATTTGTACTGATGAAAGAAAAATTTACTAAAAATAATTTCTAGACAAAGAATAGAGCTTTCATTCAAAATAAGATTAATTTTTTTTGTGACCAAATTAACCAGTGGCGCACTCTCAAAAAGTGCTTTTAAACGTCATTTTTAGGCACGCCGCTGCTCAAAAATAAAGACGTAACTCAAAAATGTGTTTAATTTAATCTCTGCAAAAAAATGCAAACTTTCAATTGTTTTTTATTAATTTTGATAGTAAAATAAATATTGGAGATACTTACGCCTTACCCTATTTTACAATTAAAAAAAAAAGACAAATTTCGAGTTTAAAGTAAAAAATTTTGGTGACGCCACTGGAATATTTTCATACTGTCGGGAAAGAAAATAATGTTTGTTGTATTCTAAATAATCTGGTTTAAACCGCAACCTTCTCTTGTCAAAAATACAAAAAATGTCTTGAAAAGTGGTACAAAAAATACAAGTCTTTCAACTTTCAACGTGGTCAGATTTTGCGGTAAGAAGTATAGTCAGAGTTGTGCTTCAAAAATTGTCATAGTCATTATTAAAACAATAGTTAGCTTTTGATATAAGCTTTTAATGCTTATCTATTTTTTAAGTTTTATTTTAAAAGTTAATTAAATTTTGGTTCCAGGCTCAATCGCCACCAAATAAAAAATTATAATAACAGTTTGCAAAAATAAATTGTAAACTTTCAACGTGGTCAGATTTTGCGTTAGGAAGTTTAGTACAAGTTGTGCTTCAAAATTTGTCATTGTCATTATTAAGACAATAAGTTAGCTTCTAGTATAAACTTTTGATGCCTATCTATTTTTTTTAAGTTCTATTTCAAAAGTTAACTAAATTTTGGTTCCCAATAATGCAACCAAAATTAGAATTATATGCCAATTTTGGATCTAATAAGCAAAAATGGTAAGTTAGTGTTGAGTTTTTGTCACTAGCAAGCAGTGTGCAGTTTGCAAAAATAAATTGTAAACTTTCAATGTAGTCAGATTTTGCGTTAAAAAGTTTAATCCAAGTTGTGCTTCAAAAATTGTCATTGTCATTATTAAGACATAAAGTTAGCTTCTGACATAAGCTTTTGATGCCTACTTATTTTTTAAGTTCTATTTTAAAAGTTAACTAAATTTTAGTTCCCAGGCTTAATTGCCACCAAATAAAAAATTATAATAATGCAACCAAAATTAGAATTATAGCCAATTTTGGATCTAATTAGCAAAAATAGTAAGTTAGCATTTAGTTTTTGTCACTAGCAAGCAGTGTGAAGTTTGCAAAAATAAATTGTAAACTTTCAACGTGGTCAGATTTTGCGTTAGAAGGTTTAGTCCGAGTTGTGATTCAAAAATTGTTATTGTCACTATTAAGACAATAAGTCAGCTTCTGATATAAGCTTTTGATGCCTATCTAATTTTTAAGTTCTATTTTAAAAGTTAACTAAATTTTGGTCCCAGGCTCAATCGTCTCCAAATAAAAAATTCTATAATGCAAACAAAATTAGAATTATATGCCAATTTTGAATCTAATGAGCAAAAATAATAAGTTAACATTTAGGTTTTATCACTAGCGAGCAGAGTGCAGTTTGTAAAAATAAATTATAAACTTTCAACGTAGTCAGATTTTGCGTTAAAAAGTTTAGTTGTGCTTTAAAGATTTCAAATCTGTTAAAAGAACTTGTATAGAAACTGTAATAGCTTTAATTTGTTTCTTGGAGTTAACAGTTTTTGCTAAAAGTTTTAAATCTGTTTAATAAACTAGAAAAAGCATATCTTTTGATTTAGCTTTAATTGGCTTACCCAAAAGTTTTTTAAGACTACAGAAAACTAGTTAGTAAGTTTGGATTTTTTTTAACAGAATAAGGTATAGCTGCAACTAACTTAGTTTAGAACTGCTAAAACTTGATGCTCAAGCTTTTGATTTACTTCAAAAAGACTTTAACAGAACTGCTTTTAATAACCTTTAAAAAGTTTAGATTCAGTTTTTGTTAAAACTGCCAATAAAAAAAGCAGAAGTGCAGTTTTAGTTACTACTGGTGTAGCTTACAACGCTACAGCTTTTGACAATGTTTTTTTCAAGTATTAGAGAAAACACCGAAACTTTAACTTTGACTGAGTTAGTTTTGCTAGTTTGTAGAACAACAGGAAAGACCAATTTTTGGGCCCAAAAATTGTCCATTTGAATTACAAAGTATTTACCTGTGATTGCCAAAAAGACCTCAACTAAAACTTTAAATTTTTTTAGAGCAATTTGAGGTGCTGGTTTAGTTTTAAAAAAAATTAAACAAATAACTAAGGTTAGTAAAAACTGTAGTTAATGTTGCTGCTTTTTGATTTATTTTGAATTAAAAAAACTACCAAAACTACTACAGTTTTGCTGATGTCTTTTTCAAGTATTAGAGCAACCACCACAGAAACTGCTTTAGCTTTGACTGGTTTAGCTTTGCTAGTTTCTGTAATTAAAAAAATGTTGGATTCTTTTAAAACAATTTGAAGCAAGGCTGGAATACACTAAAAAAGTTAGTAAAAACAAAAACTAATGCTTCTGCCTCAACTTTTGATTTCTTTGAACTAAAAAACTAACAAAACTGTTTTATTTTTGACAAATTTAACTTTTGCTAAAACTGCTACAGTTTATGAAATAGTATTAGTTTTTTTCTAAACAACTAAAAGAGGTACAGGTGCTAATTTAGTTTTCACAAAAGCTTTTGTCGATTTAATTTTTTTAATGGTTTTACTTGTTCCTATATCTGGAACTTTTTTATTTTTTTTGGAACAACTTCAAGAAATATTAAACTTGAATAATAGCCTAAGTTAGTAAAGATGTTTTTGCCCAAACTAGAACAACTGAAAAGACCAATTTTTGGGCCCAAAAATTGTCCATTTGGATTACAAAGTATTTACTTGTCAAAAAAACCTCAACTAAACTAAAAAAACAGTACATTTTGTCAGCTATTTAAAGCATTTACAAATTCTGATTACAACAAACTGAGCGCCGGCAAAAACTTTTAAAATTGCACTAACTGCAACACCGCGGGTCCGACTAAAACACATCTGCAAAATTGCCAAAAATTGTAAAACCTGCAAAAAAAAATGTTTGCAAAATTACGTTCTACGCCATACATAAATTTTTTTGCCAAACTTAATCTAACACCAAAACCAAGCTCCATCAACTGACACTTAAAAAAAAAACTCTAAAAAACAACACTAAACCAAAAAAAAACCTCCGTAGGCTCCATTTTTTGAAATATGCAATTAAAACATTCCCAAAACGGTTTGATATTTTCCAAAAAAAAACAACAAGACGATTGAAGAAAATGAAGAAAGCTTTAATCAAACTTGATTTTGCAGTAATACTAAGAAAGCTCTTGTAATTATCTGCTTCTTTTCAAAAGATTATCTTTAAAAAACTTTTGCAGACTATATTTTGCTGACTGAGAAATGCAACTAAAACTTGCAAAAAAACTAACATCTTTTAGAAAAATAATTTCAAAAAAAGACATCAAATAAAAAAAAAAAGATTTTGATTTTGTACAGATTTCAACAAACTTCTAGAGAATGCAACCAAACCATGCCCAAAATTTTCAAAAAAATTGGAAAACAACGTTAAACTATGCCCAAAACTTTTCAAAAAGATAACTTTGGAAGACAATCAAGACAGAAAAGAAAAGAAGAATTGTTTTTTTTTTTCATTTTGACCAACACTTAATTTAGCACTCAAAACTCCTCTACATCTGTCAAAAAATAATTTGCTAAAATCAAAGGAAGAAGCTTTTTAAAGCATGCAATCGAAGCAAGTCTAAAACTTTTTAGAAAAATAATTTCAGAAAACAACATCAATCTAAAGAAGTAGAAGAAAAACAAAAACTAGTTTTATTTTTTTGCAATTTTCTTAACATTTTTTAAAGCATGCAACCAACACATGCCCAAAACATTAAAAAAAAAACTTTGCAAGACACATCAGCTATTTTGACGTTCATTTTGTACAAATTTTATGACAATTTTGTTTTGAAAATTTTTGTTAATAGATGTTATAAAATTCCTTTCGCATACACAAAATTGTTTATAAAGCAAAATAATCACATTCAACAATTGCATACATAAATTACTTATTGCATTAAACACACATAAAAAGCCAGAAACCATTCACATAAAATACATCATAAACTGTCCAAGGCAACGCATTTATAACATAATACACTAGAAAAATCTTTAACCATGTAGACCAATAAAATATATTATCAACAAATACATTATTTATTATCATCCCATTTCTCACACAAAAAACAATATATTTCATGATAAAGTGGTCGCATAAATTTATTATTTGCAAACTGTACAACAAATGATTTATAATTTCAAAGCATCAATTTTTGTTTAAAAATTAAAACTTGCTTAATGAGATAAAATTTACGTTAAGATTTAATCGGATTATGTCGATGAGGTAAAGCTCGGAATATATTTATCCAGCATATTAATGCTGTGAGCTTAATTAATTAGAAAGTGAAAGGATTTATTGATAAAATTAATCCCATCCTTTAGCAATTAATTGTGATTGATGTATTTGATACATAATTCAAGATGTTTTAATTTAAATATTTGATAACAATTCACCCAATTTACTAATAACTTAGTATATTATTATATCATAGTTTTGTTATTGTTGGTACGCTAATGTAGGTAATTACTTGTATTTTACAGGAAAATGAAAATGTTTAGCAGCTTTAAAGTACCCCATCTAGCTCTACGAATCTTGTTTAGAATGTATAGAGTTTCAAATTGCCTGTTTGTTCGTAGTCAGGTTTACTAGTTTGAGTAAATTTATATACTTTCACTGGCGTCTACCGGGAATTCAAAGATTTTTAACGTAATTTTATTTCATCCGAAACTGCATTAGACCATAAACACTGGCTGCGAATATCATGTTTCTTTTTATAATCCCTTTAGAGGTTTTAAATAGACTCTTGAATTCGCTGAAAGGATCATCCTTTCTAATTGAAAATATTCTCTTTTATTTTACATTTAGTTAAATAGCTAAATTATTTATAAATTATAAAGTTTGTAATAACAATAATAATAAAAGTATCTTTAATTGCATAATATAAATATTTTATTTTCCACGTAGATGCGAAATGTGCTTTCTTTTGAGAGGGGTGGGTTAATTTATAGATTATATGCATGCAGAATAATTAATTAAAACGGTGAGTAAAGGCAGAGGAAGTATGAGTTAGGCCACATCCGCAATCGGGAAACCACATTATAAACACCCGGTGTATGTATAACACATCCCTTGCCCCCTACATCTTCTCTCTTTTCAACGCCATACTAACCCAATGTTCATTACGTCTACATCCACAGCTACAGCTACAGCTACAATAACCCCCTATCAAATACATACCACCTGCAACACGATCCTGCAATTTTACTTCCATCCCGAATATGCACAAAAACCACTTCATATACGAGACTTGAATTAATTTAATTACATAAAAACGTACAATTCTCACATAATTGTATTCTAAATGGGGAAGATTTAGTAAAACCAAAACCGCCATAGGCAGCTGTATGTTTAGTGAACGATAACATAGCAAATGTAACCACACACAGACAATCACTATACAAATACAGAGTCGATTAAAAATACAATTAGATTCATATTATATTATCTAGACCTCAAATTAACTTTACTACTAGAATAATAATTACGATTATAACTAAAAAATTAAAACTGTGTGACGCTTATTTACAGATTGCCTTAAACTGTTATAACTGTTTTTGACAGATTATAACCAACATTCTTAAACTACTACACAAATTTGCCTTTAGTACTGTTTTTAAAAACCGATTTTTGCATATAAAATAACTTATTGCAACAAAAGTGGTTAAAAACTAAAGAATTGTAACTAAATATGTTAAAAAAAAAAGAAATGTTTAATATTTCTTTTTAAGTAACACTTGGCAGGGCGGGCGGGAGCTCCAGTTTAACGCATTTGTTAGTACTCACGTTCTGGAGTGACCCACCCACCCGCCCAAGTGTTTGTCATCAAAAGATTAAATATCACTATCACCTCCATTGACGTAGAGACTTTTAACACTTGCAGAAAAAGATTTTTTTTTAAATACTTGATAACTAACACTTGGGCGGGTAGGCTGAAAACCAGTTTAAAGGATTTGTCAGGCACTTATGTTTCGGAGTGACCCAGCCACCCGCCCAAATGTTTGTCATCAAAGGATTAAATATCACCATCACCTGCATTGACGTAGAGACTATTAACGCTTGCAGAAAAAGAAAACTTTTAATATTCCTCCAGTAAAGCATTTGTCCGCACTTATGTTTCGGAATGACCCACCCACCCGCCCAATTGCTTGTCATTAAAGGATTGCACATCATCACTACCTCTTTTGATGTAAAGACTTTTAACGTTTCCAGAAAAAAGAAACTTTTAATTTTGTGATAACTAACACTTGGACAAGTGAGCGGAAACGCCAGTTTAAAGCATTTGTCCGTACTTATGTTCTGGAATGACTCACCCGCCCGCCCTAGTGTTTGTCATCAAAGGGTTGAATATCACCATCACCTCTTTTAAAAGTTGAGATTTTTAATGCTTGCAGAGAAATGAAAGTTTTAATTTTTTAATAACTAAGTCTTGGGCGAGTAGGCAAAAATCTCAAATTAACGCATTTGTCTGTATTTATGTTCTGGAGTGACCCACCCACTCACCCAAGTGTTTGTAATCAAAGGATAAAATATCACCATCACTTCCTTTGGCGTAAAGACTTTTAACGGTTTCAAAAAAGGGAAACTTATAATTTCGTGATAACTAACACTTGGGTGAGTAAGCAAGAACTTTAGTTTGAAGCATTTGTGCGTATTCATGTTCTGGAGTGACCCATCCACCCGCCCAAGTTTTTGTCATAAAAACATTAAATATCATCCTCACCTCCTTTGATTAGAAGCTTTTAACGCTTGCAAAAAAAGAAAACTGTTAAATTCTTAATAACTAACACTTGGGCGGCTGGGCGGAAACCTTGGTTTAAAGCATTTGTCCGCACTCATGTTCTGGAGTGACCCAACCACCAGCCCAAGTGTTTGTCATAAAAGGATTGAACATTATTATCACTTCTTTTGACATTTCTGATGCTTGCAGAGAAAGGAAACGTTTAATTTTTTAGTAACTAACACTTGGGTGGGTAAGCGACAACCCCAATTTAAAGCAGTTTTGAAGTGAAACGCTCACCCACCCAAGTGTATTGTCATCAAAAAATTGAATATCATCACAACCTCCTTTGACATAGAAGCTTCTAACGCTTGCAGAGAAAGAAAACTATAAATTTCCTTTCGGCATGACCACTCTCAGTACTCTGTTGTGGTATATAGTCTACAGTAGAGAACCCAGGATCAACACACGTAATTATCATTGTTTCCCTTCTGTTTGTATCAGCAAATTTCTGCAATAGAGGTAGCTCTAGATTAGTTTGATGAGCCTTTACTCACTCTCATACTGATCACTTCTTGTACCACCCCGTTCCACGGAGCAGTACCAAATGCGTTTTTAATGTTGACGGTAAATATGCACGTTTTCCTGTTCTTATAGATTTTCTTCTATCGTGTTCATCAGCTTCTTCATGGCACCAATGATCGAGCTTCCTCCTCCTTCAATCTATTTGCGATTAGTTGTTCGTATATTTTTTCCAAAGTATTTATTAAGCAGATCGGCTTATACTTTGGGGCTTTATTTGTCCCTTTCTGCTGTTTCTCAAACAGCACCAGTTTCGACTGTTTCCATACATTGGGAAACCATTTTGAAATTCCTGGTTCATCACCCTTAGGATGATATCAGGTGAGGTCTTTACAACCTCTTTTGCAATCTTAGAGGTATCCGGTCTGGTCCCGCCGTTTTTTTGTTCTTAAACTTTGCGGACTTTTCTTGTAGTTCCTGCAAGGTAAAAGGTGCAGCCATTTTTTCCTCCACGACTACTGGTCATTTTACCAACGAATGCTTTGGAAACAACTGTTAGACCACTTCCATCTGCCTCTGATCTCCAAGCTGGACACCGACTCCCCGTCTGAACTTGTCAGTGACATTATAACCTTATCTAACCTAACTTAACCTAACCTAACATTTTTTGAAAGATTACTGCTCTTAGAGTGCTTTGTTCAACGTGCCCGCCAAATACCCCAATAAGGGTTTGCATTACCTACCCATCTGGTCTCTGTTAGTTAGTTTTTTGTTGTTTGGCTTTCTGCCTGGCCAATTCTTCTTTTTCTTTTGTGCTTATTGTGTCCCTCACAGATAAATGTATCTGCTTGCTTTCAAGAAGGAAGTCCATTAGACTGTCAATCTTCAATGCCTTTCCTACAGTTATTCTCTGCTTTGTGTCTTCCAACGTGCCATCGCATGCAATGGAAATGGTGTGCTCCAAAGGGTTGGTTTTGCCGCAGTAGTGGCAATCGTTGCTCTGGGTCCTTCCAATTCTTTTGGTGTAAGTGCCAAAACTCCCGTAACCTGTCAGGAAGTGTGTCAGGAAGTAGTCGGTATTCGTCCACTACGCGGTATCCTGGGTGTCATCCCACCTACGCTGCCACTGCTCTTTAATGCTGTACGTGGCTTCGAGGCCTTTCTTTCTGGCTCAATATTTCTTTACCAGCTTTTCCACTTTTAGATCAATTGGAGGGATTGCCGCAATCACACAGGCAACCTTGCCACTTGTCGTTCGGTATGCGTTAAAGACTCTTACTACAATTTTTCTCTGCGTGGATAAAATGCTGTCAGATGCCGAAAAATCTTCTCCGGACCGCAGCCGTGTAGGTCACTATGGATTAGATCACGGCGTGGCAAACCGCCCTTCTTTTTGCGCTTTGTTTGCTAACGTTTGGCATGATTTTTATTAGAGCAGTCATAGTCTTCTCTACCTTGCCAAAAATCCAGATTGAATCCAACCAGACTCTCAGGTATTTTACGAGGTTTTTGGGGTGATGGTTTCTTTTCTTAAGACAAAGACAACCTCGGTTTTTTTCCTTACACCTTTGACAACCAGTGCCTTGGTTTTTTGGGCGTCAGTTCCAGGCTGTTTCCTGTCATCTATGCGTCTACCGCCCTTAAATTTGCAGCCTCTTGCATGTTATTTTCCCTGACCATCACCAATAAATCGTCGGCGTAGGCAACTGTTTTGCATTCTATCGGAATTTGCAGTCTCAGCTCATACACAACGTTCCACAGGGTAGGTCTTAGGACAAAAACCTGCAAAATTCCTTGCGTCAAGTTTTTCTCCCCTCCTGTAGCAGTCAAAATTGTTTGTTACTCCAGGTAACTACTTATTACATCTAAGAAATACCGACTCATTTCTACCTCTAGCAGTCTTTTTTCTGATTTGTCCCCAGCTGGCAGTGTTGAACGCATTACGTCTAGCAGGATGATAGCGGTCTACCCTCACAAAGTGTTTCTTTCTAAATCTATATTGTGTTTTAAATATCGTTATTTTCAAGTTCATCCTTAAACTTCTTTTTTATTAAATGTTTGTACAGTTTGCCAAGCACGCTTAACAGACTGATCCAAAATTTGGCCTCTTTTGGTGATCAGCGCTAATTTTGCTTTCTTCCATGGTTTGGGAAAAATTCTTTCAGCCAGGTGCTTGTTGTACGCCTCCAGCAGCACGTCAAAGATTACTTTGTGCAAGATTGATGATTTGGCAGTGAATTCCGTCGGGTCCCAAGGCTTTTTTTGGCTTGAGTTTTTTAAGGGTCTTTTTCAGCTCCTCTGCAGTAAAAGAGGTTGTGTTTTCTATTTTTCCAGTTGTCCACCAAGCTACTTGCTTGATAACGTCCGGGAAAAGCTTTTCAATAATCTCCTTTCTCCTGCTGTCTCCTAGGTTTGGCTTTATTGCCAGTTTTTG
Organism: Tachinus rufipes; assembly: GCA_963932245.1. Classification (NCBI taxonomy): domain Eukaryota; kingdom Metazoa; phylum Arthropoda; class Insecta; order Coleoptera; family Staphylinidae; genus Tachinus; species Tachinus rufipes. The sequence continues at coordinate 74,267,178 of OZ010750.1, forward strand.
CACTAGTATCTAGTAGCCTTATCCAAAGGAATCACTCTTGAAGTCATGAATTAGATTTCTCTAAGCAAAAGGGAAATTTGCTCCTGTGGATAGCTGTTAAATATTCTTTTCTAGTGATTCTCCTTTTGCTCTAAATCTTGTCAAAAGCCTTTGTATTGCGTTGATGGCGTCACTCCACCAGTAAAGCATGTTATTTGTATCTCCATAGATCTTGTAGCTAACCCAATTCTAAACTTCTTTTAATTTCTATAACAATTTCTGACTGTCCCTAAGACCTAAAAGTGCGTTCTTGGCTTTTTTGGCGTTCATTGCCCATTTCCGCTTGGAACTTTGGTTCCTGGTTATTATTTTGTTTGCCGACGTTGAAAGAAATGTATTGATGCAGGCTTAGAGATTCCTTGTCTTCTTCTACTATTCATCTCTTGCCCGAGATGTTGTTTGTGGCAATTGTCAGGTCAACAAAAGATATTGCAGATATTTAATCATTCTGACGCGCCTTGTCCTGCATTGGTCTAGAAGTCTTCTAAACTTTGGGCAAGCTATAGAGTCTAACCCTTGTTGCAAAGTTTGCACTATTTTGCCTAATGCCAAGTCTTCCTTAGTCTTGCAACTTTCAAGTCGGGTCTGTTTGTCCGCGTGTCTTAACTTTAGACTATATACACTTATAGACGTGTCGTGTGCTATTTTCTGCACATTGCATAGTGAAGCCCACATAACAACATTTTATTACCACAACTGACGCCTTTTTAAATTTTTAATGTTATTCACATTATATCATTAATAAATGATTTAATACTAAGAATATTTACTGTCAATTATCAAATAGCACTTGATGTGAAGTAAATTATATTTGTTAATTAAATAACTCAACGACGTCATGCGCCTATACAAGATTGATAGAGATTTGAGTAGATTAAGTGCCTAAAAATGTGTTTTCGTACACGCGCTTAATACCAAGTCTTTTGCGCATTTTTGGCCACAGCTGACGTCACACGAAGCAATTATCTTGGCTTCACATAGTCGGCGAAAGGCGTGTCTATAAGGTCTTAACCCCAAAATAGTTTGCTCACTTAGGGATGCAAAATCATTCCCTTATAGTACATTTGAGCTATCTTATTTTAATTTTGTCTGCTTTTATCAGCAAACTGGCAGGTTTTTTGCCAATGCCAATGTTTCTAGTCAATCTAAAGCTTCTTAACCCTAGAGATCTAGTGCATGGGTTGCCAAAAAGTGATCCAGGGTAGATTGAAGAGTTTGACCAAAAAAATTTGACAGTTCAAAGAAGTAAAGAAAGAAGAAAAAAGGTAGTCTCATTGCCAAAGCAAGACTACCGTGCAATGGTGTTTAGTCCCCCCCCCCCAAACTGTGAAGTCCTAAATATTTGATGTATTTATTTTTTATAAGTTAATTCAATTAACAATAAATTACGCGGACGCAAACAATTAATTGAATAGAAAATATATAAAAGACCGTAATCTACAAATAAATTATTAAAAAACAAATTATAAATAAATAAATTGATCTATTCTGAAGATGTTGACAATAACACAAAACACAAACACAAATTTAATTATAAATGCTGCTCGATTCTTCACCATCCGTTCCGGAAATATTAGAGTCGTGATGTCTGCCATCAATAGTAGTTTCAGTGGATCAATCGACCCACATGACACACTAAGTGATATTAGATCAAACATAAAATAATGTTATATTTTTTTATAACATAAATTATGAGTTTAATAATTTTAAATATCAAAAATAAACTGTATTCTATGAAAAGAAAATAGTGGTTTACGGAAATGAAGCCATGAAGGTATTTTTTAATTAAGCGAGGCTGAATTTGGTAGACGAGAGAGGAATGCAATTGTTAAGCGAGATAGTTATTACAGGTGATAGCGATGAACGCATATTTTAATCTAAGTTCATTACATTCAATCATATAGGGTAGCTTTAGTCAGCTGTATCGAAGCTATGCTTTGAGAAATGATAACCGAGAAAAGTAAAAAGAATTCCACTACTACAATAAAGCCTATGAATAATTTCCACATTTCTTGTCTCAATTTTCTTTATCTCTTTTGTTCTTTGCCATCCGATTCTAAAGCTATTCGAGAATTTTATTCATTTTGCACCACGTCGAATCGAACTGGCTCCCTCTCCGATTTACATTCTAGTTCTCTCTTTTAAATAAAATTATTCCAACTACAGTTTCCATCGTTCCGCGTTGCAATTAAGGCCGTGTGTGATGTGCCACCAAACAGAATTTAAATTAAAACATCCAAGAATTATACGAGTTGCCGTTTCATTTTCGTCCACCTTTGTAATCTTTAATAATAACGATAGTGTAGGCCAATCGTAACATTAAAATACACCCCTCACTTTTAACTGCTTCTTCATGGTTTATGTCTAATTGTCGTTAATCTTAACAACCCAATAAACGCACATACCGGTTTTTTATAACCAATCCTGTTGGGATTTTATGCGGGGTATTGTAGCAACATGTGTTGACTTATTGGACACTTAAACAATTTTTTTTTGGTATGGGAAAGTTTTCTATTGAAAAAGTTGGATGCTTAAAAATGTTTCAATTAAATTACTATTTCCTTTCATATAATTTTTTATTTGATGGAAAATATTATTAAACAAATGGCTACATAATTTGGCTTGCTTGCAGTAGCTGCAACGTGCCAGCTGAGACCTGAGCAGTCTCACTGAAACTCAGCCCAAACTAACACAATGATACAAAAGCTCTATCTCCCTGCACAGCCGATACATCGTGTTCGTTTCCGAGACTACATGTGTCGCTATTCAATACATTCATGCTTTTGTCGACTTTTATTTTCCACTTCTTGCTCAGCTGTTACATGCCGTCGAATTAGTTTGAATTTAGATTATTTTTTGAAGAAGCGCCTGCATTAAATTTCGCTTCTCTTCCTTCCGCATAACTCAATTGAAGTTTGTTGCAATCAACATATATACTCTTTTTCCTATATTTTTCATATATGTATGATATAATATAAATCCCAATTCCCTCAAGGTCTTCTATATCTTCAGGATCAAATACTTAATCAGAAACCCTCCATTTCTATGCATTGTATATTCTATATTATTAATATAATATCAATAGTAAATTTATTGCTTAATGTGTATGAAATGAGTTAATTGGGCTCAAATTAACCCAACCTCAGCATAATTGCACTCTTAAAATTGTCTCAATTATTGATCAATAAAACGGATCCCCACAAAAAAGCAAACAAATCAGCTATGGCTAATAGTAGTGCGGCCACTTTAGCTTGCCTAAATTAATAAACTGTTTGCTCTGTTGCAATCAATTAGTTGTATTAACTAATTCACATAATACGTAATGCAAGTATAAATATTTAAATTTAAAACGCAAATCAATACACATAAATAACATTTCCGATCGGTATAGTATATGCGCTTACATAAAGTGCAAAAAGGTGAGAATCTTATTATTGATTAGATGACAAACGTGAATCATAATGCATCGCGTATAACTTAATTTTATCGACAAGCAACGTGATAAATTATATTCGATATAACTTGTTTTTAATCTGTCTTTTGAACAGAGTTGCATTGTCTGTCTGTTAGCAGTAATGGAAAAAGTTCTTCAACTATGGAAGAACTTACTTCCATGGATTATCAACGTTCAACGTTATATAAAAGCAGTTTCCTCTAAATACCAGAAGATTAACGTAAGGTTGTCTTACTTAATGTAACCACTCGTCCATGAGGAATGTTCATAAAAGCACAAATTACATTTAAATTAATTTTAAGTTTCAATAAGTTTCCAATATCTACCGGTCTTATATACAATCGCGGTTAGAAACAGCTGTCGCATGTTATTTCAATATAGAATATATTTTAATTTTAAATCAAGTTCTTGCTTCTACATAATCTTTTCTAGCATTTCACATTCTTTTAAAATTGTAATATAATAGAAAGCCGATATTGTTATTAAAGATAATTTTGTTAAAACAAATTGATCTAGTTTTTTTATGGTTATGAATTTTTTATTCTCTTCAGACGTTTTTAATTTTGCTAAACAGTTCCGCTTTTAATTTTTCTTAATAAATACTTAAAACAAAATCAATGTTTTAAATATAAGTACAGTAAACCAAGGATACTGTGACCGGTCACTCCTGAGACAAAAGTGGGATGAGAGCGTTAAGCGAGACCAATAATAACGTAGGTAAACTTGCCTGCAAAATCAATATTAAAACGCGCCAGTCTAACATAAACTGCGGGGAAAATAACATCTATTTATGTACATGCATTTTTTCTTTCTCTCAAATTGTGCGGAAACTCCTACTACCGGTCACACAAACGTTGGCATACTGTAAGCATACTTAAAGCTAAATCTAATATTAAAAAGCTATAAAAAATTTAAATTTAATAAATGATATATTTTATGTGAATTGACTTTCCATCTGGTATCAGCCACATACACTAGTATTTCAAGGTATGCACCCTTTATCAGTCTGCCTAGCATCTCTTTGGTCAAAGAGACAATTTACAAAAAATTACAATAACTTTTATGTATAAAAAGAAGCATTTTAGTTCAAACTAAATTCTAGTAATCATGTTTTGAAATGACCCATCAAGAGATTAAATATCACAAAGTTCTTCTTTGACTTATGGACAAAGCACTCTAGTTTAAATTATTTGTTGATAATCGTAAACTGAAGTACATCACACATCCTCCAAACCGTGATCATTAACATATTAGAAACCGTTAATTCCTCTTCTGACTTTTACAGAAAAAGAAAGCTTCTAATCTATTGATAACAAAAAGTTGGGCAAATGGATAGGCACTCTATTTTAAACTATTTACTTGTAATCATGCTGACAATTACCCATCTACTTACCCAAGTTGTTGTTATCAAAAAATTTGTAGTTTTGTTATTGCCAGGTTAAGCTAAAAAAAGTTTGTCAACAAAGATTACGCTCATTTTGTACATGCTAGTTTGTGTGATATTTTGAACAAAAGAGTATTTTTAAAGTATTATTTAAGGAAATTTTACTGCGGACAAAATATGGACAGAGATGTTAAAAGATGATCTTCTATTAACACAAAGTTTGAAAAAAAAAATCAATTTGCTTGAGGTTTTCAGCACTGATTTTCTGGTAAAAACATCAAAATAAAATCTTAAAAAATTCCATGAAAGAATTAGTTTAGTTTTACATAAAAAATATAATCATTTTATTTTTTAAGTAATTAAGCCTGCCCACCACGACAAGGTACTAATTCACGAGCAAGAAAAAAATATGTAGGTTTTAAGAAATGCTATGGAATCAATAATAACACGTTTTAAAACAATAAACCAATCTTTTGTGTTTCTTTTTTTTTTTCATTTTATTTTCTTTCTTTTTTTTTTTTTCTTTTTTTTTTTTCTTTTTTTTTTTTTTTTTTTTTATAGCGTTGACTACTAAGGTCATTCACTAAATAAAAAATAATAATAACCTCAGGTTAGAGACTTAAGAAAACATTACAACTAAACCATATATCGCAGACGACAACAAAGTTGTACTGTAACTGCTTCGATGCCATACCTTATAAACTAAATAAACCTAAGATCACAGATTGCACCAAATTCTGCTTTAAACAACTCAACAACAAAAACTGATCAATAAAAACAAATAAATGAATTAACATTAAAATGATCAAGTTTTAGTATTATCTCAATACTAAAACTTGGTTACACCTGCTTGAGGAGTTTTCCAAAAATTGCACGCACCTTTCCATAGACTCTTTGTTTGTTTAAAAAATTTAATGGGTTAAGCTGATTACGGTAAGAAAAGTAGGCTTGGTCAAAAACACAAATCTGACGTTTAATTTTTTTTTATTCCTTTATTTGTGTTTCGCATAAAAAAATTGGTCAACTTTGGAAAGCCCCAAATCGGGTTTAGGGCAAAAAATCAAAAAACTGTTTCCTAAAGATTTTGCGCATTTTTTCTCTCTTTTGAATAAGACTATGCTCGATTGTTTATCTGAAAAACTGTAGGAGGAGATAGGTTTGGCGCGACACTACTTTTTGCCAAAATTTGCGTATTTTGCAACTTTGACGAGCCGTCACTGGTTTATTTGTACAGATAGAATAAAAATTTACTGAAAAAAATTTCTAGACAAAAAATAAAGTTTTCATTTAAAAATGAGATTCAATTTTTTTTGTGACCAGGTTAACCAGTGGCGCACTCTCAAAAAGTGCTTTTAAACGTCATTTTTTGGCACGCCGCTGCTCAAAATTAAAGACGTAACTAAAAGATGTGTTTAAAACCTAACTTTTGCAAAAAAATGCAAGCTTTCCATTGTTTTCTATTAATTTTGGTTGTAAAATAAATATTGGAGGTACTTATGCCTTGCCCCATTTTGCATTTTTGATAAAAGGGAAATTTCAAGTTTAAAGTAAAATTTGTTGGTGACGCCACTGGAATATTTTGATACTGTCAAAAAAAATTAATGTTTGTTGTATTCTAATCAATCTGGTTTAAACCGCAACCTTCTCTTGTCAAAAATACAAAAAATGTCTTGAAAAGTAGTCCAAAAAATACAAGTCCGGCTCTTGAAAAAAGCTGAATCGTTTAGAATTGACAGCCAATAATGTAAAATGTAGTTTATTTGGTAAAAAGAAATGTTTAAATTTTTTTTTTAAATATTTAACCGAATAATCAGTTAGATTTCGTCCTTGTAAAAATGATGAAATTTTGTCCGGTGTCTCCAGCACTTGCCGTTTTCGAGTTAGGATTATTTTAGTGTAAAAAGTCTTGAAGTTGTGAAAAAAATTGAGCGGCTATAAGGATAGTATTTTGCCCTTAATCGATTTTGATGAAAATTGGTTTACCGACTAATTTTGATGTCGAAAACACAAATGTGACGTTTAATTTTTTTTTTAATTCATTCATTTGTTTTTTTGCATAAAAAAATTGGTCAATTTTAGAGGGCCCCAAATCGGATTTTAGGCAAAAAATAAAAAAACTGTTTCCTAGATATTTTGCGAATTTTTTCTCTCTTTCGAATGAGACTATGCTCGATTTTTTATCTAAAAAAGTGTAGAAGAAGATAGGTTTGGCGCGACACTACTTTTTGCCAAATATCGCGTTTTTTGCAACTTTGACGAGCCGTCACTGGTTTATTTGTACAGATGGAAAAAAAATTTACTAAAAATTATTTGTAAACAACGAATAAAACTTTCACTGAATATAAGATTCAATTTTTTTGTAACCGGGTTAACCAGTGGCGCACTCTCAAAAAGTACTTTTAAACGTTATTTTTGGCACGCCGCTGCTCAAAATTAAAGACGTAACTCAAAATTATATTTAACCTAATCTAAATCTTTAATCTAAATGCGAGCTTTCGATTGTTTTTTACTAATTTTAGTAGTAAAATAAATATTGGAGGTAATTATGACTATTTTGCAATTTGAAAAAAGACAAATTTCGAGTTTAAACTAAATTTTTTGGTGACGCCAATGGAATATTTTGATACTGTCGGAAAAAAAAATGTTTGTTGTATTCTAAACAATCTGGTTTAAACCGCAACCTTCTCTTGTCAAAAATACAAAAAATGTCTTGAAAAGTAGTCCAAAAAATAAAAGTCCGGCTCTTGAAAAAAGCTGAATCATTAAGAATTGACAGCCTAATGTCAATTTTAGTTTTTTTGGTAAAAAAAAATGTTTAAGTTTTTTTTTTAATATTTAACCGCTTAATCAGATAAATTTCGTCCTTGTAAAAATGATGAAATTTGTCTGGTGTCTCTATCACTTGCCATTTTTGAGTTAAGATTTTTTTAGTGTAAAAAGTCATAAAATTGTGAAAAAATTTGAGCGGCAATAAGGATAGTATTTTTGACCTTGACCAATTTTGATAAAAATTGATTTACTGACTTATTTAGATGTCGGAAACACAAATCTGACGTTTAAATTATTTTTTTTTAATTCCTTCATTTGTTTTTTGATTAAAAAGATCGGTCAACTTTAGAAGGCCCCAAATCGGATTTAAAACAAAAATTTAAAAAACTGTTTTCTAGAGATTTTGCGCATTTTTTCTCTCTTTCAAATGAAACTATGCCCGATTGTTTATCTAAAAAAGTGTAGGAGGAGATAGGTTTGGCGCGACACTACTTTTTGCCAAAAATCGCGTTTTTTGCAACTTTGACGAGCCGTCACTGCTTTATTTGTACAGATAGAAGAAAAATTTACTAAAAATAATTTGTAGACAAAGAATAAAACTTTCACTTAAAATAAGATTCATTTTTTGTGTGACTAGGTTAACCAGTGGCGCACTCTCAAAAAGTGCTTTTAAACCTTATTTTTAGGCACGACGCTGCTCAAAGTTAAAGAAGTAACTCAAAAATGTTTTTAACCTAATCTCTGCAAAAAAATGCAAGCCTTCAATTGTTTTCTATTAATTTTGATCGTAAATAAATATTGGAAGTACTTATGCCTTGTCCCATTTTGCAATTTTTAAAAAAGACAAATTTCAAGTTTAAAGTAAAAAATTTTGGTGACGCCACTGAAATATTTTGATACTGTCGGGAAAGTAATTAATGTTTGTTGTATTCTAAACAATTTGGTTTAATCCGCAACCTTCTCTTGTCAAAAATACAAAAAATGTCTTAAAAAGTGGTCCAAAAAATACAAGTCCGGTTCTTGATAAAAGCTGAATCGTTTAGAATTGACAGCCAATAATGTAAATTTTAGTTTTTTGGTAAAAAGAAATGTTTAAATTTTGTTTTAAATATTTAACCGCCTAATCAGATAGATTTTGTTCTTGTAAAAATTATAAAATTTGTCTGGTGTCTCTATCACTTGCCATTTTCGAGTTAAAATTTTTTTAGTGTAAATTGTTTTGAAATTGTAAAAAAAATTGAGCGGCAATAGGGATAGTACTTTTGACCTTTACCGACTAATTTTGAAGTCAGAAACACAAATCTGGAGTTTAAAATTTTTTTTAATTCTTTCATTTGTTTTTTTGCATAAAAAAATTGGTCAACTTTGAAAGGCCCCAAATCGGATTTAAGACAAATAATCAAAAAACTGTTTCCTAGAGATTTTGCGCATTTTTTCTCTCTTTTAATTGAGACTACGCCCGAATGTTTATCTAAAAATATGTAGGAGGAGATAGGTTTGGCGCGACACTACTTTTTGCCAAAAATCAATCAAGTTTTTTGCAACATCGACAAGCCGTCACTGGTTTATTTGTACAGATGGAAAAAAAATTTACTAAAAATAATTTGTAGAAAAAGAATAAAACTATCACTTAAAATAAGATTCAATTTTTTTTGTGACCGGGTTACCCAGTGGCGCACTCTCAAAGAGAGTTTTTAAACGTTATTTTTAGGCACGCCGCTGCTCAAAATTGAAGTCGTAACTCAATAATGTGTTTAACCTAATCTCTGCAAAAAAATGCGAGTTATCGAAAGTTTTCAATTCATTTTGGTTTTAAAATAAACATTAGAGGTACTTATGCCTCGCCTCATTTTGCATTTTTGAAAAAAGACAAATTTCGAGTTTAAAGTAAAAATTTTTGGTGACGCCACTGGAATATTTTGATACTGTCGGAAAAGAAAATAATGTTTATTGTATTCTAAACAATCTGGTTTAAACCGCAACCTTCTCTTGTAAAAAATACAAAAATGTCTTGAAAAGTGGTCCAAAAAATAAAAAAGTTCGGCCCTGATAAATTTATGGGTACCTGATTCAGACATACTAAAACAGAAGTTTAAATGGAGATTTGACCAAGCTAAGACTATTATCGAAACTAGGAAGCATCACTGTTTCATACCAGTAGATGAAAATTAAATAGAAATCAAAAGAACATCATTTGATGAGCAGAAACCTTTAGTTAAAATCAGGAAAAATTCAAATAGAAACAAATGAAAAAAAAAACAAAAAATCACTTTAGAAATTTACAACTATATTTATTCTTATTTCTCAACTTTTCTATATGATACGTAAAATTTCAATCGTCAACACGTAGCTCTTCCATGACCGTTGCTTGCTTTTAAGAAATTTTTGGCTCTTCTTAAAAACGATCATGTTAAAACTTTTTTTGTTTTGTTTTTTTTTTACAAAGCTATTCAAATATCATCGTATTACCATGGAGCCGACGGACCGGCCAGCTGATTGCTGGACTTTGGTATAAACATTTCTGCTGTTTGGATAATACAGTCTGTAAAAACCTTCACGGCGGTCTCGACATTCTTACAATTCAATCCTGGTGGGACCAAACTGGTTTAAAACCTTTGCCACCGTGAAAGCCTTTTAATATCTGCCACGTTAAACGTGTAGCTAAACGTGGAAATGACAAAGACAAATCAATTGCCAAATTTTTTTTTTATTTATACCTCCAAAGTGTTAGTTGAAAAGGACAGCGTTGTTTTGGTCAAAAAATTCCTCAATTAAACGACTTTGCGTGTCTTTTCTCAGAAATCTCCAAAGCGGATTGTGGGTGTCAAAATCACCCACGAAAAGATCAAGCTGTGGAAGTTGCAAAATAGGTTCACTCAAAGTCCAATTAAACTACAAAAGATACAGGTTTCATATTGTGGCTTTTATTAAAATCGTATGCCAAACCGCAGTTGCTTGGAATTAGTTTTGAAGGTTATTTTCGTAACCGGTAAATTTTCTCTTAAAAAATAGCAACTCTACCTTTGGCTTGGAAACTCAGCAGAACGTCACTTCTTGTGCATCTAAAGCCACAAAAATGTTTATGGGGCTTAAAGTGCGTTTTCTGGAAGCACACCCAAAAAGGCATGTACTTTACCAAGATCATCTTCAGTTCACAATAGCTGCGTTTGCAACCGTTACAGTTCCACTGTATTCTAGTCTCCAAAATAACGACGCACTTTCCTTAAACGTGCAGTTTAAACAGTTTCTGCAGTAGACAATGCTCTTATTTGTATTTAATGTTCTATGGGCTAAAACTTTAACGTTAATACCGCCAATTTGTAGGCGTTTAAATTTTTGTAAATTGAGCTGCAGAAACCGTTTCCACAAGGCTATCTCTATCTAAACTTCTTGATAGATTTGTAGTCACCAATCAATCCATGCAAAGTTCTACTAATTAAGAAGAGGCTAACTTTGTCAAGTTTGCCCTTTCCTCTAGTGACCAGGATGAACCGAGATACAAGTCTCAACTTCTCATCACCGGCAATTATGTTTGACCAAATAACTTTGCCAGACTTCTTCCCTTTTGTCAAAAAAAAAACTAAGAGGTCCGATTTGTCATTGGAAGGGGACAAGGTAGCCACTGCGCCACCTTTTGGGGTAATAAATATCAATGGATAAAAATGAATTTTCTTTTTAATTATTAATTACCAAATAAAACGTGTTTGTTTATTGAATAATTCAGCAACGTCATGCACCAAGTAAAAAATTTATTTGCGTTTTGGTAGGTTAAGTGCGTAAAAATGTGCTTACATACCAGTCTTTTGCTAAATCTACAACTGACGTCACACGCATCGATCATGTTGGCTTCACCGCGTCGGCAAAAGGCGTGTCTATAAGTGTGTACGGTCTAAAGTAATACCCATAAAGGTCATGACTATAATAAAATAAAACTAAACCATTTTTGCAAACATAAATTTTAGCAAGACACCAAAATTTTTCAATATTAACTATTTGGCTATTTTTGTAGTCGATGAGTGGGTTCTGTTTTTAATATATATTTATTTTAAAATTAAATCAAAGGCAATTTTTTTTAAAGTTATATTCGAATTTAGATTGTGAATTAACAAACTGTTTTTTTTATAAAATAAAGTTGTATCATTACATGATTGCAAGTGCAATTTGTTTATTTTAAATCAAATCATTTCTTTAGCGTAGTTGTACATATACTTTAATGAAGTTTTAAGATGAGAAATGGAAACTTCAGAAATTGACAATCAGACTAATAATATAAAAAAATGTATTAATTTATTAAAGACGCAAAAACCAACTTATTTGCGACATACTTAATCGGCTTTTAAATCTATAGGTACATCACTAATTAATATGTTTGAAATAAATTACAATCGTTTGATGGAGTTAATCATTTTTGAGGACTTTCCAATCATTAACAAACATAAAACGGTTATGAATTATTAAAATATTTACAAGTGGATTTGTAACCATTCATATTCAAATCAGTTTTCAATAATAAATTTCATTTTATATTAGCATTGTTTTATATGAACATGTGTTCCAATATTTTTACTCATGTAAAACAACAAAGAAACCCAATAAATAAAAGACTGATTCTAAACAAACATCTGAAAATTCAATCATTGATTTAATAATAAATTAAGAAAGCAATAAATAATTGGTAGTAGTCGCTTACATAAGTTTAGTCGCGTTGTCCAAAAAGATTTCCGCGACGGAAAGAATAAAAGTAGATAAACGCTCATCAACAATAAAAACATTCAAGTTCGTGATGAGGCAAGTTCTTTGCGAGGTTTTTATATTATCCGCAAGCTGTTCGACCATGGACCGTCCTTACAAAACACATGTACTTTTTTATATGCACTTATAAGATGTTACGGAATCTCGACGCGATCGATTCAGATCCCCTTAACAATAAAACGATATCGCCAAGACGTCCCGATATAATCACACTAACCTTTACTCAATGTTTTTCAATTTTAATCCTAAAATATAATAAATTTATTATTCATTATAGCATAAAAAACTTATTATGTGACCTTGTATCTGAAATATGTTTCCAGGATAATACAGAAATAGTAGAAACCCTCTAAGAATCTGATTTAGGTCAATAGGGGGAGATATAAAATAAGACAATTTCCTCTCATAAATTGAAACTCACTTGTAGTATTATTGTTTACTACATTTATTCTTCTTTAAAAATACATGATTTTTCTTTACAAATTTATTATGTGTGTTACCAGGGAACACATTTATTATAAATTTACATGTACAATGCGCAACTCTCACCAGCATTAATTATTATTCAGATGCATGGTCAGCCGCTTTTGACGGGAGATTTTAAATTGATAGCATTATTATTTTGTGACACCTATACATTAGCTAACATGTGAATCATAAAATCAATCAATTAATGTATGATATTTCATACTTTAAAATTTTGTCAAAAATTCTATTAATGTTTTTGTAATTTGATTTGAAAAACCAATCGATACTATTAATATTGGAAAATAATTTTATTCGAACTGGTTTTGTTGTTTGCTGAAGTAATTTGAAATAAATTGTTGTTGAACGTAAGCGTACATTTTTGAATTTAAATAGAACAGAAAATATTTTAAAGGTTTTAAATTACACAAACGAGCGTTTGTTGAGTTTGTTTTTAAAATATGATGGTTTTATATGACACGTAGCTCCATCTTGTTGAAAACACATTCAGATCAATATTATGTAAATTTGGAAACAAAAATTATTGATCTATTATAACAAATACTATTGAACGTAAAATAGAATCTAAACTTATTTTGAAGTTAAAAAAGTCCATTGTAAATAATAAACTGCACTACACTATCACAAAAAAATATATTTTCTGAGCTCATAAAAGGTAACTTTTTAAGATCATAAAAATTTGATGCAATTGATTATTTTAAGTTGAAAAGAGCACATCCATTATTAAATAGAAAAGCTTTTTTGAGTATTGTCTAACGTTCAACAACTTTGTAAATAATTTGGCACATTTGGAGCAGATCTAGAGACGTTTTAGAATTGTTTGAAAAATATCTGAAATTACACACAACCAACTTCATGTACTTATTGATAAAGAGCAAAACCTTTTTGGCGTTGAACTAGTAATTACCAAACCTTAAAAAGTTTTTTATAAATAAAAATAGAGTTAAAAATAGAGCTTAATACTAAGTTTTTGAGTAAAATGCTCAAAAGACGCACTTTTAATGCAAAGATCGTGTTCTTTCGCTTCTTAAAATTTCAAATCTTATTCCAAAAACCTAAAACGAGTCTCAAAAAATGCAGAATTCAATGTGGACTTACAAGAAAAACTTTTAATTAAATTAATTAAACAAATGTCATGTTCTTTTGCTTCCTGAAATTTCAAATATCATTCTACAAAACTTAAACTAGTCTTAAAAAATACAGAATTTAATGTAGATTTACGTGGATAACTTGGCTTAAATAAATTAATTAAGTTTAATAACAAGTTTTTGAGTAAAATGCTAAAAAGTTGCACTTTTAATGCAAAAATTGTGTTCTTTCGCTTCTTAAAATTTCAAATCTTATTCTAAAAATCTGAAACAAGTCTTAAATGATGCAGAATTGATGTAGAACTACAGGAATAACTTAGTTAACCTAAATTAATTGAGCTTAGAACTAAGTTTGAATGAAATGCTTAAAAGTCGAACTTTAAATGCAAATTTTGAGTTTTTTGGTTTCTTAAAATTTCAAATCTTATTCTAAAATTTTGAAACTAGTATTAAAAAATGTAGAATTTAATGTAAAATTACGTGGATAACTTTGAAATTAATTAAGCTTAATACTAAGTTTTTGAGTAAAATACTAAAAAATTGCACTTTTAAAGCAAATGTCGTGTTTTTTTGTTTTTTAAAATTTCAAATTTTGTTTTTGAAAGCTAAAACTAGTCTTAAAATATGCAAAATTTAATGTAGATTTACGTAAATAACTTAACTTAAATAAATTAATTGAGCATAATACTAAGTTTTCAAGTAAAATGCTAAAAAATCGCACTTTTAATGCAAAGGTCGTGTTCTTTCACTTTCTTAAATTTCAATTAGCAATCTACTAAACTGAAACTAGTTTCAAAATATGCATAATTTAGTGTTGATTTACGTAAACAACTTAACTTAAATAAATTAATTGAGCTTAGTACTAAGTTTTTGAGTGAAATGCTAAAAAGTTGCACTTATAATGCAAACGTCGTGTTCTTTTACCTCTTATAATTTTAAAAATTATTCTAAAAATCTAAAACTAGTCCTAAAAGATGCAGAATTTAATGTAAATTTACGTGTTAGCTTTGCCTAATAAAACTAATTAAGCTTAATACTAAGTTTTTGAGTTTAATGCTAAAAAGTTGCACTTTTAATGCAAAGATCGTGTTCTTTTGCTTTTTAAAATTTCAAATTTTATTCTATAAACCTAAAACAAGTCTCAAAAGTTGCAGAATTCAATGTAGACTTACAAGAAAAACTTGGCTTGTTTAAATTAATTGAGCTTACTACTAAGTTTTTGAGTAAAATGCTAAAAACTCGCACTTTAAATGCAAATGTCTTGTTCATTCGCTTCCTAAAATGACAAGTATTATTTTACAATACTCAAACTAGTCTTAAAAGATGCAGAATTTAATATAGAACTAGGTAGAAAACTTAGTTTAACTAAATTAATTGAGCTTAATACTAAATTTTTGAGTAAAATGCTAAAAAGTCGCACTTTTATTGCAAATGTAGTGTTCTATCGCTTCTTAAAAATTCAAATCTTTTTCTAAAAATCTGAAACTAGTCTTAAAAGATTCAAAAATTAATGTAAAATTATAAGAATAACTTGGCTTAATTAAATTAATTAAGCTAAATACTAAGTTTTTGAGTAAAATGCTAAAAAGTCGCACTTTTAATGCAAATGTCGTGTTCTTTCGCTTCCTAAAAGGTTAAATATCATTCTACAAAACTGAAACTAGTCTTAAAAAATGCAGAATTTAATGTAGAATTACGTAACTAACTTAGCCTAACTAAATTAATTGAGCTTAATACTAAGTTTTTGAGTAAAATGCTAAAAAGTCGCACTTTTAATGCAAATGTCGTGTTCTTTTGTTTTCTAAAAGTTCAATTATCTTAAACTTAGCTTAAATAAATTAAATAATCTTAATACTTAGTTTTAAGTAAATTGCTCAAAAGACGCACTTTTAATGCAAATGTCGTGTTCTTTTGTTTTTTAAAAGTTCAATTATCATTCTACAAAACTGAAACTAATCTTAAAAGATGCAGATTTTAATGTAAAGTTACGTGGATAACTTAGCTTAATTAAAATAATTAAGCTTAATACTAAGTTTTTGAGTAAAATGCTCAAAAGACGCACTTTAAATGCAAATGTCGTGTTCTTTCGTTATCTAAAAGTTCAATTATCATTCTACAAAACTGAAACTAATCTTAAAAGATGCAGAATTTAATGTAGAGTTACGTGGATAACTTAGCTTTATTAAATTAATTAAGCTTAATACTAAGTTTTTGAGTAAAATGCTGAAAAATAGCACTTTTAATGCAATATCGTGTTCTTTTGCATCCTAAAACTTCAAATATCATTCTGAAAAACTGAAACTAGTCATAAAAAATGCAGAATTTAATGTAGATTTACGTAAATAACTTAGCTTAATTTAAATAGATAAGCCTATTACTAAGTTTTTGAGTAAAATACTATAAAGTCGCACTTTTAATGAAAATGTCGTGTTCTTTTGCTTTCTAAAATTTCAAATATAATTCTACAAAACTGAAACTAATTTTAAAAGATGCAAAATTTAATGTAAATTAACGTAGGTAACTGGCTTAATTATATCAAATAAGCTTCGTACTAAGTTTTTGAGTAAAATGCTAAAAAGTCGCACTTTTAATGCAAATGTGTTCGTTTGCTTATTAAAAATTCAAATCCAATTCTAAAAATCTGAAACTAGGCTCAAAAGATACAGAATTTGATGTAGAAATACGTAAATAACTTAGTTTAACTTAATTATACGAGCTTAATACTAAGTTTTTGAATATAGTGCTAAAAAATTGCACTTTTAATTCAAGTTTTGTGTTCTTCCGCTTCTTAAAATTTTAAGTCTTATTCTAATAATCTGAAACTAGTCTTCAAAGATGCAAAATTTAATGTAAAACTACGTAGTTAACTTAACTTAAGTAAATTAATTGAGCTTAATACTAAGTCTTTGAGTAAAATGCTAAAAAGTCGCACTTTCAATGCAAATGTTGTCTTCTTTTGCTTCTTAAAAATTCAAATCTTATTCTAAAAATCTAAAACTAGTCTTAAAAGATGCAGACTTTAATGTAAAATTACGTGGATATTTTAGCTTAAGTAAATTATTGAGTTTAATACTAAGTTTTTGAGTAAAATGCTAATAAGTCGTACTTTTAATGCAAATGTCGTGTTCTTGTGTATCTTAAAAATTTAAATTTTGTTCTTAGAAGCTGAAATTAATCTTAAAAAATGCAGAAATTAATGTAAAAAAACGTGTATAACTTGGATAATCTAAATAAATTGAGCTTAATACTAAGTTTTTGAGTAAAATGCTAAAAAGTTGCACTTTTAATGCAAATGTCGTCTGTTGTCGCTTCTTAAAATTTCAAATCTTATTCTAAAAATCTGAAACTAGTCCTAAGTGATGCAGAATTTGATGCAGAATTACAAGAATCACTTAGCCTAACTAAATTAATTGAGCTTAATACTAAGTTTTTGAGTAAAATGCTAAAAAGTAGCACTTTTAATGCAAATGTCGTGTTCATACGCTTCCTAAACCTTCAAATGTCTTTCTACAAAACTGAAATTAGTCTTAAAATATGCAAAACTTATTGTAGATTTACGTGAATAGCTTAGTCTAACCTGATTAATTGAGCTTAATACTAAGTTTTTGAGTTAAATGCTAAAAACTCGCACTTTTATCACTAAAATGTCAAATATTATTTTACAAAACTGAAACTAGTCTTAAAAAAAGAAAAATTTAATGTAGAACTACGTGGAAAACTTAGTTTAAGTAAATAAATTGAGCTTAATACTTAGTTTTGAGTAAAATGCTAAAAAGTCGCACTTTTAATGCAAATGTCGTGTTCTTCCGCTTCATAAAATTTTAAATCTTATTCTAGAAATCTGAAACTAGTCCAAAAAGATGCAGAATTTGATGCAGAATTACAAGAATCACTTAGCCTAACTAAATTAATTGAGCTTAATACTAAGTTTTTGAGTAAAATGCTAAAAAGTAGCACTTTTAATGCAAAAGTCGTGTTCTTTCGTTTTCAAAAATGTCGAATATTATTTTACAAAACTAAAACTAGTCTTGAAAGATGAAGAATTTAATGTAGATTAACGTGGATGACTTGGCCTTAATAAATTAATTGAGTTTTATACTAAGTTTTTGAGTAAAAAGCTAAAAACTCGCACTTTAAATGCAAATGTCGTGTTCTTTCGCTTCCTAAAATGTCAAATATCATTTAAAAAAACTGAAACTTGTTTAAAAAGATGCAGAATTTAATGTAGAACTACGTGAAAAACTTAGTTTAACTAAATTAATTAAGCTTACTACTAAGTTTTTAAGTAAAATGTTAAAAAGTTGCACTTATATTGCAAATGTCGTCTTCTTAAAAATTCAAATCCTATTCTAAAAATCTGAAACTAATCTTAAAAGATGCAAAATTTAATGTAAAAATATAGAGATAACTTGGCTTAATTAAATTAATTAAGCTAAATACTAAGTTTTTGGGTAAACTGCTAAAAAGTCGCACTTTTAATGCAAATATCGTGTTCTTTCGCTTCTTAAAATTCCAAATTTTATTTTAAAAATCTAAAACTAGTCTAAAAAGATGCATAATTTATTGTAGATAAACGTGGATAACTTGGCTTAATTAAATTAAGTAAGCTTAATACTAAAATTTTGAGTAAATTGCTAAAAAGGTGCAGTTTTAATGCAAATGTCGTGTTTTTTCGCTTATTAAAATTTTAAATTTTGTTCTTAAAAGCTAAAACTTATTGTAAAACATGCAGAATTTAATCCAGATTTACGTGGATAATTTAGCTTAAATAAATTAATTGAGCTTAATACTAATTTTTTGAGTAAAATGCCAAAAAGTTTCAGTTTTATATCAAACCTCGTGTTCATTTGTTTCCTAAACTTTCAAATAATATTCTAAAAATCTATAACTAGTCTTAAGCGATGCAAAATTTAATGTAGATTTACGTAAATAACTTAGCCTAACTAAATTAATTGAGCTTAATACTAAGTTTTTGAGTAAAATTCTAAAAATCTCATTTTTGATGCAAATGTGTTTTTTGCTACTTAAAAAATCAAACCTCATTCTAAAACTCTGAAAGTAGTCTTAAAAGATGCAGAATTTTATTTAAAATTACGTATAAAACTTAGCTTAATTAAATTAATTGAGCTTAATACTAAGTTTTTGAGTAAAACGCTAAAAAGTCGCACTTTTAATGCAAATGTGTTCTTTTGCGTTCTAAAATTCCAAATATCATTCTACAAAACTGAAACTAGTCTTAAAAGATGCAGAATTTAATGTAGAATTACGTGGATAACTTGGCTTAATTAAATAAATTGAGCTTAATACTAAGTTTTGAGTAAAATGCAAAAACGTCGCACTTTTAATGCAAATATTGTCTTCTTTTGTTTCTTAAAAATTCAAATCTTTTTTTAAAAATCTGAGACTAGTCTCAAAAGATGCAGAATTTGATGTCAAATTACGTGAAAAACTTAGTTTAACAAAACTAATTGAGCTTAATACTAAGTTTTTAAGAAAAATGCTAAAAAGTCGCACTATTAATGCAAATGTTGTTTTCTTTTGTTTCTTAAAAATTCAAATCTTATTTTTTTAATCTGAACTAGTCGCAAAAGAAGCAAAATTTTATGTAGAATTACTTAAATAACTTAGCTTAACTAAATTAATTGAGCTCAATACTAAATTTTGAATAAACTGCTAAAAAGTAAAACTTTCAATGCAAATGCCGTGTTCTTTTGCCTTCTAAAATGTCAAATATCATTCGACAAAACTGAAACTAGTTTAAAAAAATGCATATTTAATTGTAGAGTTACATAGATAGCTTGGCTTAAAAACTTTATTTGAGCTTAATACTAAGTTTTTGAGTAAATTGCTAATAAGTCGCACTTTTAGCGCAAATGTCGTTTTCTGTCGCTTCTTAAAATGTCAAATATCATTCTACAAATTTGAAACTAGTCTTAAAAGATGCAGAATTTGATGTAAAATTACTTGAATAACTTAGCCTAACTAAAATAATTAAGCCTAATACGACGTTTTTGAGTAAAATGCTAAAAAGTCGCACTTTTAATGCATATGTGTCCTTTTGCTTCCTAAAACGTCAAATATCATTCTACAAAACTAAAACTAGTCTTAAAAGATGCAAAATTTGATGTAGAATTACGGGGATAACTTAGCCTAACTAAATTAACTGAGCTTAAAACTAAGTTTTTGAGTAAAATGCTAAAAAGTCACACTTTTAACGAAAATGTCGTGTTCTGTCCCTTCTTAAAATGTCAAATATCATTCTACAAATTTGAAACTAATCTTTAAAAAATGCAAAATTTTTTGTAGAGTTACGTGGATAACTTAATATATCTAATATAATTGAGCTTAATACTAAGTTTTTGAATAAAATGCTAAAAAGTCGCACTTCTATTGCAAATGTCGTCTTCTTTCGCTTCCTAAAATGTCAAATATCATTTTATAAAACTGAAACTAGTCTTAAAAAATTCAGAAGTTAATGTAGAATTACGTGAATAACTTAGCCTAACTAAATTAATTGAGCTTAGTACTATGTTTTTGAGTAAAATGCTAAAAAAACGCACTTTTATTGCAAATGTCGTGTTCTTTCGCTTCCTAAAATGTCAAATATCTCTTTATAAAACTAAAACTAGACTTTAAAGATGCAGAATTTATTGTAGAATTACATGAATAACTTAGTCTAACTAAATTAATTGAGCTTAATACTAAGTTTTGGAGTAAAATGCTAAAAAGTCGCACTTTTAATGCAAATGTCGTGTTCTTTTGCTTTCTAAAATTCCAAATATCATTCTACAAATCTAAAACTAGCCTTAAAAGATGCAGAATTTAATGTAGAGTTACGTGGATAACTTAGCTTAATTAAATAAATTGAGCTTAATACTAAGTATTTGAGTAAAATGCTAAAAAGTCGCACTTTTAATGCAAATGAGTTCTATCGTTTCTTAAATATCATTTTATAAAACTGAAACTAGTCTTAAAAGATGCAAAATTGAATATAAAATTACGTGAATAACTTAGCTTAAATAAATTAATTGAGCTTAATACTTTTGATTAAACTGCTAAAAAGGCGCACTTTTAAGGCAAATGTCGTGTTCTTTCGCTTCTTAAAATTTCAAATCTTATTTTAAAATCTTAAACTAGTCTTGAAAGATGCAGAATTTCATTTAAAACTACGTCAATAACTTAGTTTATATAAATTAATTGAGCTTAATACTAAGTTTTTGAGTTAAATGCTAAAAAGTCGCACTTTTAATGCAAATGTCGTGTTCTTTTGCTTCTTAAAATTTCAAATCTTATTTTAAAAATCTGAAACATGTCGATACAGAAGCAGAATTTAATGTAAAATTACGTGGTAACTTAGTTTAACTAAATAAGTTGAGCTTATTACTAAGTTTTTGAGTAAAATGTTTAAAAGTCGCACATTTAATGTCTTAAAAGATGCAGAATTTAATGTAGATTAACTTGAATAACTTATCTTAATTAAATTAAGTAAGCTTAACACTAAGTTTTTGAGTAAAATGCTGAAAAGTCGCACTTTTAACGCAAATGTCGTGTTTTTTTGCTTCTTAAAATGTCAAATATCATTCTACAAATTTAAAACTAGTCTTAAAAGATGCAGAATTTGATGTGGAAATACAGGGATAATTTAGCTTAACTAAATTAACTAAGCTTAAAACTAAGTTTTTGAGTGAAATGCTAAAAAGTCGCACTTTTAATGCAAATGTCGTGTTCTTTCGCTTCCTAAAATGTCAAATATGATTTTATAAAACTGAAACTAGTCTTAAAAGATGCAGAATTTGATGTAGAATTACGTTAATAACTTATCCTAACTAAATTAATTGAGCTTAACACTAAGTTTTTGAGTGAAATGCTATAAAAGTCGAACTTTTAATGCAAATGTCGTGTTCTTTTGCTTCCTAAAATGTCAAATATCATTCTACAAAACTGAAACTAATCTTAATAAATGCAGAATTTAATGTAGAGTTACGTGAATAACTTGATTTAAAAAATTAAATGAGCTTAATACTAAGTTCTTGATTAAATGCTAAAAAGTCGCACTTTTAATGCAAATGTCGTGTTCTTTTGCCTCTTAAAATGTCAAATATCATTCTACAAAACTGAAACTAGTCTTAAAAAATGCAAAATTTAATGTAGAGTTACGTATATAACTTGGTTTGAATAAATTAAATGAGATTAATACTAAGTTTTTGAGTGAAATGCTAAAAAGTCGCACTTTTAATGCAAAAGTCGTGTTCTTTTGCTTCGTAAAATGTCAAATATCATTTCATAAAACTGAAACTAGTCTTGAAACATGCAGAACTTAATGTAGAATTACGTGAAAAACTTAACCAACTAAATTAATTGAGCTTAATATTAAGTTTTGGATTAAAATGCTAAAAAGTCGCACGTTTAATGCAAATGTGTTCTTTTGCTTCTTAAAATGTGAAATGTCATTCTACAAAACTAAAACTAATCTTAAAAAAAGCAAAATTTAATGTAAAATTACTCGAATAACTTGGTTTAAATAAATTAAATGAGCTTAATACTAAATTTTTGAGTAAAATGCTAAAAAGTCGCACTTTTAATGCAAATGTCGTGTTCTTTCGCTTCCTATAATGTCAAATATCATTTTATAAAACTGAAACTAGTCTTAAAAGATGCAGAATTCAATGTAGAACTACGTGAAAAATTTAGTTTAACTAAATAAATTGAGCTTAATACTTAGTTTTTAAGTAAAATGCAAAAAAGTTGCACTTTTAATGCAAATGTGTTCTTTCGCTTCTTAAAAATTCAAATCTTATTCTAAAAATCTGAAACTAGTTTCAAAAGATGCAAAATTTGATGTAAAATTACGTGGACAACTTAGCTTAACTAAAATATATGAGCTTAATACTAAGTTTTTGAGTAAAATGCTAAAAAGTCGAACTTTTAATGCAAATGTCGTGTTCTTTCGATTCTTAAAATATCAAATATCATTCCACAAGACTAAAACTAGTCTTAAAAGATGTAGAAATTGATGTAGAATTACGGGAATAATTTAGCCAAACTAAATTAATTGAGCTTAAAACTAAGTTTTTGAGTAAATTGCTAAAAAGTCGCACTTTTAATGCAAATGTCGTGTTCTTTTGCTTCCTAAAATGTCAAATATCATTCTAGAAAACTTAAACTAGTCTTAAAAAATGCAGAATTTATTGTAGAGTTACGTGAATAACTTGGTTTAAATAAATTAAATGAGCTTAATACTAAGTTTCTAAGTAAAATGCTAAAAAGTCGCACTTTTAATGCAAATGTCGTGTTCTTTTGCTTCTTAAAATTTCAAATCTTATTTTAAAAATCTAAAACAAATCTTAAAAGATGCAAAATTTAATGTATATTAACGAGGATAACTTATCTTAATTAAATTAAGTGAGCTAAATACTAAATTTTTGAGTTAAATGCTAAAAAGTCGCACTTTTAATGCAAATATCGTGTTCTTTCGCTAGTTAAAATTTCAAATCTTATTCTATAAATCTAAATTTTGTCTCAAAAGATGCAAAAGTTGATAAAAATACGTGGATAACTTACCTTAACTAAAATATATGAGCTTAATACTAAGTTTTTGAGTAACATGTTAAAAACTCGCACTTTAAATGCAAATGTCGTGTTCTTTCGCTTCCTAAAATGTCAAATATCATTCTACAAATCTAAAACTAGTCTTAAAAGATGCAGAAATTGATGTAGAATTAAGGGATAATTTATCCAAACTAAATTAACTAAGTTTAAAACTAAGTTTTTGAGTAAAATGTTAAAAAGTCGCACTTTTAATGCAAATGTCGTGTTCTTTCGCTTCCTACAATGTCAAATATCATTTTATAAAACTGAAACTAGTCTTAAAAAATGCAGAATTTGATGTAGAATTACGTAAATAACTTAGCCTAACTAAATTAATTGAGCTTATTACTAAGTTTTTGAGTAAAATGCTAAAAAGTCGCACTTCTAATGCAAATGTCGTGTTCTTTCGCTTCCTAAAATGTCAAATATGACTTTATAAAACTGAAACTAGTCTTAAAAGATGCAGAATTTAATGTAGAGTTACGTGGATAACTTGGTTTAATTAAATAAATTAAGCTTAATGCTAAGTTTTTGAGTAAAATGCTAAAATGTCGCACTTTTAATGCAAATGAGTTCTATCGTTTCTTAAATATCATATTATAAAACTGAAACTAGTCTTAAAAGATGCAAAATTAAATATAAAATTACGTGAATAACTTAGCTTAAATAAATTAATTGAGCTTAATACTTAGTTTTGAGTAAAATGCTAAAAAGGCGCACTTTTAAGGCAAATGTCGTGTTCTTTCGCTTCTTAATATTTCAAATCTTATTTTAAAAATCTCAAAATAGTCTTGAAAGATGCAGAATTTTATGTAAAACTACGTCAATAACTTAGTTTATATAAATTAATTGAGCTTAATACTAAGTTTCTGAGTTAAATGCTAAAAAGTCGCACTTTTAATGCAAATGTCGTGTTCTTTTGCTTCTTAAAATTTCAAATCTTATTTTAAAAATCTAAAACAAATCTTAAAAGATGCAAAATTTAATGTATATTAACGAGGATAACTTATCTTAATTAAATTAAGTGAGCTAAATACTAAATTTTTGAGTTAAATGCTAAAAAGTCGCACTTTTAATGCAAATATCGTGTTCTTTCGCTAGTTAAAATTTCAAATCTTATTCTATAAATCTAAATTTTGTCTCAAAAGATGCAAAAGTTGATAAAAATACGTGGATAACTTACCTTAACTAAAATATATGAGCTTAATACTAAGTTTTTGAGTAACATGTTAAAAACTCGCACTTTAAATGCAAATGTCGTGTTCTTTCGCTTCCTAAAATGTCAAATATCATTCTACAAATCTAAAACTAGTCTTAAAAGATGCAGAAATTGATGTAGAATTAAGGGATAATTTATCCAAACTAAATTAACTAAGTTTAAAACTAAGTTTTTGAGTAAAATGTTAAAAAGTCGCACTTTTAATGCAAATGTCGTGTTCTTTCGCTTCCTACAATGTCAAATATCATTTTATAAAACTGAAACTAGTCTTAAAAAATGCAGAATTTGATGTAGAATTACGTAAATAACTTAGCCTAACTAAATTAATTGAGCTTATTACTAAGTTTTTGAGTAAAATGCTAAAAAGTCGCACTTCTAATGCAAATGTCGTGTTCTTTCGCTTCCTAAAATGTCAAATATGAC
This sequence comes from Tachinus rufipes, assembly GCA_963932245.1. NCBI lineage: Eukaryota > Metazoa > Arthropoda > Insecta > Coleoptera > Staphylinidae > Tachinus > Tachinus rufipes. The sequence continues at coordinate 74,292,380 of OZ010750.1, forward strand.
TTTATAAAACTGAAACTAGTCTTAAAAGATGCAGAATTTAATGTAGAGTTACGTGGATAACTTGGCTTAATTAAATAAATTAAGCTTAATGCTAAGTTTTTGAGTAAAATGCTAAAATGTCGCACTTTTAATGCAAATGAGTTCTATCGTTTCTTAAATATCATATTATAAAACTGAAACTAGTCTTAAAAGATGCAAAATTAAATATAAAATTACGTGAATAACTTAGCTTAAATAAATTAATTGAGCTTAATACTTAGTTTTGAGTAAAATGCTAAAAAGGCGCACTTTTAAGGCAAATGTCGTGTTCTTTCGCTTCTTAAAATTTCAAATCTTATTTTAAAAATCTCAAAATAGTCTTGAAAGATGCAGAATTTTATGTAAAACTACGTCAATAACTTAGTTTATATAAATTAATTGAGCTTAATACTAAGTTTTTGAGTTAAATGCTAAAAAGTCGCACTTTTAATGCAAATGTCGTGTTCTTTTGCTTCTTAAAATTTCAAATCTTATTTTAAAAATCTAAAACAAATCTTAAAAGATGCAAAATTTAATGTATATTAACGAGGATAACTTATCTTAATTAAATTAAGTGAGCTAAATACTAAATTTTTGAGTTAAATGCTAAAAAGTCGCACTTTTAATGCAAATATCGTGTTCTTTCGCTAGTTAAAATTTCAAATCTTATTCTATAAATCTAAATTTTGTCTCAAAAGATGCAAAAGTTGATAAAAATACGTGGATAACTTACCTTAACTAAAATATATGAGCTTAATACTAAGTTTTTGAGTAACATGTTAAAAACTCGCACTTTAAATGCAAATGTCGTGTTCTTTCGCTTCCCAAAATGTCAAATATCATTTTACAAAACTGAAACTAGTCTTAAAAGATGCAAAATTTAATGTAGATTTACGTAGATAACTTAGCCTAACTAAATTAATTCAGCTTAATACTAAGTTTTTGAGTAAAATGCTAAAAAATCGCACTTTTAATCCAAATGTCGTCTTCTTTCGCTTCTTAAAATTTCAAATCTTATTCTAAAAATCTGAAACATGTCGTTACAGAAGCAGAATTTAATGTAAAATTACGTGGTAACTTAGTTTAACTAAATTAATTAAGCTTATTACTAGGTTTTTGAGTAAAATGTTTAAAAGTCGCACTTTTAATGCAAATGACGTGTTCTGTCGCTTCTTAAAATTTCAAATATTATTTTAAAAATCTAACACAAGTCTTAAAAGATGCAGAATTTAATGTAGATTAACTTGAATAACTCATCTTAATTAAATTAAGTGAGCTTAAACTAAGTTTTTGAGTAAAATGCTAAAAAGTCGCACTTTTAACGAAAATGTCTTGTTCTGTCGCTTCTAAAAATGTCAAATATCATTCTACAAATTTGAAACTAATCTTTAAAAATTGCAAAATTTATTGTAGAGTTACGTGGATAACTTAATATATCTAAATTAATTGAGCTTAATACTAAGTTTTTGAGTAAAATGCTAAAAAGTTGCACTTTTATTGCAAATGTCGTCTTCTTTCGCTTCCTAAAATGTCAAATAACATTTTATAAAACTGAAACTAGTCTTAAAAAATGCAGAAGTTAATGTAGAATTACGTGAATAACTTAACCTAACTAAATTAATTGAGCTTAATACTATGTTTTTGAGTAAAATGCTAAAAAAACGCACTTTTATTGCAAATGTCGTGTTCTTTCGCTTTCTAAAATTCCAAATATCATTCTACAAAACTGAAACTAGCCTTAAAAGATGCAGAATTCAATGTAGAGTTACGTGGATAACTTAGCTTAATTAAATAAATTGAGCTTAATACTAAGTATTTGAGTAAAATGCTAAAAAGTCGCACTTTTAATGCAAATGAGTTCTATCGTTTCTTAAATATCATTTTATAAAACTGAAACTAGTCTTAAAAGATGCAAAATTGAATATAAAATTACGTGAATAACTTAGCTTAAATAAATTAATTGAGCTTAATACTTTTGATTAAAATGCTAAAAAGGCGCACTTTTAAGGCAAATGTCGTGTTCTTTCGCTTCTTAAAATTTCAAATCTTATTTTAAAATCTTAAACTAGTCTTGAAAGATGCAGAATTTCATTTAAAACTACGTCAATAACTTAGTTTATATAAATTAATTGAGCTTAATACTAAGTTTTTGAGTTAAATGCTAAAAAGTCGCACTTTTAATGCAAATGTCGTGTACTTTCGCTTCTTAAAATTTCAAATCTTATTTTAAAAATCTGAAACATGTCGATACAGAAGCAGAATTTAATGTAAAATTACGTGGTAACTTAGTTTAACTAAATAAGTTGAGCTTATTACTAAGTTTTTGAGTAAAATGTTTAAGAGTCGCACATTTAATGTCTTAAAAGATGCAGAATTTAATGTAGATTAACTTGAATAACTTATCTTAATTAAATTAAGTAAGCTTAACACTAAGTTTTTGAGTAAAAAAAAAGTCGCACTTTTAACGCAAATGTCGTGTTTTTTTGCTTCTTAAAATGTCAAATATCATTCTACAAATTTAAAACTAGTCTTAAAAGATGCAGAATTTGATGTGGAATTACAGGGATAATTTAGCTTAACTAAATTAACTGAGCTTAAAACTAAGTTTTTGAGTGAAATGCTAAAAAGTCGCACTTTTAATGCAAATGTCGTGTTCTTTCGCTTCCTAAAATGTCAAATATGATTTTATAAAACTGAAACTAGTCTTAAAAGATGCAGAATTTGATGTAGAATTACGTTAATAACTTATCCTAACTAAATTAATTGAGCTTAACACTAAGTTTTTGAGTGAAATGCTATAAAAGTCGAACTTTTAATGCAAATGTCGTGTTCTTTTGCTTCCTAAAATGTCAAATATCATTCTACAAAACTGAAACTAATCTTAATAAATGCAGAATTTAATGTAGAGTTACGTGAATAACTTGATTTAAAAAATTAAATGAGCTTAATACTAAGTTCTTGATTAAATGCTAAAAAGTCGCACTTTTAATGCAAATGTCGTGTTCTTTGCCTCTTAAAGTGTCAAATATCATTCTACAAAACTGAAACTAGTTTTAAAAAAAGCAAAATTTAATGTAGAGTTACGTATATAACTTGGTTTGAATAAATTAAATGAGATTAATACTAAGTATTTGAGTGAAATGCTAAAAAGTCGCACTTTTAATGCAAAAGTCGTGTTCTTTTGCTTCGTAAAATGTCAAATATTATTTCATAAAACTGAAACTAGTCTTGAAACATGCAGAACTTAATGTAGAATTACGTGAAAAACTTAACCAACTAAATTAATTGAGCTTAATATTAAGTTTTTGATTAAAATGCTAAAAAGTCGCACGTTTAATGCAAATGTGTTCTTTTGCTTCTTAAAATGTGAAATGTCATTCTACAAAACTAAAACTAATCTTAAAAAAAGCAAAATTTAATGTAAAATTACTCGAATAACTTGGTTTAAATAAATTAAATGAGCTTAATACTAAATTTTTGAGTAAAATGCTAAAAAGTCGCACTTTTAATGCAAATGTCGTGTTCTTTCGCTTCCTATAATGTCAAATATCATTTTATAAAACTGAAACTAGTCTTAAAAGATGCAGAATTCAATGTAGAACTACGTGAAAAATTTAGTTTAACTAAATAAATTGAGCTTAATACTTAGTTTTTAAGTAAAATGCAAAAAAGTTGCACTTTTAATGCAAATGTGTTCTTTCGCTTCTTAAAAATTCAAATCTTATTCTAAAAATCTGAAACTAGTTTCAAAAGATGCAAAATTTGATGTAAAATTACGTGGACAACTTAGCTTAACTAAAATATATGAGCTTAATACTAAGTTTTTGAGTAAAATGCTAAAAAGTCGCACTTTTAATGCAAATGTTGTCTTCGTTCGCTTCTTAAAATTTTAAATCTTATTCTAAAAATCTAAAACAAATCTTAAAAGATGCAAAATTTAATGTAAAATTACGTGGATATTTAAGCTTAAGTAAATAATTGAGTTTAATACTAAGTTTTTGAGTAAATGCTAGAAAGTCGTACTTTTAATGCAAATGTCGTGTTCTTTTGCTTCCTAAAATGTCAAATATCATTTTATAAAACTGAAACATGTCTTAAAAGATGCAGAATTTGATGTAGAATTACGTTAATAACTTATCCTAACTAAATTAATCGAGCTTAATACTAAGTTTTTGAGTAAAATGCTAAAAACTCGCTTTTTTTAAATTTCAAACCTTATTTAAAAAATCTGAAACTAGTCTTACAAAATGCAGAATTTGATGTAGATATAATTGGATAACTTAGCTTAACTAATTTAATTGAGCTTAATACTAAGTTTGTTAGTAAAATGCAAAAAAACAAGGTTTTCCCAAACATCATCTCAGCTTTTCTGATTTTTATAAAGTTTTTCCATGTTTCTGTTTTTTTTTTTCTAAACTTTTTTAAACTGTTACGTTATGTTAGGTTAGGTACATAACATTTTAACATAACAGATTTGTATAAAAACAAGGTTTTTCCAAACGCCTTTCAAATTCCAAAATCTTTTCGAGTTTTTTTCTAAACTATTAGGTAGACAACACCTTTACATAATTAGCATTGTTAAAAAACCAAAATTTTTCCAAACACCTTTTAAGTTGTTTCGTACGTTTCTTGCATATTTTTAGAGTTTTTTTAAACCTTTAAACTGTTAAAAAACGACATTTGAAATAACAAATTTTTAAAAAATTGAGGTTTTTGCAGTACTTTTGCATAGAGTATTTCAAAGTTTTTTTATAAAATTTGTTGGTTATTCTTACACACATCAACTATGTTCTGTGTTATAATTGGATGGGGTAGTAGGTCAAAAAAACTAGGCTTTTTATCATCTCAATAGATATGTAAACATATGCAGAAAAATAATAACATCTGATAATAAGCAACTCAATTGTTGCATGTAGGAAAATGCTTCAAAATCCGTGTAATTACTTGATTCATTTAGTTTATTAAAAAAAAAATGTTTAATAGCTAAATAAATAACTCAAAATGTTTCTTGAGTGTTACAGACAAATAAAATATGTGATAAGTTTTATTGTAAACTAGTCGGTCAATAATTGAAAAAACCCTTTGCAAACTAATATACTAATTACTTAAAATAAATGAAATATTAAATTATACAGTTTGCAGTATGTTTGGGTTAGTGGCCGAAACACAAAGGGGTCGCATTAATATTATTAATAATTTATAGAAGGACCAGTGAAGCAAAGATAGACGTTTTATAGTAAAGCATTTGCAACCCTACTTTGCTGCTGTTTTAATTAAACTGTGAACAAAACATTGCACGTGAATTATAGAAATTCTTGAAACGGTGGCGTTTAATAATAATTTATGAAAACAAAACGGGATTGAAATCCTCGGAAACGCGGACAATGTTGTGCGCAAAACAAATACGATGTGGTAGCGTTGTCAATTAATAGAACTAAATTACAAATTATTTTTCGATTTGGTCAAATTGCGATAAACGTGTTTACGCGATGAAATAAAAAAAGTGCTGTTTTAATTGTTTGTCCTGAAGGATTAATAATGGGTTTAATGTGTGTGTGCGATGAGACATGAAGAATATGTTTGTATTTAGTAAATATACATGCAGTTATGACATTGATTCATTGAGAGTAAAATGATATTGCGTATCAGAATGAAATGACTAAAGCCCGGAGGAATAGCCAGAATTAAAGGCGAAGCGAACCTCTATACCCAAACCCGAACCGTCGCGCCGTTGAGCGTGGAGGAAAATTTACTACCTTGTTTACCACTTATCCACGTTTACACACTCAACCAGAGCGCATGGAAAGCATTGTTTTTCCTGGCTCTTCGCCCGGTATCATTGCCGTCGCCGCCATCAGCTAATCAGACGAAGTTGTTATTTTGTCAGTGTGTAGTTAACGCACTATCGATCCAATTCATATCCCATATATGTATTAGATTTTGTCAAAATGTCCACCGATACCGATCAGATTTTCGATGTTGTTTATTCCATTCCATCAAAAGTTTCCGTTTAGTTAATGTAGTTTTTATTTTATGTTGCTGATTGGATACGTATACCAATAATTTAACAAAATTGCTTTTCCCCCCTTAATGGACCATATATTTTTTTTATCTTTGACTTCGTTAATACGACAAACAAACATATGGAAATTAAAATTGCTTATCGAACAACCCACTCGAAACTATCAAAACAACAATACGTTTAAACGTTCCGCAACTAACTCTAACAAATAGCTTTTCCTAACAATCACAAGTCACAAGTACCTTACATCAACTACAACATTAAATTCCTCTCACTCGCGATATTTCAAACCTCTTTCAACACTTTCCGACCATGCACAAGCATTTCCTATAAGTCAAAATTCAATTTCCATTTCTTGTATTCATAAAATCAATATAATATAGTTATATTTAATTTTATTTGCACTGAGCAATTGCATTTACTATGCCAAAGTTTATTTGTAAAAATAAAGCAAAATTATAAGAAGAATTATTTGTAGGGTTAAGTTAGTTTTAATGTTTAAAAGCACGCACTGTAGCTTTTTTTTTAATTGATATAAATACAATTTTTATTGTAACGGTATTTTTGCAAAATTTAAAAAAATGCTTTCTACGCCACTGGTAAAACCATCACCAGTGCCGTAGAAGTCATTTTTTTAATTTTGCAAAAATACCGTTACAATAGGTTTACAAAGATTAATATTAAGACTACTTAAGTTATATACAAAACATTTTAGATCAAATACACATGCCTTTTGCCGGCGCAGCAAAGCCAACATAATTGTACTAATGTGACGTCAGTTGAGGGCAAAACTACGCTTTTACCAAGTGCGTAAAAATGTGTTTGTATCTATATATTTTGTATAAAGTACTTGTTGTATGGCATTGCTTAAACAGTTTAACTACTCGTAAAGCGTATGCTAATAAAAAACGCGTGACGTCAGTTATGGGTATAAAACGTTGTTATGTTGGCTTCACCGTACAAAAATAGCACACGGCAGGTATATAAGTATATGTAGCTTAAACAAAACCTCCAAAATTAGCAGAATAGAAACTTTGTGCAATATTTTTCTTACTGTCCATAGCCGGTTTGCAATCGCACAAATTAACTTGTTGCAATAGTAGAAAACAACAACATTGAATCTGACAAGATCTAAAATAATTTTAAAAATGTTTAATAGTCCAAAAAAACAATGAAAACAATTTTGAAAATGATGTTAATCTGCTTGCATAACAAATTAAAGTTCACTAAGTACTCAAATTCCTGTTAATTGTAATTTATTCCACATAATCTATTTATTATACATATTTACACGTTTTACACAAATTAACACTATTGCTAAGTCAAATATAGCGTGCAATAAACTGAAAGCACGAACATATCCACTCCGATATGTTTACTTCTTTGATTTGCAATAATAGTCAAAACATGATTGTAGCAAACTAAATCTAAATTGTATATTAATCTGCATTGGCAATCATCTGCATAATAAATAAATAATATGCTAAACTAATACAAAACATGAAACACATTAACACATTAATCGCATTAGCCTTAATAAGCAATAATTGATAAAGCCTTTAATGTGTATTGATAATTACACATGATCAAAGCAGTGCATTTGATACAAAATGCATTGTGAATATATTACAGAAGCTGTTAAGGAAAAATCAAAATTGATTAAAAAAAACGTAAATATAATATTATCCAATTAATCTAATTGTACATTTAAATTAAAGTGACCTAATAAATTAAAACGACGCATAATAAAAGCAATCACCGTTTTGTTGACTTAGAGGGGGCAAAAGCCGTGTTTTTTTTTGCTTTCCTTTCTTGTCTGGTTGAATCGATAAGCGTGCAATTCAAGATTCAAAGCAATTCCGCTCTTTGCACGACACATTTTTTGTTGTTGTTCTCGCTGGATTATACATATTTATACGTAACATTCAACAGGTTTATGCCATTAACAATTAATTTGACTGCTCAACAAAACATGGTTTTGTATATCAGTGAACTAATCTGATCCGTTTAAAATCACCCGCGAGGATTAAGAAGAATTACCACATTTTTGTTGAATACGGAGGGGATTCAAGGTTTCTGACATCGTTTAATGAATTGAGTAAGGAAGGGAATATATAATCCGTTATTAATGGGGACAGACACATTTTCTGACATACTTTTTTAAAAAAGATAGGTAATTTAAATTTTTAGATTATTTAGTATAATCTTATTAGTAAAGATAAATTAAATCCTCTGTAGCTTTTGACACTTTACTCATGGGACCTTAGCACTCAATTATCTTTTTATTTTCTCCCAACACATTTTTTACTCACCATGATTTATGGGGAAGCAACGCAAACAAAATAACTTCCTTTAATAATGCACACTGAATAGAGGTTTATTATTAATTGGCATGGAATTATATTTTAAATTCTATTAAAGTATAAAATCATTTTATATTCATATCAATCATTAGAACAATTTGCTTAAATTAAATATTTCTAATTAGATTGCTTTAAATTTTATGTGTAATAAATATTCATATTATTACTAAAATTTTAAATGTTTAAACCTAAAACTAATTTATAAAGTAAATGTGTTGAATATGCAATAAAGTCATCAAAGTACTGATAGCTGTAGCATGCTTGAAAGGCTGTAAAAGATTGTTATTCACACACTGGCAGTTAAAGCATTTTTAGATAATGCAATAACTCTGTATCTGGCAGTAACGCCTTATACGTAACATCCAAAAAAGCATGTTGTGCACTGGCATTTAAAACCTTGGAATTGCATAATTACTGCAAAAAATTGTCAAGCTTACACAAGCCAATTGAGCCTTCAGGTTGTATGCAGAGCACATTAAATTAATAAGAAGCAATTATTAACACCCTAGTATTAGTCTTAAATGTGTGTAATACAAACTACATTAGCAATGAGGTCATCGAGGTACTGAATCATGCTTGAAAAGTTGTAAAAGATTGTTATTCACACACTAGCAGTTGAGGCATTGGGGTAGTGTAATAACACTATATCTGGCAGTAACATCCAAAAAAGCATGTTGTGCACTGGCATTTGAAACCTTGAGATAACACAATAATATAAAATAGAGATTTTGGTATTAATAATAATACTTTATTCACGGTATATACAAAAACCATTTACATCTACATCATTATATACATAAATAACGATGAATTACAAACAATATTACAATTACACAAAAATATATAAAAGAATATTGAAAAATAAAAGCATGGAAAAAAGTATACATAAATAAAAACAAAATATAAAATTATTCATTAACACATTTTAAATGACACTTAAAACTACATTTTGAAACACAAAATAAATCAATATTATTAGAGAAACTATTAGCAATTCTACACATTCTACCAATTGGATTATTAAATCCATAATTGGTAGAATGAATAGATTCTCTAAATAATGGAGACTGTCTGGTTCGGCGATTATTGTTGGGGACTTGAAATGGAAGAGTTACAAGTAGCTCTTGGCAATCAATCTCAGACATCATAAGTCCACGTAAAAATGATAAATCGGCTCTTTTGCGCCGAATTTTCAGCGGCGGAAGATTATATTGCAATGCAATGAGGTTAAAATCGTAATTTTCGGATGAAATGCCTAATTTGTACGATAATAAACGAAAAAATTTGTTTTGAATACGTTCTATATTGCATATATGAACGCTGTAGAATGGACACCAAACTGACGGAGCGTACTCTAAATGAGAACGTACTAAAGCGCAATAAAGTAATTTGAGTGTGCTAGGAGATAGGTCAGTAGACATTCTGTAAACAAATCCTAACATTTTCATAGCACGGTTGCACATATAGTTTATATGCTCAACAAAAGTTAGTTTTGAATCAAAAATTACGCCCAAATCTTTTATTTGTGTAACATGCTCCAAAACATTATTATCGATAGTATAGTCAAACGATACTTTACTTAAAGTTCTGTTGAAGCTTATCGAAAAACATTTATTTGCGTTAAACAACAAGTTATTAATAAGACACCATGAATGAACAGAATCTAAATCATTTTGCAAACTGATGCAGTCCTCGATAGATGATATTCTTTTATAAATTTTAAGATCGTCAGCAAATAAAAGATAAGACGAAGAATTAATAGAATAAACAAGATCATTAATAAAGAGTAAAAACAGAATTGGTCCACAATGAGATCCTTAAGGAACCCCAGAAGGAACAACAATTGGTTGTGATAAAAAGTTATTAATTTTCACACACTGTGTACGATTTTCCAAAAAGCTCGACAACCACGCAACAACAGATTCATGAAAACCCAAAGCCCGAAGCTTAGCAATCAAAATACTATGATTAACGCGATCAAAAGCCTTAGAAAAATCTGTGTAAATAGAATCTACTTGAACTCTTGATTGAATGGCATTCAAAAGATCATTTTCGTAACAAAGAAGATTTGTAAGAGTAGAACGACCCTCGCGAAACCCATGTTGCTGTTCCACTAAAATGCTTTTGCACATCCATTGTATTTGACCAGTTACAATTTGATCAAACAACTTAGGAATAGCAGACTGGATGCATATACCTCTATAATTAGTAATATCGTCCTTAGCTCCAGATTTATGTAAAGGCATAATGTAGCTTTGTTTCCAAACTGAAGGAAACTTGGCTTCATTAAGAGAAGCCTCAAAAAGTAAGTGCAATGGCATAGAAATTGAATAAATACATTGTTTTAACAGCATAGATGGAACACCGTCCGGTCCAGTGCTAAAGTTACATTTAAGGTTCTCAATCCCTTTAAATACATCCAACAAACTAATTGAAAATGATCGATGTAATACGTTTTTCTTAAAGTCAAACAAAGGAGTTGGATGAGTTTGTGTATCGTAAACAGAGGAAAAGAATTCAGCAATTATATTACAACTTATTAGGTTTTATGCTCTCGAGAAATTTTATATTTGCTAATTTTACAGAATATATTAGTAAATGTGTGCTCAAAGTTCAGTTTATAGAAAAATGCACAAAAAGTATAACAAATCGTAGCAATGCGAGAAAACAAAATAGATTGGACTAACCCAAGCGCAGCGTGTTTTTTCCCTGTCGCTTTCTTTTTGCTCAAAAGAATTCATGTTCAGGAATTATTAATTTGCCATGGCCGGCATAAAAAAAAACACCTCTAAATAATGTCATACATAACATACATCAACCACGTGTGTTCGGACGGAAAAGCAAAGTTTAAAAGTACAAAAAGCCTAATGAGGCATAAGCGCAGTGAAAATAGTTTCACCCTCTTACTCAACTCAGAATCCAGTCTCTGCAAACGTCAGTAGTCACTAAGGATAATAATATCAAAGAATTGGATATTTCTTGTTTTGGCAATTGTCAGTTCAATTCAATTGATAACTAACACTTTTTAGAAAAGAAGGCAACTTTAATTTATAATAAACGACAAATAGTTTAAACCAGCTCGAATGAGCAAAAAATGTTCGTTACAAGCAAGTACATAGTTTAAATTGTAGTAACTCAACCATTAACAATTTGTCTGTCATTAAAAAATTGATATTTTTTCTCTCTGCAAACGTCAATAGTTACTAAGTTAGGTTTCTTTTAGAAGCAGATTTAATACAACAGATTTAGAGTTTCAAATTCAAGTAATACTTACTCCAAATCAAGATTACCTTCAAGTAGTTTGAACTGGAGTGCCCATCCACCCGCCCAATTGTTTGTTATAAAAAATTTGGAGTTTGTCCTTTTTATAGGCGTTATAAATCTTTATATCCAAGGAAGAGAGAGTGATATCTAATCTCTTAATGACCAACACTTGGGTGGGTGGGACACTTTAGATCATGATTACCTTTGAGTAAGTTAAACTGGAGTGCCCATCCACTCACCCAAATGTTTGTTATCAAAAATTAAAAATTTGTTTTTTTTATGGGCGTTATAAGTCTCTATGTTCAAGGAAGACAAAGTGATATTCAATCTTTAAATGAACAACACTTAGGTAGGTCGGTGGGACACTCCAGATTATGATTACTTTTGAGTAGTTTGAACTAGTGTGCTCACAAACGCACCCAAGTGTTTGTTATCAGAAATTAGGAGTTTGTCCTCTTTAAGGGCGTTGTAAACCTTTATATCAAAAAAAAAAAAATGATATCCAATCTTGGGTGGGTGTGACACTCAAAATTACCTTTAAATAATTGAAACTGAAGTGTTCACCCACCCACCCAAGTGTTTGTTATCAAAAATTAGAAGTTTGTCCTTTCTGTGAGCGTTATAAGTCACTATATCTAAGAAAACAAAAGTGATATCCAATTTTTAACGAACAATACTTGGGTGGGTAAGTGGGACACTCTAAATGATGTTTATCTTTGAGTAATTTGAACTGGAGTGCCCGCTCACTTGCCCAAGTGTTTGTTATCAAAAATTGAAAGTTTGTCCTTTTTATGAGCGTAATAAGTCTCTGTACCCAAGGAGAAAAGAGTGATATTCAATCTTTTAATGACCTACACTTCGGTGGGTGGGTGGGTGGAAAACCAGATTATGGTTACTATAGAGTAGTTCAAAGTGGAATTTCCAACCACCCGCCCAAATGTTTGTTATCAAAAATTAGAAAATTTTCTCTTTATGATCGTTATAAGTCTCTATATCTAAGAAGAAGAAAGTATTATCAAATCTCGTGATGACCAACACTTGGGCGGGTGGGTGGGTGCAACACTCCAAATTATCATTACTTTTGTGTTATTTGAACTGGAGTGCCTACCCATCCACCTGCTCAAGTGTTTGTTATCAAAAATTAAGTGTTTGTCCTATTTATAGGCGTTATAAGTCTCTATATTTAAAAAGAAAAAACTGTTATCCAATCTTTTGATGACCAACACTTGGGTAGGTGAGTGGGACACTCCAGATCAAGATTATCTTTGAGAAGTTTAAACTGAAGTACTCACCTACCCACTCAGGTGTTTGTTAACAAAAATTAGAAGTGTGTCTTCTCTGTGAGCGTTATAAGTCACTATATCTAAGAAATCAAAAATGATATCCAATCTCTTAACAAACAACATTTTGATGGGTAGATAAAATACTCTAAATGATGTTTATTTGTCCTTTTTATGAGCGTTATAAGTCTTTAAACCCAAGGAGGAGGAAGTAATATCCAGTCTCTTGATGATCAACACTTGGGTGGGTGGGTGGGTAGAACTAGAGTGTCAACCCATCTGCCCAAGTGTTTGATATCAAAAATTAAGAGTTTGACCTCTTTATAGGCATTATAAGTCTCTATATCTAAAAGGAAAAACTGTTATCCGATGTTATGATGACCAACACTTGGGAAAGTTGTTTGGAACACTTCAGATCAAGATTACCGTTAAGTAGTTTGAACTAGAGTGCCCACCCAAGTGTTTGTTATCTAAAACTGAAAGTTTGTCTTCTCTGTGAGCTTTATAAGTCACAATATCTAAGAAGACAAGAGTGATGTCCAATGGGTGGGTGGATGGAACATTTTAAATAATGTTTACCTTTGAGTAGTTTGAACTGGAGTGCCCACCCACCCGCTCATGCATTTGTTATCAAAAACTAAAAAATTGTCCTTTTTATAGGCGTTATAAGTCTCTATATCCAAAAAAAAGAGACTATTATCCAATCTTTTGAAACACTTGGGTAAGTTGGTTGGGACACTCCAAACCAAGATTACTATTGAGTAGTTTGAACTGGAGTGCCTTCCCACCCGCCCAAGTGTTTGTTATCAAAAATCGGAAATTTGTCCTCCCTGCGAGCGTTATAAGTTACTATATCTGAGAAGACGAGAGTGATAATTAATTTCTTAATAAGCAACACTTGAGTGGGTAGGTAGAATATTCTAAATGATGTTTACCTTTGAATAGTTTGAACTAAAGTGGCCACCTACCCGCCCAAGTGTTTGTTATCAAAAATTAGGAGTTTGTCCTCTTTAAAGTTGTTATAAACTTCTATAGCCAAAAAAGAGAAGGTGATATCCAATCTCTTAATAACTAATACGTGGATGGGTGGATGTAAGACTCCAGATTAAGATTACCTTCAACTAATTCAAACTAAAGTTTGTCCTCTCTGTGAGCGTTATAAGTCAATATATCTAAGAAAACAAGAGTAATATCCAATCTCTTAATGACCAACACTTGGGTGGGTGGGTGGGACACTCCAGATTATAATTATCATTGAATGGAGTGCAAATCCACCCGTCTAATAGTTTGTTATCAACAATTGGAAGTTTGTCCTCTTTATAGGCGTTGTACGTCTCTATATCTAAGAAGGCAAGAGTGATATCCAATCACTTAATGACAAACACTTAGATGGGTGGGACACTCTAGACTATGATTACTTTTGTGTAGTTTGAACTGGAGTGCCTACCCATCTGTCCAAGTTTTTGTATCAAAAATTGGAAATTTGTCCTCTCTGTGAGCGTTATAAGTTACTAAATCTAAGAAGACAAGAATAATATCTAATTTCTTAATGACTAACACTTGAGTGGGTTGCTAGAATACTCCAGATCATGATCACTTTTGAGTAGTTTAAACTGGAGTGCCTACCCACCCGCCCAAGTGTTTGTTATAAAAAATTAAAAGTTTGTTTTCTTTAAGGGCGTTATGAACCTCTATATCCAAAAAAGAAAAGGTGATATCCAATATCTTGATAACCAATACTTGGATGAGTAGGTGTGACACTCCAGATCAAGATTACCTTTAAATAAGTTAAATTAAAGTGCACACCCGTCCAAGTGTTTTTTATCAAAAATTAGAAGTTTGTCCTCTCTGTGAACGTTATAACTCACTAAATCTAAGAAGGCAAAAGTTATATTCAATCTTTTAATGACCAACACTTAGGTGGGCGAGTGGGACACTCTATATCATGATTACCTTTGAGTAGTTTGAACTGGAGTGCCCACCGACCCGTGTTTGTTATCAAAAATTGAAAAATTGTCTTTTTTTTAGCGTTATAAGTTTCTGTAACCAAAGAGGAAAGAATAACATCCAATCTCTTAATAACCAACACTTGGGTGGGTAAAAGAGGACACTCCAGATCATAATTATCTTTGAGTAGTTTGAAGTGGAGTGCGCACTTACCCGCAAAGTGTTTGTTATCAAAAATTAGGAGCTTGTCCTCTTTAAATCCAAAAAAAAAGGCTGTTATCCAATATTTTGATGACCAACACTTGGGTGGTAACTAAAATTGATCATTATGTAAGAAAAAAAAGCTATATTTACTATTTTGGTCCTTTCTTGACAAACAACAACAGTATTTATCGCTAAAAATTGTCAAAAAAATATAGAATTTGCTCTAGATATCCAAAAAACTAATCTCGTTTTTGGATTGTCAAAAAACGAAAGTCTTTTGTAAACCGGAGAAGTATAAATATCTCAAAAATTCGGCAAAAACTTTATTTTTAAACATTTTGGCAATTGTGCAGCAAAAATTTAGACCACTAGAAAAAAGTTTTGCAAATTTAGAAATACAAAAAATTATTCTACGGCCCATTTAGCTGGTAGAAGTGTATTTGCAACAACACAAAATAGTAAACCTTTTTTTCCCAAATTTGCTCTGAATAGAGCCATTGTAATTAGTTTAAAACAATAAAATAAAGTAATCATTATTTGAAATGGTTTATTATGCATATTTTTAATTATCTTTTAATTAATTCTTTTTATAGGCTTGTCGTTAATTAATTAATATGCTACAAAAATTGTAATTAATTTTATTTAACTCAGTCATATTTACATTAAAACTGTATAATAATAATTAATCAAAAATGAAGTAGATTTTATTATTGTATAAACAAAACACTGTATAACTTGAATCGAATTTTAATCAATTTTATGGTTTCAGGTTGCCTGGATGCATTTCGAACAATCTGCAATATTAACGGTACACAATCACGTGATTACACGAAATCCGAGGATAAGTGTAACCCACGATAAGCACAGAACATGGTTCCTACATATTAGCAATGTACAGGAAGAAGACAAAGGAAGATACATGTGCCAAATAAATACTGTCACTGCTAAAACACAGTTTGGATTCCTGCATGTTGTCGGTAAGTGTTTTTCTTGCTGTGAAGTGAATTTAATTTAATACTCTTTCTAATATGTCACTTGTTACGTTGACTCGCCTTTTCATTTCGAAACTATTCTCGTCGCCCCCCTCAACAACACTGTTTACAATTTCGTGCATTAACAGGGTGCCCTTTTTATATCTAATTTTATCTAAATAAATAGCCACCATTAAAATACGACGACAGCACCACTTACAATTCAAATCTACGGAGAGCGGCTTCGCTCCGATTTCCCTAATTAGATTTTCTTTTTCATCAATCTAAAGAACAATATTACTACTGCTATCTCTAAATTTATTAATTAACTTCAAATTTAATATCTGCGTCACGTTCAGACATAAATACTTTTCTATAACCACCGACTACATTCTCAATTTACATTTTACTACAATTATACACATACGTGGTGTGTCTACATAGTTTCAATGTCATTAAGAAACCAATGGCGGTCTCACTATTTATTAATTATCGCTTTTAAACACGTAGCGTAGCGATAACTAACTTTGAGAAATATTTTTATAATTGGTAATGTAGATTTAACCCTTAATAGTCGGGGTGGATGTTCTAAACTAGCTTATCACTACATCTACAGTAAAAGGGCACCGCATAATCGATACTAAGTATTACTATTATTATAATTAAAATACTTATTATTATAACAAATACTCTTATATAATATCCTTAGCAGGCTTTACATATTGATACGGTAGAATTACCAGATTGTTATTTATCCGCTCACTATCAATTTATACACGAACTTGTTTGAAAGGTAAATATAATCTGAACCGTACTTAGTTTGCCGTTCCCATATTGTTTACATAAAGAAATCTAATCATCAGTAGTCTAGGGCCAGATAACTAGCAATTTATCTTACAAGAATACTATCCTCTCATGAAACAGGTAATCAATACAAGTTAAAAAATTGCACCTTATTACGGTTGACAATGTCGCGCCTTTATTTGACTACTGAAAAGGGGATGTAGAAAGAAATCTGCTGGCAATTTAGAACCTACATTAATTGTAATTCAGGACGCGTCGCATTTAAGAATCTTACCAATGTTCAATGAATATAACAGTTGACAATATTACTTTATTGGGGTTTGTGTTTAATATTGATGGATTTTAAATTTAAGAATTTATTTATTATTATCACAAATGTTAATGTTTGTTTTTCTGCGCTTTGTTTTAAAATTGAATATACTATAGTAGTTTTAACATACTTACTATTAAAACTACCACTGAGCAAACTCATCTTATCTACTGTCAGAGAACGTACTCAAAGTCTAGATTGCCTTATGATAAATTATATAAAGACGTCTGATGCTGTTATTTTAACACAAAAACATTACTGCATCAAGAAACCCAAAAGCAAGGTCAAAAAATAACAAAAACAACGTTTTGACTGCGGTCCGTGTACTTTTAATAACCTTAAAAAACAAAAAAAATCATCCAGTTTGAAAACAAAACCTGTGTCACAGATTGAGTTGCAATTTAAGCAATCAAAAAAAAATATTTTTTGCAGAAGATTCCGTAAACTGCCAACAACAAAAAATGCTTGCTGTTTTAACGGCGGTCCGTGCACTTTCAATAGGTAAAAAATTAGTTTGTTAAACTTAAACAACGTATTTATTGTAAATTACCTACAACTTCAGTTGCATTAACATCATCAGCAAAATTTCTTACAAAATTATCTCTGTTTCAAAAATGTTGCAGTTTATAAAATTATCTATGCATTTACTATAGTTCAAACTTTTAGTTGGTAATCATAAATTGGAGTAACCCAACCACCCATCTAAATGCTGGTCATCAAAATATTAGATTCATTACCTTCTCTTCTCAGAGACTTTTAACGCTTGCAAAAACAAGAAAATCATTTCTTCTTTCTTGAACAAAAAGACTTCCATCACAATCATCCCATCCTCTAACATGAGACATTTATAAAAAGGAATTTCATGTTAACAAACTTTTGGAAAGATAAGTAAGCACTTTAACTTAAACTATTTGATGGTAATCATAATATGGTGTAAATCACTCATACACCAACTTAAGTTTTAGTTATCAAGGGATAGAATATCAAATATTACCTCTTCCTATTCTGACTAAGAGACTTGTAATGTTTGCAATTTTTTTGAATAACAAATACTCGGACGGGTGTGTGGGCACTCTACTTTAAACTACTTGCTAGTAATCATGATTTGGAGTAACCTCCCAAGTAGTGCTCATCAAAAAACTGGATATCACTACTTCCTTTTTGGATAAAAAGATTTCTAACGCATTCAAAGAACAGAGACTTCTAATTTATTATAAACAAAATTTTGAGCGGGTTGTGTGGGCACTCCAATTATTTGATGTAATCATGATCTAGTGTGATTCACCTACCCATATAAATATTGACTATTAAAAGATTAGATCTACTTCTCTTCTTTTGACTAAGCAAATGCAAACACTTGCAGAAAAAAAAACATTAAATTCTTTAATAACAAACACAAAAGTAGGTAGATGGGCACTCTACTTCAAATTACTTTCTGGTAATCATTATCTGGAGTAGCCCAGCCACCTTCACAAGTGATCAAAAAATTAAACATCACATTCTTCTTTTTAGACAAAGATATTTCTAACGCTTGCAAAAAAGAGAAACTACTAATTTTTTAATAACAAATTTTTAGACGGGTACTCCAGTTTAAACTACTTGATGGTAATCATAATCTGGTAAAACCAACCCAATCTCCCAAGTGTTGTTCATTAAAAAGTGCATACCATTTCCTCCTTCTTGAACAAAAAGATTTCTAACACTTGCAAAAAAAAGAAATCTTTCAATTCTTTACGGGTAGATCAGCACTTCACTTTAAATTACTTCTAGGTAATCATAATTTAGAGTAAGATGTGTTTTGTACTATGTCAACATTCTTCTTCAAAATTAGCATTAAAGTTTTTAAGGTAATAGCCGTTGAGAGCATGCTGTGTGCACTGGCATTTAAAGCCGTGAGGTTGCACAATAACTGCAAAATATTGTCAAGCTTACACTGGTACAAAAGACCGGCCATAAGGAAGGTCTTCAAAACAAAATTTAGCGGCAAATGATGCTAAATGTCTACACAAATGTAATAGTAAGTTTAAATTTTTATTAATAATTTGAAAAATTGTTATAACTTTTCTCGGGACCCCACAAAATCCACAAAACAAATTGAAAAATGTTTTGCACCAAAGCCCCGTTTTGAAAATCACCGGCCCTGTTGGTATATTATATAAATGTAATTATAAAGATTCTGGCATCACGATGGTTGGTTTTATGCTAGAAAAAGATTTTATATTTGCTAATTGCACAGAATATATTAAAGTTATTAACACATAGACCAAAAAAGTCTTAAAGATGTGTAACACAAAGTACAATGACATTGGAGTCATCAAAGTACTTGACAGTTGTAGAATGCTAAAAACGCTGTCAGAGTTAAGGTTGTACAAGGTTATAAAAGATTGTTATACATACACTGGCATTTATGACTTTGTAGTTGTGTGTAAACACTAAATTTAGCATTAAAATCATTAAGGTAACAACCGTTGAGAGTATGCTATGTGCACTGGCATTTAAGACCTTGGAATTGCACAATAACTGCAAAAGATTGTGAAGCTTACACTGGCTTGTTGGGCCCTAAGGTTTTACGCAAGGGACATTATATTTATTTAAAAAAAAACCGGCTCTGCTGTTATATTATATAAATGTAATTATAGTCTTAAAGATGTGTAATACAAAGTACATTGACATTTGAGTCATCAAAGTACTTAGCAGTTGTAACATTCTAAAAGCACTGTCAGAGTTGGGGCTGTACTAGGCTGTAAAAGATTATTATTTATGCACTGGCATTTAAAGCTTTGTAATTGTGTTAAAACCAAATTTAGCATTAAAGTCTTCAAGTAACATCCGTTGAAAGCATGCTGTGTGCACTGGCATTTGAAACCTTCAGGTTGCAAATTAACTGCAAAATTATGTCAAGCTTACACTGGCTAGTTAAGCCCTAAGATTGTACGCAAAGGACATTATACTTGTTTCGGAAAAAACCGGCTCTGTTGCTACATTATTTAAATGTAATTATACAGATTTTGGCATCACGATGGTTGGTTTATGCTAAAACGAGATTATTTAATATTTGCTAATTGCACAAAATTTATTAAGATTATTAGCACATAAACCAAAAAAATCTTAAAGATGTGTAATACAAAGTACATTAACATTAAAATCATCAACGTACTTGCCAGTTATAGCTGTCAGAGTTGGAGTTGTACTAGACTGTAAAAGATTATTCTTCATACACTGGCATTTAAGGTTTTGTAGTTGTGTGTTAAAACCAAATTTAGCATTAAAGTCTTTAAGGTAACAACCAATGAGAGCATGCTGTGTGCACTGGCATTTAAAGGGGTTGCACAATAACTGCAAAATATTGTCAAGCTTATTCTAGCTAGTTGGGCCTTAAAGTTGTATGCTAGAAAGAGATTGTATGTTTGCTAATTGCACAGAATATATTAAAGTTATTAACAATTAGACCAAAAAAGTCTTAAAGATGTGTAATACAAAGTACATTGACATTGGAGTCATTAAGGTACTTTAGTGTTGTAGAATGCTAGGAACGCTGTCAGAGTTGAGAAAGTACTAGGCTATAAAAGATTGTTATTTTATACACTGGCATTTGAGGTTATGTAGTTGTGTATTAAGACTAAATTTAACATTAAAGTCTTTAAAGTAACACCCGTTGAGAGCATGCTGTGTGCACTGGCATTTATAACCTTGAGATTGCACAATAACTAGAAAAGATTGCCAAGCTTACACTGGCCTGAAGTTGTATGCTAGAAAGAGATTTTATATTTGCTAATTGCACAGAATATATTAAGATTATTAACATATAGACCAAAAAAATCTTGGAGATGTGTACTACAAACTACATTAACATTGGAGTCATCAAGGTACTTGACGGTTGTAGCATGTTAGGCACGCTGTCAGATTCGTAATTGTACTAAGCTATAAAAGATTGTTATTCATACATTAGCATTTAAAACTTTGTAGTTTTAGCAATTAAGTCTATAAGGTAACAGCCGTTAAGAGCATGCTGTGTGTACTGGCATTTAAAGCCTTGAAGTTGCACAACAACTGCAAAAAGTTGTCAAGCCTACACTGGCTAGTTGGGCCCTGAAGTTGTACGCAGAGGACATTATACATTATAGAGAGCATTTATAAACACAAATATTAAAGTATACTTTGGGATTATGATAATTTGGTGACTAATACTCAAGGCCGGCCATAAAAAGAGTCTGCAAACTAAAATTGGCTAGCAGATGACGCTAAACGTCTAGGCAGTTGTAATAGTAAGTTTTAAATTTTTTTAAATAAATTTGATAAATTCTTATAATTTTTCCCGGGGCCTTACAAAGTCCAGAAAACAAATTGAGAAATGTTTTGCACTAAAGCCCCCCGTTTTAGAAAAAGTTGGCCGGAAAAAATACTCAAGAATGATGGCAAACCGTAGCAATAGCGCGCTAACACAAAAAAAACAAAATAGATCAGACAGACTTAAACGTTGAGCAGTGAGGAAACTGTAAAAAAAAGAATCTCAGTTACTTTTCTGTAGCAAAATAATGCGATTAAATAATTTGACGTTTTAGCACAGTTTCAGAGCTACTGCAAAATATTAAAAGTTTTGTATATTTTTTACTTTATCCCCTTATCCCCTCCAAAGTTATAAAAACGTTGATGGGCCACAGGTTTAGCAACAAACCGTTTTATAGTAAAATTAATGTTTAATTAGATAATATACTGTAATGTAAAAGCTCGGTGTGGTGGATGAGTGGTTAAGCGTTTGTTGCGTTAGTTTTATAAAAATCAAACATATCAGCGTTGACAGTGACCAACTTTACTCTTATTTAAGATTATCTAAGAGCATCAAAGCAAAAGCAACTCTAGAGTTTGTTAAGCATTTGTGTGTAGTTGTGAAAGTATGAATTATAATTTGCAAGCATAGGCACCCCTTCACTGACTTGTGGTTTATAGTAAACAGTGTTTTAGTTCTAGAGAGCTTAATAATCTTATAAAAACTGTTTTCCGTGTACTTGTATATCAGCACAAAAGTATTTGCGTGTGTTTTGTTTGTCTCCTAAGTGCAATAGAATTTTTTTTTAAAGCAGACAGTTTTGCAAAAAAAGTACAATGAGGTTTGTCCAGTTGTTAAAAAATTCCTTAATGAATCAAATCCAGTTAAACCGCAGTTTTAAAAAATATTCAAACATTGATAGTGCAAATTTTGTCTGCTACGCCAATTTTGTTTGAATCTAGGAGTCGTGCACGGACTGCCAACAAAACGCTTTTTGCTTTTGTCACGGGGGAGATTCGGGGGTTAAAAAGTTATACACAATAGTCAGAAAACTGATTGCTCAGTTCTCGGCAGTTTTCCGTTTGCGAGTTAGGAAGGTCAGGCCCTCTGCGTAACTCTAGTAGGAAGGTTGCGTTGAAGTTGAGCGGTAGTCAGCGACTCTCGAATGGACCGGTGTTCGCTGGTTTTAATCATAACGGTGTCCAACCATAGGCTCCGCCTCTTGTCTATTCGGGTACGGGCTGCTGGCCGCAAGGGTGCGCAAGACGCGGTAGGGGTGGTTGCGACTCTGAACATTCCGGCGGGAACGCCGGTAACACTTTATTAATAAACCAATATGGTGGCAAAACAAAAACTATTTGCTCAAGCAGAAAAAAAACTTTATTCTTTTAAATATTTGCAACATTACAAAGCCAGATTTTGGAAAATTTTGGGTTTGTCTAGTCACAACAATTGGGCTAAAAACTTTTTTGTTAAAAAATCCTTACTGCATACAGTTTGATTAGTCCTAGACATTTCTGTTACAAAAATGCAATGCCGCAATTTTTGAAAGTCTCGTAGAGTCGTCAATTATGCAGATTAAGTCTGCGTTGCCAGTATTGCTAGCCGCACACGGACCGCTAACAAAACTCTCCTTGTTTTGTTATCAAATCGGGCGGTAAAAAAAATTTTTGCTAAAGAAGAAGTTACTAACAAGTCGTTATCATGTGGACCAAAATTTACTCTTTAATTTACCCATTAAAATGCTTGTAGAAGAACAGAAACACTAAAACCAAGGCCTCCATTCTTTCAATTAACGGGTTCGGTAGCAGATATTATGCAAATAATATACAGGTACATACTTAAAAGCAGCGTAAGACCTAAAATATCAGCGCTTAACTGGTAAAGAACCCGCAGAGGCAAGGGTTACAAAATAAAGTGCAAAAAATGCAAAATTGTCCGTTTTAATATTTTGCGGTAAGGCCAAAAAATTCCAACTCCGCCACTGCGCAGAAACTTCTTCATCAACACTTGAATAAGACGTATTGCATTGCAAATGTTTTTTTTATATGCGGTACTTGCATAATAAATCTTAGTCTACATTAAAACTTTGAGAAACTTTCGCTTTTTTAATTATAAAAATTGTTAATGTAACAATTGTAAATTTGTGAAGCAAAACTGATTTCTAAATTTATAATAATTGATTATAATTTACTTATAAAAATGATATAGTTGAAACCGTTAAATTTAGTACATAAGTTTGAATACTAAATGTCAAATTAATATGCAACAGATCAAATTAGTAATTTTAATATATTTAAATTGGTTTAATCTTAAAATATTTAACATAAATGATAAGTTTGATGTAGAAGCAGCCGGTTGCCTTGGGGCCATGGCTATTATGTATACGGGGCGAGAAAAATGGAAAAACTTTTCCGCGAATCGATCCGCCAATCTTGGGATTCTAGCGGCCAACACATTAACTATTTCTGCTTAGTGAAGAAAATTGACGAGTTATAACATATTCCACGTTCTACATAAATTCAATATATCAACATGCAGGAAAATGTTAGACAGAAAAAGGTCATGAAGCATTTTTTGTCAAGTTAAATGAACTATCGATGTTAATATGATTTTATACATTTAAAAAAAATAAATAAATAAAATCCGTTATAAATGTCATTTGTATAGCCTAAGGTGAACGAATGAAAGTTCAAGAGATATATATTCGTTGTGGGGCAGCAAAAAAGCTGAAATATGTTTTTGGACAGCTTTCGCTGAAATTAAATTTGGTCGGAAATGAATATTTCAATAATAGTGATACTAAATCCTAAGACGTTTAAGAAGTGCGTCGTTAAAACCAGAAACAATCTTCGCGAATTATAAGTGAAGTTTTGAAACAGTAATTTCTTAATTAACAACTGCGACCTCATAAGTTATTGTTCATCTGTTACAGCAAATTTTAGAGACAAAAAGATGAGGGGGGTGCCGCATTCAAAGTAATTAATTACAATACTTTTGACAATGAGATTATACAATTGGCGGATGTTAAAGTGGAGGCAAGGCACGGGCGCTCTGTGTATCTCCCTGTTGCCCACTGTATCAGCTACCTGACTCACACATAAAACCATTCTATCTCACTTCTAACCATTTTATACCATATAACGGTAAAGACAATTATACAAATCGCCATTTATAAACAGTAAGACGGCACTAATTTGTAGAAGAAAAAAGATATGCTTTCTTGTTAAAGATTTGTTGCTTGAATTAGGTACTCTACAGCGTTTTATTTTGCAAGTTTATCTCAAGTGTCATTATACAAGTAATTTCCGTGTTTTATGCTTTCAAACCAGACGCAACATAACATAACAAGCACTTTTACTCTACCAGCCATTCCTTTATTAATAATGCAACACGAATTTACAATATGTGCAATACGCATTGGCAGTTCACCAAAACTCGATTTAAGCATAAGTAGAAAGCGGATTTTTATGCAACGTACAATTGCATATAAATTAAATGCAAATAAATTAAAACATAATAATAAGATTTACATGTATCGCTCTATAAATTTAACGTTATTAAAAATAAATTAATTTATTGATAATGATTTTCTAGATCGTCTAAAATCAACCACGTAGAAAATCAGAAAATAATAAGTTAGTTAACAAAACTCACTTGTTGGTAATTAAGTCCATAACAAAAAAACTAAAAAGTAATTATATCAACAGAGGCGGATTTAACGAATTTCAGACTTGACAGGCGCTTTTTTTTAATTTTTATTTATAAAAATTGATTCGGGCTTGTTGCTCACTGGTGCAAAGCGCGGCAATTTATTAATCAATCACATTGTTTGCATTTTGCAAAATATGCTAATTTAGGGTGAGATTAGAAGTAAGTAGTCGTTGCTGAGTATTGGTAGCTACCACGGTATATGGATGCCAAAGTGAATGTGGTTTTCTTCAGCAACACAAAAAGATATGATTTTTTAATAAATGTTTATAGAGAGCAAATTATGCTTCTTCAGATTGAAGCAGACAAGTGATTTTCTTTTAGCAATTGCAGAAAAATTTGGAAAAATATAACAAAAATTTGTTTGTTTTAAACTATTTTTCACGTAAAATGGTTCCCAGATTTGAATTCCGTAGATTTCACTAATTTTAAGAACATGTTAATTTTTTTGGAAAAAGATCAAATTTTCTGGCGACTGGACAGCAAAAAAAGATTCTTCAGCAAGCCACCGCCATCGGTAGGTACTCTGCCAAAACAAAAGTTGTAAAATTGAGCAATAATTTAAACATTTTTTGACCTTTGGGCAGCAAAAAGTATACTAAAAAGATGTTTGCATTTTTTAGACTTGCAACACAGGTATACAGTGTGCACAATCAACAAAGTAATTTTTTTTTTGATTTCCGAAAAAAACCAATTGACATTTTGTTTGGCAAAACATCAGCTGGATTTAAAAAATCTTAAAAAATATCACCTAAAAATACCTGTAAATATTTTGGTAAATCTTGTGCTCTTTTAGAAAATTTTGGTTTTAAATAACAGAAACTTATCATCGCAAACCATAGTATAACTCATCTACAGTAAAATCCTTTTTTTTCCACATTTTTTGACTTTTGGACAGCAAAAAGTATACTAAGAAGACCAATTTATACGTCGTTTGCATTTTTGGATTTGTAACACAGGTATACAGTGTGCACAATCAAAAAAGTCAAATTTTTGTTGATCGCTGAAGAAAAACCACTTGACATTTTGTTTGGCAAAACATCTGCTGAATTTAAAAAGTCTTAGAAAACATTACGTAAAATACCTTTAAATATTTTGAAAATTTTTGTGCTCTTTTAGAAAGTTTTGGAAAGGTTGTAAATAACAACAACTTACCACCGCAAACCATTAGTATAATTTATCTACAGTAAAATCCATTTTTTGCCAACATTTTTTGACCTTTGGACAGCAAAAAGTATACTAAAAAGACCAATTTATATATTGTTTGCATTTTTTAGACTTACAACACAAGTATACAGTCACAATCAAAAAAGTCAAACTTTTTTTGATTGCCAAAGAAAAACCACTTGACATTTGGTTTGGCAAAGCATCTGCTGGGTTCAAACACCTTAAAAAGTTTTAGAAACCATTATCCAACAATGCCATTAAATATTTTAGAAAATTTTGTGCTTTTTTAGAAAGTTTTTTTGAAAAACCAAAGTTTTAGAATACATTACTTTTAGACATTTAGAAAGTTAAAAAGTTCTTTAAAGTACTTTTGCTAATCTTATGATTTTTTAGAAAGGTTTATAAAAGTCTCAAACAGCATAAACTCAATGTCTCCAACTATAACTACAAAAACTAATTACCAAACAAAAAACATCAATTTTGTACGTGTTGGATGGCAATTGAAAATTTAGAAAACTTTAGTAGATCTTAAAAATATTGTTTAGGATATCTTTAGATACTTTGGCAAATATTGCTTGCATTTGTGAGGTTTTGAAAAAGTCTTAAGCGGCTTCAATGCTTCAAACTATTACTATAATCAATCTACTGCAAAATCTAACTACCAAACCCAAAACAAAAGATTTGTACGTATTAAATAGCTAAAAATTCAAAGAACTTTTGAAGCTCTTAAAAAACATTACCAAAATTTTTAGAAAACTTTTATGTAAGATGTTTTGGAAAAAAATTTAAGCAACCAAAATTTGATTCCGCAAAGCCATAGTATAATTAATCTATTGCAAACTTCATTTACCAAACTGAAAACACCAATTTTGTAAACGTTGGATCACAACAAAGACTGAAATTTGTTTACAAAACTTTAGAAAACAATAGTTAAAGATACTTTTAAACCATTTAGCAAATTTTGTGCGCTTTTTAAAGCTTATTGAAAAATCTCAAGCGGCCAAAAGTCAGTTTTGCAAACTTAGTACAATTCATCTACTGCAAAGTTTAATTACAAAACCAAAAACTTTAAATTATGTCCATGGTTTTGGCGCTGACCTTGTAGTTGGTGGCAACAAATTTGTTAAATGCCTACAAACCTCTGCATTCTCTTAGGTTCTTGATTAAGTTGCACTTTATCTTAAAGGTAGATCATTACAAAATAAACAAATTTTATCTGTCTAACTTTAAAAGACAAAACTATAGTACCTGTGCGCGGACTGCGTACAAAACGTCGAGAAATGTTGCGAAAAGTGCACTTTTGACACTTTCTTTTGATGCAAACACGCAACTGATCAAAGATTATGGTAGATACTTTTAGACGTTTTGGCATACCTTCTGCGCTTTTAAGAAATTTTGCTCAAACGTCAAAACTCAACCTCTCAAATCATTTGTATAATTTACTGCAAAACCTAATTGCTAAACCAGAAACATCAATTTTGTACGTGTCGGATTACAGAAAAAAACTTATCTAAAAAGATATTTTTAGATTTTGTGCGTTTCTAAAAAAATCTAAAAAGATAATTTATCTGTTGCAATTACCAAACCAAAAACATCAGTTTTTAGACTACAAAAAAAACTTTGAAAAACCTTAAGGTTTTAAAAATCTATTGCAAAATCTAATTACTAAATCAAAAACACCAATTTTGTAAAAGTCAAAATATTGCAAAAAATTTACCAACTTTATTCAATCTTAAAAAAACTTAAGAAGAGTTTTAAGTAGTTTGGCAAACCTTTTGAGTTTTTAGTAGGTTTGCGGGTTATAAATATTGGGTCAGTAGTTTGATATAGTGTTCCCGCCCACCCGCCCAAGTGTTTGTTATTAAGAAATTTGCTTGTTCTCACACTTGTTGCGTTTCTGCTGTTTTCAGTAAGACAGATTGAATGACAGTAGTCACTAATACTTCAAAGGTGGGCACAATAACAAATTTTGTGATAATTAACACTTGGGCGGGTGGGCGGAAACACAATTTATAAATATTGGACTGGTGGTTTGATACAGTGTTTGTTTTTAAGAAATTCTGTGAACCGAAAAATGTTTGGCTATACTTTTTCGAACAGTTTTTGAAGTAAAATTTTCTGATTGCTATCTAGTTTATTTAATTAATAAATTTTCAGATTTAGTTTATCATTGCAACAAGCATATCCGTCAAGGTCTCACTCCTATCCGTAGGTGAACTTGGTTAAACAATTTAGTGATATAGAGAAGTATTTATTACAAATTCACATAGAATGGATTGTGCTATGATTAGTGAGCTTAGCTTAGCTTGGGTTTTTGAGCCCCACCGCAAAGTATTAAAAAAAGCTCTTTTAGAGATAGTTTTGAAAAAAAAAGTAAAAAATTGTTATTTGTCGGGTGCCTCTTTTTGTGTAATTGTGTTGTTCCGCCGCCACTGGGAGTAAGTTTTATGATTTGATTCAAGTGGAGAGATCAATTGCAGACAACTTGCTGTTGGTTTTGTTTGATTTCTCTTTGAGGGCAAAGAATTGGCTTATAATTATTTTAATTTTTAGTGTGGCTAAAATATTTACCGCACACGCCACTGGCAAAAAAAAGTTTATTTAGTCATTAGACCGATAGCTAAATAACTTTTCTATATGTAATTGTACAACTTTTTTTTAATATTGGCATGTATCACAGTTCACGTTGCCCAATTTTTTTATTTTTACACATCCATTTTGAGTGTCAGTGGCGTGGGAGTAAATATTTTAGCCGCGCCAGAAATAAAAATATTTTTTTCAAATCTTTAAATCTAAATTTAGATTTGATCTATATTTACAATTGATACATGCTATAAATAGAAAAAAATATTGTTTTGCATTCAATAAATTAGTGCAACTCCTACCCATCCAATTAGTAATCCAGAATTTGGATCACAAACACCAGAGAAGGTGGGTGGCTACTCTAATTGAAACCACTGTCCCGCAATCAATAAACTTACTTCCCGTTTATCTACTCTAGTGTTAGTGGACAAGAAATTGGATCACAAATACTTGGGTGAGTGGGCGAGAACTGCAGTTGAAACTACTGTATAAACCAATAAACTTGTTTTCCACTCATTGTGGGTGGGTGGGCGGGAACTAAAGTTGAAACTACTGACCAGCAATTAATGAATTAAGTGCTCCATGGATCACAAACACTTAAGTGAGTGGTTGGAGATGCACTCAGATCATTGATTGCAAAACAGTAATTAAGTACTTTCCATATTTTAAACATTATTAAGCGGTTTGTAAAAAACTTTTTACAAACAAGTTTTTCTATGTTTATAAAGTTTTTCTACGTAATTATGCATTTTTTTAAACCTTTTTAAACTGATACGAGCATAACAGATTTGTCAAAAAAAAAATGTTATTAGCATCGGAAAAACTTTGAAGGTTCAGAGTTCTTTTGATTCTAATAAAGTCTTTCTAAATTTTTTGCAAAATTTTGAAGTTTTTCTAAATTTTTTTAAACTGTTAGAAACACTCGTCTTGTCAAAAAGTTAAAATTTTACCAAACATCTTCTAAGTTTTTTAATTCTAAAAATCTTTCTAAAAATTTTGCATATTTCTAGAATTTTTTTGAGCCTTTTTAAACTGTTGAGAACATGACATCTTAACTTTTTCCAATGTTTTTGTATATTTTTGAGTTTTTTTAAACTTTTTCGAACTATTAGGAACACAATTCACATGAAAACTTTGTCAAAAACCCAAGATTCTTCCAAAACACCTTTCAATGCTCATAAAATCTTTCTAAATTATTTTGGAGTCTTTCTAAACTATTTCAAGCTGTTAGGAACATATCTTCACATAACGGTATTGTCAAATAATTAAAGTTTTATCAAACTTACACACTCATACAGTTTTTTATTAAGTATTTTGCATATTTGTCAAATTCATTTTGAATTAAACCCAAAAGATGGTCAAAAAATTGTTATTTAGAGTTTGGCCAAAAAATTGTTAAAAATTTAAAAGTAAAAACTCCAGATTTGTAATCAAAGAATCAATTTTTGTCAAAAATTATCAAACATATTTTTTGGACTTTTAAGCAGGTCCAAAAATAGAAATTTGGATCATTTTTTTTTTTTTTTTTTAATCATTAAAGAAACATTTTTTGGCCCACAAACTTCTAGTTTGGCAAAGCATTTGCTTCAAGCTTTATGCAAACTATTTACTTACAATCATAACTTGCGTGACCCGCCCACCAGCCCAATTTGTTATTCAAACATCCAGCCCAATCCATGTTTTGCATTTAATCATTAGATCACAAACATATGCGCGGTGTAGGTACACTCATGCAAACAATTTGCCCAAATCATGATTTGAGTAGCCCGCTTTATTGTTTGTTATTCTAAAATTGGTTGCCCAATCCATGTTTTGTATTCAATCATTGGATAACAAACATTTGGGTGGATGGACGGGATACATTTAATGCAAACTAAATCAATATTTTGAATCCAATATTTGAATTACAAACATTTGGCTAGGTGAGCGGGGAACACCAATGCAAACTATTTACTCACAATCATATTATGCGTGACTCACCTACCCGCCATATTGCTAGTTATCTAGAAATTGACTGCCCAATCTATGTTTTAAACCTATTTTGTAGATCACAAACATTTGGGTGGGTAGTTAATGCAAAATACA
The DNA here is from genome assembly GCA_963932245.1 of Tachinus rufipes. Classification (NCBI taxonomy): domain Eukaryota; kingdom Metazoa; phylum Arthropoda; class Insecta; order Coleoptera; family Staphylinidae; genus Tachinus; species Tachinus rufipes. Next base: position 74,323,376 of record OZ010750.1, read on the forward strand.
AAATAATGTTTTTGACATACTTTTAATGTTTTGACACAATTTTTCATTCATCAAAATTTAGAAACATTCTGAAAAAATCCCATAGATTAGTTTTGCTTTACATCAAAATTGGATAAAAAAATTTAATACAATTAATGTTACTTTTCAGATTGAACTTTAAACAAAAACATTAAAAATTTGTTTGAAAATAAATGTTGCTTATAAAAATTATATTTTGATGTAATTTGCCTGCTCACCATTTCAAGGTACTAATCTTTAAGCAGGAGAAGGATTGGAAACAAGGGATATTAAGGTTAGAAACATAAAGGATTCGTCGCCCAACCCTCACGACGCATTTGGGGATGGAGCACGATATCGGACCGTGGTCACTTTACTAAAATAAGAAAACCGGCCAACCCATTTTGGCGCATAAATAAACCGAACAAAAGCCGGACCAACCGTTATCTTGTTTAAAGATGAGATGCACAAAGCATCCGTCTTCAGGGCGCCCTTCAATGCCGGACTTACCTTAATTTTGCGTAAAGGTGAGGGAAGAAGTTCTCAGGTTTCCTGCTTACCCCTCTTGATAGCACTTTTATTTAATTAGACCACGAAGTTTTAAATTTGCTTGCACCTACATTTATAAGCTAACCTGTGCCATCAAGGTCGAACCACCAATAGCAACAGCGGAAGATGTCCCTGCGCATGTGGGGTTTACCCTTTTTTAGATCAAACGCTTATAGCAGAACATTTTCAAAAGATTGACCAAATCTTTAAAATGCAATGCGTCGTCTGAAATGATGGGGACTTAATATGCCGGCCTCAACTCTTACATTAGATCCAATCTGATAAAAACCAGGTCAGGTTACAGATCTTTACTAATGTGATGAGGTTGGGTCATACTTCAAACCTAATTAGCACCCACACCCATCCCGTTCTTTTATTAAAAATGTACAAAACAATCAAATAAATTTTTAGAAGTAGCAAACGACGATTTTAATAATTTAAAATTAAACAAAACTAAACGCTGCTGCAATTATTTGGTAATAAGTTCAGCAGGGTTTAGTTAATCATTTTAAAATAAAGCAACCCCTCAGAAATAAACGATTGTAACAAGAAAACGCGGAAATATATTTTTTTAAATATGTAGGTGTAAGCAAATTAGAATGATTAGAATCAATGGATTAAATTAATTTATACTTTTCATAGTATTGATGCATAAGATTAAATTAATTTGGAAATATTTAGTTAAAGATTTAATTTAATGCTATCTGATGCTGCCTACATGCAATCATTCAAACAACTATTTTATAATATAATTCATTTATTCAATCACAATTAAAGCACCATAAAATAGTTTATGAAAAAATAATTAATAATTAATAAGCATCAATAACAATTGAAAAATATTTGATTATATTTAATACACAACTTACAAGAATTAAAAAAATCAAGCAAGCCTCCGTTGATGGCCGTCACTATTTTATTAATAAGTAATTAAATCCTGTTCTTTTCTTCTAACACTTTTATATTAATGTTTATTATATTATATCAAAAGCTTGTCTTGTCCTCCACTCAACTTACATTAAGAAACAATTATTTCAACCAACGCTAATAAATAATGCATACAATTTGTTTGTTTAAATGTTAATTAAAATTGAAACAGCTAAATTCAATAATATTATAGTTCAAACAAATAATATTCTCTTTGGAATGTTTAAAATAAGAAAATATAAAGTATTATGTGATAAGAAAATAAAATTATTTGTGTTAAATTTAGAATGACATTGCAAAAAAACCGGCCCATCGAGCGAGCTCTGATAAGACGGAGTCGAATCCACTGTATCAGAACGTCCTTTTGACCTTCAATTGCAATGTGCGTCGTTGTATTCTAAATTTAATACAATTAATATTAATAAACAGACTTAATGCTTACTAATTTGTTGTATAATTAATCAAAAACAATTACACTTACATTAATAACACAAATCAATCCAATTCTATTAATATTTAAAACAATTTTAAGTAATTAATGTAAGTTAAGCCGGAGCACAACAAACGCGCACGGAGTGCTTAGACAGACTGCATGGAGTATACTGCGTCTGCGTTGCTGTCAACAATGTGACTTCTTCCCACTCCACCTCTCTGACCGGATTGAAATATTTTACAAATTATACTAAATTTGTTTTATTGATTTGGAAATAATTGAAATCCAATATGATTCCTATACAGAAAAATCTCAGCTTTGCAATGGTGTAAACACCCACCCTCTATAATTAATATAAAACAACCCTGTAATAAAAATAACCCTTAAAAATGTAATAAGATATTTAAAAAATATAAAATTGCTTTTATTATTAATAATATTGAAATATAAAATAATCACAACTAACCAAAAACTTGTGCAACCACCTCTTAGCGTTATATAATTTAAACATGAACGACTACATCAAATTTCTTTACTTATTGTATACATAATTAAAAACCAATACAAACCCCACACAGAAAAATCTTTACTTTTAAATAGTGTGAACACCCGCTCTTTACAACTAATATGAATCAACCTTTTATCAAAACCAACCCTTAAAAATATATAAATACTTTAAAATTTTTTTTTTTATTATTATGCTTTTTACGGCTATTTTACATCGCCACAGTAAGTCTACGACTTGTTTAAAGTGGTTTGATGGGACCAACAGCTTAATACGTCACTTCCGAACCACGCTGGTGGATAAAGAGCAAGTTATCATTTCAGTCATATTTCGGGGATCGAACCCCGGACTGCTCGCATGATATGCAAGTGCTCTACCATTGAGCTATCACACCATCAAAATTTAATACAATTAATGTTATTTTTTAGATTGAACTTTAAACAAAAACATTAAAAATTTTAAATTCAATATATATATATAAAAAAAAGATTAACTCCAAAACGATTATTAATTAGTAAATCTATCAAAGCAAATTATCACATAAAAAGTAGAGTAAAAGAAAAAAAAGTTATTGTGAGAGCAGAACAATAAGAGGTTAGGGGTTATAAGTGGAACCGTCACGCGCACAGAAAAAATAAAAAATATAATTAGTAAACAATTGAATGACTAAAGAAAAAGACAAATAAGCAGTAACAAAAAGTAAACCAAGACAAAAAAGGACATGCAAATATATATTAAAAAAAACTTTTATTTAATCAAAGAAAACAAGAAGAAGAAAGAAAAGCACAACAAGGTCATAACAAAAGCAAAGCAAAAAACTAAACAAAATACAAAAAAATGAAAGAACTAAAAGAACTAAAAGATATGATAAATAATAAAAAAAGTGAAAGCAAACACTATATAATAGTTCTTTAAAATGAAAAGTGTAAAAAAAAACAAAATACAAGTTCTAAAAAAAATGCAAATTGCAGAAAAAGAACAATATTGTCTACAGTGGAGTAAAAAATACTTGCAAAAGACAAACTAAAACTTGTTATAAATTAAAAATGTATTTCAGAAAAAAATAATGACAATAGAGTTACAACAAGAACAAAAAACAATAAAAGTTTGTAAAAAGAAATAACAAAAATTCTGTCTAAATAACTAATATCAAATACAAACACAAAAACATCCACAAATATAAAAAAGTAGGAACAAGAAATCAATAATTGATTATACAAGGTGCGGCAGCATAACTTCCTTTTTTTTAAAACGTAATACAACCCATTGTATGAATCAGAACAATTTTATTTGTTTTTTATACTGTAGGCGCGTACCTAAAGTTTTGTTTTAATAGTTTTGAAGATCAAATTATTCCCCCATTTTCCATACTCTATGTAAACTAATTTTTGGGGTTTGTCATGACTCTTGCCAACATATCAGGCGTTATGTTGGCAATTCCTTTCTGAATGCTGGCTTTCAAAATTGTAAGGTTCTTAGACGGCTCACATAAACACGGGATTTCAAAAAACCTCATAGAAAAAAATCACAAGGGGTCAAACCAGGATCCAAATCTCTCCCAATTGAGATGAGAAGTGTTCCTTCAAAACAACCATCAATGTTCTTAAGGTGTGTGCCTCTTCACAGAACAATCGGAAAGTCCAAAGATAGACGCATGTTTGCATAATTGCAACATTAAAGCTCGCACTGCTTCAATATTCTCAAGTGATCTAATGGGCCGAGAGACTCTAGTTCTTTGACTTGTCGCACTTGCAGTTTGTCTAAACGTCGTGACTCACGTAACAATTGAAGCAAATCCAAAAAGCGCGTTGAGTTGCAATCACAAAACATCCGCTCAAAAAATAAGTCTCAACGGCAAAAGTTCCAACGCATGATAGCAAATGAACTGTCTTGGGACAAAACTTTATAGTCCCGCCTCTCGGACAAAACCACTAGCGCTTCGCTACAACATTAACCGACTGAATAGCGCGCATTTTAAAAAAGGAAGTTATGCTGCTTCACCCTGTATTTTAGTAGAAATAACAAATAACAAATGATTTTATTACTTTAGACTAAGCAAAAGTAAGAAGAAAGTCGTAGCATAGATAAGAAGTTTTTTACTTTATTGTAGTTGCAGAGCACCTTAATCTTGAAAGTTTTTTTGCATTGCAGATTCTTGTCAACATGTAAGTAACCAATAGGTTATTTGTAAACAATTGAGTTTTTTGTACAACTTTTTAATAATTATCTGCAAATTTTATGCAATTAATTGCATTTTGCCCATCTTTTTATTAAAATTGGTACAAAAATTAAAAAAATTTAAATAAATAAAGTTTTTTGTGCAATTTAGTTATCATGAATGCGAATTTTATACAATAATAAACTGTTTTATGTCATTTGTGTTGAATTTTGTGCAATAATTGAGTTTTTCGATCAATTTTAGTTTTTTGTGCAAATTGTCATACATTTTATAAAAGTTTTTTGTGCAAGTTTGGTTATTATGTGTGCAAAATTAATAGAATAAATAATTTTTTATATAATTTTGTGCAACAATTAAGTTTTCTGATCAATTTTTGTTCAATTTTGTGTAATAAATGTTGTAAAGTTTTTTGTGCAATTTGTCATACATTTTATAAAGGTTTTTTGTGCAATTTGTCATACATTTTATAAAGGTTTTTTGTGCAAGTTTGGTTATTAAGTGTCCAAATTTTATATAATAAATATTTTTATATATACATTGTGTTAAATTTTGTGCAACAATTTAGTTTATTGATTAATTTCAGTTCAATTTTTAATCTTAATGTTGTTAAGTTTTTTGTGCAAATTGTCATGCATTTTATAAGGGTTTTTTGTGCAAGTTTGGTTATTACGTGCCCAAATTGAGTACAATAATTAATTTTTTATATAATTTGTGTTAAATTTTGTGCAACAATTTAGTTTTTTAATCAATTTCAATTCAATTTTTAATCTTATTGTTGTTAAGTTTATTGTGTAAGTTGTTATGCATTTTATATAGGTTTTATGTGCAATTTTGGTTATTATGTGCTCAAATTTTATACAATAAATCATTTTTTATATAATTTGTGTTAAATCTTGTGCAACAATTTAGTTTTTTGATCAATTTCAGTTCAATTTTGCAATCTAAATGTTGTTAAGTTTTTTGTGCAAGTTGTCATGCATTTTATAAAGGTTTTTTGTGCAAGTTTGGTTATTAAGTGTCCAAATTTTATACATTAAATAATTTTTTATATAATTTATGTTAAATTTTGTGCAACAATTTAGTTTTTTCATTAATTTCAGTTCAATTTTGCGTTTTAAATGTTGTTACATTTTTTGTGCAAGTTGTTATGCATTTTATAAAGGTTTTTTGTGCAAGTTTAGTTATTATGTGCCCAAATTTTATACAATAAATAATTTTTTATATAATTTGTGTTGAATTTTGTGCAACAATTTCGTTTTTTGATCAATTTTACGTTATAAATGTTGAAAAGTTTTTTGTGCAACTTGTCATACAATTTATGGAGGTTTTTGTGCAAGTTTGGTCATGCATTTTATAAAGGTTTTTTGTGCAAGTTTGGTTGTTATGTGCCCAAATTTTATACAAAAATAATTTTTTATATAATTTGTGTTAAATTTTGTGCAACAATTTTGCGTTCTAAATGTTTTTTAATTTTTTATGCAAGTTGTCATGCATTTTATAAAGGTTTTTTGTGCAAGTTTGGTTGTTATGTGCCCAAATTTTATACAAAAATAATTTTTTATATAATTTGTGTTTTTTGATCAATTTTAGTTCAATTTTGCGTTCTAAATGTTATTAAATTTTTTGTGCAAGTTGTCATGCATTTTATAAAGGTTTTTTGTGCAATTTTGGTTATTATGTGCCCAAACTTTATACAATAAATATTTTTTTATATAATTTGTGTTGAATTTTGTGCAACAATTCAGTTATTTGATCAGATTTGCGTTATAAATGTTGCAATTTTTTTTTGTACAATTTGTCACACAATTTATAAAGGTTTTTTGTGCATATCTAGTTATTATGTGCCAAAATTTTATACAATAAATAATTTTTTATATAATTTGTGTTGAATTTTGTGCAACAATTCAGTTTTTTGTTCAATTTTGCGTTATAAATGTTGTTTTTTGTGCAATTTGTCATAAAATTTATAGAAGTTTTTGTGCAAGTTTGGTTATTATGTGTTTAAATTTTATACAATAAATAACTTTTTTATAAAGTTTGTGTTGAATTTTAAACAACAATTGAGTTTTCTGATAAATTTTGTGTTATAAATGTTGTAAAGTTTTTTGTGCAATTTGTCATATATTTTATAAAGGTTTTTGTGCAAGTTTAGTTATTATGTGTGCAAATTTTATACAATAAATATTTTTTTTATATAATTTTTATTGTTGAATTTTGTGCAACAATTAAGTTTTTTATCAATTTTGTGTAATAAATGTTTTTGAGCAATTTGTCATTCATTTTATGGAAGTTTTTTGTGCAAATTTATGCAATAAATATTTTTTTTGTGCATTTAATGTTGTTAGATTTTTTTTATTTATTAAATTTTTTGTGCAAACTTCATATAGTTAATTGCTGTTTCTTTAGTAATAAATAAATTTTAGATAAAAAATGTTTATGCAATTTGTCATACATTTTATAATGGTTTTTTGTACATATTTTATTAAATAGAATTTTTGTGCATTTAATTATTCAATATTGTAGAATAACTAAATTTTTTAAATAAGTTTTTTGTGCAAATTTTAAATAGTTAATTGCTTTCTTTTTGTAATAAATAAACTATAGATACAAATTGTTCAAACAAATAGTTTTTTTGTGCAATTTTGGTTAAATTGTGTTCAAAATTTATACAATAAATAGTTATTTTGTATAATTTGTGCAAATTTTAAGCAATAAATAAAATTTTTGTGTATTTATTGTGCAATATTGTAGATTGGTTGAATTTTTTAAATAATTAAGTTTTTTGTGCAAATTTTATATAGTAAATTGCTGTTTCTTCTGTAATAAATAAATTTTAGATAAAAATTATTCAATTGATAAGTTTTCTGTGCAATTTTAATTATTATGTGTTTAAACTTTATACAATAAATATTTTTTTTGTTTAATTTGTATTAAATTTTGTGCAACAATTGAGTTTTTTTATCAATTTTAGTTCAATTTTGTGTAATAAATTTAGTAAAGTTTTTTGTGCAATTTTTTATATATTTTGTGCAAATTTTATGCAATAAATAAAATTTATGTGCATTTATTGTTCGATATTGTGAAATGATTAAATGAAAATTTTAAATAACTAAGTTTTTTGTGCAAATTTTATATAGTTAATTGCTTTTCCCTCAGTAATAAATAAATTTCAGATAAAAATTGTTTAACCGATAAGTTTTCTGTGCAATTTTGATTATATTGTGTTCAAAATGTATACAATAAACAGTTTTTTTTGTATAATTTGTGTTAAATTTTGTGCAGCAATTGAGTTTTTTGATCAATTTTGTGTAAAAAATGTTGCAAAGATTTTTGTGAAATTTGTCATATATTTTATAGAAGTTTTTTGTGCACATTTTATGCAGTAAATAAAATGTATGTGCATTTATTGTTCAATATTGTAGAATAGTTAAATTTTCTAAATAATTAAGTTTTTTGTGCCAATTTTATATATTTAATTGCTTTCTTTCTGTAATAAATAAATTTTAAATAAAAACTATTGAACTGATAAGTTTTCTGTGCAATTTTGGTTATAATGTGTTCAAACTTTATACAATAAATAATTTTGTTGTATAATTTGAATTGAATTTTGTGCAACAATTAAGTTTTTTAATCAATTTTGTGTAATTAATGTTGTAAAGTTTTTTGTGCAGTTTGTCATAAATTTTATGAAAGTTTTTTGTGCGAATTTTATGCAATAAACTTTTGTGCAAGATTTAGTTTAATTTGTTGTAAATTGTGCAATTTGTCATACATTTTATAGAAGTTTTTGTGCAAATTTTATGCAATAAAAGAAATTTATGTGCATTTATTGTACAATATTGTAGAATGATTGTTTTTTTTTAAATAATTGAGTTTTTTGTGTAAATTTCTTCTGTAATAAACAAATTTTGAATAAAAATTGTTTAACCGATAAGTTTTTTGTGCAATTTTAGTTATTTTGTGTTCAAATTTGATACAATAAATATTTTCTTTGTATAATTTTTGTTGAATTTTGTGCAACGATTTTTTGATCAATTTTAGTTCAAATTTTGTGTAATAAATGTTTTTTGTGCAATTTGTTATACATTTTATGTAGGTTTTTGGTGCAAATTTTATGCAATACATAAAAATTATGTGCATTTATTGTTCAATATTGATGAGTGATTAGATTTTTTGTGCAAATTTCATATAGATAATTGCATTTTGCTCTGTAATAAATAAATTTTAGTTAAAAATTGTTTAACCAATAAGTTTTTTGTGCAATTTAGGTTATATTGTAATCAAATTTTATACAATAAGTAATTTTTTTGTATAATTTGTATTGAGTTTTGTGCAACAATTAAGTTTTTTGATCAATTTTGTGTAATTAATGTTGTAAAGTTTTTTGTGCAGTTTGTCATACATTTTATGAAAGTTTTTTGTGCGAATTTTATGCAATAAACTTTTGTGCAATTATTGTTCAGTATTGTAGAATGATGAGATTTTTTAAATGATTAAGTTTTTTGTGCAATTTTTATATAATTAATTGATTTGTCTTGTAATAATTAAATTTTAAATACAAATTATTTAACTGATTAGCTTTATGTGCAATTTTGGTTATATTGTGTTCAAATTTTATACAATAAATGTTTTTTTGTATAACTTGTGTTAAATTTTTAGCAACGGTTAAGTTTTCTGATCAATTTTGTGTAATAAATGTTGTAAAGTTGTTTGTGCAGTTTGGCAAAAATTTTATAGAGGTTATTTGTGCAACTTTGGTTATCGTGTGTGCAAATTTTGTACAAAAACTACTATTTTATATAATTTTTGTTGAACTTTGTGTACAATTTTGTGAGTTTTCTGATTAATTTTAGTTCAATTTTGTGTAAGTTTTTTGTGCAAAATGTCATTCATATTTTGTGCAAGTTTAGTTATCATGTATGCAAATTTTATACAATAAATTATTTTTTTGATATAATTTGTGTTGAGTTTGTGCAAATTTTATGCAATAAATCAAATTTTTGTGCATAATATTGTAGAATGATTAAATGTTTTAAATAATTAAGTTTTTTGTGCAAATTTCATAGTGCTTTTTGCTCTGTAATAATTAAATTTTAGTAAAAATTGTTTAACCAATAAGTTTTTTGTGCAATTTTGGTTATTTTGTGTATAATTTTAGTGTGTAATTTGACTTGAATTGTGTGCAGCAATTTAGTTTTCTGATCAGTAGTTAAAATATGCAATAATTAAGTTTTTTGTGCAAATTTTAATAAACTTTAGAAAACAAATAATAAATATATTTGTGCAAATTTTATGCAATTAAATCTTTTTTGTTCTTTTTTTATTGAATTTGGTACAAAAATTGTATACAATTTTAAATAATTTTTTTGGAATACGTAAATTTTTCTGTTTTGCTTTGGTTTTAGATAAAACTTGTTTAGCAAATAAGTTTTTTTGTGCAAATTTTGATATTTTGTGTTATATTTTTTTGTGCAATTAAGTTTTCTGATTAGTTTTAGTAAAATTTTGTTTAATAAATAAGTTATTAATTAGAAATTGCTAAATATTATTTTAATGTTTAATAAATTAATACCAATTAATTCTTGCAAAAGCATTAAAAAATATTCAACATTTAGGATCGAATCAAAGCCATGTATTAAGCGTTACGCTACAATTGCTCACAGACATATGTGATTACCACATTGTTATTGTAAGCCTGACAATAGCAAAAATATCATTTTCAAAACTTAAAATAACAAAAATGTCTGTACGCAAAAAAGAACACATTGCCTAAATAAATACGAGCTAAAAACACTAATAACAGAAGCCAACACATATTTATATCTTATTCAATCATCTGTGAACACAATATTAAGTAAAACGCTATCGCTTAGACGCTACAGCTCGATAAAAATTTATTTGAAATATTTCACCCTCCGGTCATTGAATCGTTGGGGAAAAAATAGGGCGGCAATTGCCGAAGGGTAACAAAATGACAAATCCACAAATACATACAATAATAGCATCAGATTTTAATTGGAATTCTCTTAAAAAACTTTAATATATCATGTAAATGTTATGCAGGATAGATATTTATTTAGGGCTGTGATAAACAAACAAAGGAAACTATAGCGCCTCACCGAACACGTTTATAAATATTCAAATAGTAAAAAAATGGATGAATAATTTTATTGAACATAATTATATAAAATAAAATATAAGTTATAATTTAATGCAGTTCTTTTCGTGCATTAAAAATGCATTCATTTGCAGTATTGTATTAACACAACACAAACATTTTTCTTATACTTACAATTTTACACTTGAATAAACTTTCCGAGTTCTTTGGAATATTTTTAAGTAAGTTTAGAATTAATTATAAAATGCATTTTGTTTTTAATTAAATTAAACTAAATACGTGAAAAATTGATGGACGCATACATCAATATACAATGTAGCAGGAGACAATTGAAACTGAAAAGCTACAGAATAAATTTAAAAGTAATCATTTACGAATGTATGTATGCAAATTCACTTCAAAAAGTCTTTTGCGAGCAGATGCAAAACATACTTTGATATAACCATTTTGCTTGTATATATGGTACTGTATCATGTAATTAATCTCTCAATGCATGCCAACGAGATCCGTTTGCATAAAAACTTATTCTAAACTTGGTAATAGCTGTACACCAAATTAATTTTCTCGAATGCATAAATTATTAAATACAAATTATTTTAACCAGAAAACAGTTAATTAGACTGTATATAGCATTGACTGAATTCGGAACCAATCAATCATTTGTTGCGAGCTTTCGAGTTCTAATTAATAACGTAACATACGGCCAGTGTTGTATTAGCTTTGCCGTTCGTTTCATTTACTAATTCAATTATAGTTTTATTTTCAGGATTATAAAATTTAATGGAAATTGCATTAACGCATCTAATTAATATTTACTTTATGTTTACATACTGGAAAATTTACCATCCACTCTACTAATATTAAATTAAAGACTCATAAAGGAAAATGTTTTCGTAAATATGCAAATAAAATCAATTTTATAATTTTAAACTATTAAAAAATAGCAAAAATAGTAGAATATTTTTTAAGGGTTATAGTTTTCTATCTCTACATATTTATTTTACATCCACCTTTAATTAAAACATCCTTGAACCTAGTGTAGAAATTATGTGCAAAACCTGCTACGCTTAGAGGCCGGGTTCGATTTTTAGCCTGATAATATCTAATTGTTTGATATATTTTTATATAAAATAATAGCAAATTGGCTTAGAAAAACCTTTTTGTTATGACAAATCTTCCTCCATTCCCGAGTAATCCCCTTCTCAAAAACTCCAGTAAGACCTGAAGGTGGTCGGAACTCATTTCTTTAACTAATCGGAAGACCCGCTACGCTTAGAGGCCAGGTTCAATTCCTAGCCTGACAATATCTAATTGTTTGAAATATTTTTATATAAAATAATAGCAAATTGGCTTAGTGAATTTTGCAGCCAAGAGTCAAGCATAGACATCTGTTTTGGTTTCACAAACCTCATCAGTGTGCTTTTTATGACTAAGACATTGCATAGAAGCAAAAGACAAATTTAATTTTTTGTGGTTTAGGATGAGAATCTTCTAAAGAATTGAAGTGTCGGATTCACTCTCACGAGAAAAGTGCCTACCGACTAAACCCTTCTTGGTAAATTGCCCGTTAGCAAAAAAAAAACTAAAACCAGTGTCAAAAAAAAAATGATTGAGTTGCCTTATAGACTAAAGAAAGAAGTGGGTAAGGGAAGTTAAGTTAATCAGTTGATTAACCGGACGCTTATATTGCAAAACTTTTTTATCTGGCTTGGCGAGTCGGGCCAAATCAAGATTGGAGTAAACCACAAGATTGTCAAGTTATTTTGCAGCCAATGCTTCAATGTTTCTGCGCAATGAAGAAATCTCAAGATTGCTTCGACTTTCATAACTTTGGATAAGCCATGGAGCTCCAAAAAACATCCGCAAAATTTTGTTTTGAAAGACTTATAAATTAAAGATGCGTGTTTGCGGTGGTTCCCCAGATGCGTATGTCATCATGGGTTTGATAGTAAACGTGTACAATTAAATTTTGTTCTGGAGAGATTAACCACAGTTCTGCCGCAGCATCAGAACTAAAAGATTTTTTGCCTTATTGGCTTTGTCGAGAACTGACTGCACATGCAACTTGTACAAAAACCTTTTGTCAAAAGTTATCCCTAGATACTTAGTAGAATCAGACCACAATATGGAAACGTTGTTGAAGCAAACGTTGTCATAAGGAGCGTTTTGTCGACATGTGAACAGCTTTGCTTGCTATTTTTTTAATTCACTTTGACTTGCTAGTCATCTAGCCAGAGTAGAGAATCGCTGTGCCGTCAGCGTATTGTGCCATTTTAACCCCGTGCTTTGATCTCAAAGGCACGTTTGCAACAAAGTGGTTAAGTACCAGAGAGAACCTTGTGGAAATTTTTCTAGGTCTAAAAAGATTATCTCTGTAGCTTTCTTTAACCTAAACCCTCAACAATGATGTTTGTAACTTGGTTTAGCTGATGGACCGCTGAGTAGTTCTATTGGAATCCGCGCTGATAAGAAGAAAATTATGTCCAAAATAACCTTTTCTATGACCTTACTTAAAGTGCATAGTAAGCTGGTTTAGCCAATAGTTTTGAGGAAACTGCCGGTCTTTTCCAGGTTTTGGGGTATTAATTACTATTGAACTTTGCCTAGTAGGAAGAATAACATTGGCAATTCTGGTAAGCACTATTATTGCCTTATACAAAAACCATTTAAGCGCTTTATTAAGAATTCCGTAAAAGCCAGAAGCAGACCAGGTTTTGCGTCTGTTGATTATTTTTTGGATTCGAAACGGTCTAACGCTTTCAAGGTTTTTCTAATTTTTCGGTCAACCCTTTCAACGCGCTCCAAATCCGTGTCATTGTTAAACAACGGGGAGCATTCAAGTTCCAGACTGTCCAAAAATGCTTTGGCTTTTCTCTCAACTGTGTAATGTACCCCAATTTGGCCAAGAATAGCTGGAATGAAGACCAACCTGCTGTTTAAGGTTATAGAGATCCTCTACATTAGATAGTCGACCTCTGTAAAAGATTCCAAAATATTTTTTAACACAATTTTGAAAAAGAGTTTAATGTCAGGCGATCTAAAGGGTTGCATTGGCATTATGTCTACGGATTAACTTTTTCACGTCCTGGGATAACCCAAGAGAATTTTTGGTGCAAACTTGTAGAGTTTTAGAGGCTTTTTCCAAGGTTTGTAGCTCTTTTTTAGGAATCGTAAGAAGAGAAGCCAATCCGTGCAAATGATAAATCTTTCTCTTTCCTCAAGTAATTCTACTCGAAAGAGCTCTAGTAAGACTAGGAAGTGGTCGAAGTTCATTTTGTTAACTACTTGGATGGTGTGGTCAAAGTTGATGTTCTTTAAAATGACCGCATCAAGAACTTTCTTTTAATATCTTGCGCTATAGTAGTAGGTAAGTTCCTTTGGTCCGACTACTTGTAACCTTTTTTGCATTTCATAATCGACCAATTTTTGGCGTTTGTCTGTAAACTGTTCCTCGCTGGATGTTTACAGTTTAAGTTCTTAGCAATAATTGTAGGAAGAGGGTTTGCAAAAACTTTGTCCAAATGGGCTGAGGTAACCAGATGCAATTTTAAATGTAAGTAAACTAAGCACATCAACCGCTAACGCATTTGATTCCAGTAAAACAAGTTTGAGTGTATTGAATGATCTGTTTGCAAAAATCAATGTCCCATGTCTCAGCCTTACCAGAAACATGTTTCAACACTTAGCTGAGCAAATGGTTTGTTTTGGACACCAACATAATGTCAACGTTTTCTTGGAAAAAAAAATGTTTTACTTCACCCAATTTTTTTGTAATGCCATTGGCAGTCCAGAAACAGACTCTAAGTAATGGTTTTTTTATTAGCCATTCTTTAAGAGAATGGCCTTGATTCTTTTATAATTTTGTTGTTGCCCATAGCCAAAGATAAAACTGGCGGTGTCATTCTAATAGCAAACGATTTGTTTGCATCAACCCCTGCAGGATTGCAAGAACCTACAACTTGCAAATGAGTTTGAGCCAGGACCAAAGCAACCGCGGTTGCCTATCTTACCACCTTGTTGGCTTTGCCGTGAAAGGTTAAAAGTTTTTGATAAAATTTGCAACTTTTAAAATTGGCAGGGTGCAAGTTGGAGTAGAGTGCACATTGACTAATAAAACTCAGACCAGATCCTACACACTAAAACCTTAAAGAAACAACGATTAGCCGTATGGGTTTTTTGGGCTCTACCAAAACCTTCAACCCAAAAAGTTTGGTCAACCCAATGGTCTAATGATCTGTTTACAAAAATCAATGTTTTATGTCTTAACCTCACCACCAACAATCCCAAATACGTAAAAGTATTAGAAAGTTTTAATATCTAGTTGGGTAAATGGTTTGTTTTTTTGCCCAACTTTTCTGTAATGCCATTGGCATTCCAGAAACAGATTTTAAGTAATGGTTCTGTATTAGCCATTCTAAAAGAGCACGGCCTTGATTTTTTTATGATCTTTTTGTTGCTCATAGCCGGAGATAAAACCGGAGGTGCCATTGCAGTAGCAAACAATTTGTTTGCATCAACCCCTGCAAGATTGTAACTTGCGTAGGAAACTGAGCCAAGGCCAAAACAACCGCAATAGCCAACCTAACACTTTGTTGGCTTTGCCATGCAAGGCCAAGGTTTTTGCAATTTTTAAAACTGGCGGAGTGTAAGCCGGAGCAGAGTGCACACTTCAACTGCATGTTATTAAGGCAGGTCATTGACTGATGGGGTTCAGAACAGATTTTACACACTAAACCTTGAAGAAACAACGTTTGGCCGTATGAGTTTTTTGGGCTCTACCAAAACCTTCAACCCAAAAAGTTTGGTCAACCCAATAGTCTAATAATTCGATTGCAAAAATCAATGTCTTATGTTTTAGTATTACCACCAACAATCCCAAGTACGTAAAAGTATTTGGAAATTTCAATACCTGGTTAGATGAATGGTTTATTTCAGACACCAACATAATGTTGACGTTTTTTTGATCAAAAAAATGTTTTACTTTATCCAACTTTTTTGTAATGTCATTCTAGAAACAGAACTTAATTTATGGTTCTGTATTAGCTACGGTGTGATAGCTCAGTCATAAAGCGTTAGCGTAGCACGCTAACAGCCCGGGGTTTGATCCCCGAATATGACTAACATAATAACTTGCTCATTATCCACCAGGGTGATTCGGAAGTCACCTAATAAGCCGTTGGTCCCATCAACCCCCTTTAAACAAGTCGTAAGACTTCTGGGGCAATGTAAAATAGCTGAAAAACGCGAAATAATACTGTTCTTGATTTTTTAAATAATATTATTCTTAATTTTTTTATGATCTTTTTGTTGCCCATAGTCAAAGACAAAACCAGCGGTGCCACTGCACTAGCTAACGATTTGTTTGCATCAACTACTGCAGGATTGCGGAGACCTGCAACTTGCAAAAATGACTGAACCGGGGCCAAAGTGACCGCGGTTGCCGGTTTTATCACCGTGTTGGTTTTGCCGTGCATAGTTAACAGTTTTTGATAAGATTTGCAACTCCTAAAATTGGCAAGATGCAAACCGGAGCAAAGTGCACACCTTGGCACCGTATTTTTAGGGCAAGCCATTAACTAGTGTGGCCCAGAGCAGATCCTACACACTAAAATTTTGGAGAAACAACGTTTTGTGACATTGCGGAAACCAAAACCTTCAACCCAAAGAGTTTGGTCAACTACTTTGGAAGATTTAGCCTCTTTGAAGAGCTGTACTAATACCATGCTGTATTGTACGTGCTTGTTTCTCATATGATACACTTGTAAAGGATCAAAACTTAGTTTGACTAAGGCAAGACCTACCTTTTGCTCCGTAAAGAAGTTCAGCACATGCCGGATTACAACCTTGAAACACCGCTCTTTGGCCGTTGACCATGTATAAAAGGCCGCACCAACTTTAAGGTGCGCCGTCGCTTTTTGGTGATTGTCTCCAGTAGCAAGAGTGTTTTGCAAAGAAAGAATTACAACTTGATTGTGTTTAAAATATTTTGACAAAGTCCTTATCAGTTAGGACACATGCCGGCGAACAGGATTTAGATGATTTGTTTGAGAGAGGTTGAGAAAGGTGGTTGAGATTGAAGTTAACACTAATAACTTCACCGGCATGGATAAGGTCCGCAGCAACAAACAGAAACCTCACCTTAGTGAAGAAGGTCTTTTTAAGGGCGGAAGCGGCGCGTTTAGTGGCAAAAAGCTTGAAGGGCCTTCAGAAGAAGCCGCTAATGGCTTTGGAAAGAAAAAAGATTGAAAGTCCATTAGTAGATAAAGCTGACTCACCCTTAATTTTTACAAATTTGAATAAATATTTTTGTGCTTATAAACACAATTGATGATGTAAACAATTAAACAAATAACTAGTGGCGCCAGCTAGTGCAATTTAATACTAAACTTCCGCATTAATTGCACTAGATGGCGCCACCAGTTGTTCGTTTAATTATTTAATAAAAATTAATTACAGTTGACTTAAAAACTAA